>OZ057399.1:12250300-12850300 GCA_964056695.1 Melieria picta | reverse complement strand
GGGGGCGCCAAATGCCACACACACACACACAACCAGCCAAGGGTTGCTATGAATGCGCCACACAACAAAGTGCCACTCGTTCATACATACATAAATACATACATACATACATATTAATACATATTAATGTGTGTTATATGGCTTTTAATGGCAGTTAGCATACTTACGTGAATGTGTTCGCTTTCGACCATCTTGAGCAGCGCAATCAGCGACATCTTATCGACGGCCAGCCATATGCCGGTGCCCAGCACAATTGTGCCCGCAATCTGAAACAAAGTCGAATTAACAACAAATTTAAACTCGAATGCTGTTTCGTTAGCATTGCTGTCAGCCAGCGGCCTGTAAACACTACATGCAACGCGCAATGTAAACAAATCATCAAATGCAAATATGGCACACACAAGCGAAGCGTGCAGCGTCAATGAACGCGCAGCATTTACCGCAAATTTGCAAAATTACACACACACACAATGCTTCCACACTGCGCACTGTTTGTAAATGCTTAAACGGCCATTAATTTGTGTTTTTTTTTTACAAAAACTACAACGCGCATGCACACAACGTTTGTGTTCGCTACGCTGTTAAGCACTGTTGGCACTTGTAAACTGTGCCGAAAGTGTTTTCACTTTCTTTTCTGTTTTGCATTTGTTGCTTCATGGCGTTTGCATGAATTGTTTTACAACACATTTATTGCAGCGACAGTGCAATGCCACGTTGCAAATGTTGTATGTATTTACACAAAAAATTGCATATAAACACAAACAAGGCAATATAATAAAATATAATATAATAGAATAGAGCAAAGCACTTACAAAGAAGAGGAAGTTGAAAATGCAGAGCACATATTTGGCCAGCCAGACGCCGCAATTCGAACCCATGCTGACTTTGAATATTTAACAGCAGCAAACTGAACGGCAGCTGCAAGTAGTACAAGGAAATGAAATAGTTAATTAAATTTTAATGGATTTTGAAAGGAAAATATGCTAAATATACAAGGTTTTTCATTAGGAAATACGCATTTTTTAAGTCAAATATTGCATCAAAAGTAGAAAGTTGTGAATTCGAAACTTGTCTCTATAAACAAACAGGTAGGTACATAAGTAGGTAGTAAAATATATAATAAATATAGTGAGAATACTTCAGTAAGTGCTTTTGGCCAGCAAATGCTTCAGGCCTCTAAGATTGCCAAGTGTTGTGTTGAGATGGCGGGGCAGTAGCGAAGGACACGGTCTAATGTCTCCAAAGCTTGGTCTTCTTCGAACATTCGAACTTGAGAGATAAAAATCCCTGAGAGAAAATAACTGCCTATGAATAGAGCTGAATCGTGGATTTTAGCTTATTCAGCTTCATGAAAGAAGCTATATACACAGTGCGACAATTATGTATTAAGACTGCCTCTAGAAAACACAATTAAAACACGATATCTACTAATTTTTCGGTATATTTATTCGAAATATTCTCCTCCTGATTCAATACACTAGTTACATCGATTTAATAGTGATTCAAGCGCGTGTTCCAGCTCATTTTTCGGAATTTCCTCCAGTGCCCTCGTCGAAGCCCGTTATATGGTCTGAATGTCATCAAAAAAGCATCCTTTCAACTTAAATTTCAGTTTTGGGGACAAAGAGAAGTCGCACGGCGCCAAATCAGGTGAATACGGCGGATGATTCAACACACAGACCTGATTCCGAGCCAAAAATTGACGAACAATGAGTGCTGTGTGACTCGATGCATTATCGTGCAACAGAGACCAACTTTTTGGATCGCGGTATTCTGGTCGAATACGACGGATTCTGGCCATCAAAGGCTTCAAAATTTCAAGGTAATTTGCGGCAGTAACTGTTTGACCAGTTGGAACAAATTCTTTGTGGATAATTTCTTTACTATGGAAGAATGTGATGAGCATTGTTCTGATTTTTTATGGAACTTTTCGTGTTCTGTTGGCTTGTGGTGAGTTTTTTTATTTCCATTCCGCACTTTGACGCTTGGTTTCTGGATCGTATTGGAAACACCATGTTTCATCATCCGTAACAATTGTTTTGAGGAAGTTTGGATCATTTTCTGCGGCTGCAACGATGTCTCTAGAATGACTGACTCTCATTAATTTTTGCTCTACATTTCAACATCAAACGAAAACGTGTTTGGCAAAATGTAATATAATAAATATTAAATGTCAACCAAATGTCATGAAATTTTGACAGTTAGTAGAGGAAGGTTGAAGCTTCTA
The DNA here is from genome assembly GCA_964056695.1 of Melieria picta. NCBI lineage: Eukaryota > Metazoa > Arthropoda > Insecta > Diptera > Ulidiidae > Melieria > Melieria picta. The sequence continues at coordinate 12,848,073 of OZ057399.1, read as the reverse complement.
AACGCACATAGATGGCGCGCTTGGTTGCTGAGATATGGTTCGAGACTTAATACATAATTGTCGCACTGTTTAGACTATTATTGGGTCCTTAGTGATACCAGATGGAGATTCGTTTATGAGTTGCTTCAGTGAGTGCTTTTGGCCAACTTCAGCAAACGCTTCAGGCCCCTAAGATTGCCAAGTGTTGTCTTGAGATGGCGGGACAGAAGCGACGGACATGGTCGAATGTTTCCAAAGCATGGTCTTCTTCGATCATTCTACAATTTGAGAGAAAAACAATCTCTGAGAGAAAATAACTGCCTATGAATAGAGCTTTACTCGTGGAGTTTAGCTTATTCAGCTTCATGAAAGACGGTTTATACATATATAGGCCCATACAGACATGATACTAAATATATTCATGTACCTATAGTACGCCTATAAGTTCAGCCTTTGGAAGGAATTTTAGTATTTTGCCCATGATTGAACCTTTGGACTTCATAGATCTGTTGCGGCTTCCGTATAAGTCCAGCCTCCAGAAGGAATTTTAGCATTGAGCTTAGAATTGATCCTCTGGATTTGTAAAGAGATCTATTGTGGCCCCTTCAGGGTCCAGCCTCCAGAAGGAACTTAGTATTTCGCCTAGAATTGATCCTTTGAATTTCTAAAAAGATCTTTCATGGACTCATAGTAAGTCCATATGTCCAGCCTACAGAAGAAATTTAAATATTTCGCCTAGAATTTGATCCTTTGGATTTCTAAAGAAATTTCTCAGTTTTTCGTTCACACTTGGAGGTTTTTTGCCATTGCCTGCCAAGAGCGCACTTGTGCGATTCTTGTAATTCTCATTCCCTTCATGTGGATAGCGATAGAAGTAGATGAGTGTTTTTTCCAGCCCGAGCCAGGAATCGAACCTGGGGCGCTCGGTATGAGAAGCCAGCGCGCTACCCGCTGAGCTATCGAGGCCGACGATATAGTAAGTCCATAAGTCCAGTTCTTGGGAGGAATTTTATTATTTCGCCTAAAATGTATACTCTGGATTTCAAAAGAGATCTATTGCGACCCCTTCATGTTCCTATGATGTTTCCATAAGTCCAGCAGCCGGGAGGAATTATACTATTTCTCATAGAACTAGTTAACTCTCTGGTTCTACAGATATTTCATGCATTGATGCATAAGTGCAGAACAGATTTTAGAATACGAGGTATGTTAAAAAAGTGTTTAGTTGTTTACTTTTCACGAAAAATATTTATTTTTTAATCGATATCTATTTTGAACCCCAGCTCATAAAAGTGATGGCCTTTTGATTTTACACTTTGACACTTTGTGTCAGCGCTTTTTCCAATCCTTGAAATACTTCTGATGTGCGTTTGTTTGTATGGCCTTGAGCTCTTTAAGCAATGTGATTTTATCTCCTCAATCATAGCAAATTTCCGTTCTTTCATGGATCTTTTTAATTTTGGGAACAGCAAAAAATCGGAAAAGACCAAGTCCGGCCTGAGGCAAGAGTACAGTCTTGCTTGTGGCCAAAAAATAAAAAAAAAGCTACCATGTGTGAACAACAAAGAACGATATTCAGTAGTAAGAAATCGTCAATCACACCAAACACGTCTAACTTTTAAATCTGTCAAAAACAAACTAAACATGCAAAATGGTTGATAATGTCAACATACGTTGGGGACCTGGTACACCAACATAATAAAGAAAAAAATCAAATGTAGATGATCCGTGAAGTTTGAAAAGTCACCTTTTTCTAACACAACTTGTATGTCTTGCAGTATCGATCTCTATTTTCTCTTTATTAAATAAATCTATATATACATATATAAACAAATAAAAAGGTCTTCTTAAAAGACAAATATTTCTAATACAAATACAAATATTTCAAGTGATTCCAAGCATTCTCGCAGACAATTGTTACAAGAAAATTTGTTTACTTAGTCACCAGAAGGAAATTGTTGTATACGTTGTAAGCTCCTAACAAAAAAAATTGTCATACGGGTCATTGAGCACCTGACCACCTACATAAATTTTCTTAATTATTATATTTGTATTTTAATAATTTTAATGTTAAAAATGAAAACCAAATCATTTGGAAAAATATATAAGAAAGTTGTAGCGCAGCTAACTCATTTGGAAAAATATCTAAGAAAATTATAGCGCAGCAAAATTTAATATGGATGAAAAATCCCCGGAATAATGAAAGAGGTTTAAATATTTAAGTGCAAATTTGTTAAATTTGTGACAAAATTCTGTGTGATCCCAATTTAGAACAAACAACTATTTGTTAAGTGAAAAAAAACCATTGACATAAATAAACCACATGCTAACAAATTTAAAAGAATTTCAAATTAATTAAAAATTCCAACAGTTGGCAACATTTTCATATGACGATCAATTTTATTTAGAAATCCACACTTCGATTAATTGCCATCGTCACCTCAGCTTTCGCGTGCCCAACCCAATAACGGGTCGCTTTCCCTGCGGCACCCAAAAAACAAAAAAACTCAAACGAATCGGCACACTGAATTTTAATGCCTAAAAGCGTTGCGCTTAGCTGCGAACATGCCTCACCAATTAGCATTAAATAAATCACGACATTCGGCCGGAAAATGCCAACAAACAGAATCGAATAGTCTGTACAATTCGCATAAAGCGCACATGGCCCACAAAAGTTCAGCAAACAAACCCCAAAAGGTCTAAGCACGCTCTGTGCAACTCTTGAAATTCGTATTAAATTTCTAAAGCCAGTTATTAACCCAGTCAGCCGACATGAATGCACAACAATATTGCACTGGTTTTCACGTCAACTTTCCCATTAGCACATAAGCGCCGGCTTAAGCGACGGTTTTTCGGTAGCACAAAAAAGTGATTAGCCTCGTGAAAAGCAAAGCAAACACTCGCTGCACATGTGACGACAAAGACACAACGACACGTCAGCAGCAGAAGCAGCTGCTTGAAAACGTTATAAGAGGGTTGGGTGTGTTGGGGGGTGGGGCGGGCATTGTTGCAAATGCAAACAATGTCACGAGCCATTGACGCGGCCAAAAGTAGTGAAACGCACACACGGCCGCACGCACTATCGACTGCACTACGTGGCTCGGTTGTACCGAATATTGTTACAGCAAAAACCCATAAGGCCGAAGCCTTTAGCTGAAGACTTTGTTCTACATTCTTTATAGTATTTTAAAAGCGAAAAATAATAACAATAAATAATGGTTTGTTCAACAAAAACTGTTTAACGCTTTTGCTATAGTTTTACTGGGTAATGTTAACCCTTTCGCTACAGATTTTTACTGGGGAAAGTTAAAATTTTAAATTTTACGTTTTAGGCTTCTATGTGGTTGTGTTAGCAACATTCCATACACAATTTTTTAAGTTTTATACTCGGACCCTGTATTTTAGAGTGTTTTTCTATGAGAGCAACCACATCGTTGTGGCTGTAATAATTACTTAAACATACAACTTTTTACGCATAACGAAAATTTGAATATGCCTTCATTTACTTCAACCAAAATTAAAAAAAAGGATCTAAATTGAAAGAAAACGTCAAATTAAAAAGTTATCTAACTTTTTTGCTTCTTCTTCCTTTACTATGTCAAGATATACCATTAAAAAAAGTGTATACTTCTCTTCTTTAAACTTAAATATTCAGTTTATTAATTTCGTATTTTTCCTAAAACTTCAAACTATTCTAAGGACCAACAAAAAATGTATTCTTGAAACCACAGAGGATTCAGACGTCCACAAAGTAGCATGTTGCCATATGGCAACAAAATAGCGAAAGGGTTAAAATCTCAAATGCTTCGATTCAGTTCTCTGTGAGACCATAATAAAAAAGATTCCATAACATATTCCATAATTCTTGTTGTTTCCACAAAAGTGCATGCTGTCATATGGCAACAAAATAGCAAAAGGGTTAACTAATTAATTAGTACAGTAGACGCTCACAAAATCGATGTACAGAAGGGAAGAATTTTCAAAATGTTCGTATTTCTGAACGTTTGTATAATTCACTAAACTTCTACTAAAAACTTGAATGTGATGCAATTGTAAGAAGTTTTATTGTAAAGAAATTGTATTTTTATTTGGACTAAAGTTTACACAACGATGTCATTGCGAAGAGCTAAAAGATCAGCTAAAGAAAGAGCTAAAAGGAGTCATTTACTTGCTGTAAACGTTTACAATGTTTGGTATCATTTGAACAAATTATTAACACTTTCAATGGCTGTAGAACAAGAAACAGCTGAAAGCAAATCAACGATATCGGTTATGTAGTTTTGTGAAGCCTCGTCATCGCTACTGAGTTCAGGTTTGGATTCATCTTCAAGCACATCTTTGTTCCATTTTTCCATTTCTTCTATATGCATTAGAGCTGGGAAACTATCGATAGTATCGATGGCTTTAATTTGGTGCCACTATCGATAGTTTTTTGGCACTATTGATATTATCGGTTTTTTGTGATGTGACGGCATGCCTTCAAAATATTCTATGCCGGATGTGCTGCCATGGATATACCGCTGTTATATTCAACTATGTGTGAAATTGAAATTCAAATATATGTACAACCGTCCGAGTTTGCCTGGTTTAACCCGCATCGGTGAGTACACGCTAGTATATTAATACTTATATGAAACATTTTGACTTATCCGATAGTATCGATATTTTTAACTCAAACTATCGAAAATATCGCATGGACCAACTATCGATAGTTTCCTAGCTCTAATAAGCATTGATCGACCTTCAGGTTTAGATTTCTGTTAAAAGAGTTTGCTTTCTATTTAGAACTTCATTGCAGTGCTGATTTATTTGTTGTAATTTTGCTAGTCGCATATCCTCTTAATTTGACATTTCTAATTTGTTCTAATTTGACACTTTCAACCAAGAATTCTTAAGCAATTTTTCCAGCAGATTGCAAGTTCGAACCACTTATTTGAACCACTAGTTTGAGGTTCGAGTTTCAGTTGGTCAAAGTTCAAATTTGTCACTTTTTAGATTTAAATTTAATGAAATTTTAGACATTGTTATATGAGGTTAGAGTTTCTAAAAAATTCGTATTTGCCAAAGTTCGAACTTGTGACGAATTTGACAAATACAGTCGTGTCTGGATATAGTGAACTAATTACACTGTACAACACAAAAAAAAATAACAAGGTTCTGACAACGGATTCTGGTAGAGGGGGCCAAAAAAAAATATACGTGTATCGGCGTTTTGAAAGTTTACGTCTGAATTTTTTTTAGGGGGGGTTTTCCCCCTTTTGCACATTCTTATGGTGAATCGGCATACGAAAACCATGTAACCTCACATTTTAGGTATATGATGTGTTCAGGAATTTAATGTAAAATACTACGAAGAACATTTTTGTGGAGCATTTTAACCCTGTAGCTCCTATTTGTATGGGTCAATTTTACTCTTTTTTCTAAAATGCCAAAAATGTCTTGTAAAACAGGACTTTTTAAGGACAAAGTGTACCACGAAAATATTCACCATAAAATTCTACTATAAGTCTCTGAATACACCAAAGCTGAGAAATTAACTTGAACGCCAGAATTAAGCCAAAACTGAAAATTTCACTTTACCATAAGTCACCGTACAAAAGAAAGCTCCAGATATAATATATACCATATAAATAGAAAAATTAGAACAATTTTGGATATTTAAGGTATTCATTATATTTTTCGTTTAGCTAGGTCGATAAATAGATACAGTGGTGTCTGGATATAGTGAACTAATTATTGCAAGGCCTGTTCACAGTATTGAGGTTGTTTACTATATCAAGGTTAAAATTTGTGTTCAAAAACTCGTTTTATTTGCTCAAAATACACTTTGTGTATACAAATTCAAGAGATCATTAAAATAAAATTGAAAAAGTTCACTTTCAACCACAAACGGTTTGCACTCGACAAAAAAACATAACCACTAAGGTCAAGAAACAGCTGATTTTGTAACAATCAACAGCAAAAATACAAATTAGGGGAATACCCTCTTTCATTTTTGATTGCTTCTTGTGTTTTTTGTTGCTTTTTGCTTGAAATTGCTTTAAAAATTTTGTTCACAATTTAGAGGTTTTCGATTGTTCACTATTTGGAGTACTCCCTGTAAAAATTTGGGTGTTCACTATATCGAGGTGTTCATTATACCCAGACACGACTGTACTTATTTATTATTTGAAGACAGTTAAAAATGCTCAACAGTGAAAATTCCCACCTCAAAACAGTTGAAGCTGACGAATTTCGAATAAATTTGTCACATTTACCGTTATAACTGCACCGCTATTGTACACTTACTGTATATACTTCTACATTTGCATTTATTATTCTTGCTCACCCAATATTACAGTTAATAAAATAACAACAACAAACCACTAAAGTTGACGAAGACCTCAAGCAATGCTAATATAAATTTGCCAAAGCAACAATTCGCGCCGACAACAACCTGGGAACAAAACCAAGCAAACAATTCATAAATGTCTACCAACACCAACACCAAGTTGTACAACACCAACACCAAGTTGTAAATATGTACTCGTCTTTATATATGTATGTACTGTATGTACTGTATGTTGGCAATTGTGTGAAATAAATTACAATACAAGACGCCACAACAGACAGCCACGGCAACTGTAACTGTAAAAAAAAAGAGAAAACAAAATTGTAACAGAAATCGTTCACACGACTGAAGCATTCTTCGGGCAGCCCTGTGGGCCAAGTCGTGATTTCTTGCATTTGTAATTTTGCTATAATGAAGATCGCCAGTACGCAAGCAGTGTAATGGCCAAATAGACAGACAGGCGAGACATGGGCTGGCAAGGAGCAGCTCGCCGATGCGACTTGGGACATGCGCGATTCGCTTTAAAAATGCTGCAAGAGAGATGTGCGCACGCGTAGCCATCTTAACAACAACAACAACTGTATACTTCTTTTTTTACAATACGCACAACAGGTTCTGTGCCATTGTGGTTTAGCAACCGGCAACATTTCAAGCGGTCCCTCCCTCCGCCTCCTGCCGATCGAGCGTGTACGTGTGCAAAGCACCGGTTCAATGGGCAGGAACGCCATTCAGCCGCGCCGCCAACCGGTGGCCTCAGTACCGTTCGATGCGGCTCGTACAATGCGTGTACTCGAAAAGGCAAAAGAATAACCTGCACTTGTTTTGCGGCCGCTTATTGTTGCTATAGTTGTTGTTGTTGTTGCAATATTTCAACTTGTGAAATCAACAACAGCAACAAGTGTGGTTAGTTCTTGCGGTTGCGGGCCGTGCATTCGCGTGGCAGTTCAGTTCGATTTGATTGAAACTTGTTGCCGTCGCCGTTTCGATTGAGTTGCGCCGTCCAGCACAGCACAACACTTGGCCGGCTGTGGCAATTTATGTTATTACCAAAGTAACATACCACACACCGTTATTGTTGTTTTATTTGGCATTAACCAATAATACAAAAGCAAATAGAATTTTTCCGCATTTGCTGCATGATTGCGTTCAATTTGGCGTCGGATTGATTTCGCCGCCATCGGGCCGCGAGCTCCACTTCAGCGGCCACCTGACATTCGTATTTGCCGCGTGCACCGTTTAGGGACAGTCGTCGGCTACCGTTAACGCTGTTTGCTCGGCATTAGTCTGTTGACTAACGGTTTAGAAATTGATTAGTTGGCATTACTTATTAATTTGGCGAGTATTTTATACAACGAGTTTACCATTAACACTGAGCGGTTTTCAAAAGGCTCGAATGTTGAAGATATATTTTGTGTATTTTTTTGATTGATTGACTGATTGATTGAATGTTGTGGTTTGCACGAGCAAAATTGAACGTTTTGACTACTTACTACTGTTGCACTGGAGATATCACCGTGCGACAGCATTTTTCACACCGGGAAAAATCCATATGAAACTAGAGACCAAATATAGTAATACTGCGTACTCAGTTTTTCATTTCTACATCCTTTGTCCTTTTAAAAGGACTTCAAAATTTTGAAGGGGATAAAAAATAAAAAAAATATAAAAAATACTTAACCTCGTTAGAATATGGCGATATGTATATCAAATGAATGAGGAATGGCTCAACAATTTAAATAAAATTAATTTTTTATCTATTTGTAAAAAAAGGATATGAAAAAGGTACTTTGAAAATTTTAATCCTTTATATCATTGAAAATTTACATAGAATTTTCTTGAAAAGTATGTTAAAACCCAAAATCTCCTTGATCACGTGTCACGTTCATTACTCTAGCTTTATTGGTTCGAAAGTTATTAAAAAAAGGCGGAAGCTGCAATTCTAATGAAGTACAAAAATTCTAATTTATTTGAGTATCAGTATTTTAAATAATAAAAAGATACAAAATCAATGAAGCGAGAATAATGCAATGCAGACAGACATAATAAAGTTTTGCGTTAATAAAATTACTGATTGATTCAGTGTATTTTCGTTTTATTCTAACTTAAGTCGAAAACATATATCATTTAAATGAAGGTTATGGAGGTTTACAGGTTTTCTACAAGTCAGGTTCATATGCTATATTTCATTAAGAGTGATTGAGAAAGATTTTGAGGTCTTGAACTCTTTTCTTAAACGACGTAGTGGAAAATTTTTCAGGCCAAAAATCAATAGTATTAACCTCTTTTGATGCTTCGATCAGTTGAAGAGCAATTTTTTGAAAATCAATGCTATTGCAAATAGTGATGGGAAAAAATTCATTAATCGATTAATGACTCATATGATTAATTGAAACAGAGCGATTATTAATTGCAATTAATCGAAGGAAATGGAAAATAATCGAGGAATCGAATGATTTTTTTAATATTTTAACTTAATCGTGTAATTTTACAGTATGTTAATATGTGAATTTTTACCAAATTCCTTATAGAAACAATAACAATGAATTAATAAATGAAAATAAGTAAGTACATATGAAAGGAAAAAATATATATTTTTATTTTATTTGTTCATTGCAGAGTTTATAAATAATAGTTTTGACAGGCGCGCATCAAAGTGTTCGTCTCAAGCTTTTATTTTTCGCGAAAAAAATGTAGTGATACGTTTTCTTTCGATTATTTTAGCATCTAATCGATTAACGTTTCGATTCATCGAAACCCATTTTTCGATACAATTAAATCGTGAATTGAACGAAAAAAATCGATTATAGTGTATCAAATGATTAATCGTCCCATCACTAATTGCAAAGCATTTAAAAATGTGAAGTTCCTTTCAGTTTTATGTTATTTTTATTTTATTTTTTAAATAAATATGTATTCAAAATAAAAAAATTTTCTATAATATTTGTCATGTTTCTATGACATCTTTGCATCGTTTACAGGTACTATAAAAAGAAGTTGAACCACTTGAACCGAAACACGGTTCAGAGGCCCTGACGAACCGGTACAAGATTCTTCTGAGTTATTCCAACCACTGAACCGAACCACATCGATTTTTGAAATGGTTTGCAGGCCTGGTTTTGATATCGTATTGTTGTACCAGTTAAATGATTCTAAAAAAATTCTTAAAATATTCACAGTGAGATACTTGATTAGAATTTTGACTGCACTTTTTCACAACTAAATTAACTTTTGGCTATTTCAAAACTCAACAAATATTAACTTAGTTTGTAGTTAACCTAACCCCTAAGAGCCCTTCTTTTAGCCCTTAAAAGTTCCTACACAATTTTTCCTCGTGAATACAAAAAATATTCAATATAAAGAACTCACGAGCTACATTTGCAGCTGTCAAGTTTTGCCACTTTCACTGTCACACCTCGTAATTAGCGGCTGGTAATTTTCGTGCAACTGCAACGTCAGCTGTCTACCACCGCAGAAGCGACGCTAACACACATTCTGAATGCAGTTTTTATTGCCTGTACGAGAGACGCTACATAAAAATGTTAATGAGCGCAGATAGCAGAAATGAACTGAAACTACAAGCTACAAGTGAGACTTTGAAAGCGGCTGCTACCCAAATGTGCAATTATCCAGTGGCTGTAGGCCAATTACAGAAACTTTCTAATATCTCGAAATTTTAGCGCACAGACGTGCCGGCGCGCAATTGACGATTTATTGACAATAATGTTTGACCCTAAATGGCAATGGGCAGAAAGGCGTTTCAACAGCTCGAAAACAAAAAATACCAAAAACAAGTACAACCATGCGAAGGTGTATGGGAAGCGCACAGCAGCCGCTCCACGATCTCTCAACACTTAACCACAACCCACTCGACTCGGGCAGCCGTCTTCGGTGCCCACAATTCGCAGAGCAATGTGCTTAAAATTGACAGCTGTCTGAATGTGAATGTGTGTGTGTGTGTGCGTGCGTGTTCTGTGATGGAGTTTAAAATGATTGGGGCCAGCAATTGCCACACATGTGACGAAGCGATGCTGCTGCGTGATTCCATGTCATTTTCCACATGCGCTGCCAACAAACCAATGTCTACTATACAAATATACAATGTTAGGTTAGATGTCTCGTTAGACGTCGCTCAATTCAGTTGTTGGTCTCATGGCCTATCGTGTTGGCGATTCACGGGTTGGTTGTCTTTTGCTTGGCACTCGACACCTGCGTTTCATATGTAAATTGATTTCATTTCATTTTCAGCTCGTTTGTGTTGTTTTCTCTATTATATTAATTTCAATTTTTTTTTGCATTATTGTTATTATTATTTATTGCTGTGGTTATTTCATTGTTTTCATTATTGTGAAGTTGGTTTTTGTGTGTGGTTTGACGTTATGGTTTCGGTTTTGTTGCTGTCATTAGCACAAAGATTCTGCAGCAAATTTGTGCACTGGATACATGAATTGTTTTTGTGTGAGCTGTCAGTGAATTGTTGTTATTTTTTTTTGTTGTTCATATTATGCTGTAATTGGGTCACCGACAGAGATGCAAGTGATGTGAACGCTGTGTGGCTGATGTGGGTTGGGTTTTAAACACACAACTGTGCCATTATTGCATACATTAAAATGTTGATTGTGAATTATGCAAAATTCTTATAGCAGCTTCAATTGCACTGAAAGTGACAGCAAAGTTGATGATGGAACGAATTTTTACGAAAAGAAATAGTCATGTTGGAAATTGTTATAAACAAAATTAAACAAATTTATTGAGACTTGTTATAGGCTGATCGGAAATATGCTGATTTAGATACTTCACTAAGTAACTTTAAGTGAGCTATGGAAGATAAGGTGACCACAGCTACAAACACTGCGTGGGCAGTTTCTAGAAAGCGCAACAGATCTGGAAAATATTGAATTGGAAGCACACAAAAACTCTGCACAGTCTGAAGAGAAGCATTTTTTTCTTCGTAAATTTAATTCAAGTCTAACTTTAACCTTATTTCATTACTAAATCTAATACGAACTCTACATTTGTCTCTACATCTAAATCTTACTCTATATTTTCTATCTTAAACTTTTACTCTAACGTTAACTCTAACTTTGAATCTAACTCCAACTTTATCGCTAATTCTAACCGTAACTCTTAATTTTAATCTGACTCGAACTTCAATTCTAACTTTAACTTAAATCTAACTATAACTTGAACTCTAACTTTAAATATAACTCTAAATTTAACTCTAACTTTAACTCTAACCTTAACTCTAACTTCAACTCAAACTTCAAATCTTACTTTAACTCTAACTTTAAATCTAACTATAACTAAATCTTTATCTCTAACCTTAACTCTGACTCTAACTTTAACTTGAACTCTAACTTTAAATCTAACTCTAAGTTTAGATCTAACTTTAACTCTTACTTTAACTTTAACTGTAACTTCAGCTCTCTAGAAATCTTACTTTAACTATAACTCTAACTCTAGCTTTAACTCTAACTATAACTTTATCTCTAACCTTAATTCTATCTTCAACTCAAACTTTAAGTCTAACTTTAACTCCAACGTCAACGTCAAATCCAACTAAAACTCTAACTCCAATTCAAACTTTAAATCTTACTTTAACTCTTACTCTAACTTCAACTCTAACTATAAATCTCACTTTAATTCTAACTCTAACTTTAACTTCAACTCTATCTAGAGATTTTACTTTAACTGTAACTTCAGATATAACTTTAATTTTAACTCTAACTGTAAATCTAATTTTAACTCTAACTTCAATTCAAACTTTCAATCCTACTTTAACTCTAACTTTAACTGTAACTTCAGCTCAATCTAGAAATCTTACTTTAACTATAACTCTAACTCTAGCTCTAACTTTAACTCTAACTATAACCTTATCTCTAACCTTAACTCTATCTTTAACTCAACCTTTGAGTCTAACTTTAACTCGAACGTCAACTCCAACTCAAACTCTAACTTCAACTCTATCTATAAATCTTACTATAACTCTAACTTCAACTCAAACTTTAAATCTAGCTTTAACTCTAACTATAGCTTTAACTTTATCTTTAACTCTAATCTAAACTCTGTGCTTCAATGCTGTTAGATACTAAGACCATCCAACCAACCAATCCAACTGTACAACTGTACAACTACAATTAAGTTTTGTATTTTTTTTAAATATTTAATATTTCGAAAAGCATTTTCCTAACAAATTCTTCCTAATTCATATTTAAATTTGATTTTTTTTAATTTTTTAAATTTTGTCTTTACAACAATTTCTCATTAAATCGATTCACATCCATCGCCGACAGGCAGCTTATTCGCTTCGTAGTTATTCATCATTCCGTGTTAAGATGCCGCTTTAGGCGCTTTAGGATTACATTTGTTCAGATTACACGCCGCAGCGGTTTAACGACTCACAGTCACAATGCGAACCGGAACGCGAGTGCCGATAAATGAGTTAAAATGAATTCAAGCAGCCACTTTCCATTTCGAATGGATTCAAAAATCAATTAAATACCAAATGCCGCGAGCGTCAAATATTTCCATCAATTTAATGAAATGTTAAGCAGCGCCAACCAGCAACAACAAATCAGCCAGCAACCCAGTTGGCCACCCAACCAGCGAACAGCAACAGTAGCAATATGCGGCCAAGTGGATTTGTCGGCAGCCAAGTGAATGCGACTGTCCGTCAGCTGCCATCAATCAAAACAAATCGTAAATGTAAATAAAAAGTGTGTGAAGTGTATGCAATGCATTGAGGGGAAAATATTGAATACGCAACGAAAATACAAATATCCAAGCATAACTTGGCAACAGTGCAGTTGCAACATGTCGGCGACCGCATCATCGAGCCAAAGTAAAGTTTTAAGCGGCTGTGATGCGCCAATGCGTAACACCCAAAGTAAGTAAACAAACGCAAATGTCGACTATTAAAAGTGAGATAATTGTGAAAAAACATATACAAACAAAGTTTATGAAAATGATAAAAAGCATTGGCGATTGGAGTTTTGAAAGTGAAAGTATTGCGCCGAGCAACGCGACATATGGCAGCAGCAACAAGGAAATGCGAATGCGAGTCGCATTGGCTGGAATTGGTTTAGTTTTTAGCAATTCTTTTGGTTTTAATGCCGCAATGAAATCGTTTCATAGCAAACAGTGCAACTCTGGCAAGTCTTTCGAGGCATTGCAAATGCTGCCCGACTTGCATACAGTTAGTACATGGTTTGGCAGCAAATTGCGCATGCGTGCCCACTGGCCGCGGCCTGAGCGACTGCTGGCTCGCATGATTGCCGCCAGTGTTGCCGAGTGTCCGCAAAAAAGTGCAGCTGTGGCAATGCATGTGCGAAAATATTGCACGAAATTAATGCATCGCGTGATACGTGACGCATAAATAACTCGCCGACAACGCAGCAATGCCGACACCCTGCACCGAACAAACGGCAGCGGTGCCATTAGGTGGTGCAGCACCGATGAGGGTGCCACATAGTTTTTCTTGTGCATACATATTTTTTACTAATGTGTGCAGATTAAGGCTTTCAATCCCGGGATTCCCGATCCCGAGATTCCGGGATCCCGGAAGCTTTTTGCAATCTCCAATGCCGGGATTAAGGCCACTGAATCCCGGGATTTTTACTTTAATCATTTTAAATAAAAAAAAATTATTTGTAATTGTTGTTTTAATGAAATTGCAACAAAATTGGAAGAACAAATATTGCAAAAAATTGCAGTATTTCTTGCTTGCTCATAATTTTTTTATTAAACTGATCTCATAACTGAATGCAATGTATGCAAATTAACTTAAAATTTCAACTACCAGATTGATTTAGATGTAAGATATTATTTTAGATATAAGTTACTTATATAAGAATTTTTATAAAAAAACTGCCAAATAAAAACGCGATGTTCCTTTTAAAATATAGCTTTACGAGTATATTCACAGTAAATAAATGCTCTTTGGTTTGGTTTTCTTTGCATATTAAAAACGAAAGTAAAGAATATATATCTCGAAAAATCCCGGAAATGCAATTTCTAGAATCCCGAATCCCGGGATTTTTTAAAAATCTTCGGGATTGAAAGCCTTAGTGCAGATTGGTTGCATTATTTTTGTGTTGACTTGCAAGTGTTGTTGTTATTGTTTTGCGCTGTAGTCAGTGCACTAAGCGGCTTTGCAGTCACTCGGACTTATGCAACACCTGCCAATGCAATCAGCTGTTGCAATGACAACAAAACATAGATACGAGTATTTCAGTCGATTTCGAGCGATTCATTCATAAACGGCCCCTACGTGGAATAAACAAATAGCACTGGTATTCAGCTACTTTCGAAACCATACAAACAAAATTGGCAATGAGTAAAATTTCTAACGAAAAAAAATTCATAAAAGCACAAAACGTGTTAATAAAAATTAACCCTAATGGATAAAATTGATTAAAATTTTTTAAATTGATTGAAATTGATTCATTTTAAAAACATTTGTATGAAAACTAAAATATGAAATTTAGAAATATGTAGAAATGTTTGCAAACCGGCACCTCAGAAATTCTCTAAAATTAAACTGAATCTTCGGATGAAATGGACGATCTGGCAACGCTAATTTTTCTGCAGTTCCAGATCATATTACTACCAGCCACTGGCACGCACACAGGGGAAGGCGGTCTGAGTGTTCAAACCCATCCACCTTCCCGAAATACAAAATCAGCTGGTGAAAAATATGGTTTCGAATGGTATTGGGCTCAAAAATTGTACGTAAACCCCCAAATGAAGTCCGGTGTGCGCCACTGCTACCAGCTAAGGTCTTATTCACATTGTTTATACCTTATCGCCTCAGTGCAGGGTATGAACATGTTGTCAACAATAACAACAACAACAAACAAAATTGACACTGCCACCTGTAGGATGCAATTTTGGCCAACTCATGATTGTTCAGTGCAAAAAGAAAGCTGCACACCCCACTTAAATTCCATCAATTTGTGAAAGTGATACATTTTACAACAACAACAATAATAATTTTAGCAGCAACAACATAAACAACAACAACCAACACAAACCACAATAATCATGCAAAAACGTGCAGGCAATTGCCGGCACCGCACAAATCATCAACGACAATAACACTAACCACAAAGCGCATTCAACTCTGCTCAAATTTGCCCACCGTCTACAACAAACAATAACAACAACAACAACCGCACCAGTAACAGTAAAACCAACAACAAAATTGACTATAAAAAATAACAAAAATTAAATTGAAAATTCCCCCACCGCAAAAATATTCATAAAGGTAGACAGCCAAAAAGGAGAAAAAGTTAAAGAAAATCCTAAACGAAATTGACGCGTCATGGCAACGCTGGCCGCAACAGAGCTAACAACAAATACCAGCAAAATGATGTGAAATTGATGTGCAACGCTGGCAAGTTGGTTGGGCATTCGTTATGTTCGATTGGCTGAGATTGGTTGGCTGGGCGTTCAGAAAATCCCCACTACCCGGTGCGGCTATTAGATAAATGCTGTTATGCTGGTCGCCGCTGCTTTTGCTGCCATTCGAAGAGCCATCTTTGATGGCTGCAATTGCTGGAAGAAGCGTCGTTAATCAAGCGTCAACCTGTGACATTTTGCCGCAGCCAACGATGCGTTGCACTGCAGCCGCCCAGCCAAGTCGTGCAAAATTGCAGCCAACTCTATGCAGTGCGCGGAATTGAATTCACAGCGACGGCAGCAACACCAGCAACAAATTGCATTAATCATATGGGAAAATTGTATAATATTTTCGCTTGCTTTATTGCTTCCATTTCGCTCATGTTTTCGATGTGCCGGTTGGCGGGTGAAAGGGCGCAGTGGTGCACAATTATGTATTGCTGCTTTATTGCTTGTAGCCATCGCTGGTCGCATGCAAACTATCTCCTCGATCTGCAACACGGTATCGCTGTTTTCCACATGCATCTCTGTGTCTTTTTTGTGTCATTGCATTGCGTTAGTTAAATGGCAATTTTCACGCTTAAACACACACACATATATTGATGGCAAACGCCCACATGCACTTACAGACACATACACACACACATACACACATATATGCATCCAACAGCGTATAGTTGAAAGCTACTTTTTGATTTGCGCATATGACAGGAAATCACATGTGGTTTATTATTCATTGTTGGTGTCATTGTTGCTACTGTTGCTTTTGTTGTCGAGCGATAGCAACTGCTGTTGAAAAAATTCACGTAATTTTCTAATAAAGCACTTTAATTTTGTGCATCTCGCGAAAAATTTCAGCCAAAGCTTGGTTGCTCAGACGTCACAGACTCATGTCCAGCAGTCAGCAATCAGCGCAATTTAATGAAACCGAATGCAGTTTAAGCGTTTAAATTTTAAGAAAGAATTATTTTATAGTTGTGTTACAACTAAATGCAAAGCATTGCAGGTGTAATAGTTAATTAGACATACTTCTGGCCAAGGCTGGAACATAGGTTAAGCTTTACGTACAATAAAAATGTAGCGAGAGATAAAAGTGAGCGAGAAGCAGAATACTTTGGACACCTTTAAAACATATTCTTTGCTTCAGCTCTGCTAGCTCGAGACAACTTTTGGCCATCCTGGGGGTTTCTGAGTTCACTTAACCCTTTCGCTATTTTGTTGCCATATGGCAACATGCTACTTTGTGGACGTCTGCATCCTCTATGGTTGCAAGAATACATTTTTTTGTTGGCCTTTAGAATAGTTTGAAGTTTTAGGAAAAATACGAAATTAATAAACTGAATATTTAAGTTTAAAGAAGAGAAGTATACACGTTTTTTTAATAGTATATCTTGACATAGTAAAGGAAGAAGAAGCAGAAAAAATTAGAGAACTTTTTAATTTGACGTTTTCTTTCAATTAAGATACTTTTTTTTTTAATTTTGGCTGAAGTAAATGTAGAAATATTCAAATTTTTGTTATGCGTAAAAAGTTTTATTTTTAAGTAATTATTACAGCCACAACGATGTGGTTGCTCTCATAGAAAAACACTAAAAATACAGGGTCCGAGTATAAAAATTAAAAAATGTCTTATGGAATGTTGCTAATAAAACAACATAGAAGCCTAAGACGAAAAATTTAAAATTTTAACTTTCCCTAGTAAAAACCTGTAGCGAAAGCGGTGTCGGTACTAGTTCTGAAGTATTTTCTAAGAGCCAAAATCCCTCGGATTTTGACCCTCAAATACATAAACAACATATTTTTGAAAACAAGTTACTAGGGGAAAAAAGCACTTGGAAGAAAATGTCTATGAAATGTTAGAAAAACGACTTTGAATTAAGTTGTCATTTCAACCGATTATATTGAGGTTTAATTTGAAGATATGTACCCACTTTGAGGCGAACCGAAAGCACTTGGGGGTCAACAGATCTTTACTACAACTCATTTCCATCTAACATAGTATTGCCAAGGGTCCAATAGGCTGTCAACCTTGGGCACATCTGAATTATATTATTTGCTTTAGCTCTGCTCTGCTGGGTTGAGATAACTTTTGGCCATGCCAGGGATTTCTAGGTTCACTAAGCTCAAAGCGATCTCGGTATTGGTATCCAAGTCTCTACTAAGGTTTGTCAAAAGCACTCGGATAACAACAGATCATAATACAACTCAGTGACGCACATAGGATTCCAATTTGGGGGTGATTTTGCGTAAAACTGTTGAGCCCAGTACCATTTGAAACCATATTCCTCAGCAGCAATTTTGGTATTTTGGGGGATTTGTACCCCTGCTACAACTCATAAACTCATTTCTATTTAGTATCTATAAGGGCCCAATAGCGGCTTAGGCGTGACCCGCCAGTTATACTTATCTACCGCACTTGTTTGAATGTTTTTGTTGTCTTTTCAAGACGAAGAAGTAGTACCTATTCATAGTAAACTATATTTTAGAGAAAATATTCTAATTTATGATTAAATAACTAACAATTAACTTTATATATGATATATTCAAAATATAGTGTTTACTTCACGTTGTAAAATTCTGAGACTTCACTATGCAACCATTTTTGTATGGCTTAGTAACTCAAAAACCATACCTGGATGAAAGACTGGGACAATAAGTGTTGATAAATTTTCAGTTGGATTTTACAGCAAGATTTCAATTTTTTTGAATACATGTTGGAATACAGCTGGTTGTTTCACATATTTTTGGAAAAAGTTGGTTTTGTTGTTAGGTCATAACCTGATTTATAATTATGGCATTTGTGTGACTGGTTGAGAGTTGCAGTGGTTCTTGGATAATTTTTTATTCATAAGAATGTTTCTTCACTTTTGGTGCTATAAAGAAGTAAAGCATTGCAGTCATTTCTGTTCTAAAACCCACTTATTGTCAGAAAAACGTTTGGAGCCCAAAGTGTTGACTCTACTGAAACAGAGAGTACTTATATGCTTTTTTTTGGGGGGCAGTGAACTATTAGTTGCCAGTTTGCTCTTAGGCGCCACTGCTTCATGCTAAACTATTTTCATATTGAGCTAAATTTAGCCAACTTTTGTTATCTTAGTTCTTAGTTCAATATAAGTGCTTAGCTTTTGATATTCAATCATGTGTGGTTTAACACAGCAAAATTGTTCCCATTATTTTTAAAATAAATACTTTAATTTGAGTTAAGTTTAATCTTTTATTTATAGTATATTTCTTAACGTTTTACATATAAATCTGCTTAATTCAGCTGCACTAAATTTTATTTGACTTGATGACAGTGGATTCCACTGATTAATGCTAAACTGCACTATTTTTATGTTCAGTTTAATTTAAGCTTTTTCTTTTAATTTATTGCTTTCATTGCACTTTTTTGCCGCTTAACATTATCTCATTCCTTTGTTACCCATTTTCTGCATCATATTTTTTTAATTTTATTTTTTGTTGCCCCATTTTAGGCAAAGCATTACTGACCGTAATTCCCATTTCCTACAGCAGCGGCCAAATGGAAAAAGCCGCTTTGCCGATAAATGTCTACCGGCAATGACAACAAATTTTGTGCAGTTGCTTCTTGACTGTTGCTGTCTCTTCAGTTGTTCACATATTCGGATTTTTTTGCTGGTGATTTGACTGTTGCTGCGTGTTGGAGCCGAAGCTGTGCGAGTGAGTGCGGAGTAAGTGTGCTTCGTTTGCTTTCATTTTTTCAGCGTGATTTCTTTGCTTTTGCTTTCTTGTTTTGCTTTCGATGCGCTCGATGTGTACTCGGTGCTCTTTCTAGGCCAGAATTTGGGTCAGTGTCGGTGGCATTTTGCACTGACGAATGCACATTTTCTGTTGGAGTCATTCGCTGTGATTCTGGTATTTGCATTGTTTGTATTTGTTTAATATTTTTAAAGCCAAAAGCCTAGTAAATTGTGTTTAATTTTTCAAAGCATTACCTTGTAAGCTAAGCG
Organism: Melieria picta; assembly: GCA_964056695.1. Taxonomy (NCBI): domain Eukaryota; kingdom Metazoa; phylum Arthropoda; class Insecta; order Diptera; family Ulidiidae; genus Melieria; species Melieria picta. The sequence goes on along the minus strand of OZ057399.1, from coordinate 12,828,399 downwards.
ACAAGAAACAAGACAAGTGTTGTGCAATTTGTTCCCTAAAATTGACATCGCTGACTTTGTGGGTCTGCTCGGGCAATTAACACAAGTGACACATCTAATTGACTCAGTATTTAACACAACAACACCAACTACCAAAGAATTTTACAAGTTACGTATCCGAGCAGCAGTCCAATTATTCCCGAGTAAATTAGCTCTTTGGCTTGCGGAGGCGAACTTATGACAGCAGCGCATACGTACACTAACAAATGGGCACTTATGCTCAATTAAGTTTTACTACTGAAAATGACCAAAATCAGCATTAAATTTAATTTAATAATATTCAAGAGAATTCGGTCGACAAATACTGTGAAATATTTGGCATATATCGAATTTTCAGGTTTAGCGCCAAACGAGCTACAAACACAACAACACACACAAAATTTTCATGAAAAATGCCATCAATTATTAAACTATTTGAATTATGTGTGCTTCATGTCAAACGCATCGACCTTTGCAAACAATCTGGCAACACTGCGCACCGCAATTGCTGCACAATTCTATGTGGCTGCTGCATGTGTGTGTGTATGTGTGTGTGTGAGCTGACGAACTGCTGCCACAACAGGCAAAGTTTATTTTCGCATGAAACTCAGTTAATACTCGTAAAATAAAATCAAAATGCATTTGTAAGAAGCGGCCACAAAAAATTCCTTTGCCATGATTCATGTCGCAAATTGGCGGTGCGCACAAAAATAGTCAACAACAACAACAAGAGCAGTAACAAATACGGCGAGATGCGACGTGACATTTGCTGTCGCATAATTGAAATGTGTGCAATTGAATTGCTATCAATTTTGTTGTACCTGTTGTTGTTGTTTTATATTTTTCTACTTAATGTGTACCATTTGTGCGGTTACTTTTCTGCGGGTTTGGCTTACTCGACAATTATAATTTATTCGAAAATTCCATAGGCGCCGTAATGGTTGCATTAATATTTATTACTTTGAATGCAGTGACAGGTGCGCTGAAAAGCTCGGAATTGTTGGGAAAGTTCATTTTAAAAGTTAAGTTTCTAAGTTGAGTGTTCATTGTACAGATTCAATTTAAGCAATAAGCAAAGCTGGATGAATTTTATATTCATAGCTAAAAAAAACGGTCAGCTACATCTAGTGATGGGGAAACAAATTCATTAATCGATTAATGAATCATATGATTAATTGGATTAGAGCGATTATTAATTGCAATTAATCGAAGGAAATGGAAAATAATCGAGTAATCGAATGATTTTTTTAATATTTTAACTTAACCGTGTAATTTTACAGTTTGTTAATATGTGAATTTTTACCAAATGCCTTAAAAAAACAATAACAATGAATTAATAAATGAAAATAAGTACATATCAAAGGAAAAAATATATATTTTTATTTTATTTGTTCCTCTCTTCAATGGCAGCTAAACCTGTTTTTGAAAAGAGGCGCTCTGCTGGTACCGAAGTTCCTAAAAGATAACAGTACCGACGAGTTATTATATAAAACTTAGGGTACACCGTTCGCATTTCTTCCCAGGCATTGATGAAATTGCGCTTCAGTTTCAAAACGGGAGCATTCAAAAAAAGCTAAGCTCGTCCTGAACTTGGGTTAGGTCGTTGTCTTTTTTGCGACGTTTGTGAGCCAGCGACTTGTGGTGGGCCCATAAATCAAATTCAACATCGCATCAAAGTGTCCGTCTCAAGCTTTTATTTTGAGCGAAAAAAATTTAGTGATACGTTTTCTTTCGATTATTTTAGCATCTAATCGATTAACGTTTCGATTCATCGAAACCCATTTTTCGATACAATTAAATCGTGAATTGAAAGAAAAAAATCGATTATTGTGTATCAAATGATTAATTGTCCCATCACTAGCTACATCGTCGTGAGTCCATAGGATGAAGAAAACCTACTTGAACTATTCTTTCAATCTTGTCCCATACTATAATAACATATGGAAGCTAATAGACGTTCCTGGGAGTTATATTAATTGTCTCTTGATAACTCCAAAAAAGAAGAAAACGTCAATAGGAGGAAGAAAACCTATTTCTCTTACTTCCCCACTAATCTTATTTTGAAAAATAATAACATATGGAAGCTAGTAGGCATTCAGGGAAGGTCAATTCATTATTTCTTTAAAGCTTAAAAAAGGACCGTCAGCTACGTTAGCGGAATCCTGGCTCATAGCCATCGTTGTGAGTCAAAAGAAACTACATACTTGAAAAAAATATCCTAACCAATCTCAGAAAAGTTGGCGGCAGTATGACCTATGGAAGCTATTAGGACTTCACCTACGATAGATTCTCGGTTAAGAATTATCAATGGTCTTTGAATGACGCTTCTCAGCTCACCGTGTTTTCTAAAATTTTAAGGCTTAAAGGCTCGACTTGCAACAAATTATCAGTGCAAACGACTAACGAACAATCTCTGGGAAGAAGGGAAAAGATATGTGCAAAATTTCAAAAAAATATCTATCAAAAATTGTACAGTATTGAAAGAAAACCCAGGCTGTAGAAAAAATCTAACGTATCGTCTAAGTTATGAGACCTTCGTTTCAGCGATATCGATAATAATGAACCATTGGATCACACCCAGAGATGCGTTCTCTTCTTTTACTATCTCTCCTTTGACTATCATTAGAGGTGCGGGTCAATTATTGAGATTGTGTCAGTGCCCTGTTTTTATCTCAGAGTTGACTACATACTTCTTTGTTGTGCTTACTAATCTTTTTAAGAGAGGCGTCGGTGGCTTCGCTCGATTCAGTAAGAAATTGAACCAGCGCCCTTCTCACAGAATGCCAATACAAATTAAGATCTGTTTTGTATAAATAATAAAATCTTTTATATAGTATCGACTGTTTTAGAAGTTTATTGGAAAAGTTCAGTTTGACTTCAACCAGGGACTTAACTATTATAACTTTTTTAAGAAAATAATTGCAATGTAGCTATTACAATGCAACATAAATTTTATTTGTTGATTATAATTATTATTTGCGACAGTTCATTTTTACATTGCGTAATAACTATTATGAGAATTATTATTTTGGGATTTTTTTTGTTTACGTTGGTTCATAACTTTTATTTATGACTTTTTTTATTTACGTTACCGATAACTATTATTTGCGAACATTTTTTTTACGTTGCTTCATAACTTTTATTTATGATTTTTTGTTATTTACGTTGCCGATAACTATTATTTGAAAGACAATTTTTTTTACGTTGCTTCATAACTTTTATGAAAGAAATTTTTTTTTACGTTGTCCTACCACATTTTGAGTTTGAATTGATTTTTTATTGTTTAGTTGTTGGTGGAAATTAGGTTTCTGCAGTTAATTTGCGTTTGTCAATTTAAAACAATTCAAAATCAATTCATATTCTAAATGTGGTAATTCAACGTAAAAAATTTTTATTTTCAAAATAATAGTTATCGGCAACGTAAATGAAAAAAAATCACAAATAAAAGTTATGAAGCAACGTAAAAAAATTTCTCAAAATAATAGTTATCGGTAACGTAAATTAAAAAAGCCATAAATAAAAGTTATGAGCCATGCAAAAAACAAAAATCCCAAAATAATAATTATCGACAACGAAAAATATATTTGTTACTTATAAGAGTTATTATGCAACTCAAAAAAATTTATTACATGATAATAGTTATAGGCGACGTAAAAAATTTCTTATTGGGAATAATTATTATAAAGCAATAAATATAGAAATGTCTTAAATTGGGGCCATTTTTTTATTCCCAAAAATATGGATAATAATTATTTTAGGTCTCTGACTTCAACTTAGTTTAATTGGAAATATATATATCTTTTCTATATATCTTTTTTACCACCGATTCAAGTCTCTATTTCTGAATTGACAGGCCATAACTGTAGTGGTAACGGGTTGTCATGGCCAGTTAAGTTAGTAATTTTAAATCAATTTGAGAAATTATGTTTAACAAAACAAAGAGCAAGTCTCAGAGAATAATTGGCTCAGAAATAAAGATAAACACTAAAAAGATGTAAATACCTAATTCTTCCACAAAAAAATAAAATTCATTGATTCCATAAATGATCGAAATTCGACTGCGGATTCACTTAGTTATTTAATTCTGTCTATGAACAAAAGTTCTTACAGACTCTAAAAATATACTTACTTACTTACTAAGGCGCTATAAACTAAGTTACAACCCTCTGAGAAGATACTAATTAGTAGTGTCCGACCGAAACCACTTTTTTGGGCCGAAACCGAAACCGAGTTTACTATTCGGCCGAAACCGAAACTTTCTAGTTAAAATAAAAATCACCATATCAAGCATTTTTTCAACAAACGAATTTAACATTAAGTAAATAATGAACAAACATAACATAAATAAATAAATACTTATTAATAAAAACAATTTATTCATTTTTTAAAAACATAAACATGAAAAAATCACCCTTTCATACCTTACTCGCTAATATTCAAAATTAAATAATTTTATATTATATGCTAAAAAAAGAAGTTTATTTACATTGGTGGCATCTAAATTACTCCTCCTTTCACTATATATCTGCTACACAATAAAATGTAAAAAAATGTTCTAGAAAGTTTCGGTTTCGGCTTTTCGGCCATTTTTTGGCCGAAACTGAAACCGAAACCACTTATTTGGGCCGAAACCGAATATTCGGTCGGGCACTACTAATTAGGAACGAAGTTGAGTGACTCTAAGAAGACAAGTGCAGAAAAAGCATTATCAATATTTGTCCAATGATAAAAACAGTCCAATGATCTCTATTAAAGCTCTGGAAAAAGAAGCATTTAGCGCGTAACTCGCCCTCAAGAAGCCAACATAAAACGGCACAAGATTCCAAAGGACTTTGAGCAGTGAATTTAATAAGATTCTGTCCAGAAAAGCAGAACAATTGACAGTACCATTAATAATATTAAAAGCGAAAGAAAGTGATAGAATAGTTCTCCTGCTTTGAAGGGATTTTAAATTAATGAGCTTAAGCCGCGTTGTAGGAGAGGAAAGACTTTCTGGAGGCGATCAATGCCATTACTTAACTTTTATCTATCGTTGTTATATTTGTACACCTTCAGGCCAATGCAGTTATTTTGCAACAAATACAAAAACACCTGAACGTAGGCACTTCAACACAACAGCATTCAATCAATTTGCACACAATATCGACTCCCACCCAAACACTTTTTGTAGAGACTGTAGTGCAGCTGCACACCGACATGACAGCCAGTCATTTTCTAAGCTAAATGCAAATGAAATAATTTTCTAATTTTTTTTTCATGCGCTGGCGACAAGCAAACCCAAGTAGCGATAAGAAATTTTACGTTTTCCATTAATGAGTCAAAGAATTTACACGATTTGCTGGCAGCATTTGAACACCTGAAGTGTTGCCAACACAATTTCCATAACTAAGAGTGTGAAACTAAATTACATTACATGTGTATGAAGGCGTAAAGTTTGTGTATTTGAGTGTTTTTTATTATTTAATATTTCAGCCAATGCTGAACACAAAACTGTCAACTAATGGCTGAAACGTGTCAAGTGACCAAACTGTCACAACAAGCTAACCAGTCAGTTCACTGCAAACTACAAAACCGCAAATACTTATTTTTGAGATAAATTTCAATATTTATTTAATTATTTTCTATTTATTTGTTTTGTTTAGCAGTAGCTACCTACTTCCGCATAACGTTGACAACTTCACACAATTATTTACCAACAACTTTAGTTGGTTACAATTTCGGTATCGGTTTTCGGTATCGTTCACGTAAACTTTTGGCCTCTAGTCGCGCTTTTAATTTGGTGGCAATTTTTCACATTTTTCATTCGCTTTTAATTCGTAACGTTTCTGGTAATTATTATTAATTAATTTAAATGCGCTTTTAAGTTGATAAGTGGTCTGTGTTTTAAATAGACGAAACTAATGTCATACCAGTTGAACGATTCAGTTGGTTTTTATTGGCAGGAAACTTTTTTCTCTGTTTGTTTTTTTGTTTATTTGGTTTTGTTTTGCTTTGGCTCATCGCAGCTTCAGACGAAAATGTTTATTTTTAGTTCGTTGCTGTTTAAGGCAATAAAGTTGAGTGAAGGCAGGAAGAGGTAGAGGGAACGAGGGTTGAGCGTTGACACTGTTGCTGCGCAGTAGAACATATTTCATAATCTTTTTCACTTACCTAATATTTAAATTATAATAACTTTTGTGCAAACTTAGTTGGCACTTTAGTTGGTTTTTGCAATGAAAGCAGACTTTGAAAACAAAATTATGTTTTAGTTAGAAAATTTTAGTAAATTAATTATTGTTTAAAATAAATTCATACAAAAGTTTACAAAATAAATCAATTAAAAATATAAAATCATAAACCAACTTTTTCAGCGCATTTCTGATGATTTCTCTGAATTTCCTTCGCTTGCAATTACTTCTCAATGCCAAATCTCAACATTTCAACTATAAAATCAAAACTGTAAAAACACCACACACTGCACCTTTTAGTGGCTTAATTGGGCGTTAAAGGTCAAGAATCCGAGCGGCGCTGCGTCAACTGTACGCACAACGCTTTAGCTCAAAAACTTTTTTCTAAATTACCAACAAACTATTTAATGTTTTTGCTTGAAATTGTTGTGTTTTACAAATTAATAAATGCCATTTTTTTCCTCAACTTGATTCCACTATCGCAATCCGATAATCGGTCTTCAAAGCGTGACCATAGCTGGGTCTGTGAGTATTCTTACAGGTGAAGCATAATGTGTGCGCTATGACTTTGCACCGAAAATTCCAATTTTATTACTTTCGCTGTGTCTGCTTTTGGCATTTTCTATTTTACATAATTCGCAACAAATTATATAATTATGAGCACGTTGAATATAAAACGAAATGCCACAAAACGCGCTCAACGCGCTTCAAGTTGAATGACTTTTTGCTGAAAATTTTATATGCGTAAAAACATATAACAGTAATTTGTATATTTTTATTATGGGCAAACTGTAACATTGGGTGTGGCTATTTAGCGGAAATAGCAAAATTACATGTTTTTTGTATTCTAAATTAATTACAAATTGTTAGAGTAAACCAAGCAATTGGCCTATTGATGATAAGGTCAGGTTTAAATCTTTTTTAGTAAATGCCAAAGTTTTTGGTTTCGAATTTTGTTTAACCCATTAATTGAGAAATTTAAATTTTAACAAACTCAAATTACACTACTCGACAAAAAATGGGTTCATCGCGTGATCCTAAAAACAAAAGCATTTTTTAGACTAATCTTCGGTTGTTGAACACGAAACTGAAAATCAAAAAATTTTCTTAAGAAGCGTTTTCGAAAAATCTTCGAAAAACACGTTTTTCCCCTCTTATTTCAGTTATGAGCACATATCTCGATTTTAAAACCAGAGGAGATCATTTATTTTATCTATAAAAAACTATTCGAAAATGTATAATTTTTGAAAATGGTCAAATAATTCACATTTTTTCAACTTTCATCGTCAGTAACTTCCCCAAATCTCATCTGATTTGGATAATCTATATATCGTTGGAAAGGTTAGTTAATTACCTTCTGAACGACGGGCCACTTGTTAGTCGGATGGTTGGTTTACGAGATATGTGCTCATAACTGAAATAAGAGGGGAAAAACGTGTTTTTCGAAGATTTTTCGAAAACGCTTCTTAAGAAAATTTTTTGATTTTCAGTTTCGTGTTCAACAGCCGAAGATTAGTGTAAAAAATACTTTTATTTTTAGGAGCACGCGATTAACCCAATTTTTGTCGAGTAGTATATTGATTCGCCAGAAATTTCGGGAGTTTGGGGAGGGAGATTCTTGTGCATCTTAATAATCCGGACCTGGCATCAAATAATACCTAACTGTTCCTGTCTATGTCGAATGATTTTGCTGCTCAAAAATTTGCCTCAAAAGATGCTTGTAACGATAGACTGGCCTAATTTGCCTAATTTGAGTATTTCTATAACAGAGCTACGTTCGAAATGGTAACAAGTTATAGAACATATGAAACCTAAATGCATAATTTTAACTACTAACTAAATAAATCCTTCAATTTTATATTAAAAAAGGAATCGATTTATTTTGACTATACCTTTTAAATATCAAAACTTTATTGCGCCTCAAACCAACCCCAAAGCCACAACTTCAACGACACGAAAACATATTTTTTTAATGCCTTCAGCTGTGTGTACAATAAAATTATTTAAATACTGTGAAAATATTAATAATACATTGAAATTGTAGAAAACTTGTCGGCTTACTGCCATTGTTGTTGTAATTAACTATTATTTGATTTTAAGTCAAACACGTTTACCACACAAATACTCGTTCACAAAAAATCCCGACTTATCTGAACAATCAACACAATCGCAATGCACAGCAAGCGGATATTAAAATTTATTAAACTTTTTTTTTCTGTACATCTGCTTTTGTCGTTTGGCAATTAATTAATGCAAAAGTAATTCTACATTCTTTTCTCCTACTTTGATGCGCTGCGCAGCGCTGCAAACATATTCGTACAGCAATTATTTAATTAATACTTTCCATTTATGTACATAACTACAACAAAAATGAATTATTTTCATGACAGTTACACCAGCGCAAAAATTGCTGTCATTTCCCCGTTTCGACTGTAGAGCAAAAACAATTGAAAATTGAAATTGAAAAATTGAATTAAAATTTTTCGCCACTGTTTGCGCAATGCGCCACTCGCTGTCCGACTGTCGCTCTGAAAATTGGGCAATCAATGCAGCATTTTGTGTGCGGCCAACAGGCTTTAATAACATTTAGCAATTTTCACAAATTTATTTGATTTGTCGTTTTTCAACTCGCGTTGTTGTCAACTTGTGTTGTTGGCTAAGAGACAAGTTATGTCGTGGTTATTAAACCGGCTACAGCAACAAAAATGAATGCGATTTTACGCTATTAAAAAAAAATGAACAAAATAATTTATGCGTCTGCGCGCTAAATGGATTTGCCATCCAACGATAAGCAAACGCTCACAAAAAAAAAAAAACATATTATTTAACAGTTTGCACTGAAGTATGCAAATCATTGGGGATTTTTCGTAACATTTCTTTTTTATTAAAATTTATAATAAATTTTTGTTCATGCATAAAATTCATCAAAATCCAGTTTAACCTGTCAAAAGGCAAAATAAATTCATTTGTTTTGCAATATTTGCGTCTGTTGTTCGTTTTAATGGCGAGAGGTGGCAACATTTAAATGTTGAATTTTCATTCAAAACCCAAGTCTACGAATTTAAGGCAACAATGTGTTGTGCATAAAAATGTCAATATTAAAAAAACATATAAATTTTTTTTATGTGCAAAAACACAGAGTTACTGCCGTCAAACATTTTGCAAAAATCATTTGAATTTAGGTTAAAGCGTGGCGCTGTGTGTGTGTGTGGTGTCAACGACAGCTGGGCGCTGCTGCTTTTATTAGCTGCTTTTGCTTCTGCCGTTTCTTTTACTTTATCTGCATTTTGTATTTGGTATTTGCTCAAACATTAAATAACCCCCGACATCAATTTTAATTACACTCCTACTGCAAATTAAATTCGCTCACACATTCCTGCGACTCCGTTGCAGAGTTCGAATTGTGGCGTCGAACGTTGGCATTTTGCATTAATATGGGCTCCGGGCTTTGGCTTAGACCAACTGACTGACCAACGCATTGCATTCGAATTGAATGACAATGCGCGCTGGAAGATAGACACACTGTCGGACAGGCGCGCTGGTGCCGCTATCGAAGCCTGTCGCTCGGTGTATATGTGTGTGTGTGTGTGTGCGTGTCTAATATTAATGCGAAACGCCTTATGGCTGTTAATCATGCACACATGCATAGGAGCAAAGCAAAAAGTTCATAAGTTGATGTAAGTAAAAATGCAAATATTAGAAATACTTCGTTAAATTAATAATGGAAAAGTGCTTCTTTCGGACTGAAGCAACTTATTTACATATTTTTATTACATTACATTTTAACAAAAAATTTTCATGAATAAAAAATGGCTGAATTTAACTCTTAATGGGTTAGTATGTGTGAGTGGGTATGTCCTAGGTATGTCATACTCTTCTAAGGCAATTTTATTCAAAAGTGAGCCAATCATGTTCGTTTCAAAACGAGTCCTTGAATTTGAAGCCAGGATTATTTCCACTCAATACTAATAAAAAAGTAAGCAAATCATATATTTTTCGAAACGAGTCCTTGAACTTGATGCCTGAATTATTTCTACTCAATACGAATACACAAATGGGCCAATCATATCCATTTCGAAACGAGTTTGAAGCCCAAATTTTGTATACTTTGTACTAATACAAACATGGGTCAATCATGTCTATTTCGAAACGAGTCGCTGAGCTTGAAGCCTTAATTATTTCTAAACAATACGAATACACAAATGGATCATTCATGTCTTTTTCGGGACGAGTCCTTGAGCTTGAAGCCTAAATTATTTCTACTTTGTACTAATACAAACATGGGCCAGTCATGTCATGAGCTTGAAGCCAGAATTATTTCTACTCAATACGAATACACAAATGGGCAAACCATGTTTATTTCGAAACGAGTCCATGAGCTTGAAGCGAGAACTATTTCTACTCAAAATTAATACAAAAACTCGCCAATCATGTTTATTTCGAGTCTTTGAACTTGAAGCCAGGATTATTTCTACTCAATCCTAATCAAAAGTGAGCCAATCATGTATTTTTCGAAACGAGTCCCTGAACTTGAAGCCTAAATTATTTCTACTCAATACGAATACAAAAATGAGCAAATCATATTTATTCCCAAACGAGTTTTTGAACTTGAAGCCTGGATTATCTCTACCCGGTACTAATACATTAGGTTTTATTATTTATTATTTAAAGAAAAAACATATAGAAATAATAATTCCAAAACCAGTTACAAAGATTTGCCAAACCCATATCTGACAATAACTAAAAAAAATTTGTTTACACAAAACTTGAGACAGGAAAACTGTGTTAACCCTTTCGCTATTTTGTTGCCATATGGCAATATGCTACTTTGTGGACGTCTGCATCCTCTATGGTTGCAAGAATACATTTTTTTGTTGGTCTTTAGAATAGTTTGAATTTTTAGGAAAAATACGAAATCAATACACTGAATCTTTAAGTTTAAAGAAGGGAAGTATACACGTTTTTTAATGGTATATCTTGACATAGTAAAGGAAGAAGAAGCAGAAAAATTAGATAATTTTTTAATTTAACGTTTTCTTTCAATTTAGATCCTTTTTTTTAATTTTGACTGAAGTAAATGAAGAAATATTCAAATTTTCGTTATGCGTAAAAAGTTTTATGTTTAAGCAATTATTACAGCCACAACGATGTGGTTGCTCTCATAGAAAAACACTCTAAAATACAGGGTCCGAGTATAAAAATTAAAAAATTTCTTATGGAATGTTTCTAATATAACCACATCGAAGCCTAAGACGTAAAATTTAAAATTTTAACTTTCCCCAGTAAAAACCTGTAGCGAAAGGGTTAATGTGAAAATATTGCAATGGAAAATATTCTCAAATTGGCAGATTATTGTGTTTAATACTACTGACAGTAGAATGCCCAGCATATCCAAACATTCTTTTATTTATGTCCATATGTCCAATAGAGGTAAAAATATTTTTAACCATATTTTTAAATTTAGTATTTAATTTAACTTTAAAAAATAGTAATGATTAGGTAAGTTGGCATACCAGATCGGTCACACATAGACTCTGTTGGGTCTCTAATGGTGCCAGTAAAAGCTCCTCAGTGGGTCAACTTAAACATGATCGGTAAAAATGTAAAGTTCAGTAGCGACTTAATGTTGTGCTTGGGAACTAAACCAGAGAAGAACGGGACGCTGAGAAGAAAATAAAAAGTAAAAAGAAAGTAAAAGCAACGAACGATTTTCTTTCAGAAAGCCATGTAATAACATATTAAAAGACCTCAATGCATTAATTTGGACTCCTCTATTATTAAATTTAATAATAATATGATTATGAAATAATATTTAGTTTCAAAAGTGCTGCTTTAACGAACGCATATTCCGAAAAGCGCCAGCTTCGAATACAATTTATGCAAAATTTAAATTTTTTTTCAATATACATTTTTGTAATTAATTTTTCACTCAACTTAAACCCACCAATGAATAGTTCAGTTCATTGCGATTCTTCCTAATTGTTTATTTTACTAGTTTAGCGCTATTTTACAACGCAACAACTTTGCTCACTGCTACTTTTCTCAATTGGTGTACGAATATTTTCGCCTTTGTGTCGTTGTGTTGCTAAATTCTAATCATAAGCCATTGCGCACAGTGGAAAATTGCCATACATAGCATGAATACTTTAGCGCTTAGGCCACAACGGCAACGACCACGACAACGCCATCGATGATGTTGACGATGACGACCACGACGACAAGTGAAATAAAATTGAAGGCGTGCAACGTCGTTTCCGTTCAAATGCTGCAATTCCATGCAAAGTGCGTTAAACTAATGTAGCCAAGTGCGTTGTGACTCTACTGTGCAGTGACACAATGTGCTTTGGTATCTTAATGCAAATCGACAATTTATGCTGTTGTCACTTTTGTTGTAAGTAACGATGTGTCCAGCCATGCACATAATCGACTGTATGCGCCGCAGACGACGAGTTCAGTGATTGTCTAAAACTTGCAATTATGTTACAGTTTGCAGGTCAAAGCAACACAAATGCTGACTGTTGAACAACAGTTGACTGCATGGAAAATGGCCATTCTTGTAGTGAGTTTTATGAGAAGAAGCATTTAACATATTGCACTGATATCTGTTGAAATAGGATCAAAATTTGAATCAATCAAAAGTCTAAAACAGAGAAATATGCAAAAAAGTTCAGATGTCTCAATGTCTTCAGTGCAGTGGCGTATTCAGGGGGTGGTTTTGGGGGTTGAAACCCGCCCCCGAAATATTAGGGTCGACTTGAAAACTACATACAAATTAAAAGGAATTTTTATGAATATTAAAGAATTACTTTTTTAAAACCCCCCAAAATATTTTTCTGAATCCGCCCCTGAATGACAAAAAACTAGAGGACATCCCAAATTGTTGAGAGCATAATTCTATAAAATTTGGTTCATAATTTAGACCTTTCAAATCAGCTCGCATTTATTAAATTTTTCAATGAGAAAGACTCATATTTTCGAATGTTCAGTGCATAGATCGTTAATATTACACCGTGCGACAGCATTTTTCACACCGGAAAAAAAATCCATATGTGCGTGAAACGAGAGACCAAATATAGTAATACTGCGTAATCAGTTTTTCATTTCTACATCCTTTGTCCTTTTAAAAGGACTTCAAAATTTTGAAGGGGATAAAAAATAAAAAAATATAAAAAATACTTAACCTCGTTAGAATATGGCGATATATATATCAAATGAAAGAGGAACGGCTCAAGAATTTAAAGAAAATTAATTTTTCATCTACAGTGCAAGCTCGATTTTCGCGACTAATTAAAAACCAGACATGTCGCGAAAACCGAATTTTCGCGATAACAGAACCCAACATTTTGTTGAAAAATTGTATGTAATTTTTAAAATTACAATTGTTTTAACTGATATATTTACATTTTAAACATTTTTAAAGAAGTTGGAGTTGAGTTGCTTTTTTGGCAAATAATTTTTTAAAATAACAGCTGAATCACGTAGTTCATATAGTGCTGTTGTCGGCTTAAAAATCCAAAAGGGTTAATATACCAAAAGGCGGCGATTTCCCTTTTTTGGTTAAAGACATTGTAAAAAAATTAAACAAAAACAGATAAAAGTCGCGAAAATAGAACCTCGTAAACTGTCGCGATTATAGAACCTGCAATGTTGAAAATTAAGCCGTCGCGATAACCGGACCGTCGCGATAATGGGTAGTCGCGAATACCGAGCTTGCACTGTATTTGTAAAAAATGGATATGAAAAAGGTTCTTTGAAAATTTTAATCCTTTATATCCTTGAAAATTTACATAGAATTTTCTTGAAAAGTAAGTATGTTAAAACCCAAAATTTCCTTGATCACGTGTCAAAATTTCATTACTCTAACTTTATTGGTTCGAAATTCTAATGAAGTACAAAAATTCTAATTTATTTAAGTATCAGTATTTCAAATAATAAAAAGATACAAAATTAATGAAGCGAGACTAATGAAATGTTTGTTGCAACTCGGTGTTATACTCTGCCTTTCTTCTCAACCTAACGTAAACAATATTAAAGTAATGCTTTATGTTCGATCTTATGACAGTAAGTGAGAGAGTGAGTATTAATAGAAAAATTGTCTTCAAATCTTGACGGCTATGAATCACATCTAACCTCACATACCGTACTGACTGTCACTTTCACGAAGTATATAAAATTTTCGCTAGAAATCAGATCAATATACATGATTATTCACTTAAAGTGGCCAATTAGTTAAAAAATCACACAAATTCTAAACATTATCGCAGTGTGAGAGCCATTGATCAGCGCTTAGTTGTGAGCTCAAAGCGGAAAAGCTGCAATCAGCCGAACAAATCTACTTGCTTTCAACAATCGTGGTCTGTCCACAGTCAGCCAGCCAGTCAGCCAGCCAGTCAGCCAGCCAGATCAATGCACTTTCCACTGGCATCCATTACGTGCCCGTAGAAATCTGCGCGCCGGCTTTCATTCGCTGCCGCGTCACTTTCCCAGCTGCTCAAATATCAGCCAAAGACAGGTACATATATAACAAAAACAATAACAGTAGCAGCAACAACTGCAATTCAATATTGCCGAGAGCGTTGAATATTTGTGCAACTGCAACGCCTCGAATGTTGTTGAAATTGAATGCAGCAACGTGTGGCTTTGTTGTTTCAAGTTTTTTGTTTTTTTTTAAATTGTTTTTACTTTTTCTTTTACATATACATCATTTTGTTTTCTCATGATGCAAAAGTCTTGAATGGTGCACATGAATGGCCCGCAAACGCAATGAAATTGTTATAAAGTTTTATTAGTTATAGCAACAAAAAAGACGCTGCGCATGCGCAACTGTCAATTGCCATCGATGGCAAAAGAGGAAGCGCCCTCTTGCTGCCTCTCTGCCCCTCTCTGTGGCTGTCTTGCATCAAGCAGGCAGCAGTTAAATGTAAAACGCTTAACGATGCTCACCTTGAGCACTTGTTAAGTTTTTCTTTACTATTTTTGTCTGTGGCTACGCCCGTCAACTACTGCAGCCGTGTGCGTGTGTGTGTGTGTGTGTGTTGCTTGGTGTTTGCGCTACTTGCGTTCGCGCTGCCGAAATGATATCGACTGTTGGGTCGCCGCACGTAGCTGTCGGCATGGCGCGATCACGGCCAGCGGTCGGTATTTCGATTGTTTCTTTTGTTTTTACCTTTTTTCAACTCTTCGCTGTTATGGCTTATTAGATGCAATCTATCGCATATTAAGCATTTTTATATATTGTTTTGTTTCAAATTGATTCGACTTGTAAAACGCAGTTCATTTAAAGGAAAAAATAAATCACACAACGCACAAATATTCAAGAGTTGTTTTTGTTACTTTTCAGTGTATTTTTTTGGTGATTGCTTCATTTGTGGGTCACGTACCATTTTCACGCTGTTTTGCGTCTTTTTTTCTCAACGTTTTCTATACAATATTTTATTTTTGCCATTCGCGCTCAACATTAATTTGACTTAATTATGTTATTTTAAAAAAAACAAAAAACAATAAAGTAGCCGCAAGTGCGGCCCAGCCGAAATTGCAACATTCGACAATTGGGCAATCAAGTCATCAGCGCCAACATAAAACAACTGCTGAAAATTTCACGCCAGCTGAACGCACATCAAGCGTACAAAACTCAACCGAGACCAAACACAAATTTTGTTAAAAGCCCAAAGAAGTTATGTGTCTGCCCTTTTCATTGCAAACACTTCACGTTCGAGTGACTTTTGCCAACGAATGCAGCGCCCAATTTTGGCTAAACTTAATTACTAAAGAAAAAAAACCACAACAACAACAACAACAGCCAACCACAATGGCCACGTGAGCCAGCTGCCAATTCATGAATTGCACTATTGGCGCAGAAATTGCATTTTGGGCGCATTCGCACATGCAACACTCGGCGACTTTGGTTGGGTTGCATAATTCGCCGCGGGCGCTTCGCACATATGTGGAGCACCGCACATATCAGCGGCGCAGCAGTCGGAAATGACACCCAAAGTTGGCTGTCGTATTGCTACTTGCTACTATTGTTGTTGCAGTTGTTGTTGCTGGCGTTGCTATTTGTTTCGAGTTGCACTGTGCAGCGGCACTAAACGTCTCACGTACGCGGCCGGTTTTTGGATTCGCTGCAGTGCTCCACATTGACGTGTGTTCGCATTCAATTTCACGTCTCCGGTGGCTGTGCTTGCCATCCCAACAAACTTTGGTAATTCTATTTAAATTAACTGGCATTGTAATAAAGTAGAAATGGCCTCAATTTGCAATTATTGAATGATGTGTTTATCGTGAATGAAATTCGAACGAAGACACCTTATTCGCCAGTAATTGGATCAATCGAGGCAATTGGGTGGAAACACAGGTGGAAGTTCTACTCAAATGAAGTAGGAATGTTTATGTATATTTAACCCTTTCACAATCCATGGGTTTTATAGATCCCAAAGGAATTTTCACGTTTTACTAAATTTAGTGGAAATTTCAATCAAATGAAGTTGTTATGAATATCTAAAACGTGATCATGCTCATTTAACCCTTTCACAACCCATGGGTCATAAAAGTCTCATATTATTTAACTTTTTGCTACGTTAGCTTAGCAGGACCACTTTTTGTTTGGTATTAACGAAATATGAAAAATATCTACCTGCAACCAAAAATAATATAAATTATATTTTCTTTGCTGCAACATATCACGGAAAACTTAGTCAAAGTACGTTCTGAATGGGATAAAGTTTCTCCTTGGAAACACCCGGGAAACTACTGCAAGACTGAATGTGGTTTTTACGATTATTGGTCGGTGAGGGAAGTCTTCGGGTCCTTAACCCGGTGGTAAATACCCTTCAATTCTTATTGTCACAGTTCTGAGGAGGAGGAACGCCAGAGAGAGAGAGATACATTGACCCATTTTCTGTGTACATGTTCAGGTTTAGCAACAAACATGCTACGCTCGCTTAGGACTTCCTTTCGTACCTTTCCGGAAGACCTCCGAACAATTTCAAACCTGGAGATCAGGCGGCTTCTACACTTCCTGGATAAATAAGGCACCAAAACGGAACTTTATTTGCTAATTGTGCTAGTTAATTGGGTGATTACAACCACTCAATCAACTACGTTAAATTAGTTACTAAAGGCTTGATTACACGTAACGAATAGAGTGGCGCGTCATCAAAATGGTACTAGGCCGAGAGAATTGGAATGGCGAGCAAAAGCGACGAGTTGTTCAAACGTATTTTGACACGTGGCGAGTCAGTTCGGTTTTACAATGCACAAAATGTTCTAAGCAACTCGCGCAATTAAACTCAACCGAGCGAAAAGTGGTGTGTGACGCATTCCGCATGTGACGAGCGATTCAGCGAATCGCTGCGAAAAGAAGAAAAATATAACGGTAAAGTATATAGTACTCGGCCTAGTAAACAAAATGTGATTCTAGTGACTCTCTCGCCACTCTACTCGGTCACTGACTCAATCAACAACTCGCCTTACTGTTTAGACGAAACGAGTACTAGTTCGAGTTGCTGTCTCGTCACTCTACTCGTTACGTGTAATCAAGCCTTAACAGACAGTAAACTCTTTATCTATATTCCGTTGTCCGCAAAAGGCTTAAATGTTATTACCTTTCATCAAACGAAAGTTCCAGAACATGACTAAATTACAGAGTCTTCTCTAACAGTAAAGGAAACAATAACAGAAACAAGCTGCCCGAGATGGCTTTCTCATAATCGGGCCAGTATTACTTTTGATTGTCAATAGTATCTATGAACCCCTAAGATTTTTCGAGAATAGCAAATGTTTTTAGGTATGACATGATTCTGCCAAAATATTTTTAAACCAATTTATATGCATTTCATAGAACAGAAACATAAAACATTCCTGGATTATAGTTATTATTTTTTTCCTTATTCACTCCTCTTAAAAACAAACATTCACTCCTCTTCAAAAGGATTGAAAATAGTCTTGTATAGGCTAAGCTGTATAATAAAAATGAGAAAGCGTCAGTGAACAAAATGTAAACTGTCACAAGATTTTTAACATTATCCGCAGTTATTAGTTCAAATTATCGAGAGTTCACAGTATTTTCAGTTTTTCAAGTGATTTGTAAAATCGCATATCTCACAAGAAAATTTGAATAAATAGAATAAATTGGAATTAAAAATTTTATATTTTTTACATTTTCAATGTGATTTTAAACATGTAGTTTATTCATTAGTATATAAGTATAAATACATAATTTCAAAGTAGATTATTCTTTTCAAAAATATACCATATAATTCCATTGATATGACTGACTCAATATTAAAAAATTCGAATTTTTTTTAAATTCAAAATTTTCCGTTCACTTAATCATTGTAATTGGTCGGAAGAACTACTCAAGTCATCACAATAGAGTGTAATATCAACTTTGGCATGTGCACATAATTACATACATAGGTTCAAAGTAAATTAAATACCTTTTTTTCAGTTATAAGTCCATTAATATGATTGACTGAGTTTTTGAATTTTCCTATTCACTAACCCATTTTAATTTGTCTCATTATTTAAATCTACTCAGTAAAGTATAATATCCCATCAGGTGTGTAGGTGTGACGAATTGCAATGTTGTTGCTGTTAAATTTGAAAGAATTAAAAAAACTAGTTTGTTTACTGTCTATGATTCTGAACGGCAACAAGTAGTCATAACGGAAGCAAAGTATGTTCACTGTCACACAGTTTAACAACAAACTCGTTTTATTTCCTTGCAGCTCATTTTAAGCCGTTGAGCATTGAAAAGGTTCGTTTAACACTTTATAAGTCTTGTGAACTTTCCAGTATCCGTACCTCAACCAAATTCGTCCATAGAAATATAGGTTCATCTCATATTTGTCGAAGAAAATTACAATTTTAAATTTCTTCACTCAATGCTCTCAGATTTCCATTAATTAAAATTTTTAAAACAGCTGCGTTAGTCTGGCTGACTGATTCCGTGACTCCTTATTGAAAAGAAGTCACTTGAACACCCGCAGCTGGCACCAACTGGAACCTATTAGATGATCCAATATTTGCCATGTGAGTTTGCCAGAATATAACCAAACCGAATCATATAAAATAGACTAATAATATGAAAAGAAAACTTGCGTAAACATAATGTGAAAAATTAACAACGTGTTATACGAAAAAAATCGCATGGCGAAGAATTATTTGGAGAAGCTGTGAGCGGCACAAAGAGTGACTTAGTCATGGCACGCATCAAATTGCAGCTCTCACACTTTGTTCTTTTCTTTATGATTTCGAGACTGAAAATTCCCGCATTCGCTTGTTAGTAATTGCTGAAATTACCCACTTGCTGCCAGGCTGTTCCTCAACAAAAAACACTCAACAAAAAAGTGCCCGGCTGGCTACGAACATTGTTGCGTGCTTGGCGAATTCACTTTCGCGACCACTTGCAGCCACTTGTGAAGCCAAATGCGCGCTGATCCCCGCGACGGCATGGAAGCGCCCACGAACAGAGCACAGACGCAGACGCTGAAGCCGCAGCAAAGCCGAAAGTGGGCAGTAATTTTTGCAGAACAAGTTTGCCAAGTCGCCAACAAGTGTGCAGAATATCAGCAGCTGGTGGGGTGAAGGGACAGCAGAAGCAGATCCGATGGAAGGAACGCATGAAGTCTGGCAGGAAGGTACGAGTGCAGGCAGGTGTGGGTAAAGACGAACGCGCAAGCGTGTCACCAGATCGAACGTTGGCGCAGTGTACACAGAAAATATACACCAGGAAGTGCCGAGAAGAGTGAATAAGTAGGGCGCCAAAGGTGCTCGAGGGAAACATTGTACACAAGAGGAGTAGCGGATAATTGGAAAAGAAGAAGTGGAAGTGAAAATGTGCTGAAAAAAAAACAGAACTACGGCTGGATAAAGCCATGAAGAAGTGGCGGCAAAATGGGCGGAAAAAGAAAGTCGAGCAGAAGTTTTGCTGAAACCAACTTTCGATTATCTTCGTGAAATGGCGATTAGTCAAGGTTTTTCCATCAATTAAAGGTGTAAGGGGAAAATTGTGAATATTAAACCGTGATTAAGTATTGCAGGCAGAATCTTAATGGTGAATATTGAATAAGCTGGAGGCAAAATTTTATACTTAACCCTTTCGCTACAGGTTTTTACTGGGGAAAGTTAAAATTTTAAATTTTACGTCTAAGGCTTCTATGTGGTTATATTAGCAACATTGCAGAAGAAATTTTTTAATTTTTATACTCGGACCCTGTACTTTTTACGCATAACGAAAATTTGAATATTTCTTCATTTACTTCAGCCAAAATTAAAAAAAAAGGATCGAAATTGAAAGAAAACGTCAAATTAAAAAGTTCTCTAATTTTGTCTGCTTCTTTTTCCTTTACTATGTCAAGATATACCATTAAAAAAAGTGTATACTTCTCTTCTTTAAACTTAAATATTCAGTTTATTAATTTCGTATTTTTCCTAAAACTTCAAACTATTCTAAAGACCAACAAAAAAATGTATTCTTGAAACCATAGAGGATGCAGACGTCCACAAAGTAGCATGTTGTCATATGGCAACAAAATAGCGAATGGGTTAATGAGAAAATTCATAAGCCAAAATATTGGGGGGACAAAGTGAGAGTATGTGGTGTCTTATTGAGCTCACAGAGCAAAAAAGTTGCCACGGCTGTTCAAAACTTGCGGTCAAAGGGTTAAGCTAAACGTATTTTTTCAGGACATATTTTATTAAAAATGGGCTTCCTTATTGAATGACTTTTCACTGTTTCCGTGATGCACCCAGGAAGTATTTTTTCAGAACATATTTTATTAAAAATGGGCTTCCTCATTGAAAGACTTTTCACTGCTTCCGTGATGCACCCATAGGTTTCCAATGTAAAATCTACCCTCATGTATGAATTTCTTCTTCTTAATCTTTCCCGCACACTAAATACAAAAGGGTCACATCTCAAAAATCTCACATTTTCAGGAGACATAAAAACAGATATACAGTCAAGGAAGATGCTGATAAGAATGCAATTTTTTAAGTAGTTAGGGATATGTACAAATCGGTTTTGGAAAGTTTTGACTGGTATTTAGTTTTGACTGGTATTTACATATCTCCATGGATTCCATGATATCTCCATGGAGCTTCCTGCTAAAGTATTTACCAACCCCGTTTAAGAAACTAGGGATCCAACCCGCTAAAGAACCTAAAAAAGTTTGCATTTACAAGTGAGGTACTTAAGCGGGTTTTACTATATTTAAAATTAACGATTTTCATGAAATAAACACCAATGTACTCTAAGATTTCCGTAGATAAGTTAAATGTATGATTGATATTAATTTATTTATTTATGAAAACATTGTTTCCAAGCATACTTCCCCAATTTTCATGGCTCAAGCAGAATTATCACATAAACTAAAATTTTTTATGAAACATGCCTCACTCTGCTATCAGATTGCTCTCAGAGAGATCAAATATGAGATTGACCTCAGTTTGATTTCTGTTTAAAACACACTTACATACACTTTATTAAAAACACCTAATCTTCAATTTATATAAAAATTCACTACCCATTTCGTATGTCGTAATTTAGTTTGTAAGAAAACAGAATATTTCGGAAACTACTTAACCGATTTGAATAATTTCTTATCAATGGACATTTTCGCTGAACAAATTAAATAAATTAGTATTTCAAAACTTATTCCCTACTAAAATATTCAATACTTTAAAATATATTTGAAACCGAAAAATATTAGTTCCAAGTAGTTTGGATAGAGAGGTTAAGTTTGTTTCTGAAAGATCTTTGAACAAATAATTAATGAAAGTTTTAGTATCTGACTTATTGTGAAAGATTTTTGAACAAGTAATGAAAGTCTGCTCTAACATTTGACTTGCTAGGAACACTTAGTCAATTGTACTGAAAGTATAAAAGAGCATAGAAAGGATGCACCAAGGAGTTGAAGCAGCCTATTCGTCAGAGCGAGATGATGCCACCTTGAGAGAAGCACATTCTCCTTTTCAGCGAGAGTCTCACATGCGATGCAAGTATTGAATGCATTCAATATATTATAGAAAGTGGGGTTAAGTTGAAATCGTTTACTTACAGGAATAAAAAGTTGCTTAAGTTGTTCCGCTCACTTGTCAAACGTAATCCAATAGCGACTCCAAACAAACGTTGTGATAAATGCTTTTAGGAAAAAAAATCGCTTGTTCTTAGTAAAACCCGCACTAAAAGATTTGCACTGGCAGATTTTTCTTATCTTTGCTGTTATTTAAAATTTTGTCATTCGATTTGTTGTTGTTGTTAATGCTAACAATGATTTATACACTTTGTGTAATACAACTTCTTCACTTGTTGTGTATTATTTTAGAATAAACACAACAACAACCAATGCGACGCACTTTTACCGCAGCAAGTCAGGAAATATTCAACAATTATTCTTAAAACTCCGCTAACAGCTCAGCTACAAAAACAACCATAAATCATGCTACAATTTCTAAAGAAATGCCTCAAAAAACTGCTTTTTGTTTATTTGTTGTAATTGTCACTTTGTTGTTATGATTAATTGTTGTTTTATTCCTTTCTTGATGTATGAGCACTTCAGGCTGCAACTTCAAAGCCCCAAAATAAGTCAACAATGCACCGTTTGAGCGGTCAATACGAACTGCAGCGCGATCCAAAGCGAACGAACGAGCGGTCAGGCGAACGAGCCAGCGAGCGGACGCACATAAATGAAAGCAACGAACGGGTGCGTGTTGTACGCGCAACAACTTCTGTCTTCCACGAGCGACGACAACAAATTGAATTTTTCCTGGTTTGGCGATAGTTTTGGAGTCATCTCTGTTAGTTGGCGCTTTTGCGCGAGGGCAGACGTTGCCTCGTTTCGTTTCCACGGCGTTCAAGCCGTTCAACACGTTCAGCCGCTAAATCAACAGTTTGTTGTTGCCGCGAGTTAGTTTCGTTTGCCATAGTGACTTTGTTCGAACTCGCCATCGGTGCTGTGTTGTTGTTGGCGTTGTTCTGTTAGTGGACCCCTTTGACTACGCCAAACCCGTTCTTTGTTTCATAATCCATTGTGTTCCGCGCAGCTGTTGGTGCTTGCGTGTTCACATGTGTAGTTTTGAGCAACACAACAACAACAACCAATTGTTGTTGTATTGTGGGAAGAGCGCAACTAAAAAAGCATGTGCAGCTTTTGTGCTTTTTAAAAGCGCTTTTAATGCTCTAAAGTTGTGCAATGAAACTTGCCAACCCGTTTCGAACCGCCACAAGCTTTCAACAGCTAAAAGTTTTTGAATTTGAATTTTGAAAATTGCATAGACATTTTTTTTTCAAATTTTCGCAAATAACTAAACCCATTAGGATTTTCTGACCCTCATCGTGCGGTTTAGTGCCATTCAGATCGAACGGCTACAAAAGCCAAAACTTGCATGCTTAGCAACACTTCAATTGAATTTTTTATAGGAACATTTCACAACTGAAGTGTCATTTATTTTTAGCTCAGTTTTGAAAACGGAAAAAAATCTAAACATTCGCCACTTCTGAGCGCTTTTAAAGTTTGCAAACCCTCCAAGACATCACCGAAAATGTTGCCCGCCGCACAGAACGACTGCTTTCTCAACATGAGTCAGGACTACCTCATCTGCACCACCATACACAAGGCTCGCCAGCTGGGCATCTTCACCGGCGACACATTCGTGCGCGTGTCGCTGGATAAGGCGCACCGCACCACGCGTCCCTATTCGCGCTCCGAGAACCCCTACTTCAACGAGGTAACCCGCACTCGCGTCCGCCCATTGCCAACTCACTGCCAATCGGCCTCTCTTGCAGTACTTCGTGTTCGAGCTGCGCTGCACTCTGACCGAACTGCTGCGACTCACCATACTGTACGAGGTGAGGCGTCGCAACGCCTGCAAGAAGACCTTCTCGCACGGCGAACTGCTCATCGACATGCAGAGCGTCTGGAATCAGTCGAATCGCTGCTACTTCAAGAAGTGGGGCCGCCTTGAGGGACCCATTGCGGAGGCGAACAACACGCCAGGCGCTTGCAAGGGCTACCTGCAAATCGATTTGGCCATTGTGTCGCAGACCACAGATCCCAACACCGTGTTGCGTCCCCAGGAGCCCGAAATGCTCAATCTGAACAAATGGCAAATCAATCAGGACTACGACAATATCGAGCGGTAGCTGGCGCCTCTTTTCTGCGCTTTCGCCTTCTAATCGGCATTTTGTCTTCAGAAACCTGCTGCAGCACACCGAGAACTCCATGCAGTGCAACATACGCTACACGGTGACCTTCTATCGCGCATACCTGATCAAGAGGGGCGACTATATCGTACAAGTATCCTATGCTGGATTCAATGTACTTGACACCATTTTGCATTCACATGCGGCTTATTTCATTTCTAAAGTTTAGATTCCATCCTTTCAAGGGCAAGACGAACATGTGCAAGTCCACCAACCAGCCGGAGTGGAATCATGCCGTCAACTTTGCTTGGACCTTTCCGTCGCTGTCGCAGACGTTCCTCATACAGTTGCTGGTACACGAGCACTTGCAATGGAAATCGATAGCCGACTACGAGCTGCACTTTGACGAGATTGCCTTTAAAGGTTTTTCACGTGAAGAACATGTCCCAAATTATGAACGCCTAATAGTTCAGCCATTGTAGATAAGCCGGCTATGGGTCCCACCTATTTGCATTTCTATGACGCTGCGAATCCGACGCAGTACATCGGCCGCCTGTTGCTGGAAGTACGTTCCGAGTGTTTGCCGGCGGGACCTGCGCGCGATCTGACCACTCGCCCAGCGCCACCGCTGGACGACAAGCGCTGGTGGCAGGAGGAGACATTTCTCGTCGAGTTCATTGCGCTGCAGGGCGACTTTATGCACGGCAATGTTAGCAATTGCAAAATCGTCATGAAGCTGGCAGGTCTGCGCCGCTGCTCGAAATGTGTTTGGCCTTGATTGACGTTTATGTTTCTACAGAAAATACCTCCAACACCTTAGAGTGCTTTCTCAAAGCCTATCCGGGCAAAAGGGCCAACTCAAATTCCAATTTAAAGTACTTTCGCCAGGATGTGCCCTACAAGGCGATCTACTTGAAGACCACAATGCCCGACAATCGTTATAAATTCGATAGCGACTACTTCATGCAGGAGATTCTGGATTACATTGTCCGTCGTCGGACAAAATTCTTTAGTAATAGAACAAATTTTTCATTTATTTTGCATTACAGGATACGGAAATCAACACTTTCAAGCTATTTCAACTGAAGTACAACAATCAGTTTCAGATGCAGGCAAAATGTCTCAAGGCAATCATTATGAATATCTACAACAAGCTAATGGAAGGCCTGGAGGACAAGCGGCTGGAGTACACGGGTTTCAAGGATCCCACGCCATGGGATACAAATCGACTCATTTACTTGAAGGAGTTCTTTGTTAGTAAAAAGGCATCAATAATTTAAAACTCGTTATTAGATGTCTCCTTATGGCATACAGGACAAACTACCCGCAGCGCTGCGCGTCATGCGACAACGACTGAAATCGGCAACGCTGTCACAGATCGAAAAAACTTTGGATGAGTTGGTAGATGAGTTGTTGGAGCAATCCAGTGAACTGCGCAGCCTTTTGGCCACCACACGCCTACAGGACGAGTGGCCCAATCTGCTGATAATGTTACAATTTTCGGGCAATCGCGAAGTTGCAGTCTGCCGCTTAAATGCCAAATACTTTCTCAGTCCACCAAAAGACAAATCGGCCAGTCCGAACAGCCTGTGCTGGCGCATGCGAAATTTTATCTTCAAGGTACCTCGCAACGTAGTATCTGTTTTCCACTAAAAAAAGTCTTTCACTGCACCTTCTTCCAGGACATTCAATGTCAGCACTCCTGCGTGCATTGCGGCTGCATTGTGGGCATTGTGCAGGGCACGCTGGGCATCGTCATCGAAACCGAGCGCGATGATTATCTGGTGACTCTGCTGCAGGACTGGAAACAGACTGAGCTCTTCTACTGGACACCCTCCATACCCTACATTTTGTACAAGTGCCGCCTCTTCATACATCAGGCCAAGATACGTCCCGGTGGCGACCGCTCGGGCCTGTGCGATGCTTTTATGCGCATTATTTTCGGCTCACAGTGGGCCCAAACGTCCACAGAACTGGCCACACTGTCACCCATCTGGAACACGGTCATCTGTTTCGATACGATTGTACAGCCAGGCGATATGCAATGGTACATCAAAAACCCGCCGCTGATTGCCATCGAACTGTACGACCTGGACAAGTTCACCAGCAATGACTACCTGGGCTGCGGCACCCTGGCGGTGTCGGTGATCAGTGGCGACATGGCCGACGCCAACGCACGCGAGGAGCCCGACAAGCACAAGTTGAGCAAAATTGTGAAGACGCGCACGGCACTGCAGAAGTTCCAGCAACTGAAGATGCTCTCGCCGCCGCCGCTCACGTGGGTGCCCATTGCCATGCACGGTGGCGTACGGGCCGAGGTGTTGATGTCCGCCGAATTGGTAGAGATGCACGACGAGGTCAATAAGGACACGATGCCGGAGCCGACAATCACATCGGGCATACCGTCCAGCATTCGGCCCATAATGAAGAATTTTGTGTAAGTTATTGCCATCATACAGGAGAAGGATATCGCTGACGAGACACTCTGCGATCTCAAAAACTTTATTATCATTTTATGGCAAATAGCTTGGAGGTGATTTTTGTGGGTTTCCGCAATTATACCAAAACCACGTTCGGTGGCAGACATCGCGTCAAAGTGATGATGGGGGATTTAATGCTCACCAGCGGACTGTCATCGACACGCATCAAAAACAGCATCAATTTTCTTGTGATTTTTGCTTCTGGCGTTGTGGTAGGTCGAGAAACTTTACCAGTCAGTTATGGAATTTTCAACCTGCATCCATTGGTAGAGTTTGCCCGAACAGTTGGAGTATTGGCCGGCAATCATTGCCACCGATGTGGCGGTGTCGACACGCGGCGGCGAGACCACACTGGGCGCAGTGCTTATATCGGATTCCAAGCGTTTTTTACACAGAGAAAAGCCCAGGAAGTGTGCACCTGCTGCCGATGTGGCCGATTCCATGTCGCTGCAAATAGGTGATGCGGATAATTCCGAAACGAAACCTTTGCTGAGCAAAACCAAGGAGGGCTTCTTCAAGCGCATGTGGAGCCGCATGAGGTCGTCTAAGAAACCCAAAAAGCCTGTGTTGGGAAAACAGGACCTGAGCGGTGTGATCGATGAGAACGAGTACAATTGG
This sequence comes from Melieria picta, assembly GCA_964056695.1. NCBI lineage: Eukaryota > Metazoa > Arthropoda > Insecta > Diptera > Ulidiidae > Melieria > Melieria picta. Next base: position 12,800,971 of record OZ057399.1, on the reverse strand, counting down.
TGGACCAAGTTCTACAACTCAATGCATACGGTAAATGCTTTTAGAATGGGTTGAGCCAATTGATTTTAAGTAGCAAAAACCTAAAAATACCTTTCTGCCCAATAGAACGTGGGCGATGGTGAGCGTATGTACAAGCACCGGCTGGTCATCTATCACAACGAGCTGGAAAAACAGGCCGATTTCAGCTATCTGCACGACTGGGCCGAGCCGGTGAAGCTGGTGCATGGCGTCAAGTACAAGAAGAACGCTATGCCCAAAGAGGAAGTCTACGCCACGCTCAAGCTGAACCTCAAGCTGATGCCGTGCCAGTGCGGCGCGGGCGATGGTGGCGACGGCATTATGCTGCGTCCGCTGGCCGCAGCGCTCAATCCACGTTACCAAGCGGAGCTGCAAACGCTGGCCGACCTGTGCAAGATTGTGGTGCGCGTGTACGTGGTGCAGGGCATACAGTTTCGGCCGCAGGATCGGTACAGTCAATCGGACTCGTATGTGAAGGTGTGCTTTGCCTCGAAGACGGCTTGCAATCGCGCGCATTACGTGCCCAATCAGAGCAACCCGGTGTTTGGTAAATGCTTTCAGCTGGAGGGCGTGTTGCCCAGGTAAGGCTGACACAAAATTATTTTACATGCACGAAAGTTACTTTTCTTATATACCCTGAGGGACCACATGCTGGAGGTGTCCGTTTTCGATCGGAATACCTTCTGCGACGACATTATTGGTTCGACGGTTATCGATCTGGAGGATCGCTGGCGTTCGAAGCATCGCGCCACTATTGGCATTGCGGAAGAGTACTCCAAGTGAGAACGCTACTTCAAGTCCCCAAGGAACCAATGCTTAAAATGTGCATTTCCCACAGAAACGGCTACAACAAGTGGCGCGATGTGGCCTCACCTTACGAACTGTTGAATGAAATCTGCGCAAAGCACGACATACCACTGCCGAGGTTCAAAGAGGACGGCATCGAGGTGGACGGCGTGACATTGAAGGACGACACGCAAATCGCTTTAGGTTAATTCCTTGAATTCCATATACTGAAAGTAAACATTAAACATGTATTTGAATTGCGTATAGATGAGGAGCTGCAAGAACGGCTCAGTTTGGTGGCGCTGCGCAATCTGGAGCGGTTGCCCTCGTTCGGCTACAAGCTGGTGCCCGAGCACGTGGAGACGCGCACCCTGTATCGCAACGATTGCCCCGGCATCGAACAAGTGCTGCGCGCCAACACACCACGTTTGCTCTTCTAAACATGACATAATATTTTCCAGGGTAAAATCCAAATGTGGGTGGAACTGTACGAGGGCAACCTCAACATACCGCAGGCCATCGACATCACACCACAACCGCCGCAAATGTACGAGCTGCGTGTGATAATCTTCAATCTGTACGATGTAGTATTGGACGACAGCAACATCTTCTGCAAAAAGATGAGCGACATACTGGTGCGAGGGTGAGTTGGCCGCGTTTCTAGCACACGTTTTGCATTAATAATTAATTTTTTCCTCTGCTATGCAAAGCTGGTGCCATGACTCCCACCAAGTTCAGTCCACCGATATCCATTACCGCTCACTTAATGGCGAAGCGAATTTTAATTGGCGCATGATATTTCCCCTCAAATACTCCCCCATCGAGGATATGGTGAGTGAGTGAGTGAGTGCATGATAGAATGAGCGAGATTGAGTGCGTTTTTACGGTCTAATGAGCGTCCGCGTAACTTGCGGCAAATTCAAGTCTAAAGTTCAATGTGTTTGGGTTACAAGTTGTTGTTAATAATGAGCAGTGTGACCAGAAAATTTCAAAAAATAAGCTTTAACCCTAATTCCCAGAAGTGAGCCTCACAGTCTCAGTAAAGATTTCAAATGGTGATAAATCCAAAAGATTTCCGATTCCATTATTTTATGTATTCCTCTAATGGAATGTTAGAATTATAATGTATTTATATATCTAACATTTTAGAGAGTTTTTGTACTTTTTAAACAAATGTTTTCAGTAATTTAGCTCATATAAGCCTGACAGTCTCACTTCTGGGTTTACGTTACTTTTAAAATTCTGGGAATTAGGGTTAAAAAAGCTTAGATAAAGCTAGCTGCCTTAAAAGAACTTAAAAAGGAGATGTAAGAGTTCTTTAGTTTTTAAAAGCTAATAAAATATTCTGCTTAGTTTGAAAATTACAAAGTCTAAAAAAAATTATGAAGCAAACAAAAAGTAAATACTAGTCTCCAAAATGCTAAACTGGTCACACTGAAAATTACATTTGGGCTGTTGTTGGTCGAAGCTAATGCAGCAGCGGGCGCCATGGGGGATGATTTGTAGGCAGCTCGAGTGAGGGCTTTAATTTTGCTTAACTACGCAACGGTCAGGTAAACAATATTTTTAAATTAATTGGACGTAATTAGTGGCACATTTCGATTTTCAGACGGCACTGCCGAGGTTAAATAACGAAGGTGCTATGTGCTGTTTGGATGCACAGACCTTCAGAAACTCTTTGTTTTAATAATTATTTTTATTATAATGGAAAAGAATACTTCAAAAGGTTGAGTATCAGTTTCTATAATTTGTTTAAAATAAATAATAAACTTTAAGTTTTTCTCTGTTAATTGGAATTGTAGTTCGAAAACTATTTTACTTCTAAATATAATTTTTTTGACGCACAGACGAAAAGATGTCTTTTCCTTGAAAAGGAGGATGTGTGTTCTAGAAGAAATTGAATGGGCGGGCACTCGATTGATATAAAAAATTTCAATAAACTGTTTACTCAACTCATAAAAGAAATTGGGATATGTTGATGTGATATTGAGATTTGAGTACCAATTTTGAATAAGTATGAAACAAACACTTAACCACATTTTCAGTTTTAGCTTAATTCTGGCGTTCAAGTTAATTTCTGAGCTTTAGTGTATTCAGAGACCTATAGTAGAATTTTATGGCTAATATTTTCGTGGTACATTTGTCCTTAAAAAGTCCTGTTTTATGGGACATTTTTGGCATTTTAGAAAAAAGGGTCAAATTGACCCATACAAATAGGAACTACAGGGTTAAAATGCTCCACGAAAATGTTCTTCGTAGTATTTTACATCAAATTGCTGAACACATCATATACCTAAAATGTGAGGTTACATGGTTTTCGTATGCCGATTCACCATAAGAATGTGCAAAAACGGGAAAACCTTGACCCCTCCTAAAAAAAATTCAGACGTAAACATTCAAAACGCCGATACACGTATATTTTTTTTTGGCCCCCTCTACCAGAATCCGTTGTCAGAACCTTGTTATTTAAAAAAAATGTAATTTTGTTGTGCAGTGTAATTGATTCCTTCAATGAAATAAAATCCATGAAATCTGGATTCATGCCTTCTTTCCTATCTTTCGCTTTCTAAAATGCTTTTCTAAAATTGATTTTGTTGCCGCTTGCAGATGGTGATTAAGCACAAAAGCGGCCTACTCGAGGAGTTCGAACAGAAGCATCCGGCCATTTTGTATCTGCATGTCTACGACAACGATGTCGTCTCCAGCAAGGACTTCCTGGGCATGCTCGAAATCAATCTGTCCAACTTTCCCGAACCCTGTCACAATCGTCGCCTCTGCACGCACTCCAATCAAATTGCCGGCATTAAAATACCACAACCGTTCAATAAAATTCGCAGCGATGTGGCCCACAGACAGAAACCGGTGAATTTATTTCGCCAGAAGCGTGTCAAAGGCTGGCTGCCGTTGCAAGGTCCCATCCAGGATAAGACCTACGATACAAAGACCATTGGACAAACTGTACGTTCGCCAGCACATCGTCAAAGTTCTTAATGCGTCAAAAAGCAGTTTTTTTTCAACTTGCAGGGCTTAATCGAGGTTGAGCTGGAGATACTGACAGAAGCGGAGGCGGCCGCCAACCCGGCGGGCATGGGACGCAATCCTCCCAAAGCGCTCGCCGAGCCCTCGTATGTAAAATTTAAAACGAAAATTGTTAAACATTTGTCTCTGCTTGCTATATGTGTTCTCTTTCCAGCCGCCCCGACACATCGTTCAACCCCTTAACGCACCCCATGAAGGCGTTCAAGCACATCCTGCTGCCCATTCTCATCAAATTCTCTTTGATAGCTGTTGGCGTTATGTTTATTGTTATCATATTTGCCGATTTCTTTGCCGCCCTACCTTCCAAGATAGTGGGGCTCCTTTGAAGTACCAGTTGGTATACAACGGGCGAAATTTATTCATTGGTTCATGGAACGAAATGGAATTCACAAGCTTCGCGCTCTTTAAAATGTTAACTTGGTATGAATTCTTAACTGATGTGTCTTCGCAACTTTTTATTGTGTTGTGTATTTTTGAATGCAGTTTATTTTGATGATTTAAATAAAGAATTACCTAAATTAATATGAAAATATGTTAAAAATGTAAAGAAAATGTTTGTTTAAAAATTATGAATTTTTGTTAACAGGATGTTTTTCTTAACACCGATTGACCTCAAATACAAGAAGTGAATTCTGTGAGCATAGACAATCAGCCATAAATGGAATTAAAAAAAGTTGTTTATTTCCACAAAAGTTATTTATTAAGTCATTATTAAACTTTATGCAAAGAGTTTAATCTAAAGCTTTCTTTATGGTATTCAGAGTCCATAGTAATTCCAATCCATTGTACTATAAATCAATAACTTTTAAGTGTAATAAATCAAATAAGTTTTGAACTAAACCTTTCATAATTCCTGTATATCCATAAGTATTGCATTTGTATTGTTTTCAAATCCATAAAATCTTTTAAGACAGTTTCTCTTAATGTTAAGTTAGATGACAAATGAAATCATTAAGTAAAATTTTCATTATACAGTATAATCTCGATAATTCGGACACTCGCTAATACGGACAACGCGGTAATCCGGACACTCAATTTCTATTGTAGACTCTGTAATCCGGACACCAGTGTTAGGTTTTTAATTGTCCGGATTATCGAGATTATACTGTAGATCTTGCAAAGTCTTATAACAGTTTCTTTCTTTCTATTCAAAATAATGACATCAAATTGCGAGCTTTGACAGGATCCTCAAGCGGATCCTTTGACCTCAGTTACCATCTAATGAGGATGAAACTGACAGAGAATTAGCTCTACGACGCTCTTATATGCCGGGAAGAAAATTTCTCTAGGAACATACAAAATCACACAATTTCTTTGCTTTGGGGTTTGGGTAGACTAAACCGACTTTGAAGCGTAGAACAGCCGAAGACACACACAAACGCGAGGCTTTTTCTTAGTGTCTACTATTCAAAATCATCCTCAAACCAGCCATACAGCTAAACGAACTTTAGCAAGTTTCATTTCACTCCTAACTACCTGCCTTGCCTAACCTCTTCAGAGCCAAACTAAGCCATATATAATTTTATAATAATCTCGAACAATTTATCTTCTCCTGGGAAAATTAGAGTTAATAGTTGAGTCAGTTTGTTTTATTTCTTTAATTTAATCTAATCTAATCTAATCTAATCTAATCTAATCTAATCTAATCTAATCTAATCTAATCTAATCTAATCTAATCTAATCTAATCTAATCTAATCTAATCTAATCTAATCTAATCTAATCTAATCTAATCTAATCTAATCTAATCTAATCTAATCTAATCTAATCTAATCTAATCTAATCTAATCTAATCTAATCTAATCTAATCTAATCTAATCTAATCTAATCTAATCTAATCTAATCTAATCTAATCTAATCTAATCTAATCTAATCTAATCTAATCTAATCTAATCTAATCTAATATAATATAATATAATCTAATCTAATCTAATCTATTCTAATCTAATCTAATCTAGTCTAGTCTAATCTAATCTAATCTAATCTAATGTAATCTAATCTAATCTAATCCTAATTCTAATCTAATCTAATCTAATCTAATCTAATCTAATCTAATCTAATCTAATCTAATCTAATCTAATCTAATCTAATCTAATCTAATCTAATCTAATCTAATCTAATCTAATCTAATATAATCTAATCTAATCTAATCTAATCTAATCTAATATAATCTAATCTAATCTAATCTAATCTAATCTAATCTAATCTAATCTAATCTAATCTAATCTAATCTAATCTAATCTAATCTAATCTAAACTAATCTTATCTAAACTAATCTAATCTAACCTAATCCTAATCCTAATCCTAATCTAATGTAATCTAATTGACATATATATGTAAACAACAAGATTTTATAGAAGCAGCTGTTGTCATTGAATATGACATCATAAACCAGTCATCACTGTTTTTAGTAGATTTTGTGATTTTTTATATTAGTTGCTGGACTTTAGAGCTATTAAACATGTGTACCAACATATTTGTTTGATTTTATTGCATTAGTCTTTCACCATTAAGTTTATAACTTAATTGAACCAACTGTGATTAAATTGAGTGCCTTAGTTAAGTATGACCATTGGTCATCGAACGGTTGTTAATGTCCAACAGATATTAAATTTCTCCTGCGGCTAAGTATTTTTTTCTCTCATCATGGAGTCAAAAACACTCAAGTGGGCGTTACAATTATTGAACATTATGTATCATTTTCATCTTAACTTTCTGCACATTTTTGTATGTTGGTGTTTTATACGAAAAAGGGCTCAATATTCTTCAAAAGCAACTTTACTTTCAATATTGTTTTGTATTTTAGTAATTAAAAATTGTAATGTTTTCGTTTACAAAAAGAAAAATTAAATGGGCACAATTTCGATAATTTGCAAGTTTGTTGTCGTCAGGTTCGTAGTGGGATGAATGGTTGGAAAACGAGGAGCTGCTTTTTTCACGAGGTGAACGAAAATAAAATGCTTTTTGATCCTTAAAATTAAAGTTGGAAAAAATTACATAATATGGGTTGTCCCAATAAAAGTGAACAATTTAAATTTCAAAATTGTTTTCCATGCAAGTGGCAGCTTTGAAATTTGTTGGCTGTCAACTACGATTGTTCCGACTATTAAAACTGAAATGCTGCACAAAAAATGAAAGTGTCATTATTGTTAAACCAATCGATTTATTGGAGCAACGATTTTCAGACTAAATCATCTCCCGATAGTTCGATGTCAACTGGCCACCAAGATTGTACAATTTCTTTCTTTGTGGTTTTATAAAGTCGCTGGTCTATGTGAAAAAAAAAATCACTTAAAAATTTCTAAACTCAAGGCCGAGAGTCAATCGGTGAGCTGGAACCGCATCTTTGTCAAAATATCATAGAAAATTTGTTAATGAATAGTTTAAGTTGAAGCTGTTTTCTTCATTTGTTTTTTTTTCCTATAGTCAGTAAGTTCTTTATGTTCATTGGCTTATTAAATAAATAAATAAAATCAGTGACCTGTGATCAGAGCCGCTGGGCCCATTTGTTGGATATTTGATTCCATATTTAATGGGAACAATGCAATAAAAACATGATTTTTAAATTAAATCGTTCACTTTTATTGAGACACTCCACAATAATTGAAGGTTTGCTGAAAGTGCAATTGGAATTCTCTACAAAAGTAGATAAACAGACAAATAGAGTACAAATTAGCGTACATATGTACATACATATAATGTATTACTGTACTGACATTTTTATCGCAGCTAATTACTGAGTTATGCAGTTCATAGTGTCCCGGAGCGAATTGTGTGACCAAAAAGATGGCGTGCGAAAAAAAAAAAACAAACTGAACTGAACACACACCGATATATGTATAGTACAGTAAATGTTTGCGTATGCACATAAGTTGTGCTTGAAGTGTAAACATCGGTGTGACTGTATGAGTGCGAGCGCATTGAACTGCCAATCAGCCCCTCAGCCACCCACACAGCGGCGGCAATATGAGAAACTGCGAGAAGTGTCGCAGGGCAACGAGCGACTGCAGAACGTTTTAATTATAAGTACATATGTGGCCGATGCCTGAAATATAGAGCTATAACTGAAACAATAACAACAACAACAATAACGACAACAGTACGCAGCACTGCAATAGTAAACGCTGACGGAATAGAATGGAAGGATACAACGTAACTAATTCAATTTGAATAGCAAAAAGGGCGCAACGTTTATCATTGGCAGCAGTGACAAAGCCAGTTGATGCCCTCAACTGGTCGAGACATTTGGCCAGTTCAACGGAATCAGGCAGCGCGTACAGTACAACGCGCACCGAAACGATCGCAGAGTTTAGCACATACTACAAAAAAAGTTTATACAACAAAAAACCAAAAGGAAATATGTACAACAAAAAATAGTAAAAATCGTAACAAAGTAAAGTCAAAGTGAATAAAATTTGCACAAAGAAGCCATAATTGAGTGCGCCGTCCGAATGACGTGTTGATCGTGTCAAAGCTGTCAGGACGCGACGTTGCTGCTTCCTTGCAAATTATCAGCTGCCAGTCAGCGGCAGGAGCCGTGCGAGGGAAATTCGAGTGCGCGTTAGAAACGTGTCAACGATAGCAATTAAAGTGCCGCAACGCGACGCAATTGTTCGACGCTCAGCAGCTGGAGACGGTTGGAATCAGGTGGAGCCGAATCGAGTCGATTGTCGAACATTGTTCGGTGTGCAGGTGCACGCATCGCCGCTACCAGCCGCGTCTTGTTCTGATATATTTGAAATAATATTTGTGTGTCCGTAGTGAAATTCTAACATATGTTAATTGAAATTGCGGCAAATTGCAATCGCCGAGGCGTTGGAAAAATTTTCAAGTCATTTGGCTGCGTGCGTGTGCCATATTGTGGCCGGTTCTTCTCTGCCGCCCGCACCGCAGAGCAGTGCCTGCTGGCTAAATTGCACTTAATTTGCATTCGACTTATTGTTATTGCTTTACCACCTAACCATATATAAAGCAAAATAACAACAACAGTAAGAAAATTGGTTCACGTGAGTGAAGAATTTTAATTGGTGATTTATAAATTTGAGAAAAAAAAAATCCAGTGTTGCAGAAAACATTCGACTTTTGCTGCTTTGCCATACAAATGGCGAAAATGTTGACGGCTCGTGTCAGTTGGCAGTGAAGCCTCGAAAGTGGCACAAGTGTAGCACAAGTGCAAAACAAATATTCAACAACACATTTGACTTTCATTTGGAATTCTTTCCAAAACGCATAAAAGGTAGGTTGAACCGGTTTCTTATGATTTGTTATTGAAACTGTTTGTGTAGCAACTTTAGAGCAGAGAGTTTTATTTGTGAGGAAGTAAGACTTCTGAAAATCGAACTAGAAAACTTGCAATGCTTCAAGTTATCAGGCAAGTACGTAAAATTTGAAGGAAACAAATTTTGAAGAAAAAGTTGCTCAATACTCATTTTGTTTCTAAAAACTTTTTAAAACATATTTTTGCAATAGATACTTGATTTGACAATGGATGCATTAAGAGTTGAATCATGAAACGAATTAGAATTTGGAATTTAGAAATTAGAATTATTAAACGATTTTGTTAGAAAAAATTCATAACAAAGAAATTGTTTTGAAATTTTTTTGAACCAAATATGGTTTGTGTTTGGGTCGTTTGAAACAATTTGTTTGAAGCTTATTGAAAAAATGTTTTTTCAACCATTTGACTATGAATTAATTTTACTTAGAGTGATTCAAAGATTCTGTTAAAAAATCAATCAAACAAATTATTCCATTGAAATTATTGTGAAATCTAGATGAGGCTTCATAAACCCAAATATGATTTGTGTTTTCTGGTGTTTGATATATATTGTTTTAAAAATGTAGAACAAATATATTTTTTACAGTTTGACGATAAATGGGATAAGTGTAGAATTATTAACCGATTCTGTTCTGTTGTGAAATTGTGTTGTGTATTTGGGTCGTTTAAAACAATTTGCTTTAAAGCTTATTGAAAAAATGTTTTTCAACGATTTCACGATGAATTAATTTTAATTAGTGCGATTCAAAGATTCTGTTAAAAAATCGATCAAACAAATGAAATTATTGTGAAATCTAGTTGAGCTTTTATAAACTCCAAATATGGTTTGTGTTTTCTGGTACTTGATATATAGTGCTTTAAAAATGCTTGAAAAATAAAAAAATATTTGATTTTTTTTACAGTTTGACGATAAATGCAACAAAGGTAGAATTATTAAACGATTTTGTTAAAAAAAATTCATAACAAAGAAATTGTTGTGAAATTTTGGTGAGCCATTGAATATGGTTTGTATTTGGGTCGTTTGAAAAAATTGACAAAATTTTTTCAACCATTTGACGATGAATTTATTTTAATTAGAATAATGGAAAGAATCTGTTAAAAAAATCAAACAAAATATTTCAAAGAAATTGTTTGAAATTAAGTTGAGCTTTTATAAACCACAAATATGAAAAAATGTTTTTTCAACCATTTGACTATGAATTAATTTTACTTAGAGTGGTTCAAAGATTCTGTTAAAAAATCAATCAAACAAATTATTCCAATGTTTTCTGGTGCTTCGTAGATATTGCTTTAAAAATGCTTGAACAAATAAGTATCTTTTTACAGTTTGACGATAAATGCAATAAAGGTTGAATTATTAAACGATTTTGTTAGAAAAAATTCATAACAAAGAAATTGTTGTGAAATTTTGTTGTGTAATTGGGTCCTTTAAAACAATTATCTTTGAAGCTTATTGAAAAAAGTTTGACAATTTGACGATGAATTCATATTAATTAGAATAATTGAAAGAATCTGTAAAAAAAAAATCAATCAAACAAAATATTTCAAAGAAATTATTGTGAGCCTTTATAAAAAATGTTTTTTCAACCATTTGACGAGAAATCATTTTAATTAGAACGATTCAAAGATTATGTTAGAAAATTTATCAAACAAATGAAATTATTGTGAAATCTAGTTGAGGCTTCATAAACTCCAAATATGGTTTGTGTTTCCTGGTGCTTGGTAGATATTGCTTTAAAAATGCTTGAACAAATATCTTTTTACAGTTTGACGATAAATGCAATAAATGTTGAATTATTAAACGATTTTGTTAGAAAAAATTCATAACAAAGAAATTGTTGTGCAATTTTGTTGTGTATTTGGGTCATTTTAAACAATTAGCTCTGAAGCTTTATGAAAAAATGTTTTTACAACAATTTAAATAGAATAATTGAAAGAATCTGTAAAAAATCAATCAAACAAAATATTGCAAAGAAATTGTTTGAAATTTAGTTGAGCCTTTATAAACCACAAATATGGTTGGTGTTTTTGCATCTAACTTAACGATGAATACTTTAGAAGTTGAATGATGGAATAATTCTTATCAAAAATAAACAAAAAAAAGAAGATAAACGATTAGTTGTTAAATCAAGTTGAACAATTTTAATGCTAAAGCTTTTACTTTCTTAACATGTTCGAGCCATACTGAGCCCAAAATACTCAAAAATGTCTGTTACAGAATTTTACCTTCTACTCCCTGTTGAACAGAAAAAAATTTCGCTTATTTAATATATATATTTGTAGATCAATCGAAAAAATTATTAAACATTAATTGTAGAATCTTGAAAATTGGAGGCAGTAACATTTTTGAACAGAAAACAATATGAGCAACAGTCTGTTCCAGAAGTGAGTGTATGAGATTTTTAAAAGTCAAATTAAGGGTATTTCTATTTTTCTATATTGGCGCTGCTGTACCATCGGTGGGTTAGAATGCCAATGCCATTGTTAATTCATTTCTATGTCACACGAAACTTTCAAAAGTCTTTCAACGACTTTCACTCATGCAAAGCGCTTTGATGCTGCCTTCTTGTGCATAGCAAAGGACCAAAATTGTCACATGCAGCTGCAGCCTAAGTGATTAAAAAGTCGAAAACGACAAGTTAATGACACGAAAAATAATCGAAAATAATCGAAAAATAAACGACAAGTAATCGAAAAATTTTGATGACTTTCCTGAACGGAATACAATAAAAGCGGCGTCCTGCGAGAACAACAAAGTTCTTCCCAATCCCAATCGTCCCAATCTGCGGCTGCGTGAAGCCAAACTTCTTAAAAATGGCTTAAAAGGGACCAATGCTTAGCGCAATTCACAATAAAAAACAAAGGTCGCAATTGGTTGAAGTTGGTTTTTTTTCGAATGAAGCTACTTTCCGAGCGTGGGTTCGTGCCTGGTTAGTACATGGTATCGATTTCATTCAGTGCACTGTCCAACACCCTGTGAAAGTAAATGTCTGAGAGTGCTTCTTAAAGATTGGATTTGGGCATAAAGGTCTTCGAAAATTGCGCAAAATATATAAACGCGCCCTTACAAACTTGGCCAAACAGATGTTTGGATCTGATAACGAAAATTTGTTCTTGCAGAAGAGTCTGTTCACAATTTGAAGCAGATTTTAACCCTTTCGACCCCAAAGATGCCTGAGAGCAACTTCACCTATTTGTCACCTTATAGCAAAAGCTACGATTGATTTATGGGTTTAATTTAAGCAGGCACCCACAAATTAATCTTTTTAGAAGTCAAATCGAAGCAGATTACAAAAATTTTGCTGTTATCCCCAAAATAATTTCCAATAATTTGCAGCGATATCAGGGAAAGTTTGTGTTCTAATTGAAGTCTACGAATCGGGCGCGTTTGATCAAAACACTGTTTCTTTAAAAATGGTTAAATAAAATCAAAAACTGATAATTTTGTATTTTTCCATAAATATTACATAATGTTTCTGTAATTAAAAAAATATTGATACAAAATTTATTTAACCCGTTTTAAGCTAAAATTGTTCAAAAGTAAATTAGCTCTATAACTCTAACAAAGAGGCGTGGTGACTTCAAATGTCGTGTGCACACTTCTTACGCGAATGTTTCATGATTTAGATACCAAAAAGTAATAGAGATACAGGGTAAAATTCGGGGCTAAGCGTAAATTCAAAGATTTGTGTGTTGCTGAGTGTCCGGTTATGAGAAGCTTTTAGCTCCCTTGAGAAGTCTTCGGATTCAATATATCTTTTTCACTTCGCGTTGTAAAACAAAATATGCTGTTAATGCCCCAATTTTGCGAGCTTTGACTGAGGCTAACTTATACTCAAATTCTTTAGATGTTTCATTATCTAAACACGTTTTTAAGAATTTGTTTAAAAAGCTTATAATAGAAGGATTTTAATTTTACACTATTCTACTGTTTGCTAGTCTGTATGAATTGTTACTTAATTATAGCCTATTTGTAATAAACAAAAAAATAAATAAAAAAAATGTCACTATATATTCATCCCAAGTGACTCGCAACGACGGAGTCCCTGAACAAAAATGTTGTTCTACTGTGTATTTGTCAGCAGTTTCCATCCTTGTGTGGTAACTTGTACGACTTGCGATTGTCCTCAAATGCAGACCTTCCGCCATCTATGGACTCTCGTACCAAACAAGAAGAAGCACATAAAATTGTATCTATCTCGTTGCTATATTTATACATTATTGCGCACATTAATTACAACGTCGACTACTTTTAACAGTCTTCAGTCAGACAGTGGAAAATAATTGCGACTGAAAACAACGCATTCCACACAGCTCACTCTTGATTTGTGTACTCATGCTCCGAAAATGAAAGCTCATCACTTTTTGCTCATCTCAATTTAATCAAATTTCCATTCATTATAATATGCGCGCTGCCGCCGCTGTGCCCCCTGTCCCCGACACGCTCATTCATAAACTTGCAAGTCATTTTCTCCAATTCAGCAACGTTGCGGTTTCAGTTTTTATGCATTGACTCGTCATCCACTACTATTGCTTCCTTTCCGTCGCCTCCTGAATTATGCCCGAACACATCTACATACATGCAGCGCGTATTCCCCGACCAGTTGTACAAATTACAATGCTTGTTACAGTTTTCACCCCCAACGACTGTTCATTCGCCTTAAAGTATACCATAAAAAATGTTCTCCTAGATAAACCGCACACTTTATGATAATCCATGCCCAGTGCGCGTTACTTTTGTTCATAATTGCCAACCATTGCCGGCTGACTGACTGACTGACTGTCCATACACGAATGTGTATGTATGTGTGTATGTGTGTGTGACAGTGTGTATTTACATGCATGCACATTCGTAATGCTCTCTCACACACACACACACACACACAATAAGCAGCAACCGGCCACTGCGGCCTGTCAAATTTGAAGCTTAAGTAGCGCGCGAAACTTGACGCGTCTCGTATTTCATTTGTGCGCGTCAGTCAAGTAGGTGCAGTACGCAATTGAGCAGACTTGTTGCATTAATTTTACTGAAATGGAGCCACCAAATCCATGGAAGTAAGTGTTTCTACTACAAATTAAATTCAAACATTTCAAACAACATTTTTAATTAGTTTCTTGGATGGGGAATTTATTGAGAAATTATGCAGTGGTAGCAAATTTCAAGTAAGTTTTATACATAAAGAAATTTAATTAGAGTTCACAAACAATTAAATGGACTTGAATTTTTATAATCTAAAAAATTTTGTGCCACTTGTAGCTTCATTCTGATAAACTTACAAACATTCTGAGACACATTCAGCCCAATGGGCTTTTTAGGGGTAATTTTTTTTTCATCATCTCCATTGAAACTTCTACTTCCTGACTATTAGTTGTTTGAGACCTACAATAGTACAAATTTATTACAATAAAATGGAAAGTAACTACAAATTTGTTGATGGAAATCATTGTAAAAAAAGTGCATTTTTCCATTGGAATGAAATTCATGATAGGAAGTTTTCCTTTGTAATTCTTCGAACATGCATCACGATTTCGAAGTTCGGAGGAAGAGAAAAATGTCAAGACATTTTTTTTCACGATCGGTTGATTATATAGTAATAATATATAATATACTTATAACGACATTGCCAGCAGATTATCACAAAATTAATCACAAGTTTCAGATTCCTCGGGATTAGTTGCGTCCATAATTTCTAACTTAAAAAGTGTTTTTTTTCATAAGTTCTAATTTAAAATGGTATCTCTCAGTAAACGGTGAGGGTTATTAATATTTCAGAGCGAATTTTGTGGTCATGGTCAGTGCACAGTAGTCGAAATAGTGTTCAGCGACTGACCTTGCGGAAAAATTAACAAAGAGCAACCAAGTGAAATTTCACCAAGTACTCGGATTATTTTCTTTAGTATATGATTTTCTTAAGTAAAGAAAAGTAAGCGTTAGACAGTTCAATGTACAATGGGCTACTATGTCTAAGATCCTTCCGTAGGTTCATTATCTCGGCTCCCTCACATATACGTTCATCCCTCACAGTTCAATAAGTATTATTTCCTTTTACTTTGTATAATGAACCTACGGAAGGTCCATGGCCCAAACAGTCAGGCTTAGTAGCTTCTTCTACTTCAAACTCAGAACACAGCATGACAGCAAAAAGAGAAGAGGGGGATACAAGGAAGTGAATAAATAATGAAAGGGGAGGGCTACTCGTTCTCTAGAGCTAATTTTCTGAATTTTTTTTTCCATTTTCAGGAGATCACACTCACATATTTTACTTTATTTCCATAGATTTGTCACTGTCGTTTGAAATAATAATAATAAAATAATTGACTGGCACGACAGCCCGCTTACGCGAGACTAAGGCGTGTGAATTTGCACGCGGGTGGAAGGGACCTACAGTTTTATGCCGGTTCCGAACGGCAGGTTGGGAGCTCTTTTATAAGCGATTTTTACTCTCAGAGGTTTGCCATTTCCAACTGAGAGGACATCCACCGAAAGAGAAACGAGTTTTCCCGTTATTTTTTTTTAGGTGTTATTACAGGCAGTATTTGAACCTGGGTCGCTGCCTTCGACTCGCGGTCCAACGCTTGAAGACCATTGAAAAAAATTGTCTTCTGTTAGCAAACCAGCGCAAAAACAGAGCATTTCAAGTTGGGGAAAAAGGATTTTTAAGGAAGAATGCATACATGTTGAGTTCACTCTAAAAGTTCACAAGTAATTTAAAAACTCAGTGACTTGAAAGAAAAACCTTTGAGTACCCTTTTTCAACAATGTGAATGATTTTCAATCAGTCAACATCAGAGATTTACTAAGATTCAAGGCAAAATCATTGGAATTGGTTTGAGTACTATACAACTTTTTACAGACATCGTAGAAAGCATATTCCCATTCCCTCACTTTGTAGTAAAATAGCGCCACAGGCTCATTTGATGTTCATTATGTGCCTTGAGGAATTTTAAGCCATTCAACACTAACCGAACCCTTAGACTTGAAACAAAATTTGAAATCGAATTAAGTATTTACGCTTTTTAGGTTCAGGAAATATTGAAAAATTCCGATTATTTTTGTTTGAAGAAATACAATTCAGAGAACACACTGGGACCTGTAGAGCCATACTCCTTGTTTAACCCTTTCGACCCCGAGTTTTACTCTGTGTCTCGATACTACTTTTTGTTCCAGTTCTAGAGCTAGTTTACTTTTGAACAATTCTAGCTTAATACGGGTTAAATAAATTCTGTATCAATATTTTTTAATTACAAAAAAATTATTTAATATTTATGGAAAAATACAAAATTATTACTTTTTGATTTTATTTAACCATTTTTAAAGAAACAGTGTTTTGATCAAACGCGCCCAATTCGTAGACTTCAATTAGAACACAAACTTTTCATGATATCGTTGCAAATTATTGAAAATTATTTTGGGGATAACATTAACATTTTTGTAATTTGCTTTGATTTGACTTCTAAAAAGATTAATTTGTTGGTGCCTACTTAAATTAAACCCATAAATAAAACGTAGCTTTTGATATAAGATGACAAATAGGTGAAGTTGCTCTCAGGCAACTTTGGGGTCGAAAGGGTTAAGTGATAATATCTGCTCAAAAATCTGGTTTAAGTGGTTGCTGCGAAATTTTAAATATTTTAATTTTTTTAATTTTAAATTGTTAAAAACTAATTTTTAATTCAAAAAGTTCAATAGTTCTGAAACTTTAGGCGATCAAGAGTGAATATGAAGTGATTGAAAAATTGTGTGTGTTCTCCAAAGTCTTAAATGCTGTGGGTGATCAATTTTATTGGAACCACTTCAAGTACCTGCATGAAAAATTTTGAAAAAAAAGTCATTTTGGTAAAAAAATAAACCACGTGGCCAAAAGCGATAAAAACATAATTAAAAAAGTTAGAGTAATGAAATTTTGACACGTGACCAAGGAGATTTTGGGTTTGAACATAATTACTTTTCAAGAATATTCTATTTAAATTTTTAAGGATATAAAGGATTAAAGTTTTCAAAAGATCTTTTTGATATCCTTTTTTACAAATAGATAAAAAATTAATTTTATTTAAATTTCTGAGCCTTTCCTCTTTCATTTGATATACATATCGCCATATTCTAACGAGGTTAAGTATTTTTTATATTTTTTATTTTTTATTCCCTTAAAAATTTTGAAGTCCTTTTAAAAGGACAAAGGATGTAGAAATGAAAAACTGAGTACGCAGTATTACTATGTTTGGTCTCTAGTTTTACGCCCATATGGCGTCTTCCCGGTGTGAACAATTTTTTTAATTTTTGTCGCACGGTGTTATAGTACAAGTGGGACACCAAGAAAATGAAGCCAGAGGTTTCTTGTAGAGTTTCAAATGTCACAGTGCCAAACAATTGACCCAATTTCCAATACATTCACAATACCATTGTATGCCAGTAGTGAGAAACGATTAGGGAACTTTAGCAACACTTCCGAAACGACGATATTCCCGCAAGACTCTGGCAACAATGTCCCAATTCGTTTTCCATTAGCCAAGTGGACCTGCCAACTCTAAGAAACCATAATTCGATGTTATCTTTTATTTTTTTTAATTATTGCAAAACTAATTAATTTCGTGTTTGAAAATCAACACAAATGAAGCGTAAACTGGCGCGAAGTGCCGCGTGCGAATGTGTCACAATTTTCGCGTTTACCACTGCCAGCACGCAACACACTTTACGACGCTTCGGCTGTGGCAAACACAAACAAATAACGTTGGCCAATGGCCTCAGCGCTCAACGCGCGACAGGTTTTGCATGGTGAAATTTAACAATTAGAATATTGCAATTTCCGCGGGGACCCGTAACACGATTTTGGCCTAATAACAAAATTGTGGTTTGCGCGTGGAGTGCAAAAGCACTAAAAAGGCAGCAAACAACCATCAATTGATTGCGCGCCGAGCGAGGGGCAAATCGAAAACAACAAATTACGAAAATTATCTACTGTCATATGAATGGATAAGTCCCTATTTGTGTGTGTGTGTTTTTGTGTGGGCACCGCGCTTGCTGGCTGCCTGCAACTGAGGGTTGGCCCGCCAACTGATAAGCGTGCACCGTTGATTTGTTATCATAATTAGCCACGCATAATGCCAATAATAATTATACTAATTACCAATTAATCAATGGTGCTCAATGCCAATTCTCATTTGCAATTTGCCACAAGGGATGCGTCATGCAAAGCCCCAACGCATCGCTCCGAATTGCTTGCAATTTGCTGATTTTTAACTCCAATTTGAATTTCACAACTGGTACTTATTGATTTTTGTGGCTTTTCAGATCGCTCGATCTCACACCGTTCACCATAAGCGACACCGAAATGCCGAAATTTCTCAGCGGCTTCTACAGCGGCAACCATGCCATCGCCCCCGAACTGGTCGAGACGCAGCCAAGTTTGCTCTCGAATTCGTTCAAGGCCAAACGCCATCACAGCAAGGTAAGAGTGCCACAATGTTAGACAAACAGCAAACCCCATGAAAATCTGTGTAACCGCAATTAAAAGCACACAACAAGTTGAAATTCTCACTGACTTTGTTTCACTCTTGTTGCCATTGCACAGTTCTGGATACTGTCGATGATAATCGAACGCACCGCCAGCCCCAGACGCGTCCAGATTGAGGATGCCGAGACGCCGCTCGAGTCGATACTGCAGCCGGAGCCCACCGAGCAAGTGTGCCTGTTGCGTGACAGCCCGTTCCGGATATTACGGGTGAGTGCCGCTTAAACGGCCATTTCGACTGTTTGCTTCTGGTTTTATTGAGCTCGTCATGGTTGTTGTTGTTGGTATTATTGCTGCCGTAATTCGTGTGGACTGTTGTAGCAGAGACTGTTGCAATAAATCGAGAAGACACATAAAAGCAACAGCAACAGCCGCTCATGTCAAGTTGAATTGGATTGGACGCGATGCGGAGTGCTGATCGAATGTTTGGTCGCCGCACATTTGAAATCTCAATTTGCTGATGGTGCAATTGGCTGGAGTGATATATGGTCGCTTTCGCTGCCACTGGGGAAGACGCAATTTAGTGCGCTGCCCTTCGCCCCTCTGGCGCTAAAAGCGCCAATTACGCGCGCACTCTGCTCTGCCATTGTGGCATTGGCATTGTTAATGCCATTCATTTAATCAAGGCTAATTTAAGTGAGAGTTGCACTCGCCATTGATATTTCCGCAAATTTGCAACAATTGTGCAAAAATCGATTTTCACAATTTTCAATTTTCAAATAATGCAAATTGAGGAATCATAAAAATCCATTTCATTTATGACTTTAGATGGTCCCAGTTGAGTGGCTCTATCTGCTATATAGTTTAAATAATTACAAACATATTGGACTCAAATGCGTCCGACCGATTAATCGGCATCGGCTGGTATCGGCCAATAAAATTGGTATCGGCATCGGCCAAAAAAATAGGTATCGGCATCGGTATCGGCCTTTTTTTTTTTGGTCGATGATGCCATCGGCCTATTTTTCTGCTTTCATTTTTTTGTTTTAATTTTTTGTGCCAACGGGTTCTTATACCCCTTTTCAGTAATGTATTTTTAGATACTGATTAATATAAATGTTTCCTAGAAATGTTTTTTTTTAAACTAGGTATTCTTAAAAACACAGATTTCCTCGAAATGTCTATGCATTTCGTCTCTTAATGTGGATATCAGAAGAAGGGGCATTTAATTTTTCAATCTTATCCTTCTTTTTATTTGGAAGCATTTTTTAACAGGCCTTTTATTTTTCCCAATTTTGTTTTCTGACTTCTTCCCACTGCATCTGTACAACGGGTCGCAATTTGAGAGTACAAATTTTAATATGAAAATTGTAATTTTAAGTTGAATAAAAAACTGAATTTGTATGCAATATTTACATCACTATTTTAGTTTCTCTCTCAGTGGATAAATGTTATATATTATTTTTTTTTAATACATGTTAATGTATTAGAATTTTGAATTCCTTTGTTATTTTATTTAGTTTTTAATTTTTTCTTTTCTCGTTGTTTTGTTATTTTGTGATGAATATTACAAACAATATATAATAGTTCCTTTTGTTATTTTATAAAATAGACTGTGTTTTTGATTGAATTCATTCGTGTTATTTTTTCTATGTAATCGGCATCGGTATCGGCATCGGCCGATTTTCGCCCTTTCGGCCGATTAATCGGCATCGGCCAAACTCGCCCTTTCGGCCGATTAATCGGTGTCTGCCTTTGTATCAGACACACTCAGAGACCTGTTCTGATACCACAAATTCCATTTGTTTGAAATGTATATAAACACGATTTTTTTAAAATGTCTCATAACCAAGGAAAGGATTTTGAGGACCTAAAAACCTATAAAAAAGGCAAAATAAAATAGCAAAAAAGGCAGAAAAAGGCACTAAAAACTGCCTAAAAAGGCAAAATAGGGCATTAAAAACTGTTAAAAAGGCAAAAACGGGCATTTAAAAATAAGAAAAAAATACTAGAAAATCTAAAAAAAGGGGAAACGGTATGTATTTTTTAATAATTTTATTTCATCTGACATATGCAACATACAATATTTATACCTCGTTTTTTGTAAAAGATAAGGAACATCAAGGTTTTCAAAGATAGTTTAAAAACTAAAACTAAGATATTTTAATTTAAATGTAGGCACATATTTTAAATTCATATTTTAACTTCTCATATAAAAGCATAAAAGCCGTACTTGTATCACAAAAAAATAAATAAAAGAAAGGATTTCAGCACCTTTCTCAGCACCACCAACTCTGCTATCAGCGCGGAAATTTTTGCGCTAACCGAACTTTTTGATTTTGGCATGTTTTTTTCTTTAAATTTTCCACTGCACAACAAAAAATAACGGCTTAGGAATGATCAAATAAATGTAAAAACATCGATAAGTTAACAAAATTGCCACTTAAATTTTTTTTAGTTTCAAGGTATTTTTGCGAAACAAAAGGTGGAAAATATTTAAAACGAAAGAAAAATAAAAAGGCGCTCGACAAATCTTGAAAAAGGCATTTTGTGGCATTTATAGGTAAAATAGGCACTAAAAAAAGGCATTTATGGGTGAAAAAGGCAAACTGCCTTTTTAAGGCAAAAAAAGGCAACATAAAAGTGGTATATTTCTAATCAGGAGGACCTAATTCGTGCTCATTTTCAATCAGAAATGCTCTATCTAGCAGCAAACAAAAAAGGCAATTTCCACAAAATCCTTTCCCTGCTCATAACACACTTTTAAAACGTATAGGAAAGGAGGGGGATGAGACCTACAGTTTAACGCCGAACCCGAACAGCGGTTAGCAGTTTTTCTTTCACACTTGGAGGTTATAATTCTCACCTGCTTCATGTGCATAGCGATAGAAGTAGACGAAAGTTAAACCAGCCCGAACTGGGAATCGAACCTAGGTCCTCTGGTATGAAAAGTCAACACGCTTCACGCTGGACTATCGAGGCCGGCTTGAAATGTGTATACAACACAATGTTTCACCACTTCTTATAACACACTTTTAAAACGAATGGGGGAAAGGGGGTCCAACTTAAGCTAAACAGAAAAAGTGTCGCATAAGTTAGGATAGTAGGCTGTTTTTGTATTTGTATTTTGTAGTCATTCATGTTTGTATAGACAGTCTCTAACAGCGTCTAAACTAGAACTTAAAAACGTTTGTTGCATTTGACTAACTTATTGGTCATCTCGACTCTCTCTCTCTCCTCTCCGTTACTGAAGAGTCAAGCATTGGCATACGAAATGTTCCATTGAAAGTATCTGATACTCCTGAATTTTGACATTAAAATATATCAAACAATTTCCTTCCTTTGTTTTTGAAAATCAATGCAGTTCATTGAAGGCAAAGTGACATTTTATTAGCACAATGTCAAAATTAGATCATTGCACCCACTTAGTTGGAGTCTAGAGATTCTAGGAGTCTGAATAGGTGAAACATCTACAAGCACTACGTGAATTAGAAGGTTTTTGGGTTTGTTTATTTGTTCGATATTGATTAAAAAATAGTCTAAGGAATCAAAAGTTTGACATTTGACTATCCCAATGGTTGAGACCGGGGTCCAAAAATAGACGGTATATAAGTACAGAAGGAGTAGAAAAGGAAGCGATTACAGGTGGAATCTATAGATCACTTAACACAGCACTCGTTTGACCTATTTGTAAAGCGTGGCAGTCTTTATGGGAGAGAATCCCTAAATTCGTTCAACCAGGCGAACGTCAGACCGACCTTGTTCCTATTCAATCCACGTTGATAGTGAGTTAAGAATTGGTTACACAAGGCGAAAGGCATTTTTCGAGATTCGCTGTTCTACATGCCTGTGCCTTGGATACACTCAACACTTAATAATAAAGTAACTAAACAATAATAAAGTAACTTGATCAAAGTATAACTAAAAAATTATGCATGTACATATAACAAGCAATATATAAATATATATATACCATATATACTGTTCCTCCATGGAAACCGTCGAGCGTAATGTCAGTACATCTATGTCAGGCAGTCTCTGTGTACTGTTGAATGCACACATTCATACTTACAAAGGATTTAAATTGCAAAGAAAAGCTTTGCAAGTGTTCAGATAATTTTAAATAAATTTTTCTGAATTTTTCACCACCGAAATGTTGGGATCAGTGATCACTTTTCATTACAATATGGCAATTTTTATTAACTTCTAACCTACGCAAGTATATTCAGCTATCTGGCTGGTTTAAAAATGATCCTAGACAGAAGACATAGAAGACAGAGCTCTCGGTCCACTTTAGAAAATGTACCACCGCTAAGACGGAATGTTTCGAAATTCGGGATCTAATGTAGCAAATCATGGATTGAAGTGTTGTATAAAGAAACGTGATTTAATGAGTTTAAACTTGGCTAAAATACTTTAAACTCAACTAAAAATTATTCAACACATATTTTTTAGTTTCTTGAAAATCAAAATTTTAACGGGTTAACAATGAATTAAGTTTCGTATACTGGAAGACTATAAAAAAAAAACAAGAACCGGTGGGGTCATTAACTTTAAATTTTTGAAAATTTTAATCTGGCGGGTTGAATGTTGGGGTGTTTGGGTTGAAAGTTTGTATAGAGAAACATGATTTATTTGGGGCTTTTGACATTTAATATGTTAGAAGTACTTCAAATGAGAAATAATTAGATAAATATTTCCCATTTTTTTCAACCCTTTCGCTACAGGTTTTTACTGGGGAAAGTTAAAATTTTAAATTTTACGTCTTAGGCTTCTATGTGGTTATATTAGCAACATTCCATAAGAAATTTTTTAATTTTTATACTCGGACCCTGTATTTTAGAGTGTTTTTCTATGAGAGCAACCACATCGTTGTGGCTGTAAGTAATTAACTTAAATAAAACTTTTTACACATAACGAAAATTTTAATATTTCTTCATTTACTTCAGCCAAAATTAAAAAAAAAGGTATCTAAATTGAAAGAAAACGTCAAATTAAAAAGTTATCTTAAGTTTTCTGCTTCTTCTTCTTCCTTTACTATGTCAAGATATACCATTCAAAAAATGTGTATACTTCTCTTCTTTAAACTTAAATATTCAGTTTATTAATTTCGTATTTTTCCTAAAACTTCAAATTATTCCAAAGACCAACAAAAGAATGTATTCTTCCAACCATAGAGGATGCAGACTTCCACAAAGTAGCATGTTGCCATATGGCAACAAAATAGCGAAAGGGTTAATATGTTAGAAGCACTTCAAATGAGAAATACATAATTAGAGAAATATTTTCCAATTTTTTTTAATCAAAATCTAACGTGGTGCACAAATGGTTGAATGGAGAAATGTGATTTACGCGCCCATTAACTCCCGACGTGCAAAGCCGCGGGTCCCTGCTAGTATTTATACAAAAACACTTTAAGACTCAACTGATTGTTAAACGCAGTTACAATACTTAGAACTTGGACATAATTGCGCAACATTTCCATGATGGTAAAATGTGAGTTTTTCCAGCAAAAACCCAATGATTAAACATTATTGGAAGTATTTGCTTGGGCGCCTAAAAATATGCATCACATGTTGCTTTCACCAAAAATGCAAATTTTCAAGCAAAACTAAATGCAAAATTTCCAAATCCTGCGAAATTTTGAGTAAATGACACTGAGCTCATTCAAGCTGACAGTTCGTTCACACATTCGAATGACAAACATAGCCTGCCCCCTCGCACCTTTCATTCCCCGCCAGTCTGCCGTAACCAATGCCACTGAACAGAAATGGCGCGTAAACAAAATGCAATCACAGCGAAACGTAAACAAAAATTAAATATGGAAACCAAACAAGCAGCCGAATGTGGCTTGTGCCACCGGCAGGTGCAACCATGGCTTCTAACATTGCACTGTCCATGCACTGTGCAAGTGCAGTACATGCAAATCACTGACAGCCAATTGAGCTGTTATCGGTTCACACTTTCGGACGGATGCTGTGCGCGTGATAAGAGTCGCCGCATATCGGCGAAAGTCCTACACGAACTCACCACAGCAACACACGAGCGCCGCAACGAAATGCGCAACGCTGCCACTTTGTGGAGAATGAGTAAAGCAAAACAAAACTCAAGAATTCCTATTCCTTGATTCCAAGATGGTTGCTGGCACCACAGCAACAATGGACTGTGTGACGTAGAGGCCGCGTCGTGGTGAACTCACCACCTTGTCAAATCACGGCACGAATGTCCTTCCGTCGATTGCACACACACACATGCAGACACGCCGACAGCGACAGCAACAGTGCACCATATAAAAGACAGCAACGGCCATGGCTGGTCTTAGTTGCGTGCTGCATTTTAAATCGTCCATCTCGGAGTTGAAAAAAAATAACAAAGTGTTGGAATATTGTGTTTTGTTTGAATTTGTATATGGAAAATTTCAAAGTTGCACTTTGAACTTGTGTATTTTATTAAATTGCCATTGGAAAAAAGTGTTTTCATACCACTTTTTTAACGTTGCCGCGCTATGAGTGACGACAACACAAATTTTTTGCTGGTATACTAAATAAATTTCGCACGAATTGTGTATTGTTTAATAAGTTGTTCGGTGTTTAAAATAAAAAAATGTTGCAATCCTAAAACAAAATCCAAATACAAAACATAAATGTTGAAAAATTTTGCATGAACCCATTTTAAATGTGCACAAATTGAGGTAAATTTCATGTTAGCGGTGATGTAGTGTGAACCAAACGAAACAAAAAAGTTTATAATTCATTAATTAAATAAGATTTGAAAAGAAGTGGTCAGGGCAGAAAATAATCACTGTGTAAAATTATAGCCAGGACATGAACTTTATAAGGGACATTATAAAGTAAACTGCTGTCGTGCTTCAATTTGAAGGAGCACTAAATTAAAGTAAGTTCTTCGGAGTCCAAGATAAAACATGAAACGAACCGAAAGTTGCTAAGTAGCGGCTAGAAGCAATTCCCTGATGCATTGAATTGTTGAACATTTTGGAGTTTGTAAATTATGTTCTCGCATAATAAACAGAAAACATGAAGCATTTTATTATTTGTAATTACATGGAATTGGATTATAAATAATTAAGAGTTGAAACATTGATTCAAAAACCATTTTTCATAATCATTTACAGTTAAAATCTGTATTTTTATTATTTCATTTATTTTTACTAATTATTTCAATATTTTTATATGTATTTTACTGAATAATAGTTTGTTTTTATTTTATATAATGAATACAAACATTTACTTCGTAATTGTTTCATGTTTTTCAATAAACTACTACGAGTTCATACGGCTAAATTTTTTTTAGAATAAAAAAAAAATTTTTTTTATTTAATATAAGAAAATATTTTAAATATATTTAAAATTCTAAAGATATATTTTCACATGTTTCCACATAAAAACCTTTTGACACACTGCTACGAGTTCATACGTCTCAATTTTTGTTTTTTTTCAACAACTGAATTTCGCATTTTTACTTTACAATTACTGTCCCAATATTTTTATTACATGTTTTCACATAAAAACATTTCATTAATTTAGTTGAATATAATCACAATGTTTATTCATATTTTGAAATCTTTCCATGAATATATTCACATGTTTTCACAAAAAAAACTTTTAATAAACTACTATGAAAGTTTTTATTTAAAAAAAAAAAGTTTTTAAATAAAAATTTGAATTGATTAATTTCGTATTATTTTCACAATTATTGCTCGAATATTTTTACATGTTTTCACATAAAAATATTTCAACAAACTGCTACGAATTCATATGGTTCAATTTTATTTGAATTAAATCACAAATTTTGTTTCTTAATTAATATTTTCACATTTTTTCACATGAAACATTTCAACAAATTGCTACGAATTTACTAAATGTTTTTTAAATTAAATTTCCCGAATATTTTTACATGTTTTCACATAAAAACATTTCCACCAATTGCTACGAATTCATATGGTTCAATTTTATTTGAATGATATCATAATTTTTTTTTATTTTGTATTTAATTTCATTTATGTTTTTAAAGGTTTTCATAAAATTTAATTTAAATGTATTTAAATTTTTTTTCTTATATTATTTCATGAACACTCACATTTTTTACTTAAAAATATTTCAATAAACTACTACGAATTCATACAGTCATGTTTCATGAATATGTTTGAAATAAATTCAGAAACAATATCACAAATAAATCCCTTAAATAGTTATGAAAGTTTGAAAAATTTCATTTTGTGACCTTTCATAACCTAAAAATTATTCGCTTATGTTCTTTGTTCATGCAAACAAATGCTTAAAAATTAAAGCATTTTTATTCTTTAAATTTTTATTTTAGTGAAACTATCAGCTCTTGCACCTCTCTTACATTATCCTTTAAACTACTTCTTACAAATTGTAAGTGTCAGCAAACGGTTGCACAGCAAATACAAACATAAACAATGCATTAAAGCGCAGCAACTGCCGGCTTTCTCTGCTCTCTGCTGGAACATGTAAGCAAACACAGTGCACAACGCAAAATGCAAATTTCAGAAGTGCACAAGAATGATTCAACTATTCTCGTAACCCATTTTGCATATGCAAGAGCGATGCATATGTAAAAGACTTTTAGCTGTGTTGAGTATTATGGATTTAATACAAACAAACAAAGAGCAGCAAAAACATTTTGGAAGCGGGCTTTTGCATTAAACCAAAATTAATTAAATGTTTGGATCTGATAAACTTCGGCTAAGCAAACAATGAGCCTGTACACACCAGTTCTGAAGTTAATCCAAACAAAACGAAATCAACAAACAATTGGCCAAGCAAACACTCTCTACACAACAATGTTAAAGTACACAAATTAATGCTTGGAAAGCAGAAAATATGACTAGAATTGCAGAGAAATGGCCGAAATGCGCTGAATGTGTATAATGCTGGTCAAATGAAAAGTTACCCTTTGGGAAATTCATTGCAAGCAATTAAGCAAAACATTAACCATATTCTCTCAAGTGTTGCTGATGTGGTGTATGCAAATTTTGAAGCACATTTGACGAGCACAATGCGCTTTTATATTGCAAATTTCAAAAATTTCATATTTTTACTTTTGTATGCAACACTCTTACAAATGAAAGTTTTCATCAGTCTTCAAATGACAAAAATTTTTCATTTCATATGACAATGTGCCAAACTGTGAGCTCTTAAGTGCAATTTTTTTTTTTAATTTTTGTATTTCCTCTTAATTTAACGTTTTTGGCTTTACAAGCAATCATGGATTAGTCTGTGAATTTTTGACATTTATTACATGTCAATTAAAGCATTCTTGGCTCTCTGCTCTAATTAAAATTAAAATAAAATGTAACCAAATTTTGTGTAGGTGCGAATAATCATGGCTGCCATCGGTTGCCATGAGAAACCTTCTGAGAAATCTGCTTTAATTCGGCATTAATTTGAAATATTAATTAAATTATATTTTAATTTGCTGCTCGCTTACAATGTGAAACGAATTAGGTAGCAATGTATTTTAAATTTTTTACTATAGACTGTTCTATCTTTGATATGTTTCTTAACTGCATGGATTATTTTCTAGGTTGTTTGACAAACATATTTGAATTTTTTCTGAACGAAAATACTAGCAAAATTACTTTTAAATTAGTTTAAAAATTATATTGGGCTTTAATTTGAAAATATCTACAATTATGTTACACAGCCTAAATTGTAGGCTTTTAATTATTTTTTTTTAGTTTTCAGTTTTTATCAGTTTTTTTTAATGTTCCAGTTTACAACCTCTTCTTTCTCCATTAGAGTCTTCTTTCTTTATGTTATCTTTACTTTAGATATGTATAAAGTTACCCTCACAACTGAGTATACACTTTAATTTGACCACAAATGAGTATTTTAATTCAAAATTTTTAATCCAAAGTAATAGATAAATAATAAATGAAATGAAGAATTAAATGAAATTGTACATTTATTTTATATTTTCCTACAAATTTTGGTATTTTTTTGTTTGCTAACTTTGGTGTATATTGAGTTGATTTCAACAATGATTTCAATACCACAGCACATCAAAGATACCCACACAACATGACTGAGTTGCCATTAAGTTTTTTTATGTTGAATTCTTCTTGTTCTTATATTCTTGTTGTTTTACTCTATATTCAGCTTTTTCTAAAAGATTTGATCTTAACCATGAAGATTTATTTTTGCCATTAAATTGTGTTTTTATTAAGTTATTAAGCTATACTCAATTAAATTATTATCTATATGCAATTAAAATATGAATCTTAATTTTTTGTTTGTTAGTTTACTTCATTTACGTGAGTATATGACTGCATGGTGATTTCATATTTATTGAATACTATTGAAATTTCTGCAATGCCAGCATATAATTAATTACGATGTCGCTTCACAGACCCGCATCAACATCGATTGCATTTTTTCCATCATCATTCATCGGTTATGACAACAGACTTAAGCCTTTATCACACTGCCTGTTCATGTTTAGTCATTTTACTCGTCGCCCCACGTGGCGTATACGTAACTTTCTTTTTTGTCTTTAGGTCATTGTGCCAATGAATAGTTCGAGCATAAAATTGAATTTCATACAATTTGTTCATTTATTTTCCCATCGTTCACAGTTTTTGTTTACGCATTACACACACTTCACTTCGGGCAATGCATTGATTACGATTTGCCTTTACGCTCTTCATGCACAATTCGTTCTTTTCATGTTTTTTTTGCTGTGAAAAAGCTAATTTGGGTTCTCGTGAAAAATGATAGAATAGAAAACTGAAAGTAGAAAATTGACAGTGTTTGTAAGTGAAACAAACGAATAAACAAAATAAATTAAATCAAATCAAAATACACAAACACACTGGCCAGTGCGGTCGTGTATTGGAAGAGTAAACGCATCGCATGTTCAGACTGAAGAATACCATGAAAAATTCGTCTAAGCGTGATGTTGTCGTACGGCCATTTCGTTGTTTAATTAACGGCTGCGCACGTGGAGCTGAACTGAGCATTACCGCGCCACTTAAATTGCCAACGCAGTGGACACGCATGTTGCGCATGACGCCGACACCGAAAATACGCCCGGATGATTTGCTGCAGGTAACCAGAAATCGCATCGAATCAAATCAACATCATAAAAAAAAACAATTTAATAAAATAAAGTAGAAGTAAAAGAAAAAAGCGAAATCAAATGAAAACAATTAGATTAAATGCCTTAATGTGATTCTTTAATGCGATTGAGTGCTGGAAAAAGGATAACATCGCAAGATGAAAAGCACTTGGAAAACTTTCATATACTTATATTTCTGTGTTTGTGATTTGCTTGAATTTCATTTTAGTTGATTTTGCTGTGTGCATGTTAAATCCAAATTGACCAGTTCGAGACAAAAGCTTACATGTTACAATACTGGAAGAATATCAGATTCTAATGACATTGTAATTAAGACAACCAGTTGCATTCAGCTTTAGTTGTGGTTAATAAAGAAAATAATTGACACACAAATTAAGATAAACGATTACGTGTCACATAGGCAGAGAGGCCCACGCAAAGAAGGTTTTGGGGTCTTCAAACTTCCGCAAATATATGTTTGTGATATTAATTTTGGGTTGCAAAAAGAGTTCAAAATGGTATTTAGCCTAAAATTTGAGTATAAAACCCTCACCCCCAAAAAAATTTTAGAACAAATATTCGGAAATTGTCATTTGAAAGGCGCAAGTTATAAAGGATTTTGTGGAAATTGCCTTTTTTGTTTGCTGCTAGATAGAGCATTTCTGATTGAAAATGTGCACGAATTAGGTCTTCCTGATTAGAAATATATCACTTTTATTTTGCCTTTTTTTGCCTTAAAAAGGCAATTCGCCTTTTTCACCCATAAATGCCTTTTTTAGTGCCTATTTTACATATAAATGCCACAAAATGCCTTTTTCAAGATTTGTCGAGGGCCTTTTTATTTTTTCTTTCGTTTTTAATATTTTCCCCCTTTTGTTTCGCAAAAATACCTTGAAACTAAAAAAAAATTAAGTGGCAACATTGCAATTTCGTTAACTTATCGATGTTTTTACATTGATTTGATCATTCTTAAGCCGTTATTTTTTGTTGTGCAGTGGAAAATTTAAAGAAAAAAACATGCCAAAAATTAAAAAGTTCGGTTAGCGCAACAATTTTATTTATTTTTTTGTGATACAAGTACGGCTTTTATGCTTTTATATGAGAAGTTAAAATATGAATTTAAAATATGTGCCTACATTTCAATTAAAATATCTTAGTTTTAGTTTTTAAACTATCTTTGAAAACCTTGATGTTCCTTTTCTTTTACAAAAAACGAGGTATAAATATTGTATGTTGATGAAATAAAATTATTAAAAAATACATACCGTTTCGCCTTTTTTTAGATTTTCTAGTATTTTTTTTCTTATTTTTAAATGCCTGTTTTTGCTTTTTTAACAGTTTTTAATGCCCTATTTTGCCTTTTTAGGCAGTTTTGAGTACCTTTTTCTGCCTTTTTGGCAGTTTTTACTGCCTTTCCGTGCCATTTTTGCTATTTTATTTTGCCTTTTTTATAGGTTTTTAGGTCCTCAAAATCCTTTCCCTGCATATAACTAACCACATAATGCTACCACTAACAGAAATGAATCATAATGCTGCTAGTTCGGGGAACAGTATGTTAACTTTGATATAGTAGAAACATACTGTTAGCCCTTCAAGCCAAGAGCATTTTCCAGCTAAAGCCAAACTTGCGGAGCTGACCATTTCTGGCTCTGCACCAAATCGCTATTTGGAGTAAAAGTTACATTTGGACTTAGGTTAAAGACAAATAAAGACGTGTTGCCAAAA
Source organism: Melieria picta (assembly GCA_964056695.1). Taxonomy (NCBI): domain Eukaryota; kingdom Metazoa; phylum Arthropoda; class Insecta; order Diptera; family Ulidiidae; genus Melieria; species Melieria picta. The sequence continues at coordinate 12,769,578 of OZ057399.1, read as the reverse complement.
CAGTGAAGCCGAATGTTTTATTTGATTTCTAATACGATTAACATAGAGGCTAGAATTTCTAGTATTGATTTGCTCTTCGACGAAAAGACATTGCCACTTATTTTGTAGTTTTGCTGACATTGTTTTGAGTTACTATGTTACGAAAAGTTTGAGCACCATCTGACGTTGCGTGTCTTAAATATAGATATATCAATAAAAAATTTGATCCGTATGTTCATTGCAAAACAAACGTAGACCGTAATAGGACTCATTCATCTCCTCTTCTTCCTCTGCCTCCTTTCTTCCTCAAAAGTCTTGAACAGCAGACAATTATTTTATTTTATTGAAGAGGAAACTCTCACTTTTGGAAGAAATTCTTTACTTCTTTCGGTACAATTTTTTATTTATTTATATTTATTTATTTTATTTTTATTTATTTATTAATTTTTCGGTACGATTTTATACAGATTTTTATTTTTGTAATAAACGTTATAATTTAAATATTTATTGCACAGTTTATATAATATGGACTATCTTGATTCTGAAACCAACTTTATTTTTGATGTTTTTTTTTTTGTTGAGTTTATAATAAAAACTTTAACTTTCGGAGACAACTGACATGCCGTGAAAGATTGCAGTTTCCTTCCAGTAGCGAAAGTATTCATTTTCTAGAAGAGAACAAAGTAGGCCAAAATTGCACGGCAATCGTTACTTAAGTTTTAATCTATCCACCGATGTGACTACAATAATTGTTAGCCAATAACTGAATAAATATCTTCAATCAAAAACCATACCTTATTGATATGGCTCCGTCCAACTTTGAACTGTACTGTTAAAATTATAGCTTTGAAAAGTCTGAAGAAGTTGTAGGCAGCAATCACAGGCAGTCAGACAGGTAGTTTCCCGATTGCTCCACTAGTACAATCGGAGAACTTTAAGACTCATTAGGACTTTCAAAGTAAGAAAATTTTCAGTAGCAGATTTGGATGAACAAACATCATAATAAATGGTTTTTTTTGTAAAAAATTTGCTTATTAACAAATTATTTTGTTTTGTTTTTTGTCAAAAAAAAAATTGTTTATTTCCTATGAATAGTTATAAAAGTAAAAATGTAGAGACTGTCATTTTGACAGTCAACATTTTCAATTAAAATTTCATTATTTTTTATTTATTAATATATTATTTAGGTACAAACCTACAGATCTGCCCACTAAATATAAACTTCTTCCCTTAAACACATTCAAATGTATTGGTTTTCTTTTATTTCTAAGACGTTCTGGAGTTCATGTGTCTGCTTTTAACTTACGTCAAGCTTCAATAAACTCTTTGGTAAACCGAGTAAAAGTTTATATATCAATGCAATTTTACTTTCTTCCTCAATACAAATGAGCAGTTTTGATTGAATTTCTGTCGCAGTAGATTTGCCAAATCAAAAGACAACTAAGCGACTTAGTATCTAAAATATTGCTGAAATGATAGCAAAAGCAACTCGAAAGTCATTCAGTTGAATTTTGGTGAAAAAAGGAATGCAGACAATGCCCAAAAAATTGTACAAAAATCCAATTCAAAAATTGAAATTTTGAAATTCTGATGGGTTTGAATTTCAAAATTTCAATTTCAAGCAGGACTACAAACGTAGTTAGCATATAATCAACATTTTCCAAACATTATTATTTTTACTCTGAACCCTTTAGTCGATATTGTAAAACACATATGTATTTCCTCCTTGATTTCTCGTAAAAATTTTTTTTATATAATTTTTTTAATATTTAATAAATATTTTATATTTATATATTTATACTATATTTTTAATAATAATTTAATCACTCCTTTTGCTTAATGTTGTGATCTTTTAACTACACAATAGCAAAAAAAATTATTATAGGCTTGCAAGTTGAGTGTATTGAAAATATTTAGAAGTGCAGCACTTTACTAAATTATATTCCGCACATTTCACACTATTCTCCTTTTTTCTATCTCTTTCTCTCTCGATTTCTCTTTGTAGTCTTATGGAAAACGTGAAAAAGACAAATAGAGAATAAATCCCATTTCGCTTTTCCATAAAACCATAAAAACAGCCACGTCAACCGCGTCCATTGTTGCCTCCCTTTGTTTTTGCACACGGCTTATATAATAATGAGAATTTAATTACCGTTGCTATCATTAACGAATTACTTTGTTTTGGTTGGCTTTTATTTGCTGGTTTTATTCCCAACAATTGAATTGCCAGCTGAAAATTTCACCAAATTTTAGCCAGTCGGCCAAAAAATGCCTTTAGGATTTTTCACTTTCGTTAGGCACTGCATAACAATAGCTGCACTGACAAAAGCAACAACAATAAATTAGACACAGTTATAGCTGAAAGTAGCAACGTCAGATAGCAGCGGCAGATCCCTGATGCATTTTAAAGCGAGTAAAATCGATCAAATTTTCTCAGACAAATAGTGAGCTTAAATTTAAAATAAAAATTCAACAAATGAATGCATCTTACAAAAGAACACATTTCAATGTCATAACAGTAACAAAATGATAAATTTGTGCACAGCAAATGTGCAACAACAACAATTTTGCATGCAATAAAACACAGCGAAAAGCTTTTCTACGAGTACCAACCAACTGCGGCCAGTGCAACCATTCTGCGTACACGAGTGACTGTTTGGTTGTGTTTGTGGTTATCAAAGTTCAGCAGACGCAGAGAAAAATTGTTGACAAATCAAATGTCATTTGTTGTGTGTTGTGAAGGGCACCGTTGCGGCCATGCGGACTGCAACAGAAAATACCAACTAAATATTACATACTCGTAAAGTGCCTGGGCCCAATATTTAACCTCACTTTAATTCTGAAAATGAGGCAGTGCTCATATTACACCGTGCGACAGCATTTTTCACACCGGAAAAAATCTATATGGGCGTGAAACTAGAGACCAAACATAGTAATACTGCGTACTCAGTTTTTCATTTCTACATCCTTTGTCCTTTTACCCATTGCTGCCTAATGGGTAAAAAATTACCCATGAAAATTGACTTTTTAAAAAAATCACAGAAAAGTTCTTGGTAGAGATATCTCAAAATCATTGATAGGGATGGTTCCACCTGCAAAAATTGTGAATTTTCCGGAGGTGGAAAATGTGGCGAAACGTAGTGGCCTTAGAACTTCACAAAAATCTGCCTCCTAACTCTCCTGTAAACAATACAACTTTTGTTCACGTGTTTAGCTGATCACTTTAAAAAGTATGGAAAAAAGCGACTATTGCTGCGTAATGGGTACAAAATACCCAATTAATATCTCAGCAACGTGCAGATATAGAAAGCTGATCATTTTGTTTCTGATCATTTTGGGTCAATTCCAGGTCGTGTATGAAATTTTATCAAAATCGTATGGGCGGAACTGGTACCCGGCTTTAATGGGTTAAAAGGACAAAAAATTTTGAAGAGGATAAAAAATTAAAAAAAAATAAGAAAAATACTTAACCTCGTTGGAATATGGCGATATGTATATCAAATGAAAGAGGAAAGGCTCAACAATTTAAATAAAATTGATTTTTTTATCAATTTGTAAAAACGGATATGAAAAAGGTCCTTTGAAAATGTTAATCCTTTATATCCTTGAAAATTTACATAGAATTTTCTTGACAAGTAAGTGCGTTAAAACCCAAAATTTCCTTGATCACGTGTCAAAATTTCATTACTGTAACTTTATTGGTTCGAAAGTTATTAAAAAAAAGGCGGAAGCTTCAATTCTAATGAAGTACAAAAATTCTAATTTATTTGAGTATCAGTGTTTTAAATAATAAAAAAATATAAAATCAATGAAGCGAGAATAATGAAATTTTGACACGTGATCAAGGAGATTTAGGGTTTTACTTACTTACTTTACTTACTTACTTTTCAAGAAAATACGATGTAAATTTTCAAGGATATAAAGGATTAAAATTTTCAAAGGACCTTTTTCATATCCAAGGCCTTAAAAGTGCCTTCGCTGCCCGGGAGAATAAGGAAATCAATTGGCTTCTGTTCCTCTTAAGCAAATTTCAATTTCTGCTAGGAAGTACTCCATCTGGAAAAAGTAGTGTTACGTAAATTACCTTTGCTGGCCAACGCATGCATAGTTCGTATCACTGAATTGTGCTCAAATAAAACCTACTGAATGTCTTGATATACTCACTAAAACAGTTCAGAGGCTGAGTCCGCCTTCAATGATTGCCCACGCAGCTATAAATCTCACCTGATTTCTTGTTAATGATCGATGTTAGTGATTTAAGGTTCATTTAAGTTTCCCTTTGGGGCACGCAATATTCCTAAATTCTTCGGGCTCCTACTAACCTATCTCTACTCTCTAAATCCCCACGATGTTAACAGTTTAACCCTCTTATTCCCAAGATAACCAGCAAATATCACAAACCAGCAACAATTATGCACTTTTTCATATAAGTGAGATTGGAAAAATAACTTCAGGAGCGGTGCTTATTTATAATTTTTTGACTTGGTACAATGTGCTCACATATGTAATAAATATTGTATATGGTATTTGCAATAGTTTTACTAAGTTTGCCCAGTCAAGTACTTTAAGTCGCTTCAGCACATTTCCTCATTTTGTGGCATTTCTTCAGGTTCTTTTGCCTTTCGTTGTCATTGCTGCGAGCACATTTTTGCTTTCCTTTCAGTTGTGTACTTTCTGTGCTTTTTTTTCTCTCTTCGGCGCACACTTGTCACCGCATCGTAGTTGTTGCGCACATGTCAAGTCAGTGGCGCGCCACTATCTGAACGGTCGCCTTGACTTGGCCACACGTTACTTTTCTAATTTTTCATAAGCGCCCTCCGGGCTGCTTGTCGATTGAGTGTGTTAAGTGCAAAGTTTTGCTAATTTAATTCAATCCCTAAGAAAAATGCTCTCTTACTTTTGCAAAGTTATGCGTTGGTAAGAAGCAAAGTTGTACAAGTAGAAAGAAATGTTGGCGCCACTTTTTCTAATCAAAACTTAAACAAGCCACTTGTCCACACGGGGAACCCTTCATTCAGTATTTACATATGAAATGTTTTGCCCTTTATTATTGCTATGCATGCAAGATTTCGCATAGAATCACAATACTTGAAAATATTTGTTTTTGATTGCATTTCTCTGTCAGTGAACAATTGAGCAGAGTTATGTTCTTTTCGAAAATAATGCATACAAATTGATTTATGCAGATATTCCTAAAATTTTCTATTTCTCACTTTTAGGGAATTTATTTTCGTATGCGTGGCATTTTTTTGCTATGATTTTCATTCAAAGGTTGCTTGTGGCGAAATGCATTTCACTCACTGAAAATTATCACTCAAAGTTGATTGTAGTGCAAATTTTATATCAGTTGAAATGTTCTTTCAATTTTAAAAATTAAAGAATGCCAAAATACTGATACGCTATAATGATTGAAGAATCATATATTTATAATCACTGTGTATTTTTTATAAACTTGATATTTGTAGCAAACTTGACATATTTATAAAAACAAAATAAATGCATTTCCGAATTGCTCAAATATTAAAAATACAACGACAAAGCTATAATTCATGGTTTTGTGTATTTTTTTTTGTAGGAATAGGAACTTACATAATTGTAAGTGCCGATTGTTTCATCCATGTCTTCAATTATCTGAACCAGCTGTTATTTTAAATTTGTATAAATTTTCCATTAGTTTTTCCCAAATATTTTTAAATAAATTCTAAAAAATCGTTGTTTATAAACATCTGACTAAATCGACATTTGGAATACAAAATATCGATATCTCTATTTATGTGCATCCTTAAAATCCTTAAACAAAAATATTTTCTAAACTAACTTTGGGCTGCTGAAAACGAAACTGAAAGTTAAAGGAATTTTTTTAAGAAGCGTTTTCCAAAAATCTTTGATAAACCAGTTTTTTTCCGTGTTGTTTCAGTTATGAGCACTTATCTCGTAAAGGAATCATCCGATCAGATAAGATTTGGTGATGTTACCGATGGTGAAAGTTTGAAAATAGTGAATTTTTCGACCATTTTAAAAAATTATAAATTTTGGAATAATTGTTTTATAGATAAAATAAATTATCTCCTCTGATTTTAAAATCTAAGATGAAAGATATATTATTTGTGGAAATATTAAGACTAGCAGCAATAAAATTGAAAGAAAAATTTCAAAGTTATGAAGCTTAGTTGAAACACCAACATTACATTTATTACACCGTGCGAAAAAAAAAACATTTTTGCCGAGACCCAGCCAAATGTCAAAGAAGTCATTTATAGTAATCTGGCATAGTCAGTATTTCATTTTCTGACCCAAAGTCATTTTTGAAGAACTTTAAAATTTTCAGGACATACACATTTCAAATATGTTTTTAAATGTTTCCGGTAGTGCAATGATTAAGATATGGGCATCAAATGAAAGAGGAAAATTGTCTCCTTTTAACTAAGTTTTCTATTTTGAACTTTCAGGACCAAAATATGTCAGGTAAGGAAAACATATGTACATTAGACTGGATTTAGTGTTGTATGGAGATTCTTAGTAATGGGTTGTCGATGCTCCGCAACCTCTCATTTTATGCGGTTTGGTGAAAAAGTTCATGAGCCAAAAAATTTCGCTTCGAGGTCAAAGTTCACAAAAAGCTGGGAAATTTGACAAATTGCTCCACAGCTGGTCAGAAGTTGCTCTGAGAGGGTTAAAATATATGAATGACCCCCACTAGTTTTCTCTACTGAACATTTCTTGCAAACATATTTATACCCTATCTCCAACGCTTGATGGGACTCCCATATAAAATGGTCATTTTTATAAAATAGTCTCCCACTGCTCCCAGGTTGCCCCCAGACGTGTCAAATGTATGACCGACATCCATTTATTTTCGCTTCCGAATGTTTCTTCTAAACATACCTACCCGCTATCTCCAAGTCTTAAGAGGGCTGCCATGCAAAATTGGCCATTTTCTATGCCATTGGCTCCCCACTTGTAAATGTAGTAGTTAAGTAAGAGAGAAAACGTCGTATCTCTGAAACTATTAAACCGATTTAAATTTAGATTTATTCAGCGATCACCAACATTGTGGAGTACAAAAAATACAAAATTAATTAAGGTTCAGAAATTCATCACCAGAGGGCGTCTCCCATACGATCGGACGTGACGTTGTCAACTTTTGGGTTTCTACAAAGTAAAAATCAAAATGTATTGCCGAAACCCCACTAACCTCCCTACTTTGAATATAATTGCAATCGTAATTGAGTGTTAAGAAGGAATCATTAGATTTTTGTGAGAAAATGTGAATTTTTTATTCAGCCGGTATAGGTAGGTACTCCTCACAAGGCGTCATTATAGTCTCTGATGAGTTTGATGCCCCTTCCGACAGCATCGTTGCCCACATGTAATTTATGCACAATGGAAAACCCGTAATTTTATTTTGAGGCATCATTGCCTATTGTGATTACCCTCTATGACTGCCAGTCTAATGTACATGCTTTGGATCTCTGTCTGTAGATTCATATTTACATCTAAATTTTATTCTATTTTGGTCCTGAAAGTTGGAAAGCAGCTATTGAAAATGTTTACACTTGGCTATCTCTGCGCAATTATATAAAAAAATAATCACACACACACATCGAACAACACCACATCTGACACATTTCCTGCTTCTGTTCTATTACACTGCACAACAGCATGTCTGTTGCATGGAGTTTTTTACATGAATCTGAATCGTTTTTTCACGCTGTTTTAAACCATACTCAGTTTTTATGTAACAGCTCTAGTTTTCACAAAAAATGGACGTGTCACTTTTTCGAATTTTCCTCGGCTTTTTTCACATTTTCGACTGTAATTTCTGAACCAATAATCCTATCGACATGATTTTTATATCGTTGCACTAACAACATCTCACGCCATCTTTTCTAACATTAATCAATTTTATGCGTTCTAAATTGGCGTTGTAATAAGGTTTCAAAGTAGGAAAATATTAAATTTCAAGTCGTTTTTTCTGATGGCGAAAATTGTACAGATGTTTCATAAATCAAGTGACGAAATATATGAATATCTTAAGAAGAAACATCAAACAATACAACAAAGCCAAATTATTTGGCAGAATGCACATTCGCATCGAAATAATAGCAAAAATGTACCATAGTCATTTTCATAATTTTTCCTTAAAAAATTAGGAGCCTCAAAATATGCAAGGTTTTTAATTTTTTTTGTTTCGAGCAATTCGAAATATTTTTTTTTCTGGTATTTGAGACTATAAATGGAACATATAAAAGAGCATATTTTGAGGCCCCTAATTTTTTAAGGAAAACGTATGAAAATGACTATGGTACATTTTTGCTATTATTTCGATGCGAATGTGTATTCCGCCAAATAATTTGGCTGGGTTGTATTGCTTGATGTGTTGGCTTTCATTATGCAACTAACTCGTTAATTGATTTACAAAAAATGTGTTTTTTTTTACCATCAAAGAAAACGCCTTAAAATTCCATATTTTCCGACTTTGAGGTCCAATTACCGCGGAATTTTAAAACTTATAAAAATAAGTTCCATCGGAAAAGAAGCCGTGCGGTGTTGTTAATGCCATAAAGTTACAATCATGTCAATCGGTTTTTTGGTTTAGAAATTACGATCAAAAATATGAAAAAAGTAGAGGAAAAACTGAAAAAATGACACGGTACCTATATCTCACTAACTAGAGCTGCTAGAAAAAATCTGAGGATAGATTCGAAATCAGCGCACCAAAATTAGTAAGAAACAGTAGAAAAACTCCATTCAACAGAAAAAATGTGTTTTTTGTTGTGCTGTGTTATTAACTTTTTGTCTAAATGAGAAAACAAGAACTAGAAAAGCGTTAAAATGAATATAAAAGTGAGTGAACAAAACTAATTAAGTTACATATTGTTCGGTCTGCGGCTACGATAGTTGATGGTTCAATAGTAGATAATTCAGCAAATGCAACGAACTCAACTTTATGCTCAAAATAACAGACAAAGTTTACTCATCTTAATCACTTTTCTCCAAAACAATTTACTATCATCTCTTGTATTTATTTGCACTTTCACTCTTTAACTACAGGCGGCAGAGTCGGGAAATCTGGACGATTTCAAGCGACTGTATCAGGCTGACAATACACGTTTGTCGATACGCGACAGCCGCGGACGCACGGCGGCGCATCAGGCAGCGGCACGCAATCGCGTGAACATACTGCGCTATATACGCGATCAGAATGGAGGTGAATAAAATCATATTTTAGTTTTGAATTTCAAAAATCCATGATTACTAAAATAAAAACTCATTACTTTGCGTAGATTTCAATGCAAAGGACAATGCGGGCAATACACCGCTGCATGTTGCCGTCGAGTTCGATGCATACGAAGCGCTGGACTATTTACTCTCCATGTAAGTGCTGCAACCATTGTTCAGTTTTTACATTCACACATTGTAAAATAAGTAATAAAACAACAACAGCAAAAAATATTAAAATTTAAAAATAGCATTTATTTAAGTCGAGTGCAACTTTTCAACTGAAACTGAAATTTTCTTTCGATATTTTTCCCTCAATCAATCCAATCCGCATTTAACTGCTTTTTTGCCACGTCTTCGCATTTCCGTTGCAGTCCCGTCGACACCAGCATTCTCAACGAGAAGAAACAGGCGCCGGTGCACTTGGCAACCGAATTGAATAAAGTGAAATCGCTGCGCGTTATGGGCAACTACCGCAATGTCATCGACATACAGCAGGGCGGCGAACACGGGCGAACCGCTCTGCATCTGGCCGCCATCTACGACCACGAGGAGTGCGCACGCATTTTGGTGGGTAGACATTTTCGTAAACAATGTGACAGTCGATGCGTTCCAAAGGCACAACTCATAGCAGTGTGTTCCCCAAACCTAAATGTGTCCATTGTCCAGTGGCGTAGTGTAGTTAATTGCCATTGAAGATACAAGTTGTACGTTACAATTAATGGTTATAATAGAAAAAGTACACATGTAGTGAATGAACCTTTGTTTACATTTACGTTTAGTAGTGACCCATGTGGTCTTGTCTGTTTCTGTCATTGGCGTATAACATTAAAAAGTCTGCCTAAAAGTATGCTCGCACTTAGATAAGTTTGGTGAGCTGCAAGACCTTGAACTTGACAGTGACACCAATTCTGTGCTGCATACTTTTAGGCGCGCGCTTAACTATTAAGCATAACACCGTGCGACAAATTTTAAAAAAATTTTTCACACCGGTAAAAATCAATATGAGCGTGAAACTAGAGACCAAACATAGTAACACTGCGTACTCAGTTTTTTGTTTCTACATGCTTTGTCCTTTTAAAAGGACTTCAAAATTTTGAAGGGGATAAAAAATAAAAAAAATATAATAAATACTTAACCTCGTTGGAATATGGCGATTTTTAAATAAAATTGATGTTTTATCTATTTGCAAAAAAAGGATATGAAAAAGGTTCTTTGAAAATTTTAAGTCTTTATATCCTTGAAATTTTATAAAGAATTTTCTTGAAAACTAAGTATGTTAAAACCCAAAATCTCCTTGATCACGTGTCAAAATTTCATTATTCTCGCTTCATTGATCTTTTTATTATTTAAAATACTGATACTCAAATAAATTAGAATGTTTGTACTTCATTAGAATTGCAGCTTCCGCCTTTTTTTTAATAACTTTCGAACCAATAAAGTTAGAGTAATGAAATGTTGACACGTGATCAAGGACATTTTGGGTTCTAACATACTTACTTTTCAAGAAAATTCGTTATAAATTTTCAAGGATATAAAGGATTAAAATTTTCAAAGGACCTTTTTCATATCCTTTTTTTACAAATGGATAAAAAATTAATTTTATTTAAATTCTTGAGCCTTTCCTCTTTCATTTGATATACATATCGCCATATTCTAACGAGGTTAAGTATTTTTTATATTTTTTTTATTTTGTATCCCCTTCAAAATTTTAAAGTCCTTTTAAAAGGACAAAGCATGCAGAAATGAAAAACTGAGTACGCAGTATTACTATATTTGGTCTCTAGTTTCACGCACATATGGATTTTTCCCGGTGTGAAAAATGCTGTCGCACGGTGTAATTAATGGTTGAGGGTGCAATTTGCATACCTAAAGCATGGGTTACCATCTGTCATTCCCTTATTTGTTTTACTAATTAACATCTGTCAGTGTCAATTGTAACAGATAGCCAACTAATATGTGTGCGTGTGTATGTATGTGAGTGTGTGTGTGTGTATGCTGTGGTGCGTTCATAACAGTGTGCGAGTCTGATAAATGCTATTTTAATGTCTATGTACGTCTGCGTATCTTACAGATAACCGAATTCGAAGCATGTCCCCGTAGACCCTGCAACAATGGTTACTATCCCATACATGAAGCGGCTAAAAATGCCAGCTCCAAAACGATGGAAGTCTTTTTCCAGGCGAGTATAACATTGCTGTATGTGCTTGTGAGGCTTTTGTCGGCTTTTGCATATAGACGCACACGTACGCGTGGTCGCCTGTGGGATTGTACCTGCACTTGTGTGGATTTGTATATATGTGTGTGTGCGTGTGTGTTGTGTATGTGTGCGTGTGTGTGCATTTTTGCTTGATGTGCCGACAGCTCGTCAGCGAAAAAATAAAAAGAAAAATTTAATTAAAAATACAAATACAAATATTTTATTTCGAACTCTCTCTCAACTAAATAGTCTGTTGTATAGTTTGTGTTGTATAGTTTATGTACACATAATTGGTGCTATGTTCTTCATATGCATGTGTTGGAAAATTAAAAAGAAAAATACATGAAGAAAACTATTATTGGTGATTGATGTGTTTTACTCTACATTGAGTTGCCCGATTATATTCGATACAGAAATTGAATTGAATTCGCTTGTGTTTAAAACATTAAGAATAACCGTGTTATAAAAATCGTATAAGAATCGAAAGAAGGACGCAAACTTATGCACAATAATTAGTGTCCGACCGAAACCACTTTTTTGGGCCGAAACCGAAACCGAAACCGAATATTCGGTTTTTTTTTAATATTCGGCCGAAACCGAAACCGAAACTTTCTAGTTAAAATAAAAATCACCATATCAAGCATTTTTTTCAACAAACGAATTTTACATTAAGTAAATAAAGAACAAACAAACAAACATAGCATAAATAAATAAATACATATTAATAAAAACAATTTATTCATTTTTTAAAAACGTAAACATAAAAAATCACCCTTTCGTACCTTACTCGCTAATATTCAAAATTAAATAATTTAATATTATATGCTAACAAAAGAAGTTTATTTACATTGCTGGCATCTAAATTACTTCTCCTTTCACTATATATCTGCTACAAAATAAAATGTAAAAAATATACTAGAAAGTTTCGGTTTCGGCTATTCGGCCATTTTTTGGTCGAAACTGAAACCGAAACCGAAACCACTTTTTTGGGCCGAAACCGAAACCGAAACCGAATATTCGGTTTTTTTTTAATATTCGGCCGAAACCGAAACCGAAACTTTCTAGTTAAAATAAAAATCACCATATCAAGCATTTTTTTCAACAAACGAATTTTACATTAAGTAAATAAAGAACAAACAAACAAACATAGCATAAATAAATAAATACTTATTAATAAACACAATTTATTCATTTTTTAAAAACGTAAACATAAAAAATCACCCTTTCGTACCTTACTCGCTAATATTCAAAATTAAATAATTTAATATTATATGCTAACAAAAGAAGTTTATTTACATTGCTGGCATCTAAATTACTTCTCCTTTCACTATATATCTGCTACAAAATAAAATGTAAAAAATATACTAGAAAGTTTCGGTTTCGGCTATTCGGCCATTTTTTGGTCGAAACTGAAACCGAAACCGAAACCACTTATTTGGGCCGAAACCGAAACCGAAACCGAATATTCGGTCGGACACTAACAATAATTTTGCTAGAAATTTGTATATCTGCCGATAAAGTGAATACATTTGAGATTAGCATCACTAGGAGGATCAGTTGCGATTTGTGGGTCACTCAGTCCTTCTGCTTCCTCATTGATGTACACAATAGTTTTCCAAGAATTTAACACATTGAAGCAGAGAAACAAATTTTTGTTTGCTCTCGATAATTATTATTATGGGATTTTTTTTGTTTACGTTGCTTCGTAACTTTTATTTATGACTTTTTTTACTTAAGAAAAATTTTTTTCACGTTGCTTCATAACTTTTATTTATGATTTTTTGTTATTTTCGTTGCCGGTAACTATTATTTGAAAGAAACTTTTTTTTACGTTGCCTTACCACATTTTGAGTATGAATTGATTTTTTATTGTTTAGTTGTTGGTGGAAATTAGGTTTCTGCAGTTAATTTGCGTTTGTCACTTTAAAACAATTAAAAATCATTTAAAATGTGGTAATCCAACGTAAAAATTTTTTTTCAAAATAATAGTTACTTATAAGAGTTATTATGCAACTCAAAAATATTTATTACATGATAATAGTTATAGGCGACGTAAAAAATTTCTTATTGGGAATAATTATAATTATAATTATAAATAAATATTATATAAATATTATATATTAAAATATTAAATATTATATATAAATTATAAATAATTATTATTATTAATTAATTATAGCATGAAATCTTAACTTTCTAATGCCATCTAACATAACCCCATTGCACTTTTATAACGCGAGATACAGGTTATTATGTAAAGCTATCTATTAGAAAAGTAATAGATTTCTTTTTACTAGACCTAATTTACATATTTGTATATATAAACATACTTTTAATAAAATTATGAATTTTATCATTTTCAATCTAAATGAATATTTAACCCATTTTTGGCCGCTGGACGATTTTTCGACCAGCCACTTTGAAGGAGAGTAGCTCTGCACATAGGCATTATATCTTTGAACTTTTGATGCATAAAATAGCTTTGGTCTTTTGGTAACCCCACGAAATAATATTTTTTTTTAAAAAAGATAAATTTAGAGATGTTGGCGAAGGCACGAAAAAAAGCATTTTTTTAGTCATATTTTGAATATTCAGAAAAATATATAACCTTTTCAAATTATTGATTTGTTATTGATTATTTACGAAGCCTAAAGACCAAATTACCACAATCAATTGATATCCATAAGATTATGAAAATATTTTTACCTCTCAGCACCGCGTACTTTTCAGTGGTCGAAAAATCGACCATTGGCCCGAAGTCGTCATGTATGTACATATGTAAGCCAACAATTGTTTGTTTTCATGCTTGATTATTATTGGACTAAAACTGTATACATATATATTTGTTTTTATTTGAAATTCAATTTTTATTAATTTATAAAAAAAATTTGTAAAAAAAAACACCAAAAAAATCCAAAAATATTCTTGATTAAGGTCCTAAATGTAAGTCCTTAAAAGGAATTAAAAAAATATTGGCTATTTCTGGTAGCGGCCGAAAATGGGTTAACGGCTTTAACCAACTAAGCAATTCCATTTATTCGTTATTTTTTTTAAAGAAGAAAATTTGAGTGTTGTGCTGAAAAGGAAAATAAAAAACAAGTCAACACCACAGTGTTGCTATAGCGCAGACTATAGTTGAGGCGATCCTAATCAACAAAAATTAACTTGTTGCATATTTATGTATTTATTTATTTAGATAAACAGAAAATACTGTTCAAACTGTTTTTGGTTTCTAGTCTGTGCTTCACTTTTTTGTGTGCTGGAAGCCCACTTGAGTTGTCAAAACCATACATACATACATACAAATGCATGTATGTATGGCTATATAACGTGATATATATAGAATTCCAACTAACGCTTTTCCTGTGTTCAAGACCTTAATTATTCAAGGCAATTTTGTATTGCAACATCTTTCGAAATAAACCAGAATACATAACAGTTGCATAATCAATTTCAATATATATTCATTTCCATTTTTAGTGCCCATTTTCTTTAATTTTCCTCGTCTACATTTTATTTGCTTAAGCTGCACCACCACAAAGCAAAAGTCAGTCTCATATGGCATATTTAGCAAACATATTGCACATATTTTCATTAGAATACTCGCTTTTGATCTTTTCTGCACACATTTTCTCACATACACATTTTCTGCACATACATACATAGTAAAAGCAACAACACCACAAAACACCAACGAAAACAGCAACAGCGTCGCTTAATTCTGCTTCTATGTAATTTTATCTCATTTGCTGCCCCACGTTCCTTGCATTCCTTTATTTCACCTCACTCGCCGGCTGATGCTCACATTTTGCCTTTGTTTGAATTTAAATTTTCTTCTCAAGCGCACTTGCTGCAAAGTAAGCAACATTCGTTAAGTCGAGAAGCAAATTTAATTTTTTCCTGCAGTTATCAAGACGACCAGCAGCAGCAACTGTGGCCGCGCTGTAGAAGCAGCAGCAACAGCAGCTGTTGACAAGTGGCAGAAAACCCAAAAGCAAATTTCATGCAAATGAAACTGTAAATTATTTAAATTATTTATTTGCACCGTAATAAATGTTGTTGTACTTCAGTTATTTGCACACTTGTCATGTCAACTGAGGCTGTCAAATCTGCCAAAAGAGTAAAAAACAAAGCGAGTAAAAGTGTTGCAGTCAATTTTGAATGACTGCATATGGACCCTGCATCGTGGACACGCCCCGTTTTAGGCGGTTAACTTTTATTATGACATGTTGAGATGTTTACATTATTCCAACTAAAAAAAATTACAATTCCCCCCAAAAAAGCAGAAGCTAATCAGAATTTCATAAGAATGTCGTACAGAAAAATGTGTTTAGATGGAAATTTAAGTTTAAGGACACATGTCCTGAACATTTACAGCTAAGTATTTGAACTGCAGTTAGCGGCATTGCTTGGCTAACTTTCAAGTTTTCATACGTGTATTTCATAAAGCATCATAATTTCCTTGTATGAAGGTAGGTAGGTAGCAGAGAACTGCACGAGTGCCTATTTTTATGACTCTGAGTATACTCGCCTTAAAAGCGGTTGCGGTGTGATCGCCACCGCATTGATTTTGTATGAGTATTTACCATACCCATGTCGATTAGAGTATTGCTGCGTTTGAGCTATTAGCACACTCAAGCATATGAGTTCGCGGTATCTGCTTTACTTTGCTTCGTAAATTTTTGTTTTCACATTCGGCAATCGTACCCGACGAGTACGATGACAAGTATGAGTAGTACTCGTACTTCGTGTGCACAACATAAATAATAGGTATATGTACAGATGCATATACGCACTATATGTAGAAGCTGAGTAGGCTCGTCACCAGAGTTGCCGCTTTTGGTCTTTTCGGACCAAAATTGGTCAGATTTTTGGTCCGTTGGTCTGCTTAAATGAATTTCGGTCCGTTTTGTGGTGTGAATATATTTTCATTAATTGATTAAAAAATGAAATTGTAATATAAAAATGACTAAAGATAACGCAAATTTTTAATTTGGTCGGTTGAGGTCGGATTTGGTCGGAAGTTTGGTCGGAAAAAAATTTTTGAAGTGGCAACACTGCTCGTCACCCACAAGTCGAGCGCGAGCCGAAGTTATGTAGGTATTCGTGCAGGTAAAGTGCCGAACGAAATATTGAAAAAAAGCTTGAGTGCGAAAACGCACATTACTCAAAATTTCGCTCATGCTGGTTACGGTACTGTTTTTTGCGCTCATTGCTTTTATATAGTAGAAATATGACGAGAACGAAAAGTATTGAGTATGTTATGATCGCATGAATCTCTCAGCAAATGAACGACGAGTAAAATCAACACCGCACAATTTCTTTTGCGGTGTTTATGGCACTCGAGTATACAAAATACAGAGTATGTATGCGGTGTACTTATTGTTGCGGTGCACTCGCGCCGTTCTCTGGTAGGTAGCTTAGTTTAGTTAAGATTATTGTAACACCGTGGGACAAAAATAAAAAATGTTTCACACCGGAAAAAATCTATATGGGCGTGAAACTAGAGACCAAACATAGTAATACTGCGTACTCAGTTTTTCATTTCTACATCCTTTGTTCTTTTAAAAGGATTTCAAAATTTTGAAGGGGATAAAAAATAAAATAGATATAAAAAATATTTAACCTTGTTAGAATATGGCGATATGTATATCAAATGAAAGAGGAAAGGTTCACGAATTTAAATAAAATTGATTTTTTATCTATTTGTAAAAAAAGGATATAAAAAAGGTCCTTTGAAAATTTTAATCCTTTATATCCTTGACAATTTATGTAGAATTTTCTTGAAAAGTAAGTATGTTAAAACCTAAAATCTCCTTGATTACATGTCAGAATTTCATTATTCTCGCTTCATTGATTTTGTATCTTTTTATTATTTAAAATACTGATATTTAAATAAATTAGAATTTTTGTACTTCATTAGAATTGCAGCTTCCGCCTTTTTGTAAATAACTTTCGAACCAATAAAGTTAGAGTAATGAAATTTTGACACGTGATCGAGGAGATTTGGAGTTTTAACATACTTACTTTTCAAGAAAATTCTATATAAATTGTTGAGGATATAAAGGATTAAAATTTTCAAAGGACCTTTTTCATTCCCTTTTTTTACAAATAGATAAAAAATAAATTTAATTTAATTCTTGAGTCTTTCCTCTTTCATTTGATTTACATATCGTCAAATTCCAATGAGGTTAAGTATTTTTTATATTTTTTTTATTTTTTATCCCCTTCAAAATTTTGAAGTCCTTTTAAAAGGACAAAGGATGTAGAAATGAAAAACTGAGTACGCAGTATTACTATGTTTGGTCTCTAATTCATAATTATTCTTATTGTTAAAAATGGAACATTACAAAAGGAAACAGTGCGTTATAATTGTGAAAAGAATTAATTTATTGGAGCAACAATTTTCAGACCAAATCACCTACCGAAATACCAATGTCAAGTCACCACCAATTTCATGCCATGCGATTTTCTTTGGGGTTTTGTAAAGTCACTGGTCTAAGCAAATAAGCCACAAACAATTCTTGAGCTTAATCTTTGTCTCATCTTTGTCTAAATGCCGTCGGAAAGGAGCAACTTTACAATGCTTAAAAAATATTACCACTTGCTCACCAAGTCGCATCCTAACCGCGACTTCTTATGTACTTACATTCGCTTTTCTCGATGTACCCACTTTTTCATTTTGTTGCTGCAAACCCCCAATCAAAGCAAATATAATCGTGAAAATTTATAAATCAGCTGCGGTTTGCCATAGCGATGCGTGTGGCAGCATAAAAAAGTAATAGTTATTTACAATCATTTACATACATAAATACACATCAATCGACAACATTTTGCATTAAAATGTGGCTTCACATTACTGACGGCTGCACTTTAATCAACGTTTGCCAATTGGCTTTTCGCATTGTTGACAATTCAGCAGCTTCGCGTTGCAGCTCAATAAATTTCACAGACGTTAATCACATGAAACCTATGTAAATTGGTTGCTTTAAGTGCACGAAATCACCTCGAAAGCCACAGCTCGCTGCACAAATGCTGCATTACGGGTGATTTATATCACTCATACGCACTGGTGTGCTCGCTCAAGCATTAGCTTTGGTCAATAAATTCTTCTTTGACACAACTATTGGCGGCTTAGTGGGAGATAGAAATTTGAAGGATATGCACAGTAAATGGGCAAACAGTGTGTAAAGTTATTCAGGTTGAATTTTGCACTTTTCGCTGTTAGTTATGTACGACTGAATGTTGTGTGGCTTGTGTTGATTATTTAATTCCTACAACATATTTTTTGAGCAATTCATTTTAAGACATAAAAATATTGTGTTTACTTTAAAATGTGTTTATATGTGTGTCAAGTGTTCATATATGTGTGTTGCTACATGTTTGAAAAAACCACGCACTGTCATTGGTTGCCGCTGCCATAAATTTGAAACCCGATCAAGCATAAACAATTTATCATACATATATTCACTTCTTATCGTTTCTCTTACACATGCAATGTGCACTATAATGCAATACCAACAACAACAAAATAACCAAAAAATAAAAACACAAACAACAACAAATGCTGCAACCACTACTACCACCGACCAACAACAACAGTGGGGCGAACAGCGCGGCTGCACACGCGAGGAGATGATATCCTTTTACGATTCGGAAGGCAACGTGCCGCTACACTCGGCCGTACACGGCGGCGACATCAAAGCTGTGGAGCTGTGCCTCAAATCGGGCGCAAAAATATCCACACAGCAACACGATCTCTCGACGCCGGTACATTTGGCATGCGCGCAGGTAAGTGCAACAACACACACACTGGCGGCATTCACAATCTGAACGGAAAATTCCAACAATTCAATTCAATTTTGTCTGTTGCTCTTTGGACACTTTTGTGTGGATTTTAAGCGAATCGCCAACAGATCTCAATACGAATCTGTGCTGAATCAGTTGTTTAGAAAAAACGGCTGATTTTGTTAATTTTGGTGTACTTATTATTCGTGAATACCGCTAGCGTTTATGGTTCGTGGGCAGCAAATTAAGCATACCTACATTGCATAATGGTGTATCGAGTTCTGCTGCTTCGGTAAATTTCCGCTGAACAAAAGCAGAACACCACTCATACACATGCAGTGTTCGACAGATTTTAAACACTTGAGCCGCGATTTGCTGTATGCAGTGCTAAGCACAGCAAGTGACAGCAGCTTAAAAGTTCCACTAATGCTGGAAGAAATTTAAGTATTTTAACACTTGTCTGTTGCAATGTCCAATTTCTGTTATATATTTGCGAGCGCTTGTTCGTTCCTCTTTTTTTATCTTTCCATACAGTATGGACTGCTGAAAGGATAAATGCTTAAATTAAATTTTTTTCAGAAATTTTTTCAAAAATTGTCTGTGGTTTTGGCACAACTTATGGGGATCATGACTCAAAATTTTAATACAACTTTGAAACTACAGTCCAAACATGATTACAAGTGTGAAGTTTACATATAGTACGAGTATGTATAAGTGTGAAATCCGAAATATTAGGTCAGCTTTTAGGCGTTTCTTCTACAGGAAATAGAAAGCGTGGTGTTTAGTTAAATGTAGATTTTGCACATGAACTGGGTACAAAGTTGTTTTAATCATGTCCTTTTACAACACTTGATGCGTTTTTGAAAGGAAAAATTTTGACCGCAAAATTTTGATTAGCATTGAACCATTGCACAGTGATTCGTTCCATAGACAAAATTCAAAAAATTTATGGTCTCAGAATTTAACGATTTTGATGTCATTTGAAAGGTAAATCTCCAACTAAGAAAACCCCAAAAAATCTGTGCTAAAAATTAATTAGTGTGTGTGCAAAAGTGGCTCAAAGTTGAAACTTTTTTCACAAAAAATGTAAACACATATTTTCTGTTTTTTAGTCTATTGAGTAAAAAAAATTGTAAAAATACATGGTTGTCAAGAAGTTGCTGAAACTTTCAATATAGATTAAGAAATGATGTGTCCATTTTCGTTTTTAATGCTTTCTCAAAATTTGTACAGCAGAGGCTTTTAATTCACTTTTAATTTAAAATATTTTTTAATTTAAAATATTTTTCTAAATTAAAAATTTAAAAAATTAGCAAAACTTAAAGGAAAATATCTAAAAAGTATGTGAAAGTATGTTCCTGCATTTTTTTTGTTTTTTAAAAAGCATTCTTTATTTGTCGGGCAATGTAATTACATTCACCGATATCTTCCGATCTCCGAAAATAATTCAATTTGAAAAGTGGTTCAAACACCTATTTTTCGACAAAATTTATTTTATTCATCCTTAAAAGTATGCAATCAGCATCAAAAATTTAAAAAACTGCATAAATGCAAAACATACATCTATTATTATCATTTTTATTACAAAACTAAAGGGCCCTAAGACAATTTCTGTTACTCTTTGAAATTATCAATGTTGACGTTACCGATTAAATGTAAAATCTGAAAAATCTAACCAACACACTTGGTGCCATAGCTCTCCAAAAATGACGAAAATTGCAAATTTAAGTCTCAGGCATTGCCAAACTGCAAAAGTTTAAGAAAAACAAAATGGAGATTTCAATTCAGCAGACCATGATTAACTAGTATACCAAATTTTATGAAGAACGGACCACTCCTTCTAATTTTGTCCAGCGGTTGGATGGAGTCGAATCACTGTGCATTGGTGCAAAAGATTCCTTTCCTGAAACTTGGAAATTAACAAACCGATAGAATCACTTCATTCTGATGTCCGAAGTGTATGAAATAAGGGAGAGAGACATCTTGCACATACATTTTTAATCTGATTCAGCTTTAGTACCAAAGCCCATAATGTATGGAATTCGGTATAAGTTCTTTACTTAGTAATAACTTTCTGCTTCAAAAAAATTAAGTATGAAGTTAAACAATGGGCATGGCAGCTTTTTAATATGTTCAGATGCAAAGTGATGACAAACAACTTTTGTTATTTGATATAATATTGACTTAAACATTAAGTCATGCATCACCAAGCCGCAAATACCAGTCACTTAAGTATTTCTTTATTTCTGCAACACTTAAAGTCAACACTCAGACTGCATTCAGTTGCGCCCCGCAAACCAAAAAGCCTCAACTGTTGCTGTGCATTAATCCCTCAAGCAGAACGCAAACAAACAACCATTCATTCAACTTTATCGTTTTACTCATTATTCATTCATGCATTCATTCCTTCACAACACTTTTAATAATGTCGTCGAAAAAAACCAACAATATCCACACAAAGTTGCAGAGGTAATGATGAACGTATGAACATCAAACTTTAAAGGAATTTCGCAGCATGCCGAAAGTGTCAAAAAAGGATCAATAACTAAATTGCTGATGTTGGTAATATGGCAACGTTGTTTGCACTCGTATTTGCACAACATGTCAACAAATACATAATACCGCATTAACAAAAGGACAACATTCCGAGAATTTTGAAAAGAGAGATAAATGCTTGTTAGAGGCAACATGAAGTTTAAGTGTGCTGGAGACATGCTCTTTAAGACTTTAACCAAAACACACATGGTATCTGATACATTTTAAAGTCGCATTATACGAGGTGGACAATTAAGTAATGAGACTGATTTTATTGCCGCGCTTGTGGTAAACCTGCGACCTTGAAATTCCCTTCCCCGGCATCCTTCTCCTCTCCATTGATATATTTACCATCGCTCTAGCTTGTTTAGTTCGCCTGCTGTGTCGTGTTGAGTAGACGTGTGTTGGTGGTGCTCGTCACGAAAATGGAGAAACGATGATTATTGCCTTTTTTGATAGCCGTGGAATCGTCCACAAAGAATTTGTTCCATCGGGGCAAACCGTAAATCAAGTCTACTATCGCCATGTACTCGAAAGATTGCGAAAACGAGTCAACAGGGTGCGCCCAGACAACTGGATCCTTCATCACGAAAACGCGCCGTGCCACACCGCCGTATTCGCCCGATATGTCACCCTGTGACTTTTTTTTGTTCCCTAGAACAAAATCGGTGGTCAAAGGAACCCATTTTGGGTACTCGCGGACGCGGTACTCGCGGACATCCCAGTCGAAGCGTTCCAGAAATGTTACGAAGCATGGAAAACACGCTGGAATCGTGTATAGCTGCCCAAGGGGACTACTTTGAAGGGGATGGCAGAGTTGTAGAATAATTTTTAAATATACGGTTTTTATGGAATCAGTCTCATTACTTAATTCTCACACCTCGTAAGTCATTCTCATTAATCGCAGTACTGGATTCATTAAATATCTTCATCGACTCATATGATGACATGATGACTTAAGAAATAAAAGTCACTGATTGACTTTATTGATGAATTTTATAATTAAAAGTCACTAAATGATTTTTATTGATGACTTAAAAAATAAAAGTCACTGACTGATTTTATTAATGACTTTTATAAATCCAGGAATATGCTTCCGCTACTTACTACTTTACTTTACTACTACATACTACTATACTTTTTATATATTTTCCTTTAAGTTTTCCAATTTTTACCTTTCAAATGACATCAAAATCGTTAAATTCTGAGATTATAAATTTTTTGAATTTTGTCTATGGAATGAATCACTGTGCAATGGTTTGAATTTGTGTGGATACACTAAAAAAAAACAACTATTCATTGTCAGTTTTTGTAATCGTGAACAAACCCCACAACTAATGAATTTTACTAATAAATTTTATAACATTAGTACTAAACTGTTAATTGCAATTAAATTGAATCGGTAAAATGTTTCAACTTGTGGTAGTGTCCCGCTGTTGTTTTCATTTTGGAGGATAATTATTGATTACATGGCACATTTAGTGTCAATAAAAACCAAGTGGCACAAAAAGGGGATTATGAAGTTGAGGGCTAATACTACACAAAACATTTTGGAAATCAATTTTTGTTTTGTTGCATTAAATAGTATTTTGAAGTAATAAAACACTATTAAGTTAAGCCTTTTGTAAAGAAATTGTAAGTGTGGCATCGCCCATGCAACTCTTAAATATTGAATAAATTATAAGTTGAAATTATAAGTCGCAGAGCATTGAAATTTCATACAGCGTTGTCCATGGATCTGTTGTTCCATTGGTAAAATTTCATCAGCATTGGACATTGAGTGTAGAACGTTTTTTCAATAACATTACTGGGTATGCGCTGGTAGATTAAAAAAGAATTTCTATTTCAGGATTCCAGGAATGAAATTATATTTCTCTTCATATAATCGCATCGTCAAAGTTAAGCCTTTTTTCGGCCGCTAGAGTGGTTTTAGCATTTAAGGGGGTAGTCAGGTAGAATCGACCATGTTTTTAAGTAATTTTTTTTTCATACAAATTTTTATTCCACATTAAAAATTTGTTTATATGTTATTGTACATAGTTTTGAGTACTGAACAAAATTTTTTTCGTTACATTTTCGTTTATATCCGGGGGAGATATGGGCGACCGGAAGACGCCATTTTGAAATCTGGCTGACACGATTTCTCCATTTTGGATGATCTGAAACATACCAAACAAATTTCATTTTGAAGTACAAATGAATGGCTCTCGTTTGAACTATAACTGTAAAAAAATATTAATAAATAAACATTGTGCAATTGTAAAGCTTTTTCCTCTTTTTTGCTAATAATTGTGTCATAACGTTGTTACATAGAAATGGACAATAATGATCGTAGTTCACGCGATAGCCAAACCTTTTCTGAAAATATAAAAAAAATAGTTTAAGCAAATCGGTGCAGTAGATCGGCCGTAATCGTGTCAGCCAGCTCAATAACAACAGCATCTACTTCACGCGCCAGGTGTGCGATTCGAGCGCGCGAGCCCTTACAGCGAATCTAATTTTCAATCGCTTTCGGATACTGTCCGAGGTAAAGGAAGGTTTCTACATGATTGAGTTTAAATAGACCAAAACTGCAAAAAAAAATTTTCGATTTTTTGAAAAAAATCTACCTGACTACCCCCTTAATAAAGCTCAAGTTTTTGGTCGTGTGGGTTCACTCAACGTCGCAGCCAGAACACACATTGGAGCTGCAATACATCTGTTTGTCTTTGTTGTCATGTATTGAGTACGTGGAATTCGCACGCAAGCCACACAACCAATATTCGTTTTATTTGCAACCTCTGACTTGTGCGTTGGTACTTGCTTTGCATAAATTCGACCATCACTTCGCCAACATACCCTCACACCTCTGAACGGGAACACGTCCGCCACTTGTAAAGCGTCGACAATATACAACTTGTGCCATTATTCATGCAGCGTTGCCTGTGTCGCTGCTCCTATGAATAAGTTTGTGCCGGGAGCCGAAATGCGTGTGTGAGTGTGTGTGTGAGAATATTTGCGCGTCTCGTTGGTTGCGTTTACATGACAACATGAATGTGGCTAATATTTCGTAAAATAATGTCAAGACAACTGCTGTCACTGTTTGGCTGTTTCGATGTCCTTTCAAGTGTAAAATTGAGTAGAGAATGCAGAGAAGTAGAACGCGTAGAGTGCTTAAGGCAGTTTCGTAGGGAAATTTAAGTAATTCACGGGAAGTTGGTCGCTTGGGGAAATCCAAAAATATTCGTATATAATATTCCTAATATTCGTAGGTCCTAAAAGTATGCTATATGAACGGAAAAACGGATTTAAAACATGCTAAAAGTAGGCCACAATAAAGCGATACCTTGAAGTTCATTGGTGACTTAAATTGTTTTATTATTTTTATTCATTACTAAAATAGAATTTATTCAGTAACAACGTGCGATAAAAAACCACTTATTAATTAAATTAATTAAACCACCGCACAGTGATTCGTTCCATAGACAAAATTCAAAAAATTTATAGTCTCAGAATTTAACGATTTTGATGTCATTTGAAAGGTAAAACTCCAACTAAGAAAACCCCAAAAAATCTGTGCGAAAAAATAATTAGTGCAAGTGCAAGAGCTGCTCAAATTCTGAACTTTTTTCACAAAAAATTTTAAACACATATTTTCTGTTTTTTTGTCTATTGAGGAAAAAAAAATTGTAAGAATACATGGTTACCAAAAAGTTGCTAAAACTTTCAATATAGATTAAGAAATGATGTGGCCATTTTCGTTTGTAATGTTTTCTCAAAATTTGCAAAGCTGAGGCTTTTACATCACTTTTAATTTCAAATATTTTTCTAAATTAAAAATCTAAAAATTGGCAAAACTTAGAGGAAAATATCTAAAAAGTATGTGAAAGTATGTTCCTGGATTTTTATTATTTTAAGAAGCATTCTTTCTTTGTTGGATAATGTAATTACATCCTCCGATATCTTCCGATCTCAGAAAATAATTCAATTTGAAAAGTGGTCTAAACACCTATTTTGCTACAAAATTTATTTTTTTTATCCCTAAAAGTATGCAATTAGCATGAAAAATTGAAAAATCTGCATAAATACAAAACATACATCTATTATTATAATTTTTATTGCAAAACTAAATGGTCCTCATACAATTTCTGTTACTTTTCGCAATTATCAATGTTGACGTAACTGATTAAATGTAAAATCTGGAAAATCTAGCCAATACAATAGCTTTCCAAAAATGACGAAAATTGCAAATTTAAGTCTCAGGCATTGCCAAACTACAAAAGTTTAAGAAAAACAAAATGTTGATTTCAATTCAGCAGACCATGATTAACTAGTATACCAAATTTTATGAACAACGGACCGCTCCTTCTAATTTTGTCCCGCGGTTGTATGTAGTCGAATCACTGTGCACTGTATTATAATACTTAAAAATTGTATTCTATTTATCCATAAGCAAGAATTTAGTATGGAATATGCATTAATTTTTGTATCTATCAAATTAGACTGAAAAAAAACTACATATTATTTATTGACATATTTTGGTCCTAAAAGTTATAAAAATTTAGATAAAAGCGACATGTTTCCTCTTTCATTTGATTCCCATATCTTCATCATTCCGTAACCGAAAATATAAAAAAACTCTCTGAAATGTGTGTGTCCTTGAAATTTTAAAGTCCTTTCAAAAGCACATAGGATCAGAAAATGAAAAACTGAGTAAAAACTGCCAGCTTAGTCTGATTGATTTCTAGTTACACTCTTATAGCATCTTTTGTATGGGTCAAAAGAACTGTCGCATAGTGTAATAAAATTAAAACTTTCTTGTGCTAAAAAGTTTAGTACTAGACAACTTTTACGTAAGTGAATCAAAAAATTAAATATTTGCCTGTTCACCTGATTCTGGCCATAGTTGCATATGTGTTGTGTGTGCAACATCGCCGCATTGTCAACTTAAGGAAGTTCTTAAAATTTGCGTCAAGCTGTGAACGTTGACGCATGTCACACGTTAGCGTTTACCACTCTGAAGGAAGTCGATTTTATTTTTCTCACCCGTCTCCACCTGCGCCTAACCGCAAACACTGTCTGCCGCAGCATTTGTTGAGCTTCATTCCATCGCACTCATTCCAACATTTGTCTCTTCCGTCTTGCGTTGTCCAGGGCGCGATTGAAATCGTCAAACTGATGTTCACCATGCAGCCGCTGGAGAAGAAGATCTGTCTGAGCTGCACCGACGTGCAGAAGATGACGCCGCTGCACTGTGCCTCCATGTTCGACCATCCCGACATTGTCGAGTATCTGGTGGGCGAGGGCGCCGACATCAACGCCCTGGACAAGGAGCATCGCTCGCCGCTGCTGCTGGCCGCCTCGCGCAGCGCCTGGAAAACGGTTCACGTACTCATACGGCTCGGCGCCAACATCAGCATCAAGGACGCCACTGCGCGCAACGTGCTGCACTTTGTGATCATGAACGGCGGCCGGCTGCCCGACTTTGCCGACGAGGTCAACAAAACGCAGTCGCACAACCAGCTGGAACAGCTGCTCAACGAGAAGGACAGCACCGGCTGCTCGCCGCTGCACTACGCCAGTCGCGACGGCCACATACGCTCGCTCGAGAATCTCATACGGCTGGGCGCGTGCATCAATCTGAAGAACAACAACAACGAGAGTCCGTTGCACTTTGCGGCGCGCTACGGCCGCTACAACACGGTGCGGCAGCTGCTCGACTCGGAGAAGGGCACATTCATCATCAACGAGAGCGACGGCGAGGGCCTCACACCGCTGCACATCGCCTCGCAGCAGGGCCACACGCGCGTCGTGCAGCTGCTGCTGAATCGCGGAGCGCTGCTGCACCGCGACCACAACGGCCGCAATCCGCTGCAGCTGGCCGCCATGTCCGGCTACACGCAGACCATCGAGCTGCTGCACTCGGTGCACTCGCACCTGCTCGATCAGGTGGACAAGGATGGCGTAAGTGCCAATGCGCAGCTACCTTCTTGAGTCCATTACTCATTGCACCATTATTTCCAGAACACCGCACTGCACCTGGCCACCATGGAGAACAAGCCGCACGCCATTGCGGTGCTGCTGTCGATGGGCTGCAAGCTGCTCTACAACTACATGGACATGAGTGCCATCGACTATGCCATCTACTACAAGTACCCGGAGGCGGCGCTGGCCATGGTCACGCACGAGGAGCGCGCCAACGAGGTGATGGCGCTCAAGTCGGACAAGCATCCCTGCGTGACGCTGGCGCTGATCGCCTCCATGCCGAAAGTATTCGAGGCGGTGCAGGACAAATGCATCACCAAGGCCAACTGCAAAAAGGACTCGAAGAGCTTCTACGTAAGTACGGCGCCTAGCAGTGCTAACGGTGTCACACACACACACACCTGCCCGATCAGGCAACAACCATACCTACACGCTTAGTACAAGTACCATACATACATAGCCGTCCAAGGCAACAAATGAATAAATTTGCCTATGTTTGTGTATTTACCGAACCTCTCCTAGATTAAGTACTCCTTTGCATTTCTGCAATGTCCCTTTATGTTTGCGAAAATGGACGAGAAAACCGGCGAACCCATCGTACACACGAATCCGATACCATTGCCAGCGCTAAATGTAAGCAGGTCACTATGTGTGCCCCACCCCCAATGCACGCCACCCAGTATGAGCCAATTGCCGTTTTCTACATACATACCTACATATTCTACCTTGATTTTCTACATACTTATTGATGACTCATTTTGATTTCGATTACAATTCTTAGTTTTCGTTTGCGTTTCTTGAAATGCTCTCCCGCTGTGCTACTCGTAGAAACATCTCCCAAATGCCCTAAATGCGAAGATCCTTTGATATCAGCTAATCCTTGTGCTACTTTCTCTTGATTCAAAGTACAATGTTTGTACAATGAGGGCATGGCCAGCTATGAAAACAAGTAGAAATAGCTTTTCACATGATTTTCCAATCATAGATCATGACACAAGTTTTCAAAAGTAACTAAAGCCTTTACGGTTAATCTTCCTCGATCATGTTAGGACTTTTAACTATAAACGAATGTGTTATGAAACTTAGAAGGACACTAAGGTGTTTTTACTTTTCGAAAATGGCCATGGTCTCTGTAGTCTATAACCAGTGAACATGGTTAAAGATTCTATGGAGACTTTCATCAAAATTTTGCAATGCTTCGTAGTCCCATTTGTGGCTTTTAATGAAAAAAATTCATGAACAAAAAGAAAATAGGGCTAAAAAGTGACGATAAGTGGCGTCACATCGCGTTTCAAGTTTAAAACAGTGGTAGAAAAATCATCGAATTACCTCGCAACTGTTAACATTAAATATCCTCACATCTCTTCAGAAGTTTCTCTTTTATATATGAATATGAATCTTACTTTTAAACTAGATAACTGAAATCGGTTAAAAACCATACTTTTTCAGATATTCGATTATAAAAAACTATCCATCAACTTTAGTAAAAGATCGACTTTTTTTAAGTTTAAGTTAGACATTTTCAGTATCCAATTGAAACAATCAAATATCCATGAGGTCGTCGATATAAAATAGTAAAAATCCATAAATAATCGATTACACTGCACAACAGCATGTCTGTTGCATGGAGTTTTTTACATGAATCTGAAAAGTTTTTCCACGCTGTTTTCAAAACCATACTCCGTTTTTATGTAACAGCTCTAGTTTTCGCAGAAAATGGGTGTGTCACTTTTTCGAATTTTCCTCGGCTTTTTTCTCGTTTTCGACTGTAATTTCTGAACCAATAATCCTATCGACATGATGTTTATATACCATAGTTGCACTAACAACATCTCACGCCATCTTTTCTGACATTAATCAATTTTATGCGTTCTAAATTGGCGTTGTAATAAGGTTTCAAAGTAGGAAAATATTGAATTTCAAGGCGTTTTTTCTGATGGCAAAAATTGTAACGATGTTTCATAAATCCAGTTACGAAGTACACCTAATTCTGTTTTTACACGGTAGATTGGTTCCAGGAAAAACCGTGTAAAAAAAAACCGTGTAAAAAAAGACATTGATCGCATGCAAAATAGGTGATTGGTTCCTTATCTCTAAAACCAATTAAAATTAGTGAAAAACAGGGATACATAAAATATTTAACAAAAATAAAAAAATATAAAAATATAAATAACTGAATAAATATAAAATATTTTTTGGCTTACCTTTTATCTTAATGCGTTAAGATTAAAATAAATGTAACATTGGAAAAACTAATTTGCCTATAAAAAATGTCTTTACCAAATACGTCTGATTGCATTGATAGTTCACAAAATATTAACACATTTCAATTGCTCTGATAAGTAAATTTGCTTGTATCCACAAAAAGGGAATTTCCCTAAATTTGTGATATGAACATATTTCGCAAAAATTAAATTTGTCAAACCCAAAAAACAAGCCCAAAAAATGTTGAATCGTGCTAAATGGAATAAAATCGTGTAAAAAAATTTAAAATTATTTTATTTTCAAACCGTGTTAAATCAAAACCGTGTAAAAAAAGACCGTGTAAAAACAGAATTAGGTGTATATGAATATCTTAAGAAGAAACATCAAGCAATACAACACAGCCAAATTATTTGGCTGTGAATACACATTCGCATCGAAATAATAGCAAAAATGTACCATAGCAATTTTCATCACTTTTCATACTTGTCCCTTAAAAAATTAGGAGCCTGAAAATATGCAAAGTTTTTAATTTTTTTTGTTTCGAGCAATTCAAAATATTTTTGTTTTTTGCTTGTATTTCAGACTTTAAATGGAACAAATAAAAGAGCATATTTTGAGGCTCCTAATTTTTTATGGAAAATGTATGAAAATTTATGAAAATGACTATGGTACATTTTTGCTATTATTTCGATGCCAATGTGTATTCCGCCAAATAATTTGGCTGTATTGTATTGCTTGATGTGTCGGCTTTCATTATACACCTAACTCGTTAATTGATTTACAAAAAATGTGTATGTTTTTGACCATCAAAGAAAACGCCTTAAAATTCCATATTTTCCGACTTTGAGGTCCAATTACCGCGGCATTTTAAAACTTATAAAAAAAAATTGCATCGAAGAAGGAAAAGAAGCCGTGCGGTGTTGTTAATGCGATAAGGTGAAAATCATGTCAATCGGTTTTTTGGTTTAGAAATTACGATAAAAAATGTGGAAATAGTAGAGGAAAAACTGGAAAAATGACACGGTACCTATATCTCACTAACTAGAGCTGCTAGAAAAAAATCTGAGCATGGATTCGAAATCAGCGCACCCAAATTAGTAAGAAACAGTAGAAAAACTCCATGCAACAGAAAAAAAGGGGTTTTTGTCGTGCTGTGTTATCAAAAATGTATACATTTTTACAGCAATTTCCTGGCCAGTTTTAAGTTATAGGAAAACGTGCCTCACATCATCTACTAAAATTGATTAAGCCAAAAAAATTATACATAAAACTAGATATAGGCAGATATTCGGTTACTCTAAATCATACATCACTTTCAAAGAATATTCTGAGTTGTTCGAGAATGCTTTCTCATCTCTCATCTAGTAAAATCGGTCAAAAAATAAATTTTTGTTAAAAAAACTAAACTTTTTCAGAACATTGTCAGTCACCGGCAAATACGCTCGGACTTTCAACAGATACCAGATACAAATTTAGCCTCGTTCCTCTCACACATACATAACTAAGTCCCTCCCAGTCATTAGATAAGCAATCCACTTATCGTTTTATAATCTCTTAATGTAAAATTCGCTTTTACACTTCAGATTAAATATTCCTTTCGGCCATTCCAAAACACGCTGGAAGAAATTGAAAAACGACGCTCACAACTCAATGATCCAATGTGGCGTCCGGCGCCATTGGCCGTGGTTAATGTGAGTTGGCAAACCGTAAAAATATTGTCCATTACTCCGCCTGAATGTATGTTAAGTAAATTTTATTGTAAATTGTCTACCTTTAGTTCTACCGCTGCTACTACTAACTACTACCACCACTACTAAAGCCTTTCTCTCCACAATAACTGTCTGGTCTCTGTCTTCCCCGCCCACACCCCCACTATTTGAAACGAAACGCTTCATCTTGCTTGTGGCTTGTTTCAGTTTCCACTTTGTGCAGTGCAGTTTAATTGTTGCAACAACAATCCCAATAAGAGCAAAGCACTTTTTTCTGTACAGAACTATCGCTTTTTTCGATTCTTGTATGTGTTTGTTTATATACTTTTACAAGTTTTGTGTAATTGTTTTGTTCAACTGTTCCATCAACTTTTTTCTATGCGTTCTTATTTGATTTGTTTGTTTGTTTTGAGCTGATTGTTTTCGTTTCTGTATGCGTGAAATTGGTTTGTCTCTCTGTCCAGAAATCTAGAGTCTGGTAAATTGTATGTTAAGCCACCAGTTAATGCTAATTGCTGATGCTATCCGACGCGTCTGTCTCCCATCAGACCATGGTGAATCACGGCCGCGTTGAGCTGCTCGCGCATCCACTCAGTCAAAAGTATCTGCAAATGAAATGGAACTCGTATGGCAAATATTTCCATCTCACCAATCTGCTGATCTATTCGATATTCTTACTCTTCGTCACCATTTATTCATCGCTGATGATGAACGGCATTGAGCTGCGCACACCAGCCATCAACCTAACGACGGTCAACACCAATGATAGCAAAAATGGGTGAGTTCAAAACTGACTGACAACTTACGGCACTCTTTGGGGGCAATAAAACCAACAAAACTTGCTATATCTAAGACGAATAGTTCAACCACAAGCGATCGAGATTTGTGCTCGATTTCTAATATAGTGAAAATTACTATACTCAGCCAGGGGCGTAGCAAAGGGGTGGTTTGGTTGTCAGAACCCCCCCCCCCATAGCCTATAATTTGTCAACATTCTCAATCACTATGCATCGTAAGTACGTTCCCACATTAGCAAAAAAGGCTTTTCATTTTTCAACATTTAAAAGAATAATAACAAAAAATTGTTTGGGCGAAACTAATTTGTTTTTTTAATAGTCCCTTTTAGGCTCAATACAGCGATTTGCATGATCTAAAAACATGTCTAAAGAGTAGTTTAGTTCGTCGACCGGAATGTCCTTTAGGACGCCTTTTGAATTCTACGTTTCTACGTTCTCAAAACGCTTTTTTCATTGGCAAATGCATTTTTTGAAAACGTAAAAGTGAAAACGAGGAGCGGTTGATGGTTAAAACTCGACTTTAAGTAAACAAAAAAACAGTCAAAACAAGTGTCGATAGATGAGATGGCATCCTTCGATAGCCAAATGTTCAGTTAAAATGCGATAAATTTATGCTATTGAGATGCCAACGATTTTTGTATACGTCGTTTACCAATGTCTTTCACTCGGATGACAAATAGAATTTTTTTTATATCATACTTCAATATTTACGAGTAGTATCGTAGTATCTTCCTCCTGGCGATAGTTCGTTTTTCGAAAAAAGGCCTAACTTAATGATTTATTTTTTGACTATGAAAAACATTAGAAGATTTCTTTCCAGAGGTTTCATTGAACACATAATGAGAAACATGAACAAAATTTCTAAAAAAATATTTTTTCATGTTATTGAAAATTACCTTCAAATTTGTGCAGATATTAAGCATGAATATTAAAAAGATCACCCGGGCGGGTATAAGTAAAGCGAAGGTTAAATCCAATTTCAAGAATTTCAATGAAGATTTTGACTAATCTTTTATGAATTACCGCCCAGTTTTGATCTACGGTGATCGCGAATTTCAGTTGGTCATCATTTATGTCCAAACAATCGTTTTTAAATTGCGTTTACCACTTATAAACTCCAAGACGGTATAAACAATCATCATCATAAACTTGGTTCATCAAATGCTTCGGTTAAAGTTTAAACATTTTTAAAACAAAAGTTAATATTGGATCATTGTTCGATGTTCATTTTTGTACGATGACACAAACATACTTTCACTTCAGATGCAATAACTTCGCTTCCAGTGCACCAAATTTCATGAAATTTTTCCTAAAAATCGGGAAAAAAAATTTAGTTTCCAATGCATTAAGTCACATAAGCCACCACATTTGGAAAGTGCACTTTACTTTAAAAAACACGTATTACTAAACTCGCAAAACAAAATTTTAAAACCCCCCATGCCCAAGTTCTGGCTACGCCCCTGTTCTCAGCTCTATTGCCCGAAAATGCGCCATGACTCCTTAAACCAATTATCCCAACTTTTTGTTGATTTTTGTTAAAATCGAATTAAACATTTCTTTCGATATCTCCAACCACTAAACAGTCTGCCGAACTCACACAACAACCCGGCGTGGCACAACGAGTCCAGCGGCACCTCCTTCGTCACCACCTACGGTCAGTCCTACGAATGCATACACCATTCCACCGCTTTGTTATTTTGTGCTGTCGCAATTGTCGTCTACATCGCTTGCAATTCGTTGCGCGAACTCATACAAATGTACCAGCAACGTTTGCATTACATATTGGAAATTGTGAATGTCATCTCCTGGATTCTATACATATCGACGCTGATAATGGTGTGGCCAGTGTTTTGTGCTGATGGCAACATATCGACAGTTCATTACTCGGCCGCATCCATAGCCGTCTTTCTATCATGGTTTCGGCTGCTATTGTTTTTGCAGCGTTTCGATCAGGTAAGCACATAAACATATAAATACGAATTGCTGAAAAACTTAACACTATCTGAACTCATCTCATTTCTAGGTCGGAATTTATGTTGTAATGTTTTTGGAAATACTACAAACGCTCATCAAAGTGTTGTTCGTGTTCTCCATACTGATTATTGCCTTTGGCCTGGCCTTCTACATTCTCTTGTCCAAGGTGCGTCCTATTTCGTTTACTCCCGAGAGTTGTGTATAAATTTCGAATGTTGCAGATTATTGATCCGCAGCCGAATCATTTGTCCTTCTCGAATATACCAATGTCGCTGCTGCGCACTTTCTCCATGATGCTCGGCGAGCTGGACTTTGTGGGCACCTATGTCAACACATACTACCGTGACCAGCTCAAGGTGCCCATCACATCGTTTCTCATTTTGAGTGAGTACCGCTCGGTGTGTTGTACTGCTTCCCCATGCAAATTCAATTTTTTCAATATCGCTCACAGGTGTCTTCATGATACTAATGCCCATTCTGCTGATGAATCTGCTCATCGGTTTGGCTGTTGGCGACATTGAGTCGGTCAGACGTAATGCGCAGCTAAAGCGACTCGCAATGCAGGTAAGTTGGGCTCGAAAAACGAATACAAAATTAAATACATTGGTAGAGACGTAAGACGCTTCATTAATGAGGGTCTCAGACTACAGCACGTCTATGACACTAAATGACTATTGCTGCTCTACTTTACTTGTTGCTGAGTCTTTTTTTCCCCCTTGTCGGAACGATCTAGCAAGCGCAGCACTCAGACAATTATACGTCCATTGTACTACGACTTGTTGCTCCCTGTTAATATGTTTTAAATCTACCCGACTTCCAAAGAAACCTTGATAGATCCTGGGGTGCCAAGGAGCCAAGGTGGTTGCTTCTTGGCACATCAGTGCCAAACGTCTCAAACCTGATACGAGCGAACGCGGGGCAGAGACACAGGAAGTGTTCCGCCGTCTCAACGTCCTCCCCACAGGCAGGACATAGGGCACTGTCAGATATGCCTACCATTTCCATGTGCTTTGCCCATAGAAAATGCCCCTCCTTAAGCCAACTATCTGCCTGCAGTCCCTTCTGCCTAGTGACAAAAGAAACTGTGAGCATATGTCGGATATGGCGGGAAGCATAAGTTTCGTCCACCTGCAGCCGCTCTCAGCCTGCCATGCTCGCTAATGGGTCATAGTGACCCATTCGTTAACAGTGACTTTGATGGCCGCAGATGGGATTGGCAGAACAGGCTCAGGGCCGACAAAAGCAGCCTTAGAGCCCATTCTAGCTAAGGAATCCGAGGTCTCGTTACCCGCAATTCCTGCGTGTCCCGGGACCCAGGTGAGCATCAGGCTATTGTATTTGCCGACATAATTAAGTCTGGATTTGTAGGACTTGACTAGCATAGAGGTGGTTAGAGGGCTGTCCAAGGCCATAAGCGCAGCTTGGCTATCACTACAGACACAGATAGACCTGCCTCTTCATCTATTCTCTACCACAAAGTTCATCGCCTCAAGTATCGCATGCACTTCAGCCTGAAACACAGATGAGTGCGAGCCTAGGGCAAAGAACCGTCTAGTCCCCGTGGATTCAACGAAGACAACAGAGCCAGAACCTTCTTCCGTTCTGGAGCCGTCCGTGAATATACGGAAACAGTGTTTACCGGGCTCATCCTCAGGATCTGACCAAGAGTGAGCCTCAGGCAGCAACACCATGTACCGCTTTTTTAGTATGATAGTTGAAGGCGTGGAGCCGAGGGGCATGGACATGACTGTGAGTTCGATGTCGGTGCCAGCACAATTGTCCAATGCCGGACAAGCGCCATACCACTGGACACTGTGTTTTAGTCTTCAGATGGCCTTTAGGGCCTCTCCTTGGATGAAAACATCAAGTGGAGGAAGGTTCACCAGGGCATCTAGCGATGAGCCAGAAGTATTCGGGAAGGCTCCCGTAAAACATATGACCACAGTGCGCTGCAGTCTGGACAAGCTTCTATTGACCCCTGCAAGACAGAATCTGCTCATCCAGACTACCGATGCGTAGGAGATGATGGGTCTTATCATAGCCTTGTAGATCCAGAGGATCTTGCTAGGGGAAAGACTTCACGTTTTCCCAAATACACCTCGCTGAGTCTACTCTTTACGTAAACAAATCTATTCGATCCGTGAACCAATCTTAGTAGATGCTCAATTCATTATTATACTGTAGGGAATGTTCAAAGGACACATGTCCTTAGATGTTTTTGTCCATTCTCTGACTCCTTGATTAGCGAGTTCTCGGCCTCACCTGAAGTAGATCTGGCGAGTGCTGCCATTTGGTGATCTTGCAGCTTTCAATCATACGGCCCTTGCCACGGATCTATAAATGCTGGACACCTAAAAAACCAAAGTATTAGGCTATTTAGATTATAGGTGCCAAAAATCTCGAACCTCGAAATTGGCAATCTTCATTCTTCTCATACTCCCCACAAGGCTAGCAGATACCAGTCTTCTCTGTGTGTTGTCATTAATCAAGACCTGACGAGAGGACAGGCGGTTTGCAAGGATCTGAAATTGATCGTTGTATTTTATTGTTTTTGGAGGAATGCTCGTACGTTCTAGCCTGTTCCAAGGCGAATTAATAAGGTGACCTCGTTGAATCAGCTGATTTGATTTTTTTGTGGTGGAAAAGGTCTAGAGGTCTAAGCTTTGTTCTGATTGGCTGATTTTGACAATCCAAACCCAGAAAACAAAAACAAAATACATTTGAATTTTGTAGTTGCCCTTACGCTATCACCTGTATGAATTCGACTTGGCCTGTTCCCAATCCCGGCTCAGGGTTTTTCTCATTCAATCATTTTCTAAATCATAAATTCAGTGAGAAACTCGACCCGGCCATTCTCTCCATAGATAAATAAAAGTACTCTCAGTCATAGCAGGCCGCATAGGCTTTGTTCAACTGGCGCCTGTAAAAGCCTTCCTTTCACATTCAATGCCACTTAAATACGAATAGTGGCCCTCTCATTCCATATTATATCCATCTCAATTTTTAATCGCAATGCTCTGCTCAGGACTGTTGCCAAACCATCGTGAATATTCCTATTGTTGTTGTTGTTCTATATCTTACAACAATGTAGTTAGAGAATGGCCATACTTAGATTCCATGTCGATTCGTCTTTTAGAGTCGATCTCGAACGCCGAAACTGGGGGTGTGGCATTTAATTCGAAAGCGCTTAATTTCTACGTTTCCAGGTGGTGCTGCACACTGAGCTCGAGCGCAAACTGCCGCAAATGTGGCTGCAAAAGATCGACAAAATGGAACTGATCGAATACCCCAACGACATCAAATGCAAACTGGGTTTTCTGGACTTTATAATGCGCAAATGGTTTTCGAATCCCTTCTCCGAAGACAGTGAGTACAGCTTGAAGTTGTCAAAGCGTTTCAATTTTCCATTGATCTGTCCGTGTGCTTTCAACTCAGCAACATTGGACACGATTCCGTTCGAGAGCAATGACGACTACATCAACGCCGAGCTGGAGCGACAGCGACGCAAGTTGCGCGACATTAGTCGCGTGCTGGACCAACAGCACTGCTTGCTGCGCCTCATTGTGCAGGTTCGACAACGCCACATACAATTTTACTAAAATAACCAACAGCTAATCCCATTAAATTCTCATAACCTCATTTCCCCGCACTCTTAGAAGATGGAAATCAAGACCGAGGCCGACGACGTGGATGAGGGCGTCTCGCCGAATGAGCTGCGCCAGCTGTCGCCGTATGCGGGCAGTGGCGCTTCGACGGGCTCGCGCTGGACCTCGCCGCGCATACGAAACCGACTGCGCGCTGCGCTCAGCTTCAACAAGAGCCTGTACGAGTAGAGCGTCCGTGAGCGAACGGGTGCCGAGCAGGAGGAGCACTTGGAGAAAACACTTATTCTAACATTTCCCCCAAATACCTACAGCACCTTCAACATTTACCGTTTTTTACTGTGGACTATTTGTACTAATTGCAAGACCTAACCGTAATTGAAGTTTTACAACAAAAACGAAACAATACTTTTGCACGTGTTGTGGCGGCGTAGACGAGTGGATGTGATTTCCGAATGAATGAATTCACAGAAGCCGAAATTCCTTCTGGGCGCCATAAAATGATTAAGCAAAAATACAAAAACAACAATTTTGCATAATCCATTGGCATGTATGTAGGTAGTAGATAGACAAACAAAAAAAATCTATGCATGTGTGTTAAAAGTAAATGTCACGCAGACGGCAAATGAGTTCAAGGAACAGCAGAGCCAATAACGAATTTATATTAATTTTTGAAAAAAAAAAACAAAACCAACAACAAAGAACAAATGTCAAATGTCGGAGATTAATGCAATTTTACTGGAATCAGCACCCGAAGAAAGTTGCAGCAGAAAAATAAACAAACATTTTACATAAGCCCATACAACTAACTACTGGACACTGGCGGTACCTGCAAGTGTGTGAAAGTGCAACAATTTGTGATGTTTATCCCACTGTAAACGTCAATTTTTAACGCGTACGAGACTATAGGCGAAATGCAAAATGGTTTCCAGCCAATGTCATAGACAAAGCGGTCACGAAAATAATATTGAAACAATTACAAAAGAAATGTGTTATTGTTGTAAAAGCGTATTTTTAATGCAAACATATAGAAATACAACAAATATTGTTGTTTAACAAAACACAAACATTTAAACTATATAAAATTGATGTTAATAAAAATGCAAACAGTGAATGTGTGTGTTGTTTTATTTTTATGTATTTGGCAGAGATTTTTTTGGCAATCATTATAAGAAAAAATTATAATAAAATTCGGTGCTTCTTCTTCTTTAAATATGCGCATCAAATCGACCTCAAACGATAGCACAGAGTCAACCATGATACAAAAATAGAAGGTAGAGCCGATGCTTCTTCTCAGCCGCCATATTGCGCATCTGACACTAAAGGTCTTTTTGACGTTCTTCTTTGAAAATGTGCTACCGTACTGTTGTTAGAAAATCCCTTGAACATTTTTTTAATACTGCCATATATTATCTGCTGTTGAATGTGCATTAACATTTTTAAACTTTCGCCCAAAATGTATTAGTCACAGTGAAATGTCTATTCCGTGTTTATTTTAAAAAAGATCTTAAAATTCCAAGAACCTTAAATATTTCTAATTTAATATTACATCGAAGTGGCATCACGGCTCAAGCTTTTGACAAATACGAAAAACGTCAATAAGAGAGGGGGTGAAGTGGGAAAGATTTTGGTTTCGTTCCATTAAGTCTGTAAAAATACTTCATTCTTACAAAATCATCTATACAGTTATAAAGAGCGTGTCTTGATCTATCTTTTGGCATCATTCGAATATACAAATATTCATCATAACACGGCTCTAAATTAAATGAAAGGCAAATACGAAAAAGGGGGTGATATGGGAATCGGGGGGGTGAAGTGGGAATTTCGTAAAAATTATTATCAATGATCAAAAAATGAATTTCAAAAAAGGAAAAAGTTTATTCTGAACTCAAAAATAATGAAGAATGATAAAAAAAAGGCATTGCAAGATATTTTAATCAGATTCGCAGTTTTGGCAACAGAAAAAACGATTTTTCGATGCATTTCACGGAATTGTTGCGATTCAACTTTTTAGGCATTTCACCCAAACAAACGATACAAAAGTCTCAATCAGATTCAGAAGAAGTTTGCCTGTCTCGCTTCTTGGATGGTGGTGTCTTTTTGATTGGATTTATTATTTGTCGCTTCTTTTGAGCCGATTTTTGGGCCGAAGTTTCTAGACTTTTACGTTTTTCAGCTGATGTCAATACCGCTGATTCCATTGGCTTGCGCCCGCGATTTGATTTTTTAATTGGCGTAACACGATGAATTGGCCCGATTTCATGCAAAGTTTCATCAAGTGATGCCGTGGATGTTGTGGCCATATCCGATGTGCTTGCAAATTCAGATATTGAAACTTCCTCTTCGGCTCCTGACTCATCATCAAAAACCACAACGATATTGCGGCAATCATCTGGATTTGTGCTAATTTCCATTTCGGTTGCACCGATATTTTCACCACTTATTTCAGCCTGAATGAAATCGTCTTCGGTGAAAATGTCGGGATTAAATGGGAAAATACCAGTAGCGTTAAATCCTGATTTAATATTACGTGGTGTAACGGCCAGATCCAAGCATTTCTCGACGATACTTGGAACATGATGGATGTCTAACTGTCTGCCAACATTAGACTTTGCCCATGCATTGGTTTGTGATGCGTAAAATTTCTTCAATGGGCCAAAAATAGAAACGTCTAATGGCTGCAAACGATGCCTGCAATGCGGTGGAAATGTGAATAATGTAATTCCATGATCAATGGCCAAGTCAATAGCCTCAACCGAAAGATGAGACATATGATTATCAAGCAGTAGTAATGTGTTTGAATCTTTTGACGAATTACTATACTTGATGAAATGATTCATAAATTTAATGAATTCGTCCTTTTTCATCCATCCGGATCCATTAGCAAAGCCGACTGAGCCTGGCGTGCTATTATCCATGAAATGCGTTTGCATTTTTTTTCTTGGAAACAAAAAGAACGGCGGAATCGAATGCCCAATAGCATTCACGGCTATTGCCATGGTTACATTCGTTCCCCGTTCTTGAGATGCCATTTGCCCAACTCTTTTGGTTCCTTCTTCCGCAATGACCTTTATCACCTTTGTCGGAACGGTTGGAAGGCCAGTTTCGTCCATATTCCAAATCCGATGAGGTTCAAAGGATTTATCGGTGTAAAGCTCATTTAAATGCACGAAGAAGGAATCCACATTGGCCTTATTGAATGCTTTCATTCGATTTGCGCTGATTTGTTCAGGTGATCGTAATGTCAAATTCTTATGTCGCTTCATAAATCCTTCATACCAGTCTCGACTGGCCATTGCATTTTCATTCCAACTTTCGGGATAATCAATTTTAATTTTTTTGGCAAATTCCAGAGCCATACGACGTAATTCGTTTCGACTCAAACCAAAACAAAGTTTACTGGCACTCAGCAGATACTTCACTAACGATTCTTCTTCGGCTGTTCTGAATATCTAGAAAACAACAATATATAAGAAATTTTCTTTTTTTAAAACAAAAATAAAACATACGGGTTTTCCACCATGTGATGAACATTGTTTAATACAATCCAATAATTGCTGGTTAGAGGCCTTTGAAATATCTGGATATGCTTCATTAATCTTTTTCAAATAGCGATACAAATTGCTTTTTGGAATGTTGTGGGCTTGAGCAACTGATAAGGTAGATTTTTGGTCAATTTTTATTGCTTTTACAGCTGCAAGCACTTCATTTGGATCTGGAACTTTATCCTCAGTTTTCCTGACATATTTTCGAGGCATGGCGACTAAAAATTGTGAAAAATCACTTTATTCGAGTAAAAACAATGATCAAACAATAAGAACACATTGAAAGAAACACTAGAATATTCCAATGACATTTGTGGCAAAATTTCCCACTTCACCCCTCCTCAAGGTGATTGCGTGAATGTCAAAGTGATATAGAACCATTGTATAGAATTTGGAAAAAAAAATGCTAATCGAAAGAGAAACGAATAAACTTTAATTCACATCTATTTACCTTATTTGGATCGTGGAAAAAATGCTATTTCACAACACAAAACAAATACAAAAAATTAATTAAATTTTTCTCTTTTATTTTCGTTAAAAACAACACAGTAAAATGCGTATGTCTTTTCAGTAATGACTGTTCGACACGAGCTACAAGAATATGTATACGATAGATGGCATACAATACTACACATGACGTTTCCCACTTCACCCGCCTTCCCACTTCACCCCCTCTTCCCCTACGTTTAGTGTCAAAACAATTGACAGCGGTTCTACCTTCTATTACTGTATCATGGAGTCAACCAATCAAGGCACATTTACATGTTATAGGTATCCTTCGAGAAAGCAGATTATATTCCACTAAACCAAGCACATGGTACCTAAATTCAATTTAGCAGCGCCACCTAGCGACAAGTAGTGGCCGCTGGCGCATGAACGAGCGAGTGCTTTAGTTGAAAAATTATTAAAATTGTTGTGTTTTTATATAAAGAAAGATAAAACAATGTCTGTTGATTTCATTGAAATTGGTTGGTCATAACGTCAACCTATTTCATGAACGATTTCATATAATTTTTCATAACTATCAAATTGCACCAAGTGCAGCTATCAACTCGCTATTTCTTCTTGTCAGTGTTGGATAGCGTAAAGTTAAAAATGTACACTATTGCTTTGATACGGTAGCAGCCTACTTCTTAACCACAACTACTGGTATTAACAAAACTTATTAATCTTTATTTTGAGTTGTAAAATTTCCTTAATTAAAAAACGGGTTAGTCACATTTTTTGATATTTTGTTTCAACTAATTTTAACAAAATGATCCATTTACTGAATTGATAAACAGTTTAAAGAGATTTCAATTCAATTCTAAATGAAGTTAATATATATGAATTGAATCGCGAGAAATAGCCGCCTCGAATTGGTTAATGTTATTTCTTGAATTTGCTAAAATTGAATTATACTTAAAAGGATTGAATTGCTATGATCTCTGAAAAAAAGTGCTAACAAAATTATTAAATAATTATTTATACTTTCAATCAGTAACAAATTAAAATTTTGCCTATTGAAAATGGAAGAATTGTGCATGTTAACACTTTTAGCGGTTGAGGAGGATAGAAGAGAAGAAATCAGAAGC
Source organism: Melieria picta (assembly GCA_964056695.1). Lineage (NCBI taxonomy): Eukaryota > Metazoa > Arthropoda > Insecta > Diptera > Ulidiidae > Melieria > Melieria picta. The sequence goes on along the minus strand of OZ057399.1, from coordinate 12,726,484 downwards.
AGAAGAAAACAAATCATTTGCCTTCGTTGAGCGAAGAAGAATTCATGAAGAATTTTCAGCTGACTCGATCTTTGTGTCATCGATTAATTGAGGACTTGGCGCCACATGACACACAGAGGACATCGCTATCTTTGCCCATACGCGTTCTGGCGGCATTGCATTTTTTTGGACATGGATCCTACCAAATATGCGTTGGTAATAACTGTAATTTGCCTATGAGCCAATCATCTGCCTCACAAAATTATAAGAATTTTCAATAAAAATTTAAAAATATATTCACAACTTACTTTTCTTCCATTTTTTATTTGTCTAATTTTTGACGATAGCTGTCATCGCCTTATGTCAAGGTGTATTACAAAATACCTTCATACAAAATTCGTCAAGAATACACAGAATCCGACTGTTAATCTGTTTATTAGATGTTTTACCTAGGCTATATAAAGTTAATTGTTAAAGTTATTTTATTGTTAAGTTCTTATAAGTTAATTAGTGAATTTTTTTCTTTAAAATAATCAAGGTGTATTAATATAAATTAATGTGTAGAAAATATAAAATATAAATAAATACAAAAATTAATAAAAAAAAATTTAAAAAATATAAATAAAGTGTTTACAAATTAGCCTTGAAAATAATTTTCATCTTAGGGATGAAAGGGGATTTTTAGTAATTATTCAATTCATGGAAATCTGTATAAGTATTTGGAAATTTCCTTTCATAGAAAAGGACAACTCGTCTCTTTTATCACGGGCAAAATCCTACCCCGTAGAGCAACGAGTTGCAAACAAGCGAGTAATTTCTACGAGCGTTTAAAAGCAACACTTTAGCCGCTCGTCTCGCATTCGTTCTTCGGTCGTTGCTCGGTGTAAACGTGCGAAAAAGTGCTGCGCATCTCTTTGTTCTACAGGAAAAGCCAGTCCGTCGCCATTTTAGATATATCCAGCATCAGTTAATTGTGTTAAAATTGTGAACATTTATTAGATCAAGTGAATTCTTGATATTACTTCATTTTCAAGCAAAAGGTGAGTGCAATGCAAGTGATTTTTGGTGCAAGAATTTGTTTTAGCTGGTGATTGGTGTGAGTCATTAAAAGTGTCCATTTTGTTTTTTCTCTATAACAAGTCCTGGTTTGGCTTTCGGGGAATTATTGATTTCGTTTGTAGTTAATTCTGCATGCTTGAAATTCATTGTTTTAAACTAGAAAATTTTCAATGTAATTACATAATTGCATTTGGTACTAGGTGTAAAAAACGTGTTTTACTGCTAACGCCCTCAAGTCTGCTGCTTAAGATTTGGAAGGGGGGCGGCTAGAAAACTCCACGAGGCGCAAGTACAGTTTGCGCATCGAAAAACACTTGACAAAGATTGCTAAAACGTTGTACTTTGCCGATTCAGTATTCAATGAAAATGTGTTTTAGCTTAATTTTCAGTATCTGCGCGAATGAAGTTTCCCGGCCGGTAAAAGTCTGGTGCTCCGTTAACAAACGGCGGCGCGGCAATCGAGAAATTTTCGTTTTGCGGCAGAGGCGCCATTTTGTTTTCGCGGTTTTTCTTTGCCGCTGTTTCGGTGGTGCCGTATTTGAGATTTCTGGCTTTACTTGAGCCAGTGTAACCACTTTTGTACTGCTGTAAATTTCAACAGTTTTTTTTTGTATTTGGTTAGCAAATTTTTCACAAACTCATTTGTGGAGAATTTGTAAAAGACCGCGTTTTGATGACTTGTAGATGCGCTAATAACTTTTCAAAACGTTCGTATGTGTGTATGTATGAACAGCACTTGGCAAATGGGGCGCCGAAATGAAATTCCATTGACCTCGAGCCGCCGGCCGGTGTAGCCATAAGTGACAGTTGTGGTGCTTGAGTATAAAATTTATATTTATACTATAAATATTTCAATATTACACATATTTTGCATCTTCTCATCAGCGTCCTTTTACTCGCCTACAAAATGAAGTTTTATAATTTAGGTTAAAGAGCGCGCGTACCCACAGCGCGTTCTTCAGTCTACCCTCGTTTCTTTTTTGGATTATGCTTGCCACCATTTTTCGCATGTATCTATACCTAATGTACATTTGCGGCTTCTGCATTTGCGCTTGCCTGTTCTTTTGGTGTAGATACACGACGGCTGAAGCGCCGCGTGACACCGGGTATACAACACCACTGGTTAATTGCCAGGTATATCGAACTAACTTTTAACTAACAATTTTCTGCAATTACTAGCCTCGTTCTAGAATGTGGTACCCGGGCAGTATTTTTAGATATGTTTCTCTACTGTTAACCACCCAAATAGTGTTTCATTCAAAATTTTAATTGAATTTTCGGTTTGCATTTTGCGCTCTTCTGATTTTTTGTTCTTTCAGATTGCAAAATTGGCTTTTTTTTAATAAAGGTAAAGCACACTCATACGCTTCCTGTAGTTGTGCTTCGTCGCTCATATTTGCACTTTGTATTTGTGTGATTTAGAAACCGAAAAATTTCCTTGTTCGCTCTTTGGCGTTTTCTGCAAAATCCGTAAATGTCTCCAAGGTATGCATCTACTAAAAAAAAGAACAACGAGCAACAAAAGCAGCCAGCCAGCTTGTTTTTATATTCGTAAACATAATTTTCATGTGCATTGCTCCACTTTTGTTCTATGCCATACCTCTCACACCAATTAATAAATTTCTTTATTCACTCATTACAGCGTCAAGCAAGTAAAGTACAACAGCGGTAATAACAGCAACAATATGGCTTTTCGTGGCAACCAAAACCGCAATCGCAACTTCGGCGGCAACAACTACGGTGGCGGTCCGATAGGCCCCAATCGCATGGGCAACATGAACATGTCCCCTTGGGATACTCCGAATGCCGGTGGCAATTTCGGCGGCGGCAATATGCGTCAAGGTGGCGGTGGCGGCCAAGGCATGAATGCCCAAGCCATTAATTTGGCCAACAATCTACTGAACAATTTGTTCAGGAATCAAAATCCACCCTCGCTGCTAGACCTACCACGTGGTGGTGGCGGTGGTATGGGCAATCGCAACCAACGCGGCGGACCGGTATGTATATGATTTACTTTTGTGTTTGCACTTTTAAGTTTTAATTGTAGTTTCTTAATTTGTGCTACTTTTGTTGTACACTTTTGTGTTAAGCGCGCAGGCTGGAATAAGCAGTGCTGCGCGAATGTGTGTGGTTTTCCGCCGTATGGACAGTGGGTGGAAGCAATGGCAGTATGTAACAATTATTGGCACTCACAAGTCGCATGCAATTTTCGCAAGTACGAAGCGGTTTCTTGGAACACAGTAATATGAGACAACGTAAAGGCAGTAATCAGATATTTAAATTGCAGCGGTGTATTGAATGTGCCATCGATTATTAGAAAAGTTCATACGTATCATGCGTGAACTGCCGCCCGATTTGTTCTCGGAATACGAAATAATCAGTGCTCATATAGCAAAAACTGTTCTCAGAATACAAAATAACCAGTGTTCATATAGCAAATCTGCAACTCTGCCATTGCTGAAGTATTTTCGAGTAACAAAGTGATTTGTTACAAAGCAAAAAGCATGATTTGTTGAAAATAGCTTCCAGCAATGATTTAATTAAGCAAGTATTGAACCAGCATGCTGTGAATTAAATTTTTATACCTCGAGGTTTTTCTTTCTGCGGTTCTTAATGACCGAATTGCTTTATATTTGCATTATGCAACATTTATAGAAGAAACTATGTATGCACTATAAATGCCCGCCTACTGAACATACGGTTGAAATTTCCCACACATTTGATTTATATTTAATTTTTTTCTAATCGAATTATAATAATTAACATGAATATGTAAACTTGATAAAGTTAACCTAAATTCTTTCACATAATGTACCAGTACGTTTAAGGATTCTCCTCTTATGAACAACTTGAGCTTAGTCCTAGCGCTTTTACATATAATTGATTAAAATAATCTCCTTTGTATGTTTTCCTTTTTCTTAATTGCAACGCAATCAAACAACATTAGAAATGTGTAATGAATTGTAAAAGGATTGTGCATAGTAGGAGGCTTTCAAATAAAGGCATTTACCCATTTTAAAATGCTACTTTTTTAAAAAGCAAAAGATCCACACCAAAAATGTATTCCATGTGTGCACAATTTTTACCAAGCAAACATTTTATGTCTTATGATTTTCTACAAACATGTTTTTCTGTTCGATAAGAAACATTACAAAAGTACCCTTAGCTCTAATGAAATGTACGTAAGTTTGTTGTTGTTGTTGTTGCTGCTGCTGTGTGCGCGAGCACACACACCTTAACACACACCACTTAGCAGTTTTATTTTCCTCTTTTTATCTACATTACATAAATCTAAGCAAAAGCAATTCTTGCTTAAAAATATACATAAATTATTTCCTGTAATGTATATTGATTAATTTTAAGGCTTTTACAACAACAAAAACTGACCTTTTTTTACTACATGTGCCTGGAATAATCCAAATTTCTAATTAGCAAATGTTTACTTTTTTATTCTCTTCTCCATACATATGTAAAATGAAAACCAATATTACGTGCGACTCGCTTGATTGATTGCTCGATTATCTGAATCTTGCAACACTGAAAATGCAAACGTTGTTGCTGCTGTGCGACTATGTGTGTGCTGTTGTCATTGCAATGACGGGCGTTGCTAATGTGCTTGCAAATTGGTTTTTGCATTTCATAACAAACATGAAAATCAATCTCCTTTGATGTCAAAAACCCATAAATTGCACATGTGTACGCAAATACAACCAAACACGCCACATACGCACGCACGCACTTGCACATGCGCCGCGCACGCACGCAAACCTTCTGCACAACTGCTGCCATGCGGGCCATTGAATGCCAATGAATTGAATGAATGTCGCAACCGATGCCTCTTCAACTTCGTGCCCACCGCTCCACGCTCGATCGATGATCCACCTACTACTACTACCGCTACTTTGACTGGTGCTTCTTCAACGATTCTGTCACAATCTGATGATGACTCATGTGTGTGTTGTTATCACAAAACGAAATCGCTTCAAAACGTAAAATCCTTATCAAACGAAAACAACAAACTACAAACAAATCTACAAAACACACACACACACACATCTCTGATCAACTGTGTGCGGGTGTGTGTCCTTCCTGAACCTGTTCCTGTGGTGTAATCTTTGTAAAATGTTTTCCATAATGGGTGTACATATATATTTCTCATCACAACCGTTCAATGTGCCATGCAACATTGAAATGTTGAACAATAACTAACGCCATCTTGGCTATTCCTATGTCGGCGCCACGACATTCTCCACCGTCCAACCATTCAACACTTCAAACACTCTGTCGATTGCCAATACGCCAACGAAATGACCATTCTTATAACTAAATAATATAAAATTAATAATTTCACACAACTGTACTTGTAAACGAACACAACACATTCGGAATCGCCCAAAATGTGTGCAAATACTCGAATCTTTCTAAACCTGATATCTCTACGCTCAATGCATGTATGTTTTCTGCCAACAATGTATATGAAAATAATGTTAAAATGTATACAAAAAACTGCTTCCCTTTGCACCACTGCAAAACGCAAAACGATGCAAACAACATAAAAAAAATATTGTGCTCATAAAAATGCAAATCGAATTGTGCCAAAACATGCTAAAATGTAAAAATGTGTATCTGTATCACAACATTATTATGTACCACTGTGCTACCAAATTTAAATACGAAACTGCCTACATGAAAATGTATTTGTTAAACCAATGCAACCCCAACAATCGTGTTGCCCCTGTGCGCCATTTGTGCCTGCACTGTGTGCGCCTTTCATTTGTAAAATGAAATGTCGACAAACGAAAATGTATATCGCTATATTGAAATCGTATCGCATTGAATCGATCAATCGAAAATAATCTGCTTTATATAATGAAATAACTGAAGATGGTCAATCGTGGTGGTCCCGGCAATCGCCTTAACAATCGTCGAGTTCAAGGAGGTTTCCAAAATCGTGGCGCTGTTGGTGCTAAAGCAGCCCAAAAGCAAGGCACTGGCGGCATTCGCAAGCAGAATGCCTTTGATCGGGCCAAGAAACTTTTGGCTAAAAATGCCACCAATAATAAAAAGAAGGATACCGCTCCTGGCGATAAGAAAACTGAGAGGTAAGAACAAAACAGAAAGTTTTACAACAAGCTATCAAACAATTCAAACCAGAACCATTTCAAAAATTTTAAGATTAATTGCAACAAACAACTTCAATGATCTCTTCTTTGCAATATGTTTTGAATAATTCGTCTTTCCCCTTCATACTTTTACTACGGGGGGCTTGCAAATTTTTCATTGTGCGTGTGGGATTCGAACAATCTAAATAATTTGAAGTGGGGCGGGAATGGGGGTTGTTAAAAATGGGAATGTGTTCGTTCAATGTGAAGTGGGCGATCTTCCATATGTGGGGTCGGCGAAGAGGTCGGGCTGGGTGGGTATCTCATTAAATAACATAGTTGTGCTGCCTGCCCGGTCACTGATTACATTTTCCTTTGATTTTGCTTTATTAGTATATTACATTATTATTTGTTTTCGTTAATTCAATTTGAAAGTGATTATTTTTTGTTAAAAATTTTGAGATCACTATAAATGTTTATATTTTGATTACTTTTTTAATTTTTGTAAAACATTAATGCGATGAAAATGTATTGTGACTGATATAGGGCACAATTCAAATTCAGTGCAAAATGTATATTTTAGTTTCACTTTTTTTCATGCTTTAACTGTAATGTATGATAACTTATCATTTTCATAATTGCAGCGGATGCTGCTGCAGTCAATGAGCGACTTACACCACTAAACAAGTTTGAGCGAATAAGACTTCAAATACTTTTCTTTGAAGTAATCAAAAAATCGAATGGATTAAATTGAGCATTTTGTAAACATCTGTTACAGGACAATACTTTTCAACAACGTTTATAAAATAGTCTTTATCTAAGTAAAAGGCAATGAGTTTTTATGGTGTAAGGCGCTAAACTTATGTAAGATGAAAGCGTTAAGGGATTTTGTAATTTCCAAGATCTAAACTGTCTAATATTAACCCTTTCGCTACAGGTTTTTACTGGGGAAAGTTAAAATTTTAAATTTTACGTCTTAGGCTTCTTTGTGGTTATATTAGCAACATTCCATAAGAAATTTTTAATTTTTATACTCGAACCCTGTACTTTAGAGTGTTTTTCTATGAGAGCAACCACATCGTTGTGGCTGTAATAATTACTTAAACATAAAACTTTTTACGCATAACAAAAATTTGAATATTTTTTCATTTACTTCAGCAAAAATTAAAAAAAAAAAAAGTATCTAAATTGAAAGAAAACGTCAAATTTAAAAGTTCTCTAATTGTTTCTGCTTCTTCTTCCTTTATTATGTCAAGATATACCATTAAAAAAACGTGTATACTTGTCTTCTTTAAACTTAAATATTCAGTTTATTAATTTCGTATTTTTCCTAAAACTTCAAACTATTCTAAAGACCAACAAAAAAATTTATTCTTGCAACCATAGAGGATGCAGACGTCACAAAGTGGCATGTTACCATATGGCAACAAAATAGCGAAAGGGTTAAGGATATTGTTTTCTCGATTCTATGTTAGTTTAGATTTCCGATTTGATTCATTTTCGCCATTTTCGACACTGTCCCATACAATTTAATCCATTCCATAGTTTAATCCAAAGCAAAAGTCGTTGTAAATGTATATTATTTGCATAAATTTGAACATAATTTTCAACTTGTTTAACGCTCTTATCGCACATTGCATTGACGGCGGCAGTAAATGAAATCTACAAATTTGAACATCCCTTTTAGCACAACCGTACACCATCGTTCCTTCAACTCCTACCAACGAAATTTTGTTTCATCGCTTTGAATCAATGCTTTTCCCTGCAATGCACTAATCGATTTTCTCTTTTTCATATTTCCTTCCAACCAACAACCACTGAACTCTTTGCAACTGCTAATTTGTTTCAACGTCAGCAGCAAAGAATCTCCGTATGCCAGCGTGCCAAACGACATGTTCTATTGTCATCTGTGCAAGAAGCATATGTGGGACGCCAACTCGTTTGAGAACCACATCAAGGGTCGCACGCATTTGATGATGCGTGAGGGCATTGAAGAGAGCTATCGCCTGAAGGCGAACATGATTCGTCAGGAGGCCAAGATTGCCGAGCAACTGAAGTCGATTGAGCTGGATCGTTTGAAGCGCATGGGCAAGACCAAGCAGCGCCAGTTGGAGTATTGTACAATGTGCGATTTGAATTTCCATGGCCACATTTCGGCCCATCGCAAGTCCGACGGCCATTTACAGCTGAAAAAGTTCTTGCACCCGAAGTGCAACGAGTGCAGCAAGGAATTTGCCACGCGCATTGACTTTGATTCGCATTTGCTGTCGGCCGATCATTTGAAGAAGGCCGCGGAGAAGAACCACAAGGTCGGTGAGCGAAAGCGCAACACCTTGACCATAATTACCGAAGAGGAGGAACTGAAGGACGTGCGTCCACCACAAAAGAAGAGGAAGAAGCCTGTTCCCAAGAAGGCTGAGGGCGCCGAAGGTGCTGAGGTGAAGAAGGAGGGCGAAGAGGGTGCCGAAGGCGAGGAGGCCGAAGGTGAAGAAGCCGAAAAGAAGGAGGGGGAAGAAGGTGCCGACGAGACTAAAGAGGGCGATGAGCTCAACGAAACTCAGGAGGAAGAGGAAGTGGCTCTTCCCGTCGATCCTGAGGATTGTATCCTTGACTACATTGAGGGCGACGATATACCCACTGAAGTGGACACTCGCCTACCCAAGTACAATTGGACTCGTCCCGTCGGCGCTGGTCTCATCACGAAGCTGGAGTGCTTCGAGTGTTCGTTGTGCGGCCGATTCTTCGACACCGAGAAAACTGTCGAAGTTCACTCTCGCACCGTCACTCATCATCGCAACTTCTTGAAGTTTATCAACGAGAAGTCGAGCGACACCAAAATTGCACAGAAGCGTGCCGCTGCCGCTCTGGAGGAGAATGAGCGCAAGAAACGCAAGTTGGAGGAGGCTGAGGCCGCTGCATCGGGCGACGCCGAGGTTAAGCAGGAGAACGGCGATGGTGAGGGCGAGGCCGAAGCTGAGGGCGGTGAGGGCGAGTTGTACGACCCGTCTGAGGCTACCGGTGATGACGATGATGTGGAGATGGGCGATAATGGCGAGGGCGGCGAAGGTGAGGGAGAGGGCGGTGAAGGCGCTGGTGACGATGAAGAGATGGAAACCCAGGAAGAGCCGGAACCAGAGGTTGAACCGGAGCCCGAGCCTGAGCCAGAACCCGAGCCAGAGCCTGTCAAGGAGCAGCCGAAGCCCGAACCCGTGAAGACTACGCCTGCGAAAGCGGCAGCCCCAGCACCCGCCGCCGCCACACCCGCAACACCTGCTCCGGACGCGTCACCAGCTAAGAAGGCGACACCAGCTCGGGGAGGTGCCACGAAGGCGACGCCGCGTGGCCGTGGACGCGGACGCTACAATCGTTATTAAGCTGAGAGTAAGAACGACGAGAATATTTATATTCAACAACATATATAATTTTGCTCTTAACGTAATGTAACGTAAAATTCAACAAGAAACAAAAAAGCCCCAATTTCATGATAGAAAACAACATTGTATTGCTCTAATCACATTTAGTTGTATTTTCCTCATAACTACAGGATGCACGCATTTTTTGTAATTTGACTAAAAAGACTAGACGAACGTGGATACATAGGACACAATTTCAGACACAGAAAACAGTTCTTACATATTTATGTTAATTTATATAATGTAATATTCTTTACTGAAAATATACACACAATTTGTTTGTGGCAGTATCGGAATTTGCAGTACTTGGATAGAATGAAGCAACTGTATCGGTTAAGTCATTCGAGCGCTATCTCCAAATTATCTTTGCGCATAGAAAACTGCGTTTTGACTGGAATGTTCAGTAAATTCAGAGCGAGAATAATGCATTTGCATTAAAGAAATGAAAACATGCGCGCAGATATGCGAAAGCAATTTGCTGTATTATGGCATAAAATGGAAGAGATACTTTAAGAGAGATAAACAAAATAAAATACCCATTAGATGTATAAAAACACTAAATCATCTGTGTGTGTGTCTTATTTCACAGGGAACACGAGTGGGCTGGAACTTGAGTAGCATTGTTCTGCTTTCGGCTGTTGTTGCTTTCATCATAATCAGTTGCCTTTAGTTGCATTGGTTTCTGCTTACCTTTTAGCTGTAATTCCGAAAAGCGGGAATTAGTGTTGTGTCGCGTGGGCGCTATGTCCAACACGCTTTGGTTGCTCCTTGAGGCATTTTGATACTAAATATTTGCGGCACAGTCGTGCCGTCGACGTATTTTTCTGCTGAATAATGTTGCCAAAAGAAAGCTGCGCCAAAATTGGTGTTGAATGAGAAAATATGTAATGAGTCCGATTTTATTTACAACTTAATCCTAGCGAAGGGGCACACGTTACACATAGAAAATTGAGGGGAGCGGGAATTCTGCTTAGCACATAAGTTTCGTTGCTATAAATACGATAACATACAAGTACAATGTCTTTGAGATACAAAACATAGATTTTTTTGGCTTCGATTCAGAATCGCAAAACGTTCCACAATCATTACGTCACAAATTACAAGTACGAGTAAAAAGTACGTGTACGCGTCTGAACGACGAGCGCCTGTCAATTCAAGCCACAGTCCAGCGTGTGCTGCTCGATGGTGGTGCGGAGGCGGCTCTGGTCGCTCTGCGAGCGGCGCAGACCGCAGCGCCAGCGCTTGATGCAGCCCAGCAGATACGAGTGCTTGGTGCGGCTCAGCACGTAGACGTATGGATCGGAGGTGAAGTGCAGCGCCATCAGGACATCGGCCACCACAAAGAACGGATGCGCCTTGGGCACGCGGTTCGGTACTATCGCCATGGGGATGGCAATCTGCGAAATGAAAGAACGCCACTGACAATTTAATTCGAACAATTGAATATTGGATTATTGGGGTTAATCGCTGCACTTAATCAATCGACATTGGCCAAATGCGGCAAGTCGAGTGCGTCGAACGTGCGGCGCTTACCATTTGCGGCATCCAGCAGATAACGAAGGAGATGCTCAGGAAGGCCATCAATTTGGCGAATTTAATCTCATCGGGGGAGGCGGCCGCCGTCATTGTGACGCTGTTGCTGTGATGGTAGAGCGACGAGCCGCTGTTGTTTTCGGGGTCAATGCGATTGCCGCTGCCCCGCTCCCGATTCACCAGATCGTAGTGCATGTGACGTTTGGTGGTACGACTGCGGCCAATGAAGCACAGCACGCGGGTCACAAATAGGTTGCACGCCACAATGACAATGCACAAGAGGGAGCCTGCATAGAATGTGGGGTTGGGAAAAGAAGATTGGTAGACATTATTAATTAATGAAATTTAATTCAATCGAACGAGGTCACTAAAGTAGTTGGAACACTGCCTTAACTCTTTTTTTACTGGATACTTTGAAATCTTGACATTACAAATAATTTTGAACGCTTTCAGAATTTATTATTTAAAATGTTAGAAAAAATCCTAATTTAACTTAATTTAATTTAATTAATTTTTGGAAATGAAATGAATAGTAGAAATGAAATTTAGATCTTGTTCTATTTAATTTGATTAAATTGTATTTAAAAAAAAATGCTTAAAACTAAGTTTGAAATCTTGACATTTAGAGTATTTTTGAACGGATTTATAATTTAAAAAATCCTAATTGAACTAATTGAATTAATTTAAATTTGATTTATTTTTGGAAATGAAATGAATATTAGAAGTGAAGTTTAATTCTTGTTCCATTTAATTTGAACGGATTCAGAATTTTTTATTTAAAATGTTATAAAAAATTCTATTTGAACTTAATTTAAATCTCCATTTTGTTTTTAATTTATTTTTGGAAATGAAATTAATATTAGAAATGAAATTTAAATCTTGTTCTATTTAATTTGATTACATTTTATTTAAATACTTTAAAGATTCTAAGAAATGCTCAAAACTAATTCTTGTAAACCTTTTAAAATTGATTTTTTAAATGAGTTTTGTCATTCATCATTGGAAGAATAAAAACACATTGGAAAAAAGTAAACAAAATAAAGTTTACAAATAAAATAAACTAAACTAACTAATAAACTTTTACTGGATAGTTTGACATTAAAAGTAATTTTGAACGGATTCAGAATTTATTATTAATAATAAAAAAATCCTAATTGAACTTAATTTTATTTAATTTAAATTTGATTTATTTTTGTAAATGAAATGAATATTAGAAATAAAGTTTAATTCTTGTTCCATTTAATTTGAACGGATTCAGAATTTATTATTGAAAATGTTAAAAAAAATCCTAATTTAACTTAATTTAATTTAAATTTAATTTATTTTTGGCAATGAAATAAATATAAGAAGTGAAGTTTAATTCTTGTTCCATTTAATTTGAATTAATTTTATTTAAATACTTTAAAGATATTAAAAAATACTACAACTAATTCTAATACTAATAAAAAATATTTTTTTAAATGAATTTTGGCATTCATCATTGGAAGCATAAAAAACATTGGAATAAAGTAAACAAAATAAAATATACAAATAAAACAAACAAAACAAACAAAAATAAATATTGTGACAGTGCACAGTGATTCGACTCCATACACCGCGGACAAAATTAGAAGGAGTGGTCCTTTCTTCATAAAATTTGGTATACTAGTTAACCCTTTCCTTCCCATGGTAGCCATATGGCTACCAAATTCAAATTTGGAATTTCGATGCATAATTTTCGATTTTTCCCCATTCTATGAATTGTGTCGCTTAAAAGAAACATTGTTCTGAGCTTTTTCAGCAAAATATGTAGTTTGTTTTTTTGGGAACATTAAAAATTGTTAACATTTGTGCAACGGCTCCCGCTCGACAGGGCAGCAGAATTAAATGCCAAAAATGTAATATTGCTCTATGTTTAACAAAGGACACCAAATAACTCTAAAATTCTAACAAATAACTCTAAAAACTTGTAAATAAAGGGAAATTTTGTTTTCATATAAAATATGTTGCAATGTTGCTTCATAGAAGCCCAGTGTAGTATGGCTACCACCTCGCACCACCCACTGGAAAGTCGAAACCATTTTAAATATGATGCAAAATACTTTAAAATACTTCTTTCGTTTCAAATAACCAACTTCCAATTTGTTTCTATGGCTATTTCATAATTCGAGAGGGAAAGGGTTAATCATGGTCTGCTAAATTGAAATCTCCATTTTGTTTTTCTTAAACTTTTGTAGTTTGGCAATGCCTGAGACTTAAATTTACAAATTTCGTCATTTTTGGAGAGCTATAGCAACGAGTGTGTTGGTTAGACTTTCAGATTTTACATTTAATCGGTAACGTCAACATTGATAATTGCAAAGAGTAACATAAATTGCTTAGGATCCCTCTGGTTTTGCAATAAAAATGATAATAGATGTATGTTTTGCATTTGTCCAGTTAATCAATTTTTCATGCTGATTGCATACTTTTAGGGATGAATAAAATAAATTTTGTAGCAAAATAGGTGTTTAGACCACTTTTCAAATTGAATTATTTTCTGAGATCGGAAGATATCGGAGGATGTAATTACATTATCTGACAAAGAAAGAATGCTTCTTAAAATTAAAAAAATCCAGGAACATAACACATACTTTCACATACTTTTAGATATTTTCCTCAAAGTTTTGCCAGATTTTTCAGCTTTTTAATTTAGAAAAATATTTTAAATTAAAAGTGAAGTAAAAGCTTCAGCTTTGCAAATTTTGAGAAAGCATTAAAAGCGAAAATGTCTACATCATTTCTTAATCTATATTGAGAGTTTTAGCAACTTCTGGGTTACGATGCATTTTTTTTACTCAATAGACTAAAAAACAGAAAATATGTGTTTAAATTTTTTCTGAAAAAAGTTTCAACTTTGAGCTGCGGTTGCACACACACTTATTAATTTTTAGCACCGATTTTTTGGGGTTTCCTTAGTTGGAGTTTTACCTTTCAAATGACATCAAAATCGTTAAATTCTGAGACTATAAATTTTTTGAATTTTGTTTATGGAGCGAATCACTGTGCAGTGGCGCTAAGCCCCGAACACACGAAAAGTTGTACATTTTCGCAAAATTAGAACAATCAAATCTGCACATACAAGAAAAACGCCAGCCTGCGTTACAATCTTACGTCCACCCAACAAATTCCAGCCCCCTCAACCCATCGCCCATTGGGTGTCGAGCACTCGCCAAAAGAACGAGAAAACAAATTTAATGAAACTATTTCAATTCCACAGAATCCAAGTGTCAATTCATAATTTTCTGCACAGCTTAGATGCGCCCAGAAAATTGGCTTTATTGCTTAATTTACTACCAACAAAGTGCGCGCTCGAGCTCAAACCAAACCCACCCGGCACCAGGCTCCGACGCTCAAGCATATTTCACACACACACACACACACACGAAAACTTACCGAAGAGCATGAAAAGCACCGCATACGTCTTGTTCCAGAAGCCTTCGGCATCCCGATAGCGCAGGCATTTGGGATTTTCCGGATCCCGCTCGTCGATGTAGGCGCCAAAGCCGAAGTAGGGCAAAAACGTTATAACAATGGCGATGAGCACTAACGAATTGATGGTTTTGCGCACAAGTTCGTATGTGATGTGCTGCAAAGGAAGATCGTAAAAACGCCTTGCCAACGAAAAGTGTCGGGTGCCGGCAGCATATCGCCGCCGAACGCCCTCTGGACAGCGCCATACATGCCTTGTGATAGATGAAAGGCCGGGCCAGTGCCATCCAGCGCTCGATTGCCATGACCGCCGCTATGCAGCCGGAACTCAGGCCGAAGAAGCGCCACACCACTTTGCTCACACAGTCCCAGCGTGTGTAGGACTTGTAGACCTCCCCGGGAATGTAAATCTTCAGCAGCAGCGACGACAGCATGCCCAGCAAGCCGATCAGATTGTTCGTGGCCAGGCAGCTGTATGAGAGAAACAATAAAGAATTTGAGAATTAAAAAACAATACAATTACTAAGCATTAGCTGCGGGTCAGCAGGGCAATCATTTTATTATTACCATTGTTAATTGTTTTGCACTCAACGGCACATTTGTGGTAAGATTAAGAAAAAATAAAAGGCGCTTAGAAATTTTTGAGGCGATTGGGATTTTTTGCGTGCCGGCTATGTATTACAATTCAAGCAAATTGCCAAAATTTGCTCGAGAAATTCAGCCCAAATTAACAAACAGACGTTGTTGGTTATACTTTCACCACAACAACAATAAATTTTATTAGCTCGTATATCCTGTTGTTGTGCTGACATTGAAACTCGGAGTTCAAAGCACGTTTTACAACATACATATGCCGACATATGTGCTTAGAAACTCCCTCGCATACAAGTACACACACACTACCGTACAAAAAAAAAAACACTACCGTACATGTTTGATTTGCCGCCCAGTAGGAAAACTTTGTCTTAGATAAATAAAATTTGTGTATTTATTTCATTTTTATTTTTTCATTAAACATAAAAATTTCATTTATTTTTTATTATTTTCTATTTTATTTTATATTTTTATATTTATTTTTTATTTTATTTTAAAATTTTTTTCGTTTAATTTTACTTTTACATACTAAAATATATAAATAAAATTTGTGTATTTATTTCATTTTTATTTTTTCATTAAACATAAAAATTTCATTTATTTTTTATTATTTTTTATTTTATTTTATATTTTTATATTTATTTTTTATTTTATTTTAAAATTTTTTTCGTTTAATTTTACTTTTACATACTAAAATATATACATACTACCTTTTTAATTTCAAAATAATTCTTTAATTTTTTCATGTAATTATTTTTTTTGATTTTTTCATAAAATATAAAAAAATGTTTTTTATTGTTGTTTTTAATTATTTTTATTTAATTTTTTTATTTATTCACACGCACTACTTTACATGTTTGATTTGCCGCCCAATAGGGAAACTTTGTCCTGGATAAACAAAATTTTTATGTTTTCATCAACTTTTTTTCATAAAATATTTAAAATAAAATGGCATTTAATTTTCATATTTGCTTTTTATTTCTTTTAAATTTTGTTTCGTTTAATTTAACACTTACATAAAATATGAAAAATATGTAAATACTTTTGAATTTTATTTAAAAATATTTATTTAATTTGTTTATGTACTTAGTTTTTTTTACTTCATAATATATAAAAAGTAAATGATTTTATTGTTTTTTTTAACTACTATAATTGTTTTTATTTATTTCATTTATTTTTTTATTTATTCATAAAATATAAAACATATAAACTAAACCTAACATAAAAATGTTATTTATTTTTCGTATTTAATTGTCTTTTTTGTTAACATGAAAAATAATTGCAACTTTGATTTTTATTTGAATTAAAATTTTTATTTTTTCATAAAAATGTTTCTTATTTTCCATGTTTAATTTTTTTCTTGTTTAAATTATTTTTTTTTTATTACATTGAAACAATACTAAAAAAATTAAAACTTTTAATAGCATTTTTAATTTTTTCATTGAGTATTTTAACTTTATCATAAAATATAAAAAATTAAAATTATTTTTATAAAAAATAAAAATTGTTTTTATAAAAAATTAAAATTGTTTTTATAAAAAAGAAAAATTGTTTTTATTTTTTATATTATATAAAAATTGTATTTTTTTATATTTAGCATAAAAATTGTAGTTATGTTTTGTGTTTTTCATTAATTTGTTTTTATTTTAAGATAATATATTTTTTTCAATTTTATGTATATATAAAAATACAATAAAAAATAAGAATAATAATTCAATAAAAATAAAAATAAAATAAAAATGAATCCAGAAAATAAAAATAAATGTTTTTATAAGTAAAATTTTTATTTATTTTATACACAAATCATAAAAAATTTGGTATCTGTAGTTATGCTCTCCAGTATGTTTTATCTACATAGTAGTTGAAATTATTAATATATAATGTGTCACGCTTTTCGTTACGTTAATGTTACTTCATCTCAGCACTTTTCAAAATATATTACAAAAATTTTGATAACGGAGATCTTTGAATTTCATTTCGTCATCGTGACACAATTTTCCTATGGGGTTTTTCTAATGCTTAGTTTTATATACGAGTTGGAATACACGCAAAAACATACAATTTTACGTGCAGATTTAGTATCGCCAGCATGCACTCATCATAATTCATTTGGGAACAATATTTGCCTTTCCACGGCAAATGGGAAAATTAATTTAGCATAATAAATAATCCAATGAGTATGTTTCTTTTTGCTTTTATTTGCTTAAATTGCACAGCGACTGAAATGTTGCTGACAATAAAGAAGTGTTTTCCAGGAAAATTTCATAACTTCAGAGGAACAATTCCTGCAGTAAACTCGTCAACCTCTACGAGTTGGGAATGTTTAAAGTTTGAGTTAAAAATGAATATGTTTTTCAATTAACTTTAACCCTAAAAGTGCATCATTAGTCGAATGGACTAAAAAATAGCATACTTTTTCATACGGGGTCAAAATAACGATGCACCTTCAGGGTTAAGAAGTTATGGGAATTATCTCTCAAAAGCTGCAATAAGAAATATGCCAGAAGCTGTTGAATCGCGTAAGCAGGTAATTTTTCCATGTCTTAATTTTTTATTACTTCGACTATTTTTGCAATAAATCGACGTTTGTCGTTTAATATCATTGCACTTTAAAACAAAATTTAATGGACGCAACGTTCATACATCCTTAATTAATGCATTTTTTTTAAATGAACTTTAGATGACTTTAGTTTTACGGACGTTAACCACGTCCATCACACATATACTTAACATTTCTTTACACTTCTATTGGTCTGTAATATCGACAAAACCTTCCTAATTATATTACTGGAGATAAAAGTGTTGGAAAAAATTTTTGTATAAATTTTAAGTATTATTTTGCTTTCTATGTTTTACTTGATTTATTTAATTTACGCAGAAGATTACAGGTGTGTTGGGAATATTAAGAGATTGTGTGGAAAATGAATATATTTTTTAATGGATTTATTTTGGTCAAATAATGTTGCTCACACAACAGCTCAATTGCATACCTAAGGCCCAGCTTGAGTGTTCATATAGAAGCAACCGGTACCCACAGTTTTATGACTATTTTGAACGGTAAGTTGCAAGTGTTTTCATAGGCATTTTTATTTGCAGAGGTATACTGATTCCTGCTAAGAAATCGGCGGTCGAAAGCAGAATTGTTTGGGAGGGCAATAAATAGAAAAAAGGAGTTGTTATTATAGTAAAAAATTAAAAAGCACACATATTTATTAAACTAATAAAAAAAATTCAATAAAATGTTTTTTGAATTCATAAAAACTCACTGTTAAAATATCAAATTTTATGATTTGCACGGAAATTTTTAGAATCATATTTCAAATTCATAAAAAACTTACAGAACTGACAAAATTTCAACTGTAAAATATCAAATTTTATCATTTGCACGAAAAAGTCATTTTGCACAAACCGATAGCATTTGTTGCTAGTTGCCGTCTTAACCCTTTACACGGTACAGTTGCATATCTGCAACCAACTTACTTACTTTCAGAAGTAATTATCAAAACTACTCTTTTGTGCTATTTTACAAATATGCAACGTTCCTTTTTTGAAATACGGGCATTAATGGTTGGTAAAAGTAGCTAAATTTTACTTGACAGCACTTATTCTGCCGTTTTTGCGAAAAGTTGCACGCGTTTATTTTAGTGAAACAAAAGTGATTAAAAATTATTAATAAAAAACTTGAAACACTTTCTAGTTACGATATTTTACTAGGTAAGTACATTATCTTATATTCTCAATTTATGTAATCAAAGAAAATTGTAATTAAATTGTAAATAATCTGCGATTTTTCTTGGTTGCAGAAGTGCAACAAAGTTCCTTTAGAACAAAAAAATTATAATTCATCTGGTTGGGGAAGTGCAACAAAGCGCCTCGGCGGCAACACATTTTCGCCAATATGGCTTCAAAGTTTTTGTCAGGAGATGAAATCGTAAATTTTTATTGGAAAGTGAAGATAATTTGAACTTTTTAAGCAATGATTATGAATATGATCCAATGTTTGACCCCAATCCTGGGGTGTCTTAAAGTTTATCAGAAAATGACCAAATTGAAAAGGAAGTAACCTTTGGAATATCGCCCAAAATCGGTAATAACTCGAAGGCAAAGGACAAAATCAAACTCACTTGGAGAAAGAGAAATCCAAATTTTGGATGGGTGCGATAAAAGAATAAAATGCTATGTTCCAAAATATACTGGTTTCACACAAACACTTTGCGAAAAATGCGGAGTAGGACTATGTTACAACAAAAGCATTAATTGCTTTAAAAATGTTTATTTAAAATTAAGCATATTAAAATAAAAAACAAGTTTTAATGCTTTGTTGCATATATGCAACCAAATGTTTTTTACAAAAAAAACTTAGAAAATTACAGTATATTAAAAAATAAAAAAATACGTGTCTTCTTAAATTTGGGTTTATATCTAAAAAACAACATTTGATGAAAAAATTCGCTGTTGCCGTGTAAAGGGTTAATTTGTATCATTATATAATTTTTTAGAATCATATTTCAAATTCTTAAAAAACTTACAGGACTGACAAAATTTCAACTTTAAATATTAAAAGCGTGTATTAAACATGTAAAAAAGGAGTAAGTATTTTACAAGAGGCGAACCTTCAATTCATAATGAAAAAAAGAACCTTTGTTAAGCTTTAATTCATAATTAAGAAGACATGACCTCCTCTATGACACCATCTGGCAACGCTTAATGTATGTTTAAATGTACATACATTGTTCTCTATTAAAACTTGACTTTGAATTTGCAGCGGCCACATTGTCATGGGAAAATTTTGCTATTTGATCAACTCATGACGACATAATCCGTAGACGTCATCAAACCTATTGCTGACTAGGAAATCAAACAATTACCCGACGACTACATTCTTACTCATTCAGAATTCGTCACGTTGGCTGATAAATCCAAGTCAACATGTTTCATTACTTCTTAATCATGATGCTGTATTATTAATGAAAATAGTTGGCTTTACCCAGCAGCGCACTAAATATACCAGCACGCAATGCCAAAGTGATATTACGAAGTAAGAATCGTCAGTAATTTTACAACTTCCGCGAAAGCCATATTGGCAGCGTTTATTGGGAAATATGCATGCAAATGTGCTGAATTTGTTGGCAGTCAAGTTTACGTACTCTTAACATGTAAAATTCCCATAGTGCGTACATGACAGAGCGACTACTGAGCCCAGCTCGATGCAATAAACTGTTGTCCCGGGTCTTTAAATTACATTTTGCTAATTGCTAAGATTCGTATTTGTATGTAGTGCTCTTGTAATTAAATCAAAAAAAGCAAATATGACTGTTGGCTGTTATTTAGTTATTTGCTTGTTTAATTAGTGTGTTTTGTGTTCGTATTTGTTTAGTTTTTTCTTTGTCGGCTGCGATGTGGCATTCAATTCAATATCGATTTCGATTCATTTTGATAGTTCATTAATTTGCCAATTTACTCGGCCTACACGCACACACATATATAAGTATATACATCTATTTTTACTTGTATATAGTGCACACTTGTGGGTTGTAATTTATAAACGCTGCGAAAGCAGAGTGTGCAGCCCATATCGCTTACAAAGCCTGTGTGCCATGACAGCCTACATTAATTATCTGCTCGAGATGTTTATGGCCATTTATTTGGGAGTAATTTATTGTTGTGGCTTTACATACATTTCGCTTGAACTACTCAAGTATTTGCTTACTACATACATACATACATATTTCTTGGTAGTATTGTAACTAGTTTTCGTTTGTTGTTGTCGCTGGCACTTTTACTGTTTTACTGTAATTCAATAATGTCAGTGATACTCTGGCCACATAAATTCAGCAATAAATTTTGAAATTAATTTGCGAACGTTGGTAGCACGGTCGCACGATTGTTGTTGTTGCTGTTTGGAGCAGTTGCCACTTGTTTGCGCTGTTGCAACACTTTTGCCAGCCGGCCATAATTATAACTCAACGGAGTTTGGCCAGCTGTATTACTTGGCTTTTGGCGTGCAAACGATGTTGACTTTTTCGACTTAATCCTTTGAAGTTGCCCATTAACCAACTATCGCATCGAAAGGGAAGGCATTCTGAAACTTTATGATCTGTGTGTACCAACAATAAAGTCAAATCAGTGTTGTGTTAGTGTTGTGTAAGCGAGTGCTGAGGTTTATTGAACTCGAACCAAATCGAACAAGAATGCATATCTATTTCAACATTCTCTTAACATCAAAACGCCTTGACGCTAATTGGATTTAATAGCACAGCACAAATAGTATCCGTTACTGTTACAAACAGTTGTAAGTTATAGTTATAGTTATAGGTTTTTTTTAAGCATTTTCTTCAACTCTCCCAGTTCAACTATGTACATCAAATTGTTAGAGTGTTCACGCTTCTGCATCAAATAGAAGCGCTAGCACATTGCACGTCCTTACACACTTTTTAGCAGATTATCAGATTATGATCTAAAAATTAGCTTTTCTTCATATTTATAACGCAATCGTCAGCCCTTTCGTTTTGTCCAGCGCCGAATCCTTAAAGATTTCTAACCGCTTTTTTCTAACCTTCTTTCATGTAGAATTTAATATGTTTATTTTTATTACATTATATCTTGAGAGCAAAATGCGCAATCTATAGTACAGTCAGCAAAAATTCATTTCATGTAGTAAAGACATTATTGGAAATAGCTTTGTTAACGCATTTATGCCGGAAGCCGGCGACAAGCTGAGCCCAAAAGCACAAACAAAAAATTGCCTGCAATTTATTTGGCCTCTTGCCACTTTGGCCGCTTCAAATATTACACCGTGCGACAGTATTTTTCACACCGGGAAAAATCCATATGTGCGTGAAACTAGAGACCATATATAATAATATTGCGTACTCAGTTTTTCATTTCTACATCCTTTATCCTTTTAAAAAGACTTCAAAATTTTGAAAAAATAAAAAATAAAAAAATGTATAAAAACACTTAACCTCGTTATCAAATGAAAGAATTTAAATAAAATTGATTTTTTATCTATTTGTAAAAAAAGGATATGAAAAAGGTCCTTTGAAAATTTTAATCCTTTATATCCTTGAAATTTTACATACAATTTTCTTGAAAAGTAACTATGTTAAAACCCAAAATTTCCTTGATCACGTGTCAAAATTTCATTACTCTAGCTTTATTGGTTCGAAATTTATTTAAAAAAGGCAGAAGCTGCAATTCTAATGAAAATTTTAATTTATTTGACTATCAGTATTTTAAATAATAAAAAGATACAAAATCAATGAAGCGAGAATAATGAAATTTTGACACGTGATCAAGGAGATTTTGGGTTTTAACATACTTACTTTTCAAGAAAATTCTATAGAAATTTTCAAGGATATAAAGGATTAAAATTTTCAAAGGACCTTTTTCATATCCTCTTTTTACAAATAGATAAAAAAAGAATTTTATGATATTTAAATTCTTGAGCCTTTCCTGTTTCATTTGATATACATATCGCCATATTCTAACGAGGTTAAGTATTTTTTATATTTTTTTTATTTTTTATCCCCTTCAAAATTTTGAAATCCTTTTAAAAGAACAAAGGATGTAGAAATGAAAACCTGAGTACGCAGTATTACTATAATTGGTCTCTAGTTTCACGCCCATATAGATTTTTTCCGGTGTGAAAAATTTTTTTAATTTTTGTCGCACGGTGTTGTACATAAATACATAATCTGAGATTAATGTCACGGGGCAGTTGCCGCAAGGCAACAATAACAGCGACGCTAACGTGAGTGATTCGTGTTATTTACTTTAAGCGACAACAACGATGTAAGCTGTACCGTATGCCACATACTTTCCAAAATTGTGGCACAGTGATTGAGACGCACCCTTGTGGTCAATTTTTCTTTCTCATTTGCCAGGCGCCGTGTACAAATGTGAGCTCAGCTTCCTTGTGGAAAATTTCAAAAACAATATTTATTGCATTTCTGGCACGCAGTTTTTACGGCGGCTAATTGGTATTCGCGCATAGTTTTGCAATTAATCACACAAAAACACACACACACACAATCGCAGTGGGGGGTAAAGTTGAATTTTGTTGTTATATTATTGTTGCATTGCATTCTATTTTGACTTTAATGTAGTTAGTGTTCCGCTATTGCACGTTCTGGCCGGCTTGTGCAGCGAAATAACTTTGTTTTATAGAAATTGTTAATGTAAAATTTTATTGATGTGCTATCGTTGTGGGCGGCCATTAGAACATTAAGAAATAAATACTTGAAATTCTTAGAAGCGGAAATAAATACTTTAATAATAAATACTTTTTTTTAATCAAATCAATATTGGTTGAAAATCAGCGAGCAGTAAGCGGTGCAATAACACTTTACAACCTGAAGAATTATAAACCAGCAACGTTTAACAATGCAACTGGCATACTGATGAGCCGACAATTCTGTTGACAGTTAATTGACAGTTTTCAGAAGTGCTGACGTGTGACATGTGTGTTTCGATATTCAAATTAAACGTGTCTTTTGAGAATTGGCGAATGAAGTCATATAAAACAAATAATGGGAAAGTCAAGCCCAAAGTTACATATACGTAACTGAAGTGAACATAGCTTAATGAATCAAAGTCTGCGACATTGTTATGTCTAGGAATTCGAATAATTTATGTGTGCTAAAGTCTGTTGCTCCGAATACATTGACGACGGCAGCGACACGACCAATTCCGTCAAAATATATCTACGTAGAATCAGAACGTTCCTGCGAAGACGATTATTTTGACGACTGTACGACAACGCAACCACAAACTAAAGCTGTTGTTGTTGTCAATCTTGGAACTACTTATTTCTATTTTGCAGGCGACAACACCAGCAATGCTTCAAAATATTTTTCTGCGTGTTTTGAACAACAATTAGAAATTTCGTAGTAATTCAGTTAAAATTTACTAGTTTTATAAATTATTACAAATTGAGAGATAAAATGAATACAGACGAATGCTTAAGTCCAGCGCCTGGTTTAGAAATTTGAAATTTTTGAAATTTTTTTTTCCAGAATATGATAGTTTAATATGTTTGGTATTATGTCCTAAAATATTTTGTCTCTACTCGAACTCCTTCACGTCCAAATTCAGGAACAAAGCACCGCGCTCCGCCTACAACTCCTCCGCCTCCGAAACTTTAAACTCGTTTCCTGAAAAGTTAGTGTTTTTCCATCGGTTCCCATCATTACTCGTAAACTTAAGAATCGAATTTAATTAAAATTGGCACACACACTCTTCAGATGGGTTCGCGTAAACTGGACCATTTTGAGGCACATCGTTAAACAAACAAAAAAGTACGCTCATTGTTTATAACAATGAGCGTACCCAAAAAGTACCATTTTCCGACTTATGCCACCATTTCCGGAATTTTCATTACTTTTCACTCAATGCAGGATCAGTTTACAGACAAATTAGTTCTTAACAGAATGCCATTCGATTTTTTCAGATCTGACTAGATTTGCGAACTGCACGCTGGGAACCATGCAAAATGAACCCCAACTTCACGCCGCGATACGGCGGCCATTTTGTAACACAGCGGACAAAAAATATTTTTTTTACATATTCAAACAATAAAACATTTATACCAAAAGAGTTTTTGACAACCAATCTACTCCTTCCTTGAAAAAAAAAATAAACAAAAACACACTGTCTAAACCAGGCGCTGGCCTTAACAGCGCAAGTGTGCAAATACCCTTCAATTTGTTATTGTGTGCACAAAAAATATGATTGTGGTGCTGTTGCTGCCGATTTTATTGCAATCAAGAAGTTGATCAATCAATTATAACTAGTGTCCGACCGAATATTCGGTTTCGGTTTCGGCCCAAATAAGTGGTTTCGGTTTCGGTTTCAGTTTCGGCCAAAAAATGGCCGAATAGCCGAAACCGAAACTTTCTAGAATATTTTTTAAATTTTATTGTGTAGCAGATATATAGTGAAAGGAGGAGTCATTTAGATGCCAGCAATGTAAATAAACTTTTTTTTAGCATGTAATATTAAATTATTTAATTTTGAATATTAGTGAGTAAGGTACGAAAGGGTGATTTTTTTATGTTTACGTGTTTAAAAAATGAATAAATTGTGTTTATTAATAAGTATTTATTTATTTATGCTATGTTTGTTTGTTTGTTCTTTATTTACTTAATGTAAAATTCGTTTGTTTAAAAAAAATGCTTGATATGGTGATTTTTATTTCAACTAGAAAGTTTCGGTTTCGGTTTCGGCCGAATATTAAAAAAAAACCGAATATTCGGTTTCGGCCCAAAAAAGTGGTTTCGGTCGGACACTAATTATAACGTATGCGGAATGAAATACGAACTGGCACATTAACAATAATAAAATCTTTATTTCATTTTTTAGGAACTTGGTATTAAAACAGGTTAAAGTACATAACTTAAGTTAATTTTACAAAAGGTATTCATATCCACAACGGTCGGCTTTCCTTATGTTTTGCGGCACCTTAAGCATTGCCTCTTGAATTCTCTCTGTATTTATTTCGGCCAGTTCTCTTTTAATTTTTATAATTAGGCAGTCCACATTTTGCGGTTTATAACCTTTTCCGTAAACATTTCTTTTTAAATTTGCCCAAAAACTTTCAATGGGCCTTAGCTGTGGAACATTTGGGGGGTTTTGCTGCTTAGGTACGCAATTAATGTTTAAATTTTCCAAAGCAGACTGTGTGGCTCTGGCATAATGGGCAGATGTCAAATCCGGCCAAAATAATAATAATAAATAATAATAATAAATAATAATATACAGGTAGACATTTATCAATATACACATTAGCATTTACAGCTAAGCCCGATTTTATGAACACAGGCTCGCTGATGCCACGCTCACTTATCGCCAGCCACAATAAAACCTTTTTGGGAAACTTTGTTTTGGTAATGTTGACGACATTATCAGGTGGATTAGAACCAGGAAGCTTGAAATAATGTTTGGGGGTCCATTCGTGTCCTTCTACTACCATTATACAAACGTACGTTGAATTAGCAGCAAACAAATTTTGTGAAAGAGCACGCAGCCGTTGTTGAATTGTCACTGACTGCCTTTCAGAGACTGCTGGTACAGTTTTTTTGGCACATTTGACAACTCCCATGTCTGCTATATACTTTTTTATAGTTTTGTCACTAACACTATACTTCTTCGCCAACGCACGATACGACTTTGCTGAATGACCCACAATTTCTGCCTTTAATTTAGCCCGACATTGGCTGCTCTGCAAAGCACACTTTTTACCGGAGCCGCGTTTTCTTTCAAACGGTTTTCCACTCTTCAAAGCCGTAATAGTTTTATAAATAAACGTTTTTTTAAATTGCATTTCAGAAAAATGAAGAAAAATCTCATATTTGCTCTTGTCTGGATTATTTTCACAAAATTTGCAAATCAATTTGCGACGTTCTAACACCGTCAATGACATTTTTGCGATTAACTGTTATCCGTTGTATTGATCTTCAGTCGAATGATTGCGGGAATAGTACCGTTACTTTTCTCATATTTAGTTTTGCTGTTGCTATTTGTTTAATAATTGGAATGGTGGTTGGAAATCAGTTCATATTTCATTCCGTATACGTTAGATGAAAGTTGGGTGAGAGACAAAGCAGTGCAAGAGCGGTTAGCATTGGCTTTTCTTAAGCCGTGTGATGATTTTATGTTGATATGTTGCCTACAACAGTGATCGTAGGTGGTCTCAGTTTCTAAGGCTTGATAACTTAAAGGTAGAAAAAAACTTAGGTAGAACAACTCCCATGAAATCTCCTAAAGTCTAAAGTATCTATAACAGGGTTGTTGTAGAAAGGTGCGGGAAACCTTAATACATAGAAGGATTTCAAGAGATTAGAAAGTCAATTCACTAAAAATAAAAAAAATGAAATCAAATATGCATTGAAACACATATCGCACACCCACTACAAAAGTGACACAACTAAAAATTTTTAATTTTTCAGGAAACGCAAAAAAACTGTTTTTGAGCTGAATAAAATTTTTTTTAAAATAACGTATAGACCGTTTAGTAGAAAATCCCTACAGTTTATGCTTTAGGATAAGTTACAAAGATTTTTTTTATTTTACACTAGAAAATACAAAATTTTGAGTTGTGACTTTTTTGATGATATTTTAATTCAACAATTACCGAATTATTTTAAGTTATGTCACTTTTGCTGAATTTAATAATTATAAATGACAGTTAAAAAGTTGAAAGAAAAATTTTGAAAATTCGAAATTAATTTTTTTATTTGAAAATATATATTAAAATTGTCCAAACTTTACTTAAAATTAACTTCAACAAAAATTTATTTCGTCAAAAGTGTCACAATTTGAATTAGGACTCTTTTGCATTGAGCTGCAGTGATCAAATAGCATTAAACTTCTCGACATGAAGAGAGACCTAACTGTATTTTGGCAACAGCAAACAACAACAAAATATCATTTTTTTGCTTATTGGTAGATAGATGCATTGTGCACAGTATTAACACATAAACCCGAAAATTAAAAATTTTGAGTTGTGTCACTTTTGAAGTGGGTGTGCGATATATTGAAATTACAAAAACTAAACAAACAAGTTTAATATGCAATTTTGAATGAAACCAGAGACCTAAAATAATTATTATCCATATTTTTGGGAATAAAAAAATTGCCCTAATTTAAGAAATTTCTATAATTATTGCTTTATAATAATTATTCCCAATAAGAAATTTTTTACCTCGCCTATAACTATTATCATGTAGTAAATAATTTTGAGTTGCATAATAACTCTTATAAGTAACAAGTATATTTTTCGTTGTCAATAATTATTATTTTGGGATTTTTGTTTTTTACATTGCTTCATAACTTTTATTTATAACATTTTTAATTTACGTTACCGATAACTATTATTTTGAGACATTTTTTTTTACGTTGCTTCATAACTTTTATTTATGATTTTTTTTCATTTACGTTGCCGATAACTATTATTTAAAAAAAATTTTACGTTGAATTACTACATTTTGGATATGAATTAATTTTTAATTGTTTTAAATTGACAAACGCAAATTAACTGCAGAAACCTTATTTCAACCAACAACTAAATAATTAAAAATCAATTCATACTCAAAATGTGGTAAGGCAACGTAAATAAAAAAAATTTCTTTCATAAAAGTTATGAACAACGTAAAAAAAATTTTCTTTCAAATAATAGTTATCGGTAACGTAAATAAAAAAAATCATAAATAAAAGTTATGAAGCAACGTAAAAAAAATTTTCTCAAAATAAGAGTTATCGGTAACGTAAATAAAAGAAGTCATTAATAAAAGTTATGATGCAACGTAAACAAAAAAAATGGCAAAATAATAATTATTCAGAATGAAAAAAATATTTATTTCTCATAATAGTTATTATGCAACGTAAAAATTAACTGTCGCAAATAATAATTATAATCAACAAATAAAATTTATGTTGCATTGTAATAGTTACATTGCAATTAATTTCTTAAAAAACTTATAATAGTTAAGTCCCTGGTTCTGAGGGATCACTGTGTAATTGGCAAGAAAGTTGGGCTTGCCTTCTAATGATTTCTGTCAAAACAGTATGTACGAGGAAGAAGAAACGTACTTGAGTTTCTATGCACTTGTTCTGCATTATCCAGAAGAAGGAAGACTCATCTGGGCAACTTCTTCGACAATCTTGAGGATCTAGCCGATAGGACTATGTGCAGTCTACTAGACTTCATGAGGAGCTCAAATTGGTAACATAGTGGACCTTCATGACCGAAAGTTTCTTCGTCTTGGGACAGCCACTTCTACCTACCTACCTGTCTAAGTCCATTTGACGACTAACTTTCCTATTAAAGCCAATTTGGAAACTCATTCAGTCTATCAACCAACATAAAAAATATAAATAAATAAATGAAATAAATATAGAACTAAAATAAGCCTAAACATCTTTTCAATTATGTGTCGCAAAGTGTATAAATCTAAGAAAAGGTTTTAATATTTTGTTTAGCTCTAATTCATTACAGGAATATCAAACGACTGTCAGTGCTATCAGTTCCACTCCATGCCGCTGCAAAAATATTTACATTCGATTTTCCACTGCATGAGTCAATCAACAAACAATTATATATATATAGAGTTGTACAATTTATGCCAACGAGTCATAAAACCGAAATCTGATAAAAGCTCCGGCAAGTCAGCTCCAAACTGCATTTTAGGTGAGCATCACCCATTCCATCGCTCGCAGCCAGTGTGACGGCCCGGCCGGTCATACATGCACCCAGTCGTTACCGAAAAATATAACAACTTTATAACATTGAAGTGTTTGGTTTTAGCTAATAAAAAGGCAATAAAGCCGGCTTTTCTATTTGTTTTCACAGTATTTATGCCAATATTCTGACTGGTTGCTAGCGGTTACGGGCTGCGGTTCGTTGGTGGGGACAACGCAAGTGCTCAGAAAAACGTGTAATTTATTTGTGTAAAAAATTAGTACATACATATGTATGTACGAGTATTCGGTTGCGTAGGAATGTGAGTGCCTGAAATGCCAGCGTACTTTTGTCAAATCAACTAACGAGTGTTGCTGCTGTTGCTGTGGGCGGGGAATTTTCTAAGTGCATTAAATATTTTGTTAGCAGGTGAAAAAGTTTCATAATTTGCTGCATACTTGCAGATTGAATGCAGTACGAGAGATGTGCTAATTGTATTCAGATGACAAGCAATATTTAGCATCGATTGTGTAAGCGGCGTTATTGTGTATTTAAGCCGCAAAATTATATTTAAGTAGCAGTCGGCGCAAGTTAACGCGATTTCGATTAAAAATTAAACAGAACAACGCAGTTGCCAATTATTTTAACTTTACTTACAAAATTGATTTTCTTTGGTTGGCTATCAAGCAGTTCAAAAGAAAGTTGTAGCACATTTTGCCACCAGCTCATCCAGCCAACGCAAGTCAAGTGCGACAAGCGGCAGTTTTCAGATCAGGACAAGGGATTTCGGCTCATCCCAAAACGAAACCAACAATGCTTAAACTTCTGCTTAGGCACATTACAAATATATTGTATATATATTGTACATATTTATGTTGGTTTGCGGTGGAGAGCAGTGAATCTGATTGTTGCCTTCTAACCTAATATAACGCATCTTATGTTGTACCCCCAATTTGTTAAGTCGAAAAATTCGTTAAATCGATCGAAATTTTTTTTGTTTTAAACCATCCTTCTTAAAGAAATAAGTCTCACATATTCAGTTTTTAAACAAATATCTTGTTTTATGAAAAAGAAAGTAAACAAGTCTTCGATGCGCGATTGCCTCTTTACCGCAAGTAAACTTTTCTTTATGGCAATTTATCTTGATTGATTACACAGCACAACAAAAAACACTTTTTTTCTGTTGCATGGAGTTTTTCTACTGTTTCTTACTAATTTGGGTGCGCTGATTTCGAATCTATCCTCAGATTTTTTCTAGCAGCTCTAGTTTGTGAGATATAGGTACCGTGTAATTTTTTCAGTTTTTCCTCTACTTTTTCCATATTTTTGATTGTAATTTCTAAACCAAAAAACCGATTGACATGATTTTCACCTTATCGCATTAACAACACTGCACGGATTCTTTTGCGATGCAACTTATTTTTATAAGTTTTAAAATTTCGCGGTAATTGGACCTCAAAGTCGGAAAATATGGAATTTTAAGGCGTTTTCTTTGATGGTCAAAAACACAATTTTCGTAAATCAATTAACGAGTTAGGTATATAATGAAAGCCGACACATCAAACATTACAACACAGCCAAATTATTTGGCGGAATGCACATTCCCATCGAAATAATACCAAAAATGTACCATAGTCATTTTCATAATTTTTCATACATTTTCCTTAAAAAATTAGGAGCCTCAAAATATGCTCTTTTAATATATATGTTACATTTATAGTCTGAAACACAATCAAAAAACAAAACGATTTGAATTGCTCTAAACAAAAAACTTAAAAACTTTGCATATCTTTATGAAAAGTGATGAAAATAGCTATGGTAAATTTTTGCTATTATTTCGATGCAAATGTGCATTCCACCAAATAATTTGGCTGTGTTGTATTGTTTGATGTTTCTTCTTAAGATATTCATATACTTTGTAACTTGATTTATGAAACATCTGTACGATTTTCGCCATCAGAAAAAACGCCTTGAAACTCAATATTTCCCAACTTTGAAACCTTATTACAACACAAATTTAGAACGCATAAAATTGATTAATGTCAGAAAAGATGGCGTGAAATGTTGTTAGTGCAACGATATAAAAATCATGTCGATAGGATTATTGGTTCAGAAATTACAGTCGAAAACGAGAAAAAAGCCGAGGAAAATTCGAAAAAGTGACACGCCCATTTTTTGGGAAAACTAGAGCTGTTACATAAAAACGGAGTATGGTTTTGAAAACAGTGTGGAAAATGATTCAGATTCATGTAAAAAACTCCATGCAACAGATATTGAAATTTTAATTTTTAAAAGCAAAAAGCCGACCGAACGGAAATCAAATCCTGTGAAAATGATCAGCAATGCATATAAACAGAATTTGAAAATGTTGGTAACTTCACGTAAATTTGAAAGTTTTAACGTAACAAAAACAAAAACAATTGAGGTACCGTTCACTTGACGAAACCAAACATTCATTGTTATTGTAAAGAATGTGATTGCTCAAATAAAAACGATTCGAAGGGTGAAAAACAACAAAAATATTCATTATATCGAATAGCAAATTTCACTTTCCTTCGTAATATAGAACCATCAATGGAAAAAATTTGGCCGTACGTTAAATCGAAAATTCGTTAAATGGAAAGTTCGTTATACTGGACGTCCACTGTAGTCTTCTTTACAATTCTTTACTATTCTTGCACCTTTCTTGGACACAAAATCAATCAAAGTCAGGCTGCACGTAGTCCAATAAGGCAACGGATGGACCACCCACAAGTCCCTGTCAGTTTCGGGTAGTCAGAAGACAGTTCGGCGTATTGCATTGGCGCAAATTAATTGTAATTCAATGCCGGCTACGTGTCTAAAATTAAACACAATAAATTTTGCATTCATTTTCACACACCCACAATCACACATTTACACAAGCTGACATACACAAGTATAAATTTATATATATTTATATATATGTATATATCAAAATATTTCTAGGTATATGCCTTGTATGTCTATAACCTAAACAGACGAGCCGTGCATAAGGGTCGAATTTTTAGCTGTCGCTGGCGCACACTTTTAGTCAAATTCAAGGCAACCTCAGTGGCAGAGGAAAATTAAAGACGATCGCCGAGGCAATTAATATGCGTTCATTTAATTTAACTGAGCAATAAAGGAGGTGTGGTTGCACTAAACTGATTGACTGGCCAGCTGGTTGGTTGGTGTGTCGGTTGGCTTGATGGCTGTTCGAATGTTGTGCGTTGCTGAGTGGTTGCTGTCGCCTTTGATATGCGAGATGTTGCCACAATTTATGGAAATTTTAATGTAGCTTGCCAAATTAATGAGCCGCCTTTGTGTGGCATAAATAATAGAAGCAGCTATGCCCACGTCAGCAACAATACGAAGAAGCGAACACCAACAGGAATAAAAACAACACCAAACTAATGACGATAATAATTTTGCGAACTCCCATTGCACTTTGACCGAGTGTGCCTTTGCCGCTCGCAAGGCGCAGAATGCGTGCGCATCCAAAGTCAGCGTTCACGCGGGCACATTTCCATTATCACCGCTTCCACTTGTACCTAACATGACCTACGACCACGCTATGCAGAAGTCCTTGCGCCACTTTCAGCATAATAATTTTCTGTAATTTCGCTGTTTGATTTGGGGTTCTTGTGAGCATTTGCTTCTTAGAAATCAAAAGTTAATGCAGTGACATATTTATGTTTGAGCTCAAGTAGGCGCAACACTCAGCGGCCCAGTCGCGAGGCACGAATTGACATCGCCGGAAGGGGTCAGGGGATATTATTATTTTGACGAAAATTGAATTGCCAACGAGCCTGTGCCAATGAATGGCTGGATGAATGAGTGTGTGCGTAAGAGCACCGCACGTGTGACGCATACAAGAAGTAGAAGGAGTAAATTTAAATTTGCCATGACGCAGTAACGTCATGAAAAGTACAAGCACTGCTACAAGAAGCAGCAGAATGGTGTAGGAATTGTTAACCCTTTCGCTATTTTGTTGCCATATGGCAACATGCTACTTTGTGGACGTCTGCATCCTCTATGGTTGCAAGAATACATTTTTTGTTGGTCTTTAGAATAGTTTGAAGTTTTAGTAAAAATACGAAATTAATAAACTGAATATTTAAGTTTAAAGAAGAGAAGTATACACGTTTTTTTAATGGTATATCTTGACATAGTAAAGGAAGAAGAAGCAGAAAAAATTAGAGAATTTTTTAATTTGACGTTTTCTTAAAATTTAGATACTTTTTTTTAATTTTGGCTGAAGTAAATGAAGAAATTTTCAAATTTTCGTTATGCGTAAAAAGTTTTATGTTTAAGTATGATAATTATTACAGCCACAACGATGTGATTGCTTTCATAGAAAAACACTCCAAAATACAGGATCCGAGTATAAAAATTAAAAAATGTCTTATTGAATGTTGCTATATTAATATAACCACATAGAAGGCTAAGACGTAAAATTTAAATTTTTAACTCTCCCCAGTAAAAACCTGTAGCGAAAGTGTTAGCCAGTATTGTTTGGAAAAGTAACCAAATGTAACCAAGAACAAAACAAATAACTTGCTTAGAACTTTCTTTCTTGTTTGCTACAGCACAAGAAGGCTTTTCTACTAAGTAATTGGGTAAAAAAAGATGTAAGCAAACAAAAAAAATCCTATACACAATTACCCACTTAAGGTTGAGCGAGCCAAACAAAGAAAGAAAAGGTCTTGCTTCAATGTTTGTCGCTAAAAATTAAACAACCTTTAAAGTAATCAAGTAACCAAACGAAAAAAATGAAATTGAGTTTAAAAATTTAAAAATTATTTTGGTTAAAAGTAAGCAACTGAAATATAAATATGAAATGATCAAAGACCTAAAGCCGGCATTAGCCAACATGTTTGATGCTCTACACCTGCGTGTGGGAAAATTTTGCTTGGTCAGTTCTAGGAGATTCGTTCGTCATGTGGTATGTGTCGATACGGAATTTGCATTCAAATAAATAAATAATGTAAATTACTAACAATGAATTAAAGAAAAAGTTCATACATATCTGCACCAATACATTACTTTAATTAATCGAATCGGTTATAATAAAACTAATGAATATTTTTTGAAAATTCCTGTTTTATAACAAAGCTTGGACTTTGTTATTTAAGAATTAGAATTAGAATTTCCTGAATGGCAACTTCGATTTCAGGTTTTAAAGCTTCAATCGTCTCTGGATGGTTAGCGTAACACTTGTCCTTTACGGATCCCCACAAAAAAAGTCCAACGGACTTAAATCGCAGCTCCGAGGCGGCCAACTGACTTCAGAATTTCGGCTGATTATTCGATATTCGAAAACGGTGCCCAAAAGTTCGATTGTTACGTGCCGGATGGTCAAGAGCCTTCAGTTCTTGGACCAATTGAATTTTGTAAGCCTTCATACCGAGATCTTTATGCAAAATTCTCATCAAAGAAGTGCGGAAAATGTTCAATTCCTGAGAGCGATGGCGAGTTGACGTTGATGGATGTTCACGCACATTTTCGGCTACAAAAGCAATGTTTTCGGCTGTGCGCACTGTACGAGAACGGGAACGGGTTGTTTGGTCCATTAACGATCCAGTTTCACGAGCTCGCTTCAGAAATTGATCCACAAACTGAGTTGAAGGCCAATCTTTTTTGAAATTTTTTTTTTTAATTTCTTACAGTTTGGGTTGAAGCCTCTCCACTTTGGAAGTAAGTTCTCAATATTTCCGAATTTTGTTCAAGCATATAGCGTCCCATTTCGTAAATGTCAAACTTTTAATGACATTTGGACTGCCATTCTCGAAATAAAGCGTAGTTCAAATTCCAAATCTAAAATGTCCACCCTGTATTATCTGATATTATCTGATATTTTTGAGTTATTCAAAAACTAAAAAATAACTCAAATATGTAAAAAGTAGTGTCCGAATATTCGGTTTCGGTTCGGCCCAAATAAGTGGTTTCGGTTTCTGTTTCGGCCTAGAATATTTTTTACATTTTATTGTGTAGCGAGTGAACAGCCAGTTAGTGCAGTCGATCAGATATATAGTGAAAGGATGAGAAGGAGAATTTAGATGCCACCAATGTAAATAAACTTCTTTTTTTTAGAATATAATATTAAATTATTTAATTTTGAATATTGGCGATAAAGGTACGAAAGGGTGATTTTTTAAATTTTATGTTTTTAAAAAATGAGTGAATTGTTTTTATTAATAAGTATTTATTTATTTATGCTATGTTTGTTCTTTATTTACTTAAAGTAAAATTCGTTTGTTGAAAAATGGTGATTTTGATGCTTGATGTGGTGATTTTTATTTCAACTAGAATGTTTCGGTTTCGGCCGAATATTAAAAAAAAACAGAAATTCAGTTTCGGTTTCGGCCCAAAAAAGATGTTTCGGTCGGACACTAGTAAAAACCAAACAAAATTTGTTGTTCATATAAGGAAACAGACTGCAAAAAAATATAAATGCCTGGGAGTGCACATCTTTAATTTGATTCCTACGATATTTATGAACTTTTCGTTAATAGCACTCTCACAGATCTTCTATTGATGAGGTTGTACTTGTGTTATGAGCGAAACGGAGATCACCGTAGTTCTAACAAGTCGCAGTGTAGAACACTCTTTAATATATATAATTTGTATTTAGTCTAATGTTGAAAAAGTAGGTATTTTTGAAAAATACAACACCTTTGACTACATGCCTGGACTTTAGTACAAACAAATTCACAGACGCTTCATTCATATAACTATACAAAGTTTTGAATATTAATAACAAAAAGTGAAGAAAGCAAACTGACAAGTAAAGAAAATGGTATCAGAGAAACCTTGGAGCACATTCGTTGCTTCTGTTGGACTACCTCTTTTAGAGGCCCCGTTCACCTCTCTTCACACCCACATTCTCACTGATCATAATTATGTCGAACACTAAGGAGCTCTAACTGGTACCGCTAGGGATAAAACAAAGTCAGTCTATACGCGCCAGTCCTAACCTAACAAAAATAATAGACTATAATTTCCGCTTAATGCTCCATTATTACCTTTTGAATTATATGTAAAGAATAATCTTCTTTAGTAACGTTAGCTATTCAGTAATCTGGCCATTGTACACGTATCTGTTAGCTGTCACCATAAACTGGCATCATGAAATTCAATCCACCGTAAAAAATATCACATCAAAACTATGCTACTAAACCAAAATATATGAATATATGACTCTCCTTACCCCTCCGCCCTATATAAATATTTGTCCTTTTGTGTTTCCTAAGTGCGTGTGGATTCTAAAATGTATTTTCCTGTCAGCGGTCGGTTGTCTGGGCAGTGATAAGAAGTTACAATTAGAGTCGTGATAAGTTTCCAGGAATTTTAGGCTACGCAAAGCCAGGGGATTTTTCACTGTCACGGTCTTCTCATTTTCATCGACTTGTAAACAAAAAGATAAAAAATTAAAATCGGCTTGCTTGTCGAATTGTTGGTTGTTTTCATCTGCTGTTTTCCATTCAAACTTTTATAGCGGATTACTAGTGGTTTTTGTCGTTTCGTCTTGTCTTAGACAACTCTCCAAGTGAGAATAAAGTGCTTCAGCGCAGATTAACTAGTGTCAAGTGTGTAAAAAAACTTTGTGCATTTGATGTAGGACTTTTCAACGAAAAGCAATTTTGTGAATGTAAGCTGCTGTTTTGCTGTTCTCGTACTATTGAATTCGCCCCAAAATAAGTATTTGTGATTTTTGGAGCAGGTGTGTTTTGATGCTGGCAAATGGCAAAAAGGTCACTTAAAATGAATGAATAAATGTTTAAAAGATGCATTTAAAATTCTACGGCATTGGCGTTCACAATTCATGAGAAAGCGCTTCAGTGCACACTTGAAGTGTCAGGAACTTAGTCCTCAATATTTAACATACCGCAAATTTCTGTTCAATTAATTTTGTTTTGACAGTTTGGTTGTGAAGTTGGAGAAACAGAACGGAAGTGATTCCTTATTGTTTGCTCGTTCGCGAAATGATGTAAAAAGAATTAAGAAAACGTAATGTATGTACATAAATTTTATTATTATTATTATTAATGTACATAAAAAGGGACCAAATAATAATAAAAACCTTTTTAGTAAATAGCATAAATAAGCGGATGGGCATGAGTGGATATGGGTAGAGTGCTGAGAAGGATAACAGTAAGAAAGGGAGAATCAAAATTGCGGCAAAAAGCAATTACCACACTTTACAAGCAATTACAATGAGTTCTTCATAAAGCTATCAAAATTAAAAATTTGAATACAAATACGTGCGGCATATGTAGAATAATTTGTATAATGAATTAAAAATTGTCGACTATAAGAAATGTACACGTCAACAAGCTACAATATTAACTCATAGAAATTAGAAGCTTGAAATTTTGAGCTGTTAAATTTTAAGAAAAAATTTATTATATACAATTTATTTTAAAATTTATTTTGTATTAAATTTAATTTTTACTTTAATGGCTGAAATACCAAGTTAAAAAAAACTAGATTAAATCAGATAAGATTAGTTTAGATTAGATTAGATTAGATTAGATTAGATTAGATTAGATTAGATTAGATTAGATTAGATTAGATTAGATTAGATTAGATTAGATTAGATTAGATTAGATTAGATTAAATTAGATTAGATTACATTAGATTAGAATAGAATAGAATAGAATAGAATAGAATAGAATAGAATAGAATAGAATAGAATAGAATAGAATAGAATAGATTAAATTAAATTAAATTAAATTAAATTAAATTAAATTAAATTAAATTAAATTAAATTAAATTAAATTAAATTAAATTAAATTAAATTAAATTAAATTAAATTAAATTAAATTAAATTAAATTAAATTAAATTAAATTAAATTAAATTAAATTAAATTAAATTAAATTAAATTAAATTAAATTAAATTAAATTAAATTAAATTAAATTAAATTAAATTAAATTAAATTAAATTAAATTAAATTAAATTAAATTAAATTAAATTAAATTAAATTAAATTAAATTAAATTAAATTAAATTAAATTAAATTAAATTAAATTAAATTAAATTAAATTAAATTAAATTAAATTAAATTAAATTAAATTAAATTAAATTAAATTAAATTAAATTAAATTAAATTAAATTAAATTAAATTAAATTAAATTAAATTAAATTAAATTAAATTAAATTAAATTAAATTAAATTAAATTAAATTAAATTAAATTAAATTAAATTAAATTAAATTAAATTAAATTAAATTAAATTAAATTAAATTAAATTAAATTAAATTAAATTAAATTAAATTAAATTAAATTAAATTAAATTAAATTAAATTAAATTAAATTAAATTAAATTAAATTAAATTAAATTAAATTAAATTAAATTAAATTAAATTAAATTAAATTAAATTAAATTAAATTAAATTAAATTAAATTAAATTATGATAAATTAAATTAAATTAAATTAAATTATCAGGTGTACAACTTTGCTTCCGCCGTTTTTTTCCAAAATTAAAAGCTTTATTGCGAAAAAGTGCTTACAGATGTATTATTCAAAGTATTGTCCGTCGCTAGCGACAACTTTCTCCCATCTTTCCGGCAATTTTCGGATCCCGGCTCGAAAAAAGGAGTCCTCTTTTGACGCTATCCATGAAGCAATCCATTTTTCCAATTCTTCGAAGGATTGAAAATGTTGATCTGCCAGGCCGTGTGCCATGGAACGGAATAGGTGGAAGTCAGAAGGGGCGACATCTGGGGAATACGGCGGGTGGGGCAAGACTTCCCATTTCAGCGTTTCCAGGTACTTTTTGACCACTTTTGCGACGTGAGGCCGAGCATTGTCGTGTTGGAGGATGACTTTGTCATGTCGCTCTTGATATTGTGGCCGCTTTTCTTTTAGCGCGCGACTAAGGCGCATCAGTTGCATTCGGTAGCGATCTCCTGTGATGGTTTCACCCGGTTTTAAGAGCTCGTAGTAAATCACACCGAGCTGATCCCACCAAATACAAATCATAACCTTGGCGCCGTGAATATTCGGTTTTGCCGTCGACGAAGAAGCATGCCCGGGCTTTCCCCATGATTTTCTGCGTTTAGGATTATCGTATCGAACCCACTTTTCATCACCGGTTACGATTCGATGTAAAAACCCCTTACGATTTTGTCTTTGAAGCAGTTGCTCACATACAAATAGACGACGCTCGATGTCCCTCGGTTTCACTCGGTTTCAACTCGTACGGCACCCAGTTTCCTTCTTTCTGAATCATGCCCAGGGCCTTGAGACGTTTTGAAATGGCTTGCTGACTCACTCCCAACGATTCGGCAAGCTCTTCTTGGGTTTGGCACGAATCTTCATCAAGCAATGCTTCTAGTTGTTCATCTTTGAAGGTTTTTTCTCTTCCACCACCATGTTTGTCTTCGACATCGAAATCACCATTTTTAAAACGTTGAAACCACTCCCGACACGTTCTTTCACTCAGAGCAGCATCACCGTAAGTTTCTGAGAGCATTCGATGCGCTTCAGCTGCATTTTTTTGCGAATTGTAACAGAAAAGTAAAACTTCCCGCAAATGGCGAGAATTGGGCACATAAACGGACATTTTCGAGCGTGAATAATACGAAAACAAGAACAACTGTCACTGAAACGGCGATGACAATTCGTTAGGCACTGTCCACACTCACTTTAAAGGCATTACCATCTATGTATTTCAACCAGCCTCAGCCGGTACAGCCACCTATCGGAAAACGGCGGAAGCAAAGTTGTACACCTGATAAATTAAATTAAATTAAATTAAATTAAATTAAATTAAATTAAATTAAATTAAATTAAATTAAATTAAATTAAATTAAATTAAATTAAATTAAATTAAATTAAATTAAATTAAATTAAATTAAATTAAATTAAATTAAATTAAATTAAATTAAATTAAATTAAATTAAATTAAATTAAATTAAATTAAATTAAATTAAATTAAATTAAATTAAATTAAATTAAATTAAATTAAATTAAATTAAATTAAATTAAATTAAATTAAATTAAATTAAATTAAATTAAATTAAATTAAATTAAATTAAATTAAATTAAATTAAATTAAATTAAATTAAATTAAATTAAATTAAATTAAATTAAATTAAATTAAATTAAATTAAATTAAATTAAATTAAATTAAATTAAATTAAATTAAATTAAATTAAATTAAATTAAATTAAATTAAATTAAATTAAATTAAATTAAATTAAATTAAATTAAATTAAATTAAATTAAATTAAATTAAATTAAATTAAATTAAATTAAATTAAATTAAATTAAATTAAATTAAATTAAATTAAATTAAATTAAATTAAATTAAATTAAATTAAATTAAATTAAATTAAATTAAATTAAATTAAATTAAATTAAATTAAATTAAATTAAATTAAATTAAATTAAATTAAATTAAATTAAATTAAATTAAATTAAATTAAATTAAATTAAATTAAATTAAATTAAATTAAATTAAATTAAATTAAATTAAATTAAATTAAATTAAATTAAATTAAATTAAATTAAATTAAATTAAATTAAATTAAATTAAATTAAATTAAATTAAATTAAATTAAATTAAATTAAATTAAATTAAATTAAATTAAATTAAATTAAATTAAATTAAATTAAATTAAATTAAATTAAATTAAATTAAATTAAATTAAATTAAATTAAATTAAATTAAATTAAATTAAATTAAATTAAATTAAATTAAATTAAATTAAATTAAATTAAATTAAATTAAATTAAATTAAATTAAATTAAATTAAATTAAATTAAATTAAATTAAATTAAATTAAATTAAATTAAATTAAATTAAATTAAATTAAATTAAATTAAATTAAATTAAATTAAATTAAATTAAATTAAATTAAATTAAATTAAATTAAATTAAATTAAATTAAATTAAATTAAATTAAATTAAATTAAATTAAATTAAATTAAATTAAATTAAATTAAATTAAATTAAATTAAATTAAATTAAATTAAATTAAATTAAATTAAATTAAATTAAATTAAATTAAATTAAATTAAATTAAATTAAATTAAATTAAATTAAATTAAATTAAATTAAATTAAATTAAATTAAATTAAATTAAATTAAATTAAATTAAATTAAATTGAATTAGATTAGATTACTGTAACTGATAACATTTCTAGGGATATAATAGACGTTGTTGCAATAATCGGTTAAATATGATTGGCGAATTTCACTACAGTTCTGATTCCTAGCTTCGAAATTTCTTCAAGTTTTTTGATCAGAAACTATCAAGTAAGCTATAATAAGTAGGTCGGAGTGGCGGCCCCGAGGCGGAGCCGACCTAGGTCATGAAAGCCCATCGAGATATCCCAGATAATAACGCTCACTTATTGCACCAATTTGAGCCTTGCATGAAGCCTAGTTAGCTATGTATAGTTTTATCGGCTAGATCCACTAGACTGCCGAAGAAAAAGTTACCTATAGAAGAAGCTAACTTGCATAGAAGGTGAAGTGCATTTTCTTCCTCTTGCTCGTTCTAAGATGAGCTAAAACTGAGATGGATTTTTAAAATGTTCTTAACTTTAAGTACAGAAAGAATTTCACATATTAAGGCTAAAGTCTGAATTGATTTATTCTTTATAATTGATGATTCTTTTTTTACATATTATATAAAATGAATAATTGCTTCTCTTTCATAAAATTTGACGGACAAAATGTTTCTGTATTTA
This sequence comes from Melieria picta, assembly GCA_964056695.1. Classification (NCBI taxonomy): domain Eukaryota; kingdom Metazoa; phylum Arthropoda; class Insecta; order Diptera; family Ulidiidae; genus Melieria; species Melieria picta. The sequence continues at coordinate 12,684,472 of OZ057399.1, read as the reverse complement.
TACGCAATTCAAACTCTTTGTCTGCATTTTGTATGCATCTTTCTGGGAGTTTATTATCACAGCGAAAATTGCCTCCCTCTCAGTTGGTAATCAATCAAAGTCTGGTCGACGCTGCCTGCATTTGACATCCTCCGAGGCTAAGTGAAATTTCAAGCACGCCTTCGAACACATCTCCCAAAACAGCAACGCTCACAGCATTCAAGTGATAGGAATTCCACAACTCTGCTGTCTATCCAGCCGGCATACCTTTGCACACCGCTTTGAAGCCAGCATCCTTTTGATATTTTATGTGGGAATTTATGGTGGAAATTGCCAAAAGTGGTACTCGTATATGTAAATCAATGTGTCATACGCATAAACTTGGTGCTGTGATGTTGAATGATGCTGGCGAATTCAAATTTCATTGCTGTTTACTAGTTATTTTGGGTTACATTATGAAGGCGTGCGTGAAGAAATGTGCACACCTTTCCCAAAAATGGAAATGAAAAACCGAAATTGTGGGGCGAAGCAGTGAAGCATATGAAGTAATAAATAAGTGTGAAAAATAAAGTGGAAAAGTGGATTAAATTTGTAGAGAAAAGGAGATAAAAAGCGAGTGAAAAAATCGTTCTTTGCTCCGCCGAGCAGCAAGTAAAGCTGAACATTTTCCTTCAAACGAAATGACCACTAAAGGTCGTCGTTTTTTGGTAGTCAGCCTCGAGTTGACGATATGTGCAAGAAAAAATAAATACAAAATGGTCAAATGGGCTTTTATGTTTAGTTTTTATAATCGTTTGAAAGTCTACTATTGCAATTTAATGGGCGAAAATCAAAAGTATAGGTTATATAAGTAGGTTAGAGAGAATGGAAGAAAATTTAACAAATAACTAGGTTTAGTTTATGGCTATCGCTGTTATTCTTCGAGCAATGCAATGGGCCACAAGTGAGAGAAAATGAAAAGAAATGTTTTTAAATATAACATTTTCTGAAATCGTTAAATATATCAAGAATATCTATATTCTACAAACATATTCAGTTTGAGAAATGTCGTCATAAATATTTATAGATTATTACAATTACAGAGATCTTAGAATCAGGTATAAAATAAAATAGGAAAACGCCGAAAATTAAGTCAATCAATTAAATCAAACTCTAAGAACTGCAGCCATAAATAGTGATAGGTTAAAAAAATTGCAGTGATCTTAGAGCAAAAACCGAAAACGCCATCAATTAATCAAATCAAACTTAGCTCTTGAACTATTGTTGTTAATAGTAAAGGTTAAAGCAATTGCAGATCTTTTAAAAGCAGATATAAGAATGGGACAGACAGATAATTCGATCAATAAAATCAACATTCTAAGAACTCTCGTGGCATTACAGGTTTTTCAAAATAAAGTATGCGATGAAATTGAAAATGCCAGGAATTCTATTACACAATCAATTAAATCAATCATTCTCACAACTGTCGTAATGCAATGTTATGGAACAAAGAATGAAGTTACGATCAAATGGGAAAGACCCAATATTCGTTGACGTCATCAATCAAATCAATCATTCTCATAACTGTCCTGGCAATAGACTAAAAAATGTCATCAAATGAAAGAGATGAAAATTCTCTAAAATATGCTTGCTTTAAGCTTACAAGCTGACTTTGGAAGTTATTTATAGATATAAAGAAATTTTCTAAAAATTGTATTAATAAAAAATGCTTCTACTCGTTATTTTCGTGGACGCTCGAAGGACCTGCATGTAGATAATATTGACTTTATGTCCATTCATCATTATAAACATTACGCCATGTACTGTAGAGGCTCCTCTGTGGCAACTTTAACTACTGTCCCGTTCAAGGCAATTTTCATTACCGCCGCAAAGTCGCACGTATTACCACTTTTTCTGTGCAATTGAACTTAATCGCCTTACGGCCACGTTGGCTCAGCTGCCGGCAAAGGGTTTAGCACTTCAAAGTGGATGCCAACCGGAATGAGCAGCCGACGCACAGTGCTTCGACTCCATACAAAATTGCGGAAAAAATAGAAGGAGTACGTGAAATTCGCTGAAAATTTGCAGTCTAAGTCATTTTGGGCTGCTGACTTCAAAATTAGTGTTTGTTTAAAAAAAAAAAATATATAGTTAAAAAAAATCGAATATATGGTTATGTATTATTTTATCATCACCTAGCCCAAACCGCTGGAGCTGTAATGATGAAATTTGGTCAAAAGTTGTATTTTCGAAAGTCAACACTTAAAAATAAGCGATTTCAAAAACGTCGACCTTGAAAGGGCGGAAAGGAGGTGGTGAAGCTTATATGGACGGACATTGTTTTTTGGTCGGATTGTTTAAACATTTTGTATAACTACTCAAAAAACAATAACGAAATACGTATTTCAGCGTTTTACTAAAGGCCTTTAAAGGGTGGAAACAGGGCGGTGAAGTGGCTTAAAGGAAATAATTTTTTTGTTTGATATCCTTAGAGCTTAACATGGATATCACACTGCCATGAAGATGCAATGCAGCTTAATTTACAACGGCGAGACTATTATAAAAATTATTCTTCAAAATTAGACCTTCTTTAAAATTAGACATTCCTCCTTTTTTTAGAATATATTGGTATTAAATCACATTTTAGCAAACAAATTCCATAATAATGAAACTTAATATGGCTCATAATGTGTTAAATAGGCGTGCCAATCCAATTTTTATAAAAAACATTCATAATTCGTGGCATTAATTTGGGTACACATTTTGGGCGCAATTTTAACTCAAGCGACTTCTGTAACAAAATCAACATTAGTAGTTTCGACAAAATTTTATTTTTCATTAGATGTAAGTTATTTTTGTAATCTGTGAGGGCTAAGCCCGGTAGATGTAATAATAAATAAATAAATAAAATTTAATATTTTCCAAAGGCGCAAAACGACGCAGAATTTGTTTTTGTGGACTTAAGAGAAGAAAGTCCATCTAAAAAAGGTCATAAAAAGGATTTACACCAGTTCACGCCATTCGATTTAAATTGCCTTTCTAAATTTGGTTATTTTTAATTTTCATTGGTTAAAAACATTCATTTTTGAAAATTCGTACAAAAAAAAATATTTATGCTAAACAAAAAAACCGATCAGCGGTCTCGCTCCTATCAATGTAGTTTTAATATTAAAATAAATTAGTAGCCTATCTACAACAATACATTTTCTACAATTTTTTTTATACAAGCACCTAAATTTCATTTTTCCCCTTCATAAATTTTTGTAAAAATATATCCGACTTTGAAAAGCTATATCTCATAATCGAACATTTTTCGAGAAAGTATTTCGGATCCAGCTTAATTAAAATATTACCTTTGCCATGATACTACGTCTGTCAAAATCTGCGATAATTTTTTTTCTTATTTTTGTCCACTCTCGAAGCACTGTTCGACGTGGCAAAATGTAAAACGCAACAGCGCAGAAAATACGCAATTATTGAAATTGAAATATGCATTGGTGTGCATAAATGTGTGCGATCCTTGAAACAAATGTAAAAACAAAATAACATCGACAAATACATTTATGAAAAGCCTTTCAACCTTTTTTCCGGCTCAAATGTGGCCTTGAAAAACGTTAAAACAGTGATGAGAAAATTGTAATAGATATAAAAATAGGACGCTTCTGGCAGTCCATAGACATATTTGATCATAACAATATATTTGCATAAATTTAATAAATAAAAAGGAAGCATTTTTCAAGCGTTTTTACCGGCGGCAGCAATGTTTGGTCAATCTGTTGACCTTCATTTGATTGCAGGCGCCATATTTTATTTATTTTATTTGCTGCTGTTGTCGGTGTTCACTTTTTACGATTGCTGCTTGAGGCATCTGCAAGTTTTGCAATTTTCTTGGTATTAAGAATTTTCTAACTGACAGCATGCGCAGGGAATTCTCTAAACAACCTTCAAAATTCTGCAGCGCCTTTAAATTAAAATCACAAACAAGAATAAATAAACTGCGAGAAAATGCCACAAATGTGACAACAAAAACAAAAAAACATAATTAGCATTGCATTTCAATCAGCTCATTGCTGCAGCACGCAGCTAAAGTTCAACCAACTCGAGTGCGTTGGTTTAGATCAAACCAAAGCTTGCGCTCGCCGCTGCCTTCATGACACTTGCATGGTCGTTCCACAACGCCACGACTGGCAGCGCGACCACCTTGAACCTCACGCCGAACCACCAACGGTCGACCAGTTAATCTGCTAAGCTATGTAAAATCAACACCACAGCCCTACCTCAGTCGCCGTTCAACGCTCACTGCTCGACAGCGCCACTTACCGCAGCATCAGCGTGTATTTGCTGTTCTTGGTGGCCTTTTTGCGCGCCAAAATCACCAGCGCCAGAAAATTGCCAATCACGCCGAGCGCCAGCACAATGCCGCCGCACAGAAAGCGTCGCCGGTTGTGGTAGAGCGCCAGCGGCTCGGACGCAGCGGGTGCGACCGTGTCGTTGAGCGCTGGCTCCACATCCAGCGGCATATACACGAAAGTGGCGTTGTCCATGCTGCCAGCAAAATCGTCGAAGACACCGACAAATCGAAGCACTTTTGCAGACGCGCGCTGCTTTTGTTTTGCCGTACGTCGCCTTTGCCGGGCGCTGTGTCTTTCGTTGTGACGGTGGCAAATGCAGATTTTGGGCAATGCCGCTAATTTGTTTGTGTTTTATATTTCTTGCGAGTTGCTGCAGAACTCGTTTCGAACAACTATCACGAAAAACTTTTTGCAATTAAAGCGCCACACGCACCGGCACAGTACAAACGATTGCAGTCGAACTAGGCTGCAGGGAAAACTTTGCGGCTGCACTCGAGATGTAGCACCGAACGCTTCTCTACGGATGCACTGATTGACAATGCGTCAATTCAATTCGATTCAATATTGACACCGTGCAGGGCATTCAGTCATTTCAATTTGACTGCGCGTCAATTTAACGGCTGAATGTTGCGTTTATTTGCCTGACTCGCTTCGCTTCGACTCGACTCGGCTCGGATCGGATCTCACTCGAAATTGCATCCAATCGGTAGCGCGGCTCGTGGCGAACTGTGCGAGCGTGTGGCGTCGGAACACTTTAATTGCTGCGGCCGCACTTGACTCGGACTGGGGGCTGTGATAGCAGCAGCACCGACAACGATTACAACAAAAGCAGCAACTGAAAAAGTGCGAACGATTGCTGCTACTGGCTGCTGCTGAGTGTGATGATGATGATGATGACGATGATGATGATGATAATGACGTTGGCAATGTAGTTAATGACGATTGTTGGTAGCGTTGGTTGTTGGCGTAAAAGGAGGCTCGCTCGTGTGTCTGTATGCGTGCGCTGGTTTATTTCGCATTCGTTTGGACGTTCGGCTATGGTCGTGCCGGCGCTGCACAGTGGTGCAGAAGTTCAATTAAACTTTAACGCTTTTAAGTTCAGTGAGAGATTAGGTTTTTAATAACGAATTAACGCATAGATGATGTAAAGGTTTGTAGAAATGGTTGAGAAGGTAAAAGTAATTTTTATGTTATGTTTTTCTGAAAGAGCTGATTAAGACACACAGAGATGGCGCGACTGCCTCTTAACGTCAATATGAACCTCGATCTCCCTGATAGAAGAGTTGAAAGCTCAGTTTAGCTGGTGTAAAACGATGATTCTAGGAATTGTTTCCTCCAATGAAATTAAATTTTTACACGTGATCAAGGAGATTCGGGGTTTTAACATACTAACTTTTCAAGAAAATGCGATGTAAATTTTCAAGGATATAAAGGATTACAATTTTCAAAGGACTTTTTTCATTACCTTTTTTTTACAAATAGATAAAAACTTAATTTTATTTAAATTCTTGAGCCTTTCCTCTTTCATTTGATATGCATATCGCCATATTCTATCCAGGTTAAGTATTTTTTATATTTTTCTTATTTTTAATCCCCTTCAAAAGTCCTTTTAAAAGGACAAAAGATGTAGAAATAAAAGTAAGTAAGAGTAATTACACTGCACAACAGCATGTCTGTTGCATGGAGTTTTTTACATGAATCTGAATCGTTTTTCCCAGGTGTTTTCAAAACCATACTCCGTTTTTATGTAACAGCTCTAGTTTTCGCAAAAAATGGGCGTGCCACTTTTTCGAATTTTCCTCGGCTTTTTTCTCGTTTTTTACTGTAATTTCTGAAGCAATAATCCTATCGACATGATTTTTATATAGTTGCACTAACAACATCTCACGCCATCTTTTCTGACATTAATCAATTTTATGCGTTCTAAATTGGCGTTGTAATAAGGTTTCAAAGTTGGGAAATATTGAGTTTCAAGGTGTTTTTTCTGATGGCGAAAATCGTACAGATGTTTCATAAATCAAGTTACGAAGTATATGAATATCTTAAGAAGAAACATCAAGCAATACAACACAGCCAAATTATTTGGCGGAATACACATTCGCATCGAAATAATAGTACCATAGCTATTTTCATTAATTTTCATAGATTTTCCTTAAAAAATTTGGGGCCTAAAAATATGCAAAGTTTTTTGTTTAGAGCAATTCAAATCTTTTTGTTTTTTGCTTGTGTTTCAGACTATAAATGTAACATATATATTAAAAGAGCATATTTTGAGGCTCCTAATTTTTTAAGGAAAATGTATGAAAAATTATGAAAATGACTATGGTACATTTTTGCTATTATTTCGATGCGAATGTGCATTCCGCCAAATAATTTGGCTGTGTTGTAATGTTTGATGTGTCGGCTTTCATTATATACCTAACTCGTTAATTTATTTACGAAAATTGTGTTTTTGACCATCAAAGAAAACGCCTTAAAATGCCATTTTTCCGACTTTGAGGTCCAATTACCGCGGAATTTTAAAACTTATAAAAATAAGTTGCATCGGAAAAGAAGCCGTGCGGTGTTGTTAATGCGATAAGGTGAACATCATGTCAATCGGTTTATTGGTTTTGAAATTACTATAAAAAATATGGAAAAAGTAGAGGAAAAACTGAAAAAATGACATGGTACCTATTTCTCACAAACTAGAGCTGCTAGAAAAAATCTGAGGATAGATTTGAAATCTGCGCACCCAAATTAGTAAGAAACAGTAGAAAAACTCCATGCAACAGAAAAAAGTGTTTTTTGTTGTGCTGTATTATTAATTAATCTATCGATTAATTAATAATACGTACATCAGTTACATAACAAATCTTAAACTTTGTTTTTTGTTTTGCTCTTTCCGCCATCTGAGCCACTGTGCGCTGCTCCGTTGTTGTTCGACACATTGAGTCAGCTGTCGCTGCTGGCAGGCCGGGTTTGTTCGTATTTTTGCTTGCATTTACACATATGTATGTGTGTACCCATGTTTTGGTTTGAGTTTTTTTGCATATGACTGAATATGTGTGTGTCATTGTTTGTTTGTTGTCAGTCTGAATTGCACTCCTTTTTGGCCAAAACTTCAATCGCCCCGCAAGTTGAACCACCTCTACGCCGCCATCAACAATCACGCGACTCCTCCCAATTGTCTAAAATCAATTTGAAACTTTGCACTTTAATAGTAAATATTTTGAAGGTTTCCGCGCGCGCGCACTTATCTACAGCGTCACTGTCGAGTTTGGTTGTTCTTGCTGCTGTTCGACGCAGGCGTGTGTGCGTCTGCCTGTCTGGCGCTGCTGTGCTTTGTGTTTGTTGCTAAATAAGGCAAAAGTATGCGCGCGTCTTTTGCATACAAATTTCTGCCATCGGCTTAGCGTCGAAAAGAAACGGAAGCTGCAATTGTTTTGCATGAATGAAAAAAGTCGAAAAAGTGTCACTTGAAAAAGTGCGCACGCTGCATGCACTGCACGCACAGCTTTGCCATTTCACTCATTTGCTGCAATATTTATTCGTTTCATTTGTACATCTGTTGGCCTGTTTGCTTGGTATTGTTGTTGCTGTCAATACTGGCCTTTGCCTCTACGCATTCCGGCGTTTTATAATGCCTACTTTTCAGTCGAATTTTACTTATTCGCCACTTAATCTACTCATTTGCATTCCTGCCATTCTGCGCATTTTGGTTTTTATTCTTTATTGGCTGCATAAATCTACTTCATTCGGAACACAATAAAGTTTATTGTTTTGTAAAAATTATGCACTTGGCATGTGAATGCATGGCGCAACGCTTTTTCGAGCCTGCGTTGAAAACCATCCGATTAGGCTTTAGCAACCAACTGGCATACGCCCACCGCAGTGCCACAGCGCACAAATGACCCTGAAGTGCACAAAGCCGGTCGCAGGAGCTTCTGACGGCTCAGTACACAACGCGTCTACGTTCTCGTTCGGTGCGTTTCGGCGCGTTTGTGTCGCGCCATAAATAAAAACTTATCAAGCAGGAATTTCATAATCTGCACGCACACACAACCACACCCATGCAGCATACCACAAATTGCCAACACAAAGGCACCTGCGTTGCTTATTCGGTGCTACAGAACGTATGAGTAACATTTAAAGCGTCGATTAAATGAAAATAACTCATACGCCGCATTGAGCCGGCGGTAAAGCGAAAAATTGTGCTTGGATTAATTTGCATTTTAATTTGGCAAATTCCACTGAAATTGATATGCAAAAAATGTGCAAAAATGTGCTTAAGGTTTATGTTGTTTAATTTTTGCATAGAAATGCAGAAAATACGAATGTGTAGGAAATCCATGACCTTAACAGGTCGTAGAGCAGAATAAATATTTTGTGTGATATTCAGACAAGAAATTTAAATCTCGTTGTTTATAACAACCTTTGACAGTAGCAATTCTCATACACTGCAAAACAAGAAAATGGCTGGGTTCAGGTGTATCGCATTTAATAGAAGACGTCAGTACATGTCGTAGTGCATGGAGAAACAGTCTAAAAAGACTGTTTGAATTTGTTTAAAGTGGTTTATAGATGGCATTTTAGTGCTCCTTTATGGTTTAATGGATTTTATTAATGGATTTTTACATTAATCCAAAGCTTAGGAAAAAAAATGTATGTATAAAAGTATGTTTGTATGTCGATATAATGTATGTCGGTTTGCAGTAAGTACATTCGATCCTACAATAACCTACAATAATAATTCGATAACAATGACCTGCAATAAATAATTCTCTGGGGAAAAATAGGCTCCGATGAAAATTCCTAGGCCCTCGCTTCTTGGACAACTTGAACAACCTCAGATCAGTCAATATCAGAGACTCGCTGGGGTTTATGCACAAATTGCATTGGCTTCTAAAACGATAGGCGCATAATCATAGTCCCGCATAAAAGCCGGCTTTAGTTAGCAAAAGACTAAAAAGATAAAGTCGACTTTAATTTTTCAGTTACCATAGTCAGTTTAGAACATGCTTCTACGTAGCAGCGACTTTTTGAAACAGCAAACGAAAGCAACGGCAACTCTACAAAAACTAGCGATTCGGTGTTACAAATGAGAATTTATTTACGGAATTATGCCCACCCCGATTTATGTTGTAATCAATTATTTTGCAATATTTGTTTTCCTGAACACTAATAAGCAGTTAAAAGTAGATGTCTACGGTCGATTACTTGTGGAAAGCAGACGGCAGCACAAAAAAATCGATTGCACAGTTTTCCGAGGATTAATCTGCCCATCTCTGACATAAACAAACAGCTGATTGATTTTGAATTTGAATTTTTGTTTACTTCGAAAGCGACAAAGCAGGATGGCAGACGTAAGCAGCGTAAGTAAATTTGTACAATTTGCATGTAACAGCTATTATACCATTTATCTAAACATCTACCTAAATTAGGGAAGAAATCGGGAACCGAATTGGACGGCCGCAGAAAAAGACTGCTTGCGGGAGTTAATAAACAGCCACATTAACATCGTTGAGAGCAAACGGAACAATATGTCGCTCATCAGAAAGAAGGATGCTTGGGAGAGTATCCGGATGGATATGCAGGCATCCGGATTCAATCGGGACATACCCCGATTGAAGCAGCAGTGGATGCGCATGAAGATGGGTGCCAAAAAAGCTGTGGCACAAGTGAAGAGAGCGACTGTGGCCACAGGAAATGTTGTCGCCATTCCGACGATAAATGAAGAGGACGAACAAATTCAGTCGATGATTTCGTTCGACCTTCAAGAGGACACTATTCTTATCGACAGCAATACCGATCCATCCACGCATATCCCTACCTGCAGCCCAGTCCGTTTATGTCAGGCATCTCCGACAGCTGGTGATGGCGCTGCTTGCAGTACTACGCTTGCAGCTGCTAGCGTACCTAAACGCAATGAAGGTCTTCTCAAGCGGTTACAGAATCTTCCAAAGAAAAGAACGATCAAAGATGATGTCATCAAGGAAAGACAGCAGTAAATTGCAAAGGAATCGGAGCACACCGACGAAATTCATTCGCTTCGGATGGAACAACTCCAGGCTGAAATTGCTCATCAGTCCCGGATGCAAAAACGACAGGAAGAGCAGTCGGATGAGCTGCACGCCCTAAAGTGCCACCATCTTCGCCTTCAAATAAGGCAGCAGGAATTGATCAACGAACGTTTAGCATCTGTAACCGTTCTTGAAGACCAGAACAATTGCATGTGAAAACACAGGGCAACAAATTTATACTTTTTCTAACCACTTCTGGTTCTGACATCAGTTCTAATGCTATAAGGGATCGCTGATTTCGAATACGTAAACCGTTTGTAAAACTTAAAGAAAAGTCGCTTTTCGGATTTGCCCATATTTTTAATCGTTATTTCTAAACCAATAATCCTATCGACATAATTTTCATGTTTTTGCACTAACAGCATCTTGCGCTTTCTTTTCTGATACTCATTTCTAAGCGTTCTGAACTGCCGTGGTAATAAGGCTTCAAAATAGGAAAATATATGCATATTTATTGTTGGTTTAGAAATTTCGATAAAAAATAAGGGCAAACCCGAAAAGCGACACGTCAGTTTTTTCTTTAAGTTTTACAAACGGTTTACGTATTCGAAATCAGCGATCCCTTATTGCATTAGAACTGATGTCAGAACCAGAAGTGGTGTTTTGTGATTGATCAATGTAATTTAATGTGAAGAAGCTTTTGAAGTATTTTGAGTTAAGACTGGTATCGCTCATGGAGAGCATGTGATTTAATTTTGTTATATTTAGAGTTTAAGCAGTTTTTGCAGTACGCACTTAGTTTTAGTTATTCGTGTGCCTTACAGAGTTTTTGTTTTGTAGATTTTAAGGGCGTTCAATGCGACAAACAGCGTGTCGCATTTTTTCAATATGAAAATATGAATTCTATTCTATGAATAGCAAATATAAAAACGTTTGAATTATGTTTAGAAATGTGTATTTATAAATGCAGCTCTGTACGCTCTGCCAGAATTCGATAAAGGTATTTCTATGCCATCACTGCTTTCTGCGACTGAAATTTGTTCCACAGAGGATGAAATGTCCAAAACTGTAGGATATTTGTTTAAAATATGTTAGGTAGTGTAATGTAATAAAAGACCTACATGAAATATTTCGTTCTTTGGCAATGTTGTGAAGTACAGCAACAGCTACAACTATATTTTTAGCTGTATTTAAGTCAACCCTTAATCGTTCAAATATTGACCGGAACTTAGATTTCAGCTGTCCATTTAAACACTCAATTTTGCTTCGTGTCGCGATATGGCTTCTGTTATACCTAAAACGGGAAAGATTTCAAGTAGGAAGAATAATTGAAAAGCATTTCAATTTACCTTTCTTCTTTAGATGTTGAGGGATTTCTGACTGGCGTTATTAATATTGGTGAATTAGGATAGCCTGCATCTCCAACTAGTACCCCATTGTGTTGAGGTTTGCTGGCTTCCAATCTGGTTCTTAGACTGCATCTGTCCCAAATTCGGGCATCGTGTATTGAACCACGAGATCTTGCGACGATATCAAGAATTCTGCAGTCTGCATCGCAAACAATCTGAATCATTATGCAATTTTTTTTTAATCTAGCAGAGCAGCATGCACCTTTGAAGAAATACCTGCACATTCAGGGAATAATATCCCTTTCTATTGAGATAATGGCCTGCCATCACTGGTCCAACATATCTTGCTGGACATTTAATGCGCACGTGGGTGCAGTCGATAGTTCCAATAACTTTCGGAAATCCAGCTATTTGGTAAAATTTATTTTTTACTTCATTTAGTTCATTGCTGTTTGGAAATCGAATAAAATGTGGCAGCAATAACGCAATTCTTTTGGAGATATCTTTTATTATTCTTCCAACGGTAGTCTGAGATAAACCATGCAGATCAGCTGTAATGCATTGATAAAATTAAATATTTAAGGTACAAACTGGACAAGGGAACAATTGTATTGGAGCAACTTACCAATATCACTTTGATGAACATTTCTTCCAAGGAAGCGCAAAGTGCAGAGGACTTGTATATTTATCGGTACCGGAAGGCCTCTGTTGCTGCTCGGTTCTTGAATGTTCAAAACATCAATTACAAACTGAGCAGCAACTTTATCGAGCCGGTAACGACTATAGAAGTCCTCGTCATCTAACTCGAATGGATCGATGCGGCTTTTGTATACTTTTCGCCGTCTCAGCACAATGTCGTCGTTTATTATATTGAAGTCTCTTTCAATTTGCTCAAAATGAAACATTTTACTTTGATTGGATTCCTTTCCTTTGATTTACGTTTTCGAATTTTATAAAAGTGACATTTCTGCTCATTTTGACTTATTGCTAACTGGTTTAGCAACAGCTTTTGCTTGTTTTAAAGTTAGAGTATACTTTAAGCGTTAAAGTATGCTCTAACTCGACTATGATTGACTTAGAGCCTACTTTATTTAAAAGTATACTTTATTCATCTTAAAGTGTACTTTATTTCGACTATGACTATGCGCCATAATCTTTGAAACCAACAAACTTTAAGCTTTTCAGTAAAAGGTTTATTCCTCATTCTGCTTTCTTTCTTCTTCATTAATTTAATCCTTTAAGCAGGGTGAACTTTAAACATTTCAGTAAGAAGTAAAAAGTTTGTTCTTGTGCATCATTCTTTTGAATCTACTTTACATGAGTTGAACAGTGCGTATGAGCAACTTTTAACTTGTAAGCACACATCGCTCTTCGCAAGTAGGCTTCCCAACTATTAACACGGTTTAGGGAGGACAAAATTTGGCTTGAGGAGGACTTTATATGGGAACTATTTTGTTTCAGGAGGACATTCTTTCAATATTTCACCATGTTTTTATAAAAAACAAGTGTAAAAAGAGAAAACCTAAAAGCACATGTAAATTTTAACTTTTTAACCACTTTAAAAAATAAAACAAAACCCATATTTGTGCGACTGTAATCAACAATATCAAACAATATTTTCACTATCAACATCGAGATCACACAATGCTTTTTTTAATGCATTGTATATTATGTGCGCGTGACAATTGCCTTTTAATATGTTTTGGTTTGAATTCTTAAGATTAAAAAAGGGGAATTATTTTTACCAAAGTTTGCATTCGTATTATCAGCACAAAACATTTTTTATTTTTAAGTCTAATTTTTCCAATGCGGCCTTAATCATGTTGAACATTCCAGCAGCTGGCTCATCCGGATTTTCAACGAAAAATAAATAAATAACATTATATAATGCCCATTATATAATGTTGAATGCCCAAAGCAGCATCGAAATATTGGACACAAATTGGAAAAATGTTCCTCATAAATTGATTAAGTTGCCATTAAAAAAAAATTGAAATTTAATTTGAGCTTGAGGAGGACTTTTTGGCTTTTGAGGAGGACGGAGGACATTATCTGTTCAAGGAGGACGGTTGGGAAGCCTATTCGCAAGTGAACGAAAGCTCGGTTTTTTAATAATATTTTATTGGTGTGGACGGTTCAGCAACGGTTCAGGATTTGCAGTTTGTCAAATCTAAGGCGAGCATTGTTCGATAGGCACAAAAGGCTGTCAATTGCCTGAAAAAGGTGTAAATAAGTTGAAGTTGAAGTATTAAAAACCAGAGTAGATATAAACTTGTGGTGGCCAGTCGAGTAACAATTGCTGCCTAAACTGATACTCGTAACAATTACTTTTTTCACTTTTTCACACTTTTTTCCTTTTGGAAGCTTCTCTTGCACGATCAGTGCAGTGCTCTAAGTAACTCATACGCCATGTAGTCCAAAGAATAAATTATGTTTAGAACAAATAATATCACTACTTTTTTCTTTGTTGCACACTACGGCTGTGTTATAGGAATTGTAAGAAGTCATGTAGAGGAATTTTGCAGGTTCTGTACGTGAAGAAAGGAGACTGCGTTGCATTTACTAGGAGAATGCTGTGTTCTTATGCATGATTACTTCAGGGCGTTAAGAACTAGGTATACTAAAATTCGTCTTGGATGCTGAAATTACATATGAATTGTGAATCCATGAAGGGGGACACAATAGCGCCTCCTTCCCCATCAGCAACAACAAGGCTGTGTTTAGTGCTTAAGTGAATTTATATCCAGATTGCATAAACGATTTTAAAAGTTTTAGCCTCTTTTTAACGAGTTTTAAATTGCTGCTACCACACTTGAAGACGTTAGTTAAATACAAATTGATACTTCTACTTGGTAACAAAAATTATTTGCATGTCCTTGCCTATGCAGCCTTTTCGAATTGTGTGTTTCCATAGTCCTTGAACGTTTTTCAAGAAATTCTTCAGAACGTGAATTATGCGAAAAAAATGGCAGCAAGTAATGGTAATTGAATTACCTTGGCTCTAATAAAACTCAAATAAAAACCGATGACGTCAATGTTGGCAAAAAAAAAAAACAATACTACACATATGTACATACAACTACAACGTATACGTACACAACAAAGTACGAAGGCAATGCGACATGATTCGTCTAATTGATGCGCACACAGCGTCCAGGACTATGGCGGCAGCAAACACGAACAAGGCGAGCAACATAAAATATCAACAACAGTAGCGACAAGAAAAAAATAGACTACAGTAAAATTCCGGCCATTAATTTGTTGGCCAAACGTCAAATTGCAAACATCGCAGTTTCCATACGAAAATTAACCCCTTCAGCGGCACGTGGCTGAGATGTGGCAGAGCATAAAATTCTGCGGCTGTCATAACATGCGACAGAACGTTGTAAGTAAGCAAATTTTGTATGTGACCATTATTCGGCCGAAGGGCAGACGTTAGCGGAAAGTTTATTGAAATTTAAGTAGCACACGGCGCTAGGACAACACACACGCACTCACACAGACACATACAAGCACGCACGTATACCAGCTACCCACCAAGCAAAGTGTGAGAAATAGGCAACAATCGTCAGTGGCAACAAATTGGCGACTCGCCGATTTATTGCCGTAGCGACAAATTACAATTATGTACAAAAACACTTTGCTTGCCAGGACTTTGAAATATCGAATTATTTCAATGAGAATGATCGTATTTTAAAAATTGTTATTCATTCGTCGACGAATAGTCTGAGTCTGAACTGTTACTGGCAACTGAATTTGGTGAAAGTTGTGTGCCGCTTCAAGCATTTGAAGCCAAGTCCTCATTTTCAATACCACAAAATCACTGCAATCTCTCTGGATTCTGAGAACAGTTGAGTAAAAACGTGAGCTCGAACTTCTACTGGCCTCTAGACTTGCTGACAAGGAGAACAACTAATTTCACTTTTGAATTTTGCCAATTGTTACTTTTTAAATAAAATGAAAATATTACAAATACATTTGTTCAAAACACTTATTGCTTAATTTAGCAAGTCGCCTAAGGCGATAAAAAAGCTATTTGAAAATGACTCGTCAAGGCGATAAGAAAACGACTCGTCCAGGCAATATGAAAATGACTCGTCCAGGCGATATGAAAACAACTCGTCCAGGCGATATGAAAACGACTCGTCCAGGCGATATGAAAACGACTCGTCCAGGCGATATGAAAACGACTCGTCCAGGCGATATGAAAACGACTCGTCAAGGCGATAAGAAAACGATTCGTCCAGGCGATATGAAAATGACTCGTCCAGGCGATAAGAAAACGACTCGTCCAGGCGATAAGAAAACGACTCGTCCAGGCGATAAGAAAACGACTCGTCCAGGCGATATGAAAACGACTCGTCAAGGCGAGTTGCTTTCGGCGGACGTTTTAGAGCGACTGGTGATACGAAATCGATACGCTGGCGATATTACCGGCGATAAATTTGTTGCCGGGAGCGAATCGTTTTCTTATTGCCGGCAACAAAAAATGTCTGGTGGGTACTTGTGCTAATTGTAGCAACAATTTGTGCTGCATTAGATGTGCGAATGGCGCACTAACCGACAGGCAGCACGCGCCTCACCGGCCGGCTTCAGCTCATTATTTCGCTGGCCGTGTGACATTAGGCCCGTCGACGTTGTTTGGCGACACTAGCAAAACAATCGAAGAAATTAGTATGAAAATAGCCAAAGCATGTGCAAAAACGAACAACAAAAACAATATCAAACCTTGCCTGCTGGCGCCTCTTGCAGCTAGTACATACATAAATATGTATGTAACATACTTACATACGTGCCTGTTCGATAATTTTGTACTTATTTGCTTTATTTTTATTTTTATTTCCGTTTAAGTTTTTGCCTTTGCCGCCTGCGTTTTATTGCACTTTTTTGTATATGTTTTCGTTTTCGTTTGGGTTTTGTTTTTTTGCAAAGAGGTCAATTACCTTCATACACTTTGACTCTCCGTTCATTCCGTTCCGTGCAGCCGATGTTGAAATATTTCATTTTCAGCTATTTCGTGTGTTGTTTGTTGCTTTCTGCTGCGGCATTTTGTTTATGTTTACATTTGTGGGTCGCAATAATTTATATTTTTAGCCGTCTTGTTGTCACTCCTTGTTAAAAATTGCTATGATCACTTCCTCATTTGGACTTGCGCTGGCACGCTCGTTAGTCTAATTTGGGTGCACAGCCAGCGTCAGTCGAGCTGTCATAGACTGCGAATCCCTTTTCAATTGAATAAGAACATAATTAAGTAATTGGGCGCTAGTGTTAAGACTTGTGGTGCTGTATTGTGTGCGTGTACGTGGTGACATAAATACTTTCGAGTGTATCCTTTGCAGCTCAAACATTTTCAAGACGGACTACTTGACTGCGGTGCTTAACTGAAACTTAATATTGCTGGCATAAATTCGATGTTTTTATGTGTAGTGAAATGACTGCTTATGCAAATAAGATGGTGGTAGTAAAACGCAAGACTTTATACATGCAAATGAAAAGGCAAGGACAAGGACAAAAGGGTTCTTGAACTTTGCGCCTTGAACACTCGACTCGTCATTATGGTGAATTTATATTTTTTTGCAATATTTTATGATAGATGCTTAGCAGGAAAAGGCATTAAATACTTTAGGTACTTTTATGCGTTAACCAAAATGACATAAACATAAAGAAAACAACGAAAGGGGCTAAAGGTAAACTAGTGTCCGACCGAAACATGTTTTTTGGGCTGAAACCGAAACCGAATTTCGGTTTTTTTTAATATTCGGCCGAAACCGAAACATTCTAGTTGAAATAAAAATCGAACGAATTTTACATTAAGTAAATAAAGAACAAACATAACATAAATAAAAAAGTACTTATTAATAAAAACAATTTATTCATTTTTTAAAAATATAAACATAAAAAAATCACCCTTTCGTACCTTACTCGCTGCTATTCAAAATTAAATAATTTGATTTATATGCTAAAAAAAGTTTATTTACATTGGTGGCATCTAAATTACTTCTCCTTTCACTATACACATATATCTGCTACATAATAAAATGTAAACAAATATTCTAGAAAGTTTCGGTTTTGGCCGTTCGGCCATTTTTTGGCCGAAACTGAAACCGAAACCACTTATTTGCGCCCGTACTTCTTCAACCGTCCTCCCATAAAGTATTTAAAAAACTACTTTCCACATTTAAATTCGGGCTCCCGAAAACACCGAGTCCTGGTAAAACACTATCCTTCTTCTCCCTCATTCTTATTTAAAATTACAGTTGCTAACAGTGATGTGGATAGATGCCAAAATGCTTTCACTCTGGTAACGAAAAAAAACATGATTTCTTGGTAATTTTTACTAATCCGGTAGAAAAAAATGTTACGTTTCTTTAACATTCTCGGATAATTGATGTTCACGGATAATCAAAACCGAGTTCGAGTTTAATTAAATCTAGTTCCGGCTGTATAAATAATTGAGAAAACTGTCCCTTGAGGAACCTCCGCCTAGCCTCTTAACCCTTTCGACCCCAAAGTTGCCTGAGAGCAACTTCACCTATTTGTCATCTTATAGCAAAAGCTACGATTAATTTATGGGTTTAATTTAAGTAGGCACCAACAAACTAAAATTTTTAAAAGTGAATTCAAAGCAAATTACAATAATTTTACTGTTATCCCCAAAATAATTTCCAATAATTTGCAGCGATATCAGGAAAAGTTTGTGTTCTAATTGAAGTCTACGAATTGGGCGCGTTTGATCAAAACCCTGTTTCTTTAATAATGGTTAAATAAAATCAAAAAGTGATAATTTTGTATTTTTCCATAAATATTAAATAATTTTTCTGTAATTAAAAAATATTGACACAAAATTTATTTAACCCGTTTTAAGCTAAAATTGTTCAAAAGTAAACTAGCTCTAGAACTCTAACAAAGAGGCGTGGCGACTTCAAATGTCGTGTGCACACTTCTTGTGCAAGTGTTTAATGATTTAAATACCAAAAAGTAATATCGAGACATAGGGTAAAATTCGGGGTCTGGTGGTGCGTGTGATTGAATAAATGGATCGATCAACAGCTTCAATTACTTGATGTAGAAATATTTTTTTATATATATCAGGTGTACAACTTTGCTTCCGCCGTTTTCCGATAGGTGGCTGTACCGGCTGAGGCTGGTTGAAATACATAGATGGTAATGCCTTTAAAGTGAGTGTGGACAGTGCCTAACGAATTGTCATCGCCGTTTCAGTGACAGCTGTTCTTGTTTTCGTATTATTCACGCTCGAAAATGTCCGTTTATGTGCCCAATTCTCGCCATTTGCGGGAAGTTTTACTTTTCTGTTACAATTCGCAAAAAAATGCAGCTGAAGCGCATCGAATGCTCTCAGAAACTTACGGTGATGCTGCTCTGAGTGAAAGAACGTGTCGGGAGTGGTTTCAACGTTTTAAAAATGGTGATTTCGATGTCGAAGACAAACATGGTGGTGGAAGAGAAAAAACCTTCAAAGATGAACAATGATTTACTACGAGCTCTTAAAACCGGGTGAAACCATCACAGGAGATCGCTACCGAACGCAACTGATGCGCCTTAGTCGCGCGCTAAAAGAAAAGCGGCCACAATATCAAGAGCGACATGACAAAGTCATCCTCAACACGACAATGCTCGGCCTCAGGTCGCAAAAGTGGTCAAAAAGTACCTGGAAACGCTGAAATGGGAAGTCTTGCCCCACCCGCCGTATTCCCCAGATGTCGCCCCTTCTGACTTCCACCTATTCCGTTCGATGGCACACGGCCTGGCAGATCAACATTTTCAATGCTTCGAAGAATTGGAAAAATGGATTGCTTCATGGATAGCGTCAAAAGAGGACTCCTTTTTTCGAGCCGGGATCCGAAAATTGCCGGAAAGATGGGAGAAAGTTGTCGCTAGCGACGGACAATACTTTGAATAATACATCTGTAAGCACTTTTTCGCAATAAAGCTTTTAATTTTGGAAATTTTGGAATCTTTCTTCAATCAGATTCAAATCAACAAATGATTCGCCGACAAAGCTAAAAAAAAAACGTGTTCGCATAGCTGCAATGCCTTCGCGAAATCGAATCAATTGCACAATAGCTGCTCATTTGTTGCATTCAAATGCATTTCTGTCCCATTTAACTGCGGCTGTCAACGCCAAATGAAATTGTCATCTGGCTGAGCGATCAGCTTGGCCGGCTAGGCATGCATAATTTCCAGCCGTTTACTCTAAATATCGACGATCTTGTGCAATGCGCAGCGCCTCAACGCTGCCTGTGGAATTTGCATGCTCAATAAGGCCGTCGCACGCACCAGCGCACATTCACACCAACACTTATAGTACATACGAGAATTCGCATACGTCACATACACACACACACACAGCCAATGGCCATAGCGCTGTTGTTCTAAAATGCAAAATTATATTCAAAATATTCCAACCATTTAAAATTCAATTAAAGTGTGTATTGTTTTGATTGTGTGTATTTTTGGTTTTGTTTTGATTCGCGAAAATTGCCATCCCCTCACTGCGCCGCTGCTTTCTTGCCATTGTTCGCACCGCAGCACAATAAATTATTTGCATTTGAAAATAATCTTAAATGCACAGAACATAAATCGCCGATAAAAGACGCATGTGAAACAAAAACACTACTAAGAAACGCTTCGAAATATTTTTGAAATTTCAAACACGTTCACACAAATAATTGAGATTCCATTGGTTTTCGGCATTTCGTATTATTTGTGAAATTATTTGCATAATTGCTATGAAGTAGCTATGAAAATCACTAGTTTTATTGTTGCTGTTGTGTGAATTTAATTTTGATTTCTTTATTGTTGTTCTTAAGAATTTTGGACTCTGTCTATTTTGGGGGATTCCTTATGGCCGGTAATAACTGTTATCGCTGTACCTGATTGATGTTGTAGCCACGAATGTGCTCAGCGCATTCGAATTGGCAAATTTGACACTCACACATTGCAGAAAGTGTTCAAATGGTTCACATTCTAAGCTGCTCTCCCACATACATAGAGACAAAAGACTATATATTTATTTTAAGCATCTTTGTGACCGTAATTATGCTTTATTTTATTTATGAGAGGTATATAATAATTTACAAAATACGCCACTTAACATTCATTTACAAGCATCATTTCTGTGTTATTCACAGTTCACACTACGCTATTAGGCTTACACGTGTTTAAAATCACAATCATCTTAAACAAGCAGCCTTAGCTGCTCTACTAATAATTACAATCTGCATTATTGAGTTGTATGTGGTCCGCTTTTGTAAAATCCCTACTTATTGGATAGTTGTCGAATTTGTCAATTGGCACATTCAGCGCGTTCAATCTTTGTTATTTTATTATTGTACAATAACTACGAACTAAACTACGAAAATACTATAAAGTTGCACAACTAAATGAAAGCTATAAACTCTTTGTGACAAAATTGCATTTAAACGTGCACAATAAAAATGAACAGCAATTTTCGCTAGTTACACTAGTCAACAATGTAATTCACTGTTACTGTGCGAAATTATAATTGAACGAAAAAGCTGCACATATGTATACATAACCTAACATAATATTTGTGACATATTCATCAATAGCATCAAACCATTTACTAACATTTTACTATGTTCAAAAACATAATAATTTTTTATAGTTTTTTTTGGCAAAAAAAGGAAGAGGTCATTTCAGTTAATCACGTAAATGGCTGCTTACGCCAGTAACTTTGACAAAATCAAAACAAATAAACTAACATGTTTTCACATCACAGCACCACAGAAGCTGAAGCATGCACTTCAGCGTTGGCTTCACAAAAGACTGCCACGCGCTTTACGTTCCAACGTTGCCACTGTGCCTTTTTACAGGCGCGTGCAGAAATTATACAGCAGCTGTTTATCCTCAAAATGATAAACACTGTTTATGTGACGCAGCACACGTCCATCCACTAAGTGCTTGGCATAGTGCACAGCCTCCAGGCGATCCTTGGCCAGTCCGACCTCGATTAACCAATCCACAAAATCGCTACCATAGAATACTTTGCGGTAAACTTTGATGCGCCACCTGCAGTAAAGAACAACAAATTAGAGTATGATTAATAAAAAATTACAATTAATAAATTTAAAATTACAAGAAAAAATCTAAAAATAAACATAAAGTTCGAGTGTAATTTAAAATTACAAGAAAACTATAAAAATAAACATAAAGTTCGAGATCAAGTAAGGCAAATAAAACACTTATCAAAAATATACTAAAAGAAAAAGTAAGTTAAACAAACTCAACTGTTACAATAGCAAAAATTAACTAAAAAATGTTTTGACAAAAATTAAATATTAATATCATACATCATTGAAGCATAAAATACACTAAAATTTAAACAGACACACTCAATTCAATACTAAAAAACTAGTGTCCGACCGAAACATCCTTTTTGGGCCGAAACCGAAACGGAATTTCGGTTTTTTTTTAATATTCGGCCGAAACCGAAACATTCTAGTTGAAATAAAAATCACCATATCAAGCATTTTTTTTTCAACAAACGAATTTTACATTAAGTAAATAAAGAACAAACAAACAAACATAACATAAAAAATAAATACTTATTAATAAAAACAATTTATTAATTTTTTAAAAACATAAACATGAAAGAATTACCCTTTCGTACCAAAATCAAAATCAAATCAAATTCAAAATTAAATAATTTAATATTATATGCTAAAAAAAAGTTTATTTACATTGGTGGCATCTAAATTACTCCTCCTTTCACTATATATCTGCTACACAATAAAATGTAAAAAATATTCTAGAAAGTTTCGGTTTCGGCAATTTTTTTGGCCGAAACCGAATATTCGGTCGGACACTATAAAAAACCAATCCCAAAATAAACAAAAAATCGTTTCTATAAAAAGTAATCATACCTTTTGTCTTTGGCAATGGCCTTTTTGCAACTCTCCAAATGATGATTGCGAAACTGCTCGCAGATGTGCTTTGTCTCCGGACTGAGACTGGACCAATGCGGCAAGGTGAGTACATTTGCTCCATACCTGCTCACAAATAACATACACACACAAATTAGCATACAATTTTGCTGCACCTGATGCTTCTCACACTCACCACAACTTGCGCCACAATTTAACTAGCGGCATTAGCAGCTCACTCGTATCCGTTATGAAGACCGCAAGCACAATTAAACTTTGACCGAAATTCAAGAAAGCATCCAAGAAACTCAATTCCAAGTAAATGCCAGACATGCCTTCCATGATCAGCGTCCATATGGCAACCGCCAAACCCTAAAAGAAAACGTAAAATGAGTGTTGTTTGAAAAAATAAAATGTATTAGACCAGCTTACCACAAACATGGAGCACAGCAGAATTATAAGCAACACCGTATGCCTGAGTGTTTGATGTTCATCTGCATCGCTGGGATACTCCAGCGGCTCCAGTCCACGTCGCGTCCGCTCCTCGTAACGTTCAATGACATTTTGACAATTTTGACGCGATGTGCTCGCGCCGCAGTTGAACGACGCACTGCACAAGCTGGGCCGTATGCGAAGTGTGCTATAACAAAATACCAAACATTTTAATATGCGCACATATTGAGCTTTAAACTTAGCAATAAACAATTTTGCTTACTCATTCTCAAACTGGTCGGTGGATGGTGTGGTTTCGTCACTTGTCTGTCTGGCCGCTTGTCTTCGGCCAAGCAAATCTTCAATATCCACAACAACTGTAGTAGTTGTGAGACTAGTTGTGGGGGTCGAGCAACAATTAGCGCCGCCGCAGCCACCTGTTGCGGTCGTGTCATTAGCGGCCGTTGTTGAAATAATGTCGTCATCGTCGGAGGAAGAGTACGAGACATGTCGGCTACGTAATGTGCTGTGATGAGCGTTGCCATTAGACAGACGGGCGCCTTCGGCATTCGACAGTAAGTTGGCTGTGGAAATCGTTGACTGCAAATCTGATTGTTCTGGTGTGAGAGTTGTACAACAATACAATTTAATATCAGATTTCAGTGAGTAATATTACACCGTGCGACAAAAATTAAAAAAATAAAGGGATACAAAATAAAAAATATATAAAAAATACTTAACCTGGATAGAATATGGCGATATGTATATCAAATAAAAGAGGAAAGGCTCAAGAATTTAAATAAAATTTATTTTTTATCTATTTGTAAAAAAGGAAATGAAAAAGGTCCTTTGAAAATTTTAATCCCTTATATCCTCGAAAATTTATATCGAATTTTTTTGAAAAGTAAGTATGTTAAAACCCAAAATCTTCTTGATCACGTGTCAAAATTTCATTACTCTAGCTTTATTGGTTCGAAAGTTATTTAAAAAAGGCGGAAGCTGCAATTCTAATGAAGTACAAAAAATCTAATTTATTTAAGTATCAGTATTTTAAATAATAAAAAGATACAAAATCAATGAAGCGAGAATAATGAAATTTTGACACGTGATCAAGGAGATTTTGGGTTTGAACATAATTACTTTTCAAGAATATTCTATTTAAATTTTCAAGGATATAAAGGATTCGAATTTTCAAAGGATCTTTTTCATACCCTTTTTTACAAATAGATCAAAATTCAATTTTATTTAAATTCTTGATCCTTTCCTCTTTCATTTGATATACATATCGTGATATTCTAACGAGGTTAAGTATTTCTTATATATATTTTATTTTTTATCCCCTTCAAAATTTTCAAGTCCTTTTAAAAGGACAAAGGATGTAGAAATAAAAAACTGAGTACGCAGTATTACTATAATTGTTCTGTTTTTTCACGCACATATGGATTTTTCCCGGTGTGAAAAATGCTGTCGCACGGTGTTATAGCAATAATTACCTGATTCTGGATTCGACAGTTCACGCGCATATGTCAAGTATTTTTCATAGCGTTTTTTGTAGCGTTGATGCATCACCAAACAGCCAACCGTAACTGAAAAATAAAATCACAAAACTATAATAACAATGTTAACCGCACATATGCTAAAATCTAGTAGACAATAATTTTCAGATTGAAAACTTTGAAACATCACTGCAAGGTGCCAAGTAATAGCAACGTCATTTTCAAAAACAAACCTAAAATACAACCAGACTTAAGAATGCTTAACTTGCACTACAAGTCGTTGGTAAATTAAACATTTGTATAGTTTGAAATTCGACATTGTATTGCACGCGCCTGTTTTAACTTCTCAATTATCATTGTTGCTCATCATTAAATAAATGGGCATTGCTTTTGCTATCTAAAATTTGTCATACACACCAATGAAGCACATTACAAGCATGAAAACCGTAATGGCCGCCTGTGCAGTGCCGTATTGAAAGCTGGGGTTGTGTTTGCCACCAGCCAGCACATCGCTATCGAACAGCACCAGCAGTCCAGAAATTAGCGTCGGCGCACCCCAAGCAAACGCAATCTGAAATGACATCAAGAGAATCGGGTTTCACACACTGGTGAAGTCTTAATTTACTCTTAATAGCACTTACCATGTACGGCCACAATTTAAGCACGAAGCACAGACTGCGACACTGAAGAAATAACAATGTAATTGCTAAAATGCCAGTCCACAAGCGGCTGCTGTACGTGCCAATGTTGAAAAGGAAGAACTGCACATACAGCACCCACCCCTCAACGTGTTCCAGCTTCGACCAGAGTATCACACCCACGCAGCACATTAACTGTCAACGCGCCAAATGATTGATGATTTTAATCAATTAATTTAGGAAAATTTTGACATTTGACACTCACCTGCGACAGTACCAGACACAAAGTGATGCGGTGCGGCATGCGGCTGCATCGCTTCGTTGCAATCAGCAACAGCAGCATCCACACGCAGGCCGCCACACCAGCCACGCTAATGTCAAACGAAAACACGTCCAGTTCGTGCAAATAATCGACCGGATTTAAATTGGTTAGCGAAATCATCTTGGCCGAAATGAACATTAGCGGCGCCGACATAAACGTGCAGAGGACCATACTCTTGGCAATCTTTAGATACAATAAAAGCGCGGAAAATGAAAGTAAATGTGAACAATTGGGGGGCCGAAATTGAGAGCTTACCAAATCCACTTCAACGTTGTATTGCGTGGCAATGACAAAAGCTCCAGGAGCGGCCGGAAATGTGCCATACAGAAAACCGAATGTGCTCAGTTCAGTGGTGTCGTTGAAATCGCTGCCCGCTTGCATGATGTTCACGGTCTGACGACTCACCAGCGGCAAAACCAGACTACAAGTATGAAAACGCAATACACAATTAATTGTGTGCCTAAAAGTATGCTGGCATATACAATACTTACATTTTAACTAAGATTAGTATGCCGGGCAGCAAAAAGCCAGAGCCACGCAACGTGCTGCCCTGTCCCACGATCTTCAAGCCCAGCAGAAAGAGCGCCGTGGCCGAGAACGATTGGCCAAAAACGCGCAACACGCTGGCCATAATTTCGGGCAAGCCATGGGGAAAGACAAAAGCGCCTCCCACACCGAGCAGTGTCATCAGCAGAAGCGGGTTGAAGAAGAGCGACTTGATGGTGTGCAACACCAACTGCTGACGTTCGCTCAAGCAGCGAGCGCGCTTGGTCATCTGTTCGGCAGGGCAAGTATCGGGACAAATAGGAGACTGTGCCTGCAGAGAAACAAAAATTCGAATTTGAATGCATGGTAAGAGGGTAAACGCACAACAACATACCACTTCATTTTTGTTTTTCAGGATTTTGGATATTTCCAGCAACACTAAGCCGATGGGATTGAGTATGGCTAGCGATATGGGCGCCATCAAATATAAGTAGGACGCGTACTCCGGATGCACATCCTTGTAAAGTGCCATCACTACAAGTAAATGCAAATGTTGAAGGACTGAAAAAATCAAGCAATTGTCAGCGAACCTACCAATGGGATAGCCAATGGCAAAGTCATTGCTCTGCGTGCAGAAGATGCCCAGCAGGCCGGCTCGCGCAAAATTGAGCGGACGCGCGACGAGCAGCGAAATGATCAGCACTGCAAAGAACACAATCGCTTTGGAGATGAGCATGGCCAGCAGAAAGGCCCAGTTCACGGCGCTCCAGTTGAGCTCCACCAGCGAGAGAAAGATGAGCGATGGCAGCGCAAATGTGCCAACGAAAGTGCTCAAGCCCTTCGTTTCTGCATTTGAGATGATCTTGAAGCGTCCGGCAATGTAACTGCAACGAGAAGAAGGAAGTTTACATTAAAGAAAGTTTGAAAAAATGCTGAAAACATAAACTAAAGAACATTTGTGTTCATATTTGCAACTCCTTGCTAAACAATTACATGTTGTAAAGCACAAGGACGATAAAATGATTTTAGTCCATAACACTGTGCGTGAAATTTACCCTCAAAAATTCAGACATTCAATTTTGCCTGGGAAACGCCCATAAAAGGCTCGGCTTCAAATTTCAAAGTTTTTATCAAAAAACTCAATTAATCTCCAACTGATTTACACGATATGGGTCTCAAACGAAAGGTATTTTTCATACCTTTCTTTTGATGTTCAACATTAGATACGTAAGATGTACTAATAAAAAAACATTTTTTTATAAAAATTTTTTTTAACGGATTTTTTCTCGAAAAAATCCATTATTAAGGTACAATAAGTTTGCTACCATATTGTAGCCTGTGAAATTTTTAGTTTGTTAGATGCAGGAGCCAACCCTCTATATAAAAGCATACTCATTTATTTTTTTCACGAGGGTTCGCTATACTGTTTTTATGCCTCGACGAAATTGGGGTTTTTGGGACATTTTTGTCGAAAACACAGTTTGAATGTATTTTTTTTGGATTGGTGTCTTAAGCAAATTTGTTGGTCGTTAAAATATCTACAAACTTGCGGAAGACAGTAAAGCGATATTCGGAACGATTTAGGACCTATTAGCATTTAAACGTTCGAAGACTTAAGCGACGAACTCGACTAAAATGAGCAAACTTCAAAGCCGGATTTCTCTTAAACTAGAGCCAATCCAGCCAAACGGCTGGTGGCTCAGTATACCTATAGAAAGTCGCTCAGTAGGTCCCCCCATGTCTGAATTTTCGACTTACACAGTGTAATTATTGCACAAGTAGGTGTGATGTTCTCACGCTTCCGCTGCTCTCAACAACCAATTCATCAATTCGAACACATTTTGCAAGCAAGACAAATTACAAACTTTTACTTTTTCAATTAAAATGCAAATTAAAACAGCAGTGCGGAAATTGTGCGTTTACAGAAATTATGAATAAGCACAAATCGAATGAGTTGCAGTGCGACGCTTTTATTGCCACTTTTATCGGAAGCATTCATGTGAAATGCCTATTTTTCGCACGCACCTGTAGCCCTGAGTGGCACACACCCCTTTAACGGCGACCAATAGCTCTGCCAACAAATCGATTTGAATTTATTATCAGTGCGCGCTAAACGACGCCGACAGCAACGGTTGCGACAGCCGGCAAACGGCAGCCAATTTAAGCGAAATTTCTTTGGTCGCCCCATTCATTAATAATACTGAAATAGATTGCGAATTGTAAATAACAGCAACACAACAACAAATCAACACTTAAAATAAAATAAAAAAATGAAATGAAATAAAATAAAATAACAAGACACAAACACAGATACAGACATAGACTCATTTCAAGCGTTTGCGGTGGCAACTGCGAATTGTATGCAAATCATTGTGTATGTGTTTGTTGTTTCTTCCATTCTATTTCATTTCAAAATTGATTTCAAGCGCGCCTTTTTTGTATGGGCTGTTGTTGTTGTTGTTGTGCATCAAAGTCGTCAAATGCGGCGTGCGGCAGCAACACGCCCCAAACAACTTGAACTGCTCTTAAACCGAACAGTTTCGTTTGTTCGAGTCAAAAAAAAAACAAAAAAAAACACAAGTTGCTTGACCTCAGACATGCTCGGTGTTTGTAGTTATAAATGTCGCCGCTTTTAGTATTTTTATTATACTGGATTATTGTTGCTGCGACCAAAGCTGGATGCAACGCTCGAGCTATAATTAAGCGAAAAAAATTAATGCGAAAACATTTGACGCTGCGCAAAACATTCCACTTAAATCTAAAACATTCGCACTCAAAAGACAAAAACAGAAAAATTGGAACCAGGGGGAAGAAACGTATTTCCGCTCTTGATTGAGTGCGGCAGAATTTAAAGTATCTGCGCAGCTTCAACACACATTCACTTCGTTTGGAAGTAAAGTGAAGTAAAGAAGTCCAACTGCATGTTCTGTGCAATTTTTCAGTTCATTTGCACTGAACGCGCTGGTGTGGTGACTTTTTTCCACCCGCCCTCGTTTCTCCCACTGCCAAGTACAGAAAAGATACACAACCTGCGCTGACTTATGGGCCAGTTACCCGAGACGTAACTTAGTTTGACGTGTCAGCTGACACGACCTACCATACCCGAAAGCTGTACAACTGATTCTAAAGACGTAGAACGTAAACTTAGAACTTAACCGTAAACTTAGAAATCTGTTTCGTTTTGCTTTCTAAGTTTACGTTTACGGAAAACGCAATCAGCTGATAGTTTTGTTCGGGGAAATGTTGCCACTCTGCTCTGCATGAATTGGAAAATGAAAAAAATTACCAGAAATTATTAAATATATAAATTTGAATGAAATTCTTATTATTTTTGTAAATACAATATAATAATATTTTAAGTCGTTGGATGCTCATACATTCAATAATATTAAGTAAAAAAATCTCGCAAAAAGACCTAATTTTCTTGTGCACCAGGTGGAAACTAAGTGGCAATAGGTCTGTTTGGGTACGGATAATTTGTACAAATTTTTACGGTATCCTGTTTGTGTACGCCAAATCTGTTGCAACAAGAGAGAAACAGAGAGCGTCAAGTGGCTGTTCATTTCGTGAGAACTTGGAAGTTTTTACTGGAAAAATTGTGTCCAGTAACTTTTAGCCAGTAAGAAGAAGATTAAGAAAACCATATGACTGGCTGCCATATGATCGACTGCAAAGACAAATAATTTTTGCAAACATTTGGAGGCAAATGGAACCAGCAAAGAAATTGTGCGTTCGCAAGTCTGCTGACCCACAACCGTATTGCTCAGCTTTTCCTGCTGCAGCTGAAAGGGAAGAGTCGCAGATTGAGTCCAAGGAACCATTTGCCTTTTGCATTAAATGTTTGATTAAACTTAAGTTTCTTTACCGCTTCAAACCTCAAACGAAACTTTTACATCAGCTGTTTCTTTCTTTAACCCTGTTTACACCCTTTCTCCTGTGTATTGTGAATGTGCAAAGTCCCACTGGTGTAACCAAGAGTTAAAACTTCCAAATTCTTATAAATTCCTGTTTGTTTACGTTTTTGGATAGTTTGATTTTTGGGAGCGTAAGCTGGCTTACTCTCCTTATATTTTTTGCTGGATAATTTTTACTGGAAAAGTTCCCAAACAGACCTAATATCTATCTCTCTATCAACAAGGAAAATCAGCTGATTTCTAAGTTTATGTTTACGGAAATTTAGTTTTGGGTAATGGGCCAGTTACTCATGACACAGAACATAAACTTAACCATAAACATAAACTTAGAAAATTTGAGCGATTACTCAAAACTTTATTTCCGTAAACATAAACTTAAAAATCAGCTGATTTTCCTTTTTGACAAAAGGAAAATAAAACAGACAATATTGCCACTTCGATTTCTCCATCTCGTGAACAATCAAATTCAAACTTTTCGCGACATTTTTTTACTTGCTATTATTAAATGTTTGAGCATCCAACGACTAAAATTATTAATATATTTACGAAACTAATAAAAATTGCAATCCATTTTGTATATTTTACAAATTATTTAATTTGTTTACTTTTCAATTTATTCCGAAGAGAGTGGCAACATTTTTTGCGTTTTCCGTAAACATAAACTTAGAAACCAAAACGAAACAGATTTCTAAGTTTACGGTTAAGTTCTAAGTTTATGTTCTATGTCTCGGGTAACCAGTTGTACAGCTTTCGGGTATGCCAGGTCGTGCTACCTGACAAGTAAAACTAAGTTATGTCATGAGTAACTGGCCCATAACTGCTCAAATTTTCCAAGTTTACGGTTACGTTTAAGTTTAAGTTCTACGTGCTGGGTAAGTAGCTCATTACTTACAAATCCGTAATTGAGTGCACGTTGACTAACGTTTGTACTTTCAACACTGCACAATACAGTGTCGAGCGATTAGACGGAGAGAGCGCGCACAAAGAGAAACATAGGTTTGCTCTGGAATCGGCAGCAAAAAATAATAAAATAAAATAATTTAATTTAGTTTAAAGGCGCTAAAGCCGATAATATCTTATCGCCAGAAAAATATTTTTAAATTTGGTTAATGAATTCTTAAACTAAAAATTGTGGCTTGCTTGTCTGGTATATATAGAATAGGATATGTTATGTTCACGTTGTGAGTCAACTTACTGAAATTCCAAGACATTTTTTTTAAAGAACTGACGCATTGTAACAATTATCACGAATATTTCGTCTAGCTTGCTAAATGCATTTTCGCTGTGTAATTAAGAATGTAAACGGAAATGATGCAAGTAACGTTCAAGATGTTATCTCATACATAAACTCGGTACTTCAATATGATGCAAACTTGTTCAGGGGCGGATCATTTTCAATTTCAGTTGAAATAACCGCTTACAAATATACACCTAATTCTGTTTTTACACGGTCTTTTTTTACACGGGTTTTGATTTAACACGGTAAATAAAAAAATTTTAAATTTTTTTACACGATTTTATTCCATTTAGCACGATTCAAAATCTTTTGGGCTTAAATTTTTTTGTCAAATTTAATTTTTGCGAAATACGATCATATCACAAATTTAGGGAAATTCCCTTTTTGTGGATACAAGCAAATTTACTTGTCAGAGCAATTCCAGTTCAAAATTATTCCAGCGATGATAGTGATTTTATACGCATTCGAAGCAAGCGAATGCGAGTAACTGATGACAGCAATTAAATTTATGTTCCTGTATTTTTGATTATAATTTTAATTTTTTTTTAAATTTTTTTTTACCTTAAAAATTGAATAACCTATTCTTTTTGTTAACAACATAGCTGTTTTACATAATTTTTAGTAGTTAGTTAGTTTAGTTCTTAGTTCCTGAACTTGTCATACATTTAATTTACATTACTTTTAAGCTTAGAGTGCATATCATTTTTTTCTTTAATAACTATGCTTGTGTAAATACACATTATATATGTATGTGATTTAATACAATAAACATGAATACTATACTTGTTCTTAAAAAATTATTGTTTTTCACTAATTTTAATAGGTTTTAGAGATAAAGAACCAATCACCTATTTTTGCATATGATCAAAGAAAATAAACATAAACACTTCATATTCTTTAATACGATAAATGTCTTTTTTTACACGTTTTTTTACACGGTTTTTCCTGGAACCAATCTACCGTGTAAAAACAGAATTAGGTGTATACACATCCTTTACATATTTACTAAACGGATTGTACTCTGATACCTGCAGTATGTGTAAAAGGATTTTCTAACTCGTATTACTATTATTTCAATAAAAATGTTTACAAAATAATCCTAAGACCGAAAATTACCATTGTGCTACATGCCAAAAAAACACCAAATTGTATACTGTATCACTACATAATTCTGTTTATTACGAGTATAAAACTTATTGTTTTCCTTAGCAATACATCTCATTCAATATTAACTCAACTCTTGGGCTTCTTGGCACCCGAGGATTTACCAAGATTTCTCCGGAGGTCAGGTAGATTTAAAACACATTAACAGTGAACAACAAGTCGTAGTACAATGGACGCATAATTGCCTGAGTGCTGCGCTTGCTAGATGGTTCCGACAGGGGAAAAAACCCAACTCTATGCATATTTAACAGAATTTGCACAATTTCCCTTTAACTACGACTGAACCAACAGAAAATCTCAACAAAGCCAAACCTTTAAACATGGACTTTAACAAAGCCAAACCTTTAACATGGGTATTAACAAAGCTTAAGCCTACAACTAAACTGTACGCAAAATCGTTTTTCTTAGAAATTTCATGAAAGACGTTTCAAACACTATTTCACATTGTTTTGTGTTTGTGACGGAAAACGAAAAATAAAAACACTTATAAATAGAGCGTTTAAACAGGCCCACAGTCATTCGACCAGTCATTCGCAATGCATGCAGCCAGTTGGGTTGCATTGTGATTGGCTGACATGGTTGAATGTGTAATTGCGTTTGTACAATTGTCGAGACTTTTCGAATGCAGCCCAGCTATGTTAATACCACAAATATACTACACATTTGTTTAAAAGCATACAAAACCAATTAGCTGTAAACAAAGCGACAGCTCAAAGGGTGATATGATTCTTCTTCTTCTCGTTGCCAGCTCGCCTATAAAGTAAACAGCGCACTTGGCAGTGAAATAGCGCTAAGCTCGATGTCATTACTTGCCGATTACGTGCAGCAGCATTTCCTTATCAGCTCGGCCACAGCTGGTTGGCGATGCTGTGAAAAAAATTCAATCAATTTGCAGCCAGCAAAGCGTTCGACTGTGGCGCACTTGAATACTGTAGACAAGGCAGTGACAGTGCAGCTCTTGCAGTTTCTGATTTCTTATGTGCGATTATATTAAATCAATTATGCAATCATTGTATCAGGCAGTGGCTATTACAGCAGCAGTTTTATAAAAATTATGACATTTTTAATAAGTATAATAAATGCAATTGAGCGATGTCTGTTGGCTGGTCGCACTAATAAGTATGTTTGCATATATGTAAAAGTAGTAGGAATTAAAACAAAAAAAAACAAAGAATTAATTTGCAGCAAACCCCGAGTGTCTTACAACTATACCAGTGCTTGATTCTGCTATAAGATTACTTAACCCTTTCGCTATTTTGTTGCCATATGGCAACATGCTACTTTGTGGACGTCTGCATCCTCTATGGTTTCAAGAATACATTTTTTGTTGGTCCTTAGAATAGTTTGAAGTTTTAGGAAAAATACGAAATTAATAAACTGAATATTTTAGTTTAAAGAAGGGAAGTATACAGGTTTTTTAATGGTATATCTTGACATAGTAAAGGAAGAAGAAGCAGAAAAATGAGATAACTTTTTAATTTGACGTTTTATTTCAATTTATATACTTTTTTTTAAATTTTGGCTGAAGTAAATGAAGAAATATTCGAATTTTCGTTATGCGTAAAAAGTTGTATGCTTAAGTAATTATTACAGCCACAACGATGTGGTTGCTCTCATAGAAAAACACTCTAAAATACAGGATCCGAGTATAAAAATTTAAAAATTTCTTATGGAATGTTGCTAATACTTATAACCACATAGAAGCCTAAAACGAAATATTTAAAATTGTAACTTTCCCCAGTAAAAACCTGTGGCGAAAGGGTTAAGCGAATTTGATGGCGAAAAGGCAAGTAAATACATTAGAAACAACGCTCGACTTCAGATTCCAGCTCCTGTGATAGTTAAATCCAAAATACAGGAAGACGTAATAAGTATTTTTTCAGCAGCTGCTCTCAGCAGGAAATGGCAAATCGCTGATATTAAAACTGTTTACGAAAAAAATTAACAAATTTAAAGTTAGAACTTTAAAATCCGTATATAAATCTTATTGGTCAACTAAGTCCAGCAACCCAAAGACAATTCCAAGGTTGCAGTATGTCAGGTAATGGATTCATAATGAAATGTCATGACTGTAGTTCGGGCCGAGACCCTTGCACACTGCAATCTGAAAGGTTTTTTGACCCCCACAGATCATTTGGTGTTTTATGTACTCAAGTATGGAATCAAACCTTTCTGCAATGTTTGCCTCATCATTATTTCCGCAGAAACTGCATGTCTGTGTGTCAGCGTTGGGTTATTTATATTTTTCAATGAGACCAGCAACATGTCGGTTGGTGTTTGATCGATGGTATTCGGTGAGTTTTTATTAAAAAAAAACTTCAGTCAAATATATTAATATGATCAACAACAACAACAACTAATGTCAATAAACTTAAACAGATGGCGCTCAAATTTCACTTGGCAACAACAACAGTGAAATGCTATCAACTGGCAATACAAAAATTTGCCCATATAAAATATGTATAACATAAAAATTTACAGCTACTTTTATTCAGAATTTACACACTTAATTGTATCCATAGATCTTGTTGCTGCGGTGCGACGAAAATTCTCTGAAGCAGTTTTAGAAAGTCGACATTTTCCTGTTGTCAGTCGGTGCAGCTGACCAGCACGTGATTCGTACGACATTTATCATTGAGCTGGCAACTGGTTTTGAGGTGTCAACAAAGTTATTGGCAACAAAAAAATGAACGTTCCAAGCAAAACAACTTCAGAAGCAGACAACTAATGCAAAACCACCACAAAAATAATGCCCGCTTGAATTTTGACTTTTTCGTGGAATTCAGTGGGTGTTGTACGCATAATTCTTTGCAATAAGCAGCAAGCCATCACAATAAAATCAATGCTCGACGAGTACAAATTCGTTTACGCCAAACAAATAACACCGTGCGACAAAAATTAAAAAAATTTTTCACACCGAAAAAATCCATATGGGCGTGAAACTACAGACCAAACATAGTAATACTGCGTACTCAGTTTTTTATTTCTACATCCTTTGTCCTTTTAAAAGGACTTCAAAATTTTGAAAGGGATAAAAAATAAAAAATACTATTCTCGCTTCATTGATTTTGTATCTTTTCATTATTTAAAATACTGATACTCAAATAAATTAGAATTTTTGTACTTCATTAGAATTGCAGCTTCCGCCTTTTTTTAATAACTTTCGAACTAATAAAGTTAGAGTAATGAAATTTTGACACGTGATCAGGGAGTTTTAACATAGTTACTTTTCAAGAAAATTCGATATAAATTTTCAAGGATATAAAGGACTAAAATTTTCAAAGGACCTTTTTCATATCCTTTTTTTTTACTAATAGAAAAACAATTAATTTTATTTAAATTCTTGAGCATTTCCTCTTTAATTTGATATAGATATCGCCATATTCTAACGAGGAGAAGTATTTTTTATATTTTTTTATTTTTTATTATTTTTTATCCCCTTCAAAATTTTGAAGTCCTTTTAAAAGGACAAAGGATGTAGAAATAAAAAACTGAGTACGCAGTATTACTATGCTTGGTCTCTAGTTTCACGCACATATGGATTTTTCACGGTGTGAAAAATGCTGTCGCACGGTGTAATAAATTTCAACGAATACCGTTTGTTTTATTTATTTTACTAGCATTGCTACTCACACAAATTTCTCGTTCCGCACGTTTCCAAGCAACTTGACTCGACATTTTTTCAGTTCGTAGCGAAAATAATAACAAAAACCGATAAAAACCGGTAGATAGAAATAGGTGGAATAACCCACAGACACGCAAATGCAATTGAGTGCCACAGTGTGACGTCACAAATTGAATCATAAAAACTGCAGGCAGCGTGACAAACAAACGAAGAAGCGCTGGCGAAGGTGTGAAAAGTATAATAGTAAAGTGAACAGACAAAGGCAAAGTTCGCTAAATTATATACGACTTAGAAAACTAATATAAACTAGTACATACGCTACGTAAAAAACTGAACAATATATATGCATTCATATAGACTTCATTCAAAGCTTAAACCCATGTCTACAGTTTTAGATTTGTACATAGATAATTTAATAATGCAGTCCTAACTTTTGCTTGAGTTTTTCTACAAATGAGATTTAGTACCAAAGCTGCCATTAAGATGTGCGGGGTGTGAACATATGTGGGTTTGACTTAAGCACATCGACTTAAGCTGGAGACGTTGGAATTCACGAATCAAAATT
Source organism: Melieria picta (assembly GCA_964056695.1). Classification (NCBI taxonomy): domain Eukaryota; kingdom Metazoa; phylum Arthropoda; class Insecta; order Diptera; family Ulidiidae; genus Melieria; species Melieria picta. The sequence goes on along the minus strand of OZ057399.1, from coordinate 12,648,025 downwards.
ATATGCAAGCTCGTGCTGATGGATGTGTTAATGAAATCCTGAGCGCAGAATTATTTAAATGAAAATTATGTTGCTGCGAAAAAATGGTATAATCAATATTATGTGCATATTCAATAAATTAATTTGTATAATTTAATGGGAAACTAAGGCAAGATATGCATAACACACATTTATAGAACCAATTTAAAAGATAGAAGTAGAGTCGCCTTGGGACTTTTTATAGTATAGTACAGGTATGATGAAAGACAATAATACAACTACTTAAGTACGTAATAAAAACTTGAAGCAAGCGAAAATTTTCATAAAATTTTCTTATGGGAGACTAGTTATTATGACTTATTAAACATTGTTTTTGTTTTCAAAAGCAAGAAGCGATAGTTTGAGGTCGACGGCGAAGAGAGAGACTGTGTCTAAGGCAAAAGGATAAAGTTGAGGACGCCCTATTATCCTTGGTGTGACCAACTGGAGAAGAACGAGCAAAGCAGAGGCGCCTGGAGAAAACTTTTGCGGCAAACCGTAACCCGGTAACGGATTGTTATGACCAGTAAAGTATATTTTGAATTGAAAATAATCAAAGTAGTTCATGAAGCGCCTCTGTAATCGAGTTGAATCAAGCAATCAGAGTCCGCACAAAGGGATGTTGAAGCTTCATGCCGTAAGCATGCATGACACTTATTAGGGCAGTTCACGATAACGTGCAAACGGTCTTGCATCATGGCATGTGCAAAATGTGATGGCAAATATTTTAAACGCAACAACAAAATGTACACATTTGCACTTGCCCGGCAGCTTCAGATTTGCAACACTGAAACCCTATTGCATATTGTTGGGCATGGGCAACACAGATTTGCCAATCAATCAGCTGTCACAATTGTCGAGATGAAGCAGACGAAAAAGAAAATAAAAAGAGAAAAACCGAAAAAAAAGTGGACGGAGGAGGAGATTCGTACAATTTTGAGTTATTTGCAAGAAGCGCTGGAGTTAGAGGTGTGAATTGTTTTCCGATTCCACAGCGGCAGCAACTTATGCATGCTCTTTATTCTCGCAGGCTCCCACGGCGCTAATATTCTATTCTTCTTCTTGATTTATTCTTCAAAAACAGCTGTGAATTTGTTCTGCAATCGAGTTGCCATGAAATTTTAAAAAGTGCTCAGTATTGATGGCAAATATTTGAAATGGCATGTATTTGCCCAAATATTTGCACGTTATCGCGAATTGCCCTATTGTCATTACGGGCCAGTGGCGCGCACAAGATTTCATTTTGGCAGGGTTTTGTACACCACTTTTGAGCCCAATACCATTTGAAATTACATTTGACACCCACAATTTTTAACAAACATATATTTTGGGTGTTGTGGGCTATCGCCTTTTATTACTTCTTCCTCAATGTAATAGAAGGAGAAATGTATATACTACTAAAAATCGCCGAATGCACTTTTTGTACTTCAGAAAGACAAGCGTATATCAAACACTAAAGATTATTTTGATGTGACATTTGGCACAGATGTCACTGACAGTCATACCAACCTAGAAAAAAAGATATTTCGACGAATGGGTTTCCGCGCGAAATTTAAATTAAAAAGTCTTACTATTTGTTGCCCACAGTAGTATTCCCTTTTATGAGTCCATATCCAAACCGATTTGAAACATTTTTTTGTTGACTTAGTTTTTAGTTCCCTTCTTCCCTTATAAATACTTAGCATCGATTAGTTTCAATTTGCTTGTCGAGTTTCAAATACACGACGACACTAGTTTCAATAATTAAATTTTAATAATGTTTAGTTTAGTTTATTTTGTGAACAATTAAGTCAAACAGAAAATAATCGTAAGCTTAAGCTTTTCAATGTGATAAAAAAAGTTTATACTTAGGTATGTAAATGTACGACTCATGTGATTTGTTTTTCCATCATTCAAATATGACAAGAAGCCTATGTAGTATTAACAAGGAACATAGAATCGTCCTAAACATTTTTAGTTCAGATAAAAATGAGCTGCAAATTATCTCAATGTAGACTAAGAAATGGATGAGTTTTTTTATCACATTAACTTCCACCCATTTTCGGCTGTACTAGAATAGAAAGTCATCATGCACCCACATAGGGATCTAAACATTATTAGGGCGAAGTATTGTTTGTTAGCCAATAAAAAGAGACACAATAAATCGTTCTTGGCGGTGATGTCTCTGACCTCACAATTTAATCTCAATCGCCTCAATTTATTATCATCTTCTGTACTCCAGATCCTCTACCTAACTTAACCTTTAAGCTTTAGATATATTTTGCGTAAGCAATACTTTTAATTTCCGATCAGCGAACTATTTCTATAATAGGAACATTTTGTAGACCTGATCACAACTAAGGAAATGTCTATATTTTCTTAATCATCACCACACAAAGTATTGTGAATTCCATAATACGTCATACATACTAAGTATAAATGAATTATCAACATCATCATATCGTCATGTTTAGACTGGGTGCTTTAGAGATTTATTATTTCTATATAGATTTAGATTAGATAGAAATAAGTAGAAGTGTAAGTGGAGATTAGATTGCAACAAATTCAACAACATTATTAATTATTGTATTTTTCCCTATTTGATTTTCATATGTTTTAAGTATTGCAATTAATTTTTTAATAAATCGCTTATCACACTATCACATTTTCTCACATGCGATGCCCACTTGCGACGGGAAAGTTCGTCGTTTCAGTTGCATTATAATTAGCAATAATTAAATATCAGCTTATTATTACACTTTTAGATCACCTAGCCAGCCACACAAACAAACTTCGCGTGCCATCTTGTCACAATAAAGTTGTATAAGGTGCATCTACTATTATAATTACGTGTGCATTCTAAATCGTACAATTAGTATGCACACTGTAAAAATAATTGCCACGAAATGTAAATTTTCCTAACATGTTCAACTGCGCTTCCAGAATTTCAATTACTGTCTAAATTTGAAGACCAAATTCAAAAAAGAAATGTGTATAAAATTAAATTTTTCTGGTATTCACATCGGACCATGAAAATTGCTTTTGAGGGATTAAAAAACTGATAAAATAAAAAATTGTCAATTTGTTCATTTTCTCGCATAGATTTGCATCTCTTGACTTAGATAAATTAAAAAATATAGTAAACAAGATGTTATGAGCTTTTGTTTAAATATTAAACAAGGTATTAGACAGTGAAGCCAAGAGGAGACTCTGAGATTAATTACGCAGTATGGAAGCTTCAGGAAAACCCTAACAGGACCCAACCTTGCTGAGCAAGTTACGTATAAACTGTGCTTAGAGGACGACGTACACATAGTTTGATAGTGTCCGGTATGGGGGAGCAGAAGATTTCGCATACTGGCACACTTATCCGAAGAATAGGATGGTCTATGGACTGCTCGAGGTAACGTATGCGTACCTAATAGGAGGAAAGTACCCAATTACGGCCGACTTTCGAATAGCTGAACTAGAACAGGAGGACGAGAAGGGGCAGCAAATTATCGTCATTCGAGTATGAAGTGGGCCTTAATACTCAAAAAGTTCTCATGCCATCCTAACTTATAATCAAAACAGAACGGGAATTTTGAATTTTGAATTGCCGCGCTTATCCAATCGGTAAATTTTTATTTTCTCAACGTTGGCAATACTTTTATTGGTGTTCTGTGAAATTTTTATGCATATCGTAAGATTAGTATTCGATTGGCGTCTATACGAAAAAGTCGAAAAATTGTTGTGTGGCGATTTTTGATGTGACCAAAGAGATGATTTCCAACGCAGACAGCGAACAAAAAATTCATCGAACGCATCATTACTGGTGACGAAACATGGATTTATGAATGCCGACCAAACAACAATCGTCCGAATGTTGCTTCGAAAATGAGCCAAAACCAAAGAGAGAACTTTGGCGAAGTTGGTCCAAAATCAAAGTTTTGCTGACGGTTTTCTTCGATATTCGTGGTGTTGTCCATTAGGAATGCCTTCCGGAGGGCCAAACGGTCAATAAAGAATACTATTTAGGCGTTATACGTCGTTTGCGTGAAGCCATTCGCAAAAAAAGGCCCGATTTGTGGAAGAACAATTTATGGATTTTACACCACGATAATGCGCCATCTCATACGGCCTTGATTATTTCGGAATTTTCGGTCAAAAATTGGACCAATGTCATCAGCCAAGCACCATACAGTCCAGACATGGCCCCGTGTGACTTTTTTCTATTTCCCAAACTCAAATTGAGACCATAGAGGCCCTAAAAGAGAATTCGCTGCGTGAGCTGAAGGCGGCCTATAAAAAATGTATGGAAAATTGGATCAAAAGTTGGCATACATGTATTAACGCAGGAGGAGAGTATTTTGAAGGGGATAATAAAGAAATGTATTAAAAATTGAAATTTTGCGTTTAACAATTTAAGTTTAGCAAGCATTACCCATCCTTATGCAAGTAAATTGCACAAATTTTTGTTCGAGTGCATTATGCAATATTGACTTGAAACCCCTATAACAACTCAATTGGCAGCGACAACGACAGCTTGTTGCTTTGGCTGACTATACGAAAATAATTATGTGAACATCACATGTGCTGCGGCCATCGTTGATATTCGTAAAGGCAAGACAAGCCAATTGTTCACCGATGACAGGACGCTGTGACGCTGATGGCATGCAAAATGCGCAGCCAAGGAACAGGTTTATGGCAACGAGCAAATTACGAATGCGCCATGCTTGACAGAATGCGATAGTAATTGTCAAGTGGGTGTTTTGGTGAAAGCGCAGCGCCGTTTCTAGCATCCAAACGGCGCCTCACATGCAATGAGTGCGGCTCATTAGCGGCAGCGCACAACTCAAGAAGTTTCATTTGAAGCAGCATTGAGTAGAACATTAAAATTGCTGTTGCTTATTAAAATAATTGATGTCAAGGTAGTTCCATGGGCAGCTGCAATGCAAACTGTTGCTCTAAAATTTGGCTAAATCTCAAAACCAAAACAATTATTGCGGCATTCATAAGCATGCAGATGCTAATAAGCCGAATTTTTTACACTGTTGAATGCCAGCAGGAAGATAGTGTTGTTGTAATTTCACTTTCAGTTTCTTATCGCAAATGCGTGCAGTTGTATTGGTGGCGCTCTGCGTTAAGCAATTGAAACCACAAGTTACTTAATTGACCATTTAGAAATCGGCGTGAAAATGAAACGCTCGACCACGAAATTACACGCTACAGACTTGCGGTCGATCTTTGCCGTCAGTGATATATATATATATATGTATGCACATACAAAAAATTTATTTGTACTCGTATTTGGCTGAACGTACGCCGAGTTCACAAGCGGCACCTTTAATTTTGCAAACTTTTCAGCAGTTGTAGTGTGAGCTGAGTGGAAGGGAAGTATGGGAATTTTTAGTAGAATAATGCTTCTTGAAAGGATCAATGTCAAACAGCCGGGATGAAAATTATTTCTGCCTGTGAAATGTATCAGCTGCAACAGTAATAATAGGTACGTACTACGTAGCAACGCCTTTTTTGCGACAATAAAACGTGAGCAATTTTATTGTCGTCGGTACAGAAAAGTCAAACAATAGACGATGCAATGACAAGACAAAACAATTCAAATGTATTGCACACAACTTCATTGATTTTTCGCTCTGTTGCAGCGATTAAATTGTTCTCGAATCTGGCAGGGCATTATTTGCAATGTGGCCTGCTAGGAAAAATAGTTTTCTAATTTATGAAAAAATCATCACATGACATTTTTTATTAAATATATATGAAGACATTTTTATATATATTTTTACGTCATGTAACAGTTCCAGATATGTTGTCAGGGCAACAGAATCAGCTTTAAACATTTGATAAAGTTCTAAAAAGTGAGAGATATACAATGGTAGTTTGATTCTATTGAAAATAATTTGATCAAATTCGAAAATATCTGGGAATCGTTAAGGTAGAATAGGATTTAATGGGGTTTGTTGCACTGCGACCATAAGTGATCTATTGTGCCCCCACAAGTTGTTAGAGAACATCCCCACCGACCTAATGAAGCTTAGTAACTAACGGGCCTGATGTACTCTTCTCCAAGCCAAGGACACGCATCTTGCTACGACATGCCGCATCACAGTGCAGTATGTATGATGTGTTCAGGAGTCTCCTCTCCTATTCCGCAGTTAGGTTACCGGTAATTTGTCTAAGTCTGAGGCATTCTTTACTCCATTTGGAGTTATAACCTTTAATAAAGATTTTGGATTTTGAAACAAAAATCAGTCACAAAAGCCAGGGAACACCAGGAAACTTGGATCAAAAAGTGGACTGTCGAAAGCGCAACGGAACACAATTTCTGATGTTTGAAGTATGCTACGCATTTTAAACATTTTAAAGGGTTTTTCTGTCCGTCAGCATCAGTTATTCCTGCCGACCAAAAACCATCTCCGCTATCTACTCCTGCGGAACCGCCTTCCAGCATTACGTCCCAGGGGAGATTATATGTAGCCTAATTCTGGCTCCTCTCTACTACAACGTCTTGCGCGCGTCGGCCTCTTTCTATTTCACTCACAGTTGAATTCAGTTTAAAGGTGAAAAGACCTCTATGCTAGGATGAAGTTGTCAAGGAATTTGTCTTCCCTGGTACTCTCATAAACAGTAGCAATGATGTCAGCCTAGAGACAAAGCAAAGGATCACTCTTACTACGGTCTCGATAGGCAACTGAGTAGACCTCAGAGACCTCATTCGACCAACAACACTCTGACTCTACGACGCTCATTCTGTCCGTGTTCCTTTATGACGCAGAAGCATGGACATTGTTGTGGAACGACGTAGCAGCTCTTGGGCTGTTCGAGAGAAAGATGCTTCGCAAAATCTTCGACACTGTTCGTATTGGCGACGACTATCGAATACGAACGAACAATGAGCTGTATGAGCTGTTTAAAAACATTGACTTAGCACAGCTAATCAACATCCAGCGGATATGCTGGCTTGGCCATGTCTCCCGTTTCGGCGAAAGAGGTGTTTGATGCGGTAGTTGGAGGTCGAAGGCAAATTGTCTTCAATGGAAGGACCAAGTTAAGGACGCCCTATCATCTCTTGGTGTGCCCAGCTAGAGCCAAGCAGAGAAGCCTGAAGAAAACTTTTACGGCAAGCCGTAATCCGGTGACGGGTTGTTATGACCAGTTAAGTAAGTTCCTATGGTGGGTTTAACAGTCAAACCCTCCCTCTTGACTATGCCCCTGACAAAAGCTTATTACAAAAAGTGAAATTAAAAAGTATCAACAATGTTAAAGGTTCTAACAGTTAGATATTTTACATCATAGAAAGATCCCAACTAGAATGTTTGTTATCAAAACTAAAAACAAAAATAAAAGTATTGTATAAAAAATGACATCATATAGGGGAATTCTTTGTAAGGTGCCACTCTTTGTAATGTGCCACTCCTGCTCGATTTTGACGTTCCAGCAATCCAAGCGAAAAAATTCCTACCGTCATTTAAGGTATATATGATAACATCAATTTTAATGTGGTTTTTGAGGGAACAGATGCAATAACAGAGTCTGGGTAAAAAAAAGTGTCAAATTTGGTTAAGAAAAAACATAAAAAAAAACTGAAGGTTTTTCTTGCGGTGAGAAAGAAATCAAATACGTGTAAAAAACTAAGGTAAATATCAGTGTTGGACTTAATTTTTAATGCTTTTTTATAATCCGAAATAATATCCGAGCATATCGTAAGAGGAGAAAATTTATTCAATGATTTCCAAAATGGCGTGAAAATGTAAAGTGCCACCTTTTTTCTTTGTAAAGTGCCACCCCTCTTCTTTCATTGTTTTGTGGTCCTATATCGGTAAAATGACTTTTTATTGCTTGGAATCGTCATTAAAATCGATTTAACCCTTAAATGCATGGGGCAATTTTTTTCGAATCAATCTAGAGCAAGCACAAACATGATTTAAATTGATTCAACAGATGTACGAAGGATTTAGGAACTGTACCATATATGGTACGCCATGCATTTAAGGGTTAAAGTGTTCTTAATCAATTTTTTTCTAATTCTATAATGAGGAATAAATTAGTACCTACAGTTTTGTTTATTAATTTCCATATATAACCGTTTTATTCGTTACCATTCAATTTGCATTTTGCTTTCGGTCATTTTCTATTCAATTCATATTAAATTCAATAATGTTTCGTAAATTCTCTAAATCATGCATTTTTACTTGAGATTTCTACGTTTTCAGCGATTTTTTTAGGGGGTGGCACTTTACATTAAACAATTTTAGGGTGTCGATTTTTAACACTTTGGAAAATTGGCTGTAAAATTCGTATTTACGAAAAATTCAAATGAGGTGTTTCCTTGGATAATAGCTCTTTAAACCCTCTTTCCAACGGTATATTAACATTGGCGATAAGTTAATTTTCTAAAGAGTTATACGCAAAAAAGCCATGGGGTGGCACATTACAAAGAATTCCCCTATAATATAAAATAAAGTATAATGAAATAAAAATAATAAGGAAAAATATTTGATATGATAACATAACATGACAAATGGAGAACGAAATAATATTTAACCAAATTCAATCACAAAAGCTAATCACAAACAGCGAAATTAATTCAATTTATCAATAATGTTAAAGGCTTTATAAATTTGAAAACTTGAAAAAAAACGCTAACTAAAATTGTTTATTGCCAGAATAAAAACAAAACAATATAAAACACAAAAGTAATAAAATGTGATAAGAAACCATACGAAAACAAGTAAGATTAAATAAAATCTTTCAATATTCTATCACTTTAGCTAAAGGTCACTTTATCGGTAAGTTGAAAAAACGGCCCTAAGTTGAAACGCAAATAGAATATCAGCCGTTTTCTAATCGCAACGAAAACGGAATTTCGGTTTTCTGGCACATATCATTTCAAACGATTTCGTTTTCGAAAATTGACGAAATCAAAACGAAATTGAGCACACTCCATCACGTTTTCGTTCCGAATTTGAAACGAAAACGATTTGTAGCACATGCCTGATGATGATTGAAAAAAATACTAATTTTAGAAGCATACACCAACAATTATAGCCTTAGCAACATACAATTGCCACTGCTGCTGCTGGGGCTGTATTTAATGCAATTAAATACATATATTACATGTTTCTAAAATTAAGTACGAAAAATGGCGCATCATCAAAGTTAACCGAAAGTCAGTGCGGCGTAACCCTTTTTTTTAATCAAATCTCAACACACAGGCTGCAACCAATTCGCACATTGAATTGAGATAATTGATAATTTGGTTTCGAATTATGTATGTACATTGTTATATAAAACTGACGAAAAAGCAAATTGTCACGCCATCGTATTAAAATTAAGTGCAGTGCCTTAATTGCACATGAGTGGGATTGGATCAGTGGCCACGCTTATGCGACCAAACGTTGTATTTGCGTATTCAATTGACAAATTAGATGCATCTAAACAGCAACTGTCGATGCAATAGTTGTGAAATAACACCAGCATCTACATAGAAGCCGCTAGCAGTGCGGGCACTGCGCACACATCGATGCGGTCATTAGACGGCGCCAATCAGTAAGTTTTATTGTGGATGACACAATTGATTGCAGTAATTATCGCTTTGAAAATGAAAGTCGACAGCGTGCCACTAGGTGCGCCAAAGGGCTAAAGTTCATTGTTGTTGATCAATTCCGATTTATTTTGCTGTGCAATTTTCTCACCTGACTGTTAATGGCGCTGTCGCATTGGTACCATGTAGGATTGTTGTGCGGGAAAATTGCCACTGAATGTATTTAAAATGCATTAATTTGTCATAGTTTACGGCATGTGTAGCTGTCTGCTATTTCGTATAAATATTTATTTGTTTGCTAGTACTTTGCAAATATGCAATAATGAGCTAAACTGCTTAGTTGGTTGCTATTCGATTTACTTGCTAAGGGCACACTATTCAAGCTGGCTACAAATATGCGGGAAATGTCAATTGCCGTAACATAGGAGGTGCATTTGGATCGGTGGGTGTGTGGTAAACTGCATTTAAAGCAAATTCACAGTAGCGATTTAATTAATTAATTATTTATTTATTTTTTAATTTATTTCAAGATAATGAAAGCCAACTTGGTTTCAAATTCTAAAAAATTCCCTTAATACAAACTTAAGCCTGCGAGCGTTAACTAATTGAAGGGTTAACTGTCGCACATTCCACATATCCGACCCTATAATACTTTAGCTAAGTGTTGTTTGTTCACGCTTTGGCTTCCTTTATCATCACATACGCTGATTGCAGTGCGTGAGAGTTTCCAATCGATTTGGCAGGAATCATTGTGGGCGACAACTGCCTGCCGCCTGCGTTTGTGTGTACCCAGTTGCGTCATGATGCCTACGCCTACCATAAGCATCCGTCAAGTTATGCACAGAAAAAAATAATTATTGGCACTCAGTATTAGCATTGAAAGCAGAACTTGGACTCATATTTAGAGTGAATATAAACGTGTTTTTTGTAATGAATTTAGTTTTTGGTTATTCTTTCAATTTTTAATGCAATGTTCTTTTATTCCCTTAGTGACCTTTTTTATCTCATCGTTTTACACTTTTTGACGGAGGAAATTCTTATTTGTAATCCCAAAGTTGATGATTCTTTCTTGACCAACGCTCAGGGGGAGACACTGACAGTTTGACCAATGTGTTGATTCTAGACTAACCGAGAGGTTAGGGACGACTAGAATGAGTAGGGAGTAACTAGTAAGTTTTTGAGTGTAATTCCAGACTTAAAAATTTAATAAGACTACCTCACGAACCTTTACATCTCAGAAATTATAAATCACAAGATTCAACTTTTTTATTTTCATTGAGCAATTGGTTCAGATTGCAGTTTTCCAGCAAACGTCAGAGTGCGGCCAGGCTGTGTCATGACGCCTACGCCTGCCATTTTCATCAGTAACATACATACATACATATGTACAACACCTACGTTTCCGCCCTACAATCTTATCAACAACAAAGTGAAACAAATGCCATTGCACTGCCCCGCCTTGGTGTTTGCACTCACCCACAGATGATGATGCCAAAGCACTGCACCAGCGCTGGATAGAAGTTATCCATGGAGACGACCGGATCATGATCTGGCGCTGCTGTCGTCGTGGTGGCTGCCGCCAGTGTTGCACTTTCGAACACATCGTCCATGTCCATGTCGACGGTCTCAGCGGCGGCGTTGCGCAAATTACCCAAAACCATTGAACTATCCATTGTTTGCTCTTTGCCCTTTATTTCTGTACAAATGCAATTTTTCAGCCGAATTTTCGCCCTGCGTTGGGCAATAAAACGCTTGTTGTATTAATTTGGCGACTGCATAATTGCCGTCGAATGGGCCGTCACACGCCCTGTCACACTGATTAGTGCGACAATTCCTTTCTTGGCTGAATTAAATTTCGTAAATTTTTTAACCCAAAAAATGCTCCGAATTCGCACAAAAAAAAAATGAAAACTCAACAAAGATTTTTAATATGTTGTGACCTTGCGGCGTTCGAACAACCGCTGTTCCGTCCGGCCGTTTTTTATTGTCGCGCTCGGTTTTTGCGTCGGTAAAAATTTACAATTCTAAATTTTCGAAGCGATTTTGGTATTGCCTCTCTTTTTTGCGCTTCGTAACACTTTACACGAAATTTCTATATTAGATACGAATTTTTTAATATGTATTTTTCTTTTTCAACCAGCAGCGCACAAATACGGAAAAGTACACGAAGAAAGCAAAGAAACCAATGAATTTTTGTGTAAGCAGCGTTGGCTAATATCAAATCAGCTGGTGTGGTGAAATCTGTATGCTCGACCGAGTGGTAAATAGAGTGCCAAGTGTTGTTATTTTCCAAGTTGACATTCATGAGGTGAACAATGCAAAAAAACTCGATTCACTATCAGCTGATAGTGCGGCACACATTTTGACCAAAACTATGAAAAGCAAAGCTCAAGGCAAATTAATATGAATTATTATTAATACACCTTGGCAAAGCTGCTATGCTCGTGGTTCAAAATAAACCTGTGATTATGGCAACATTGTTGGCTTGGTAAATCGTACAATAAATTAAACACTTTCAAATAAACATTTCAAACATTTACTTACTATTTCTCTTTTTTGTTGGTTTAACGTTGCTCCTTGAGGATGGGCATTATTGCCTGTGAATTGGAAATTACTTAGTCAGTCCACGGACTTAAATCGCCATCTCCAATTATGTGAAGAGAAATCACTTTAAGATCAAAATTAATTTCGTTTTGTTTTGAAGCAAAATAATCTTGAACGCGTTGCCCTTCAAACTGTAAGCGAAACAAAGTAAATATATATCGCAGTTTTAGAAGCACTGATATCTTTGGAACTGTCATAACAAATACAAAAAATTAGTCATCTGCTGCAAATTTTCATGGGATAAAAAAACGCAATTTACTCGAATCTTTACAAAAACAGCTGAAAAAAGCTATTTCGTCTTAATTATATTTGATACAATTGTTTAAAAGTGTAAGGTCAGCAGCGAAAGAAAATGAATCGTTTGTTCGGTAGAGGAAAACCAAAAGAACCAGGGCCGAATCTCAATGACTGCATTTCTGGGGTGAGTAAGACGTACAGGCAATTATAGCATTTGCGGCAGGAGTGGCAATAACTGATTCACATTCATTACGCAGGTTGATGCACGTGCCAACGCCATCGAGGAGAAGGTCACCAAGCTGGACAATGAGCTGCGCAAGTATCGCGAGCAGATGTCCAAGATGCGCGATGGTCCTGCCAAGAACTCGATCAAGCAACGCGCTATGCGTGTATTGAAACAAAAGAAAGCGTATGTCTGCTGTCTTGCTATATCCATGGGTCCTCTGTTTTATCTTATTTGTAAATAATCTCAGGTATGAGCAGCAAGTGGACTCGCTGCGCAATCAGTCATTCAATATGGAGCAGGCCAACTATGCTGCGCAATCGCTCAAGGACACACAGACCACAGTGACGGCCATGAAAGATGGCGTCAAGCAAATGCAAAAAGAGTTCAAAAAAGTCAACATCGATCACATTGAGGTAATAGGCTGCAAAAGTAGGTGGATTTAAAGCATGTTAGGAGCGAAATTAAGCTTTCACGCTTTTATTTTTTGCAAACAGGACATGCAAGACGACTTGGCCGACATGCTGGAGCAGGCGGACGAAGTGCAAGAGGCAATGGGCCGTACCTACGGCATTCCTGAGGTGGACGATGAAGAGCTGGAGGCAGAGCTGGATGCTTTGGGAGATGAAATAGCACTGGACGACGACACCAGCTATTTGGATGATGTCGTGAAGGCGCCCTCTGCACCGGACAAGGAACCGGGCGCTGACAGTATTGTGCCTGGCGGAAAGGTATTGTTTAGTTTTTATGTGCTGCAATGTTCCTTGAAACATCAGTGCATTCTTTATATGCATTCCTTATAAAAGATTGGGAAAAGGGGATATCATACATTCGGTGTCATTGACATTAACAAAAAATCTAAAAAAGTCTGTGAAAACTGAGCTGCGACTTCAGTATTTTTTACTTGTAGCGTTTAAGTAAAACAACTTATATTGTGCATAACAATTTTTTAAATTGTCTTCTAATATTTTCGTTGCAGAATGTTATCGAAACGGATGAATTCGGTTTGCCCAAAGTGCCGGCCTCGGTGAAAACGTCTTAGAAGGTGGCAGTTACCACGCGATTTAGCCAGCACTCACAGTTGATAGTTTTTGTATGGTTTAAATGTAAAATGTACAATTAAAGCGCAACTTTGAAAATCCAATGCGAAACCTTTCCAAGCAATTTTGAGTTTTGCAACTAAAATTTGATTCTGTTCAATTTATTGCGTATTCAAATCCCTTAAGTAAAGCCATTGTTATACTCACATTCTAATCGCTTGCTAGTTAAACATAACCGCAAATGAAATAAAAATCAGCACGTACCCCAAATTAAAGACAAGCTTTCTAAAGTGGTTTGAAGGGCATGTCGCCGCGTATGCGCGCGCACAAGCAATTTGAATTTATTGTTACCATCAGTAAACTAGGTTTATCACTTAAGCTATTGAATATAACTACTTGAGGGGAAATTTTATCTTACGTTCATTCTATTCTATTGTATTGTAAGCATTATTCTTTTATTCATTATATGGTACGCATCAAGTGTGAGCCGCCTGTGGCTGCTGGGCCGGTGTGCAATGTGGTTTTTTGTTCGCCGGCATCTCTTATAGTACTTGTGCATAAGTCTAACTTAGCGATGACTTAAACAGTTAATGCATAATCGTATGCTACTCCGTTGCTTGGCACGCTTAATTATAAAACTTTCAGTACCTCCGTTCGCACCAGAAGGTTTCAGTGACAGCCCATGCTAGTCCTACAAATTAGTTTTTATTGATAAACACACACACACACACACGCAAAATTTGCATATTCTACAATTTTTTAGAATACTCTTCATGCAACTGGCGACGAAAAACTGTCTACTGCTGCCGCTCGTACCAAACGTGACTTTAAATCACTTTGCATCAGCGAATCGAATTCGATTAGGTAAACGTAATAGTACATAGTTATCAAACACACGTTAGGATCATTAAGATAAAGATATGAAGTAAAAGTTGTTGCCAATGATGAAATATACTTTTGTCAATTATGCGAGCATTACAATTACAAAACTGATGTGCTTCGGATTAGTGCGCATTCGACCGTTTGATGTGCCGTTTGATATGTTTTCGATAATTTGGGGATGGAGATTGATTTCTGTTGCGCTAAAAATTAATAAATATTGCGTTATTTTGGGCATGGACATTTTTTTCGATTGAGAAATGAGTGCGTAGTGGCGCGTGATAAGCAAACAATGCAAGTCTTGATAAGTTGAAAACTTTGTGTATGGCTCATATGATAAAGTGAGTTAATTTCGTCAAAAAATGCAACTAATTGTACTGCGTGATGTTAAACTGTTCAACAAAATTTTACAGCTCTAATAAACAAACAATATCACTATGGCAATTCTGCACTATAATATTTTAGACTTTACTCGACAACCTTGTAGGGGATTTTCTTTCACGAATCAAAGCGATCTATAGTTATACGCGGATTCTAAATGACGTGCTTATTCATAGAAAGCAAAAATAACATGTCACATAGCTTCTCATGTCATAATTGGTGTTAAAGCTCCTTTGCATTGACTCATTGCTTGGTCATTAAACAAACAACAACAAACTGAACCAACTTGGACTCTAAACTACAAATTGCCATTTAACTAAATTTTAAAATAAATTGTTAAAAGTGTGTTAAATAGTGTACATAATTTTGAAGATATGACGAATAAGTTGAATAATGGACGGATGTCGCTTCTACAATTTATGTTTGCCAGGCGCGGTCGCATAGTTGATGTGCGTTCTGCTTTATCATCACTCAAATGCCATAAGGAAAATACAATTTATATTCGTAGAAAAAAGCAACAACAAAATATCACTTTAGGGAGAACTAGCACTCGCTGTTTCAAGAGCAACGTGACATCAATATCAGCTGCAATCAATTATACCAAAAATCCTCTTGAGATAACACAAGAAATTCATAATTTTGTTCTAGAAAATTGTAGCAACGTTAAAAAAATTGGTCGCTAATAAATCGTAATCGTGCTACTTGAAGCTTAAAACTATTTTCGATTGAAATTGTAAAGTATAAAAAAAATAATTGAGTTAAATAAAATGTGTAAAGGCAAAAGTCTTTCTGTTTCGCTACATGTAAACGTCTGTAGAATATATGCTCGTAGCGCCTAAAATGTTCGGACCGCCAACAGGAGACCACTCTTAGACGCAACTGCCGGGTTTGCGTGGTCGCTTGGTGTAGCGCGGTGGTGGCGCACAGTGCAGGCTGGTATTGGTGACAAAGTTGTATGCTTCTACCAGACTGTCGTCTTTCACCTCGTGCTGCGTTATGCTGCCTCGGAAGCTGCACCACTCCCTGGCGCGAGTGTAGCCGAAAAGTGGGTGATGGTGGCGACGCAGGTGCATTCGTTCTGCGCACATGCCCGTCAAATACACATCCTCGATGTAAATGAAAGTGGTGTTCAGCGCGGTCTCGTACAGCCGCTGCACCACGTCGCCGGACATCACGTAGGCCGCGCCGCTGAGGTAACGTGGATATCTCTCGCCCGGATACATGTAATACGGCATGTACCACTTGCTGCTCAGCGTGGCCACGGGACGCGCCGTGCAGAACAGATGCCCGGCCAGATAGTCGGCGGTGTTGTTGAGGCGATTGCGCGCCGACAAAACGCGATATGTGCGCAAGTCGAACAGCTCGATTGTGTCGTTGTAGAGTGGAATGGTGCCGCCAAGGAGATAGTGCAATAAATTGGGCATGTTCAGAAACGTGTCGTCGTCGCATTTCATGAAGAATGCGACGCGCTGCTGACAGCGACGCGACAGCCACTTCAACGCCATCACAGACTTCAGTGTCAGGTTGTTATAGGTGTCGACGAAGTTCTCCTGTATGATGTCATCGTAGAGCGCCGCTTCGCTGCGAATGCGGACCAAAGTGTCGTTGGCGGGCGACGAGTCGTTCTGGCTACGACCCACCAGGAAGAGCACGCGCACCGGTATCATGGCCGGGGTAGTAATCGTGTCCTGCTGTGTATACAGATTCACAAATTTCACTACACAGTTTATTAAACACAGAATTATTAAAAAAAAGAACAAACACCTTAGAAAGCTCAGTGCATGATACAAATAATATAATCATATTTGCATTATGTAGTGTGTGCTAGCGAATACGAATACAAGGAAATGCAATGCTAAAAACAAGGCCTCATTTGTATTTTCATAACAAATCATTAACATCTGTACATCGCCTTACTGAATGCCAACTTTGTTGCAATGTGTAATTGTTTTTTCGGTTATGTAATGCTCGATTTATACTCACACTCGCCGGTAGATTCAGGTATTCGCTGTAGTACTGCAGCCGCTCCTGTGTTGGCTCCAGATATTGCTCGCGCAAATGGCCGTGCAACTGTGCAAACATGCCGTAGTTGAACTGCGTTGTATTGCCCCAAGTTTCGCGTATTATTTGTCTGCAAGAAAAAAGTCCAACACGTTAAGTTAATAGTTCAAACGATCTTGAATTCGGCAAAATTTCATGCTACCTTATGGCAAAGTTCTGCATGCTGGAGCACACAATGACAAGCAGGAAGAGCTTGTCGCGGCATACGTTACGCGGCTCTAAAAGTGTTGTTTCGTTCTCTGGAAGCACGTAATCCGCTAGATTTCTGGACGTATTGTAGCCCCAGTCGCCCAACGCAACTGCAAACAGACAAATCGCATTAATTTCAGAGTGTTAATGCTTGCATCGTTGCCGCTTACCTTGTCGCGTCTGCATGTTCGGATAGAGCGGCATGTAAAGCATCAGGAAGAGCATGGGAGCCAGCAGCATACAAGGCAGCACACGACACAGGCTCCGTAGACGCCAACGTCGCTTGGACGGTCTTAGAATATCGCATATCCGCAATTTGCTGACAGCACCCGGCATCTTCATTGATTTATGCTTGGCGTGGCCGCGCTCCACGGTTTCCTCACGCATTGCCATTGCTTCGTCGTCGTCGCTGTCCGTCTCGGAGCCGGTTCCGGACGACGTAGAGTATGGCGGCGAGAGAGTGCCGGCACTGTCACGACTGCTACCGCCGCCGGCTGCACTTACATGCCCCGGCAGCAGCAGTCTGCGCTCATGCTTTTTGAACATTTTTCGAGCGTCCTCGCGCAACGGCAATCATCAACGAGCTTCGCGTGCGGCAGTAGCAGCAGCGACAGCACAATGGTGGTTGACCTTGGTGTACGCGCAGTAAGCCTGCTGCAGCTTGCAGCAAGCGCACTACCTACCTTTCGTCTTGCGCCGTCTTCGTCCCTGCACAATCCATTCACTTGTCTGAGGATTCGCGTTGTTCTTTATCGGCCTGCAATTGTGTGTGTGCGTGCAGAGGTCCGACAGCCGGCGTCGACAGTCCGACCATTCAAGTTATTAAGCGTTTATTATCAAATGGATGTACACTTTTTATCGCGACATTTGGTTGTTCTTTATTTTGGCAACAACATCGCGCACCGACCAATTAACGAATGCGAATGAGTTTCACCACAGCACGGCCAACCGAAAGCCCACAGACGGCAGCCGATCAGCTGTTTGCATTTGGTTGCAGTTCGGCTACTGTTAACCCATTGAAATGCCAAGACGAAATGGCAATGTGGCCAAAAACCCCGCAACATACAATGCCTGGAGTTTTTACACGAGACGACTATAAGTCTTTGGAATATACTTAAAGAATGTAAGAATTTTAAGAATTTTAAAGTAGAAAAAGTTATTGAAAGTTAAACTTGCACTTAGCGAGCAAATGTGAGGTGCTCACACCTAAAGCAAAGTAAATTAATTCATTTCAGTCCACCTAATATATACCAACAAATCCTCTGCAGGCTAGACGCATTATGCCCGACCTTTATTATACACAATTTACAGGTCGCATTTATTCTTTTGGCTTGCTGCAGACATTTTTTTCCTTTTCTATAAATCGATCTTCATAGCGTTTAGAGACATCAAAGGCATTGCTTAGGTTTAAAAAGAAAGGTAGACAGTCCGCCAGGTTCCAGAAACCGAGTGAAAGTGTAATTGGAAGTGAATTTGAAACCGAGTGAAAATGTAGTTGGTGTTCTAAAAACCGAGTGATTTCAATTCACATGTTCATTTTCAACTCGTTATAATTTTCTTCTCGCTGAATTTCCTGTCAGCTGATTGTTGTCGAGAGAAACAAAAAGCAAAAACAGAAATTTGTTCCGTATTTAAAAATGAGTGCATTAATTGCATTTGCTGCGACCATTCAGAGGAAAAGATAAAAAGGACGATTTTGCGCGATCACTCTAACCCTCTGGAAATGGTAGGATCTGTGTGACTGAAATGCACTAAAAGCAACAAGATTTTTAGTATTGGAATTTCTTTAGCTTTACAGTGCACTACAAAGTAAATAAAGATGCCTTCCCAATGCTCCTCGACGTTGTAACTCCCCGCTTGAAGCCATCTTCCATTCCACCGCATATCCAGCTAGCTGCTGCTTTAAGGTTACTGACAGATGGTGGATTCCAAAAAGCTGTAGGAAAAGAGAGCGACATTGCATTAGGGCGAAGCACGGTTACAAAAATCGTACACAAAATCCTTGAAATCCTGGTAAAACATATTTGCGCGAGATTGGCCCGCCGCCGGTCGCTCTACTTTTGGAATTGTTGTGTTCAATTTTCTTGCGAATAGTAGCCTTCCAATCCATCCACACCTGTTGATGTATATATGTTGGTGAAGAAATACTCACAAATCTACGAAATCTATACGAAATTTTTGTATTACCTTTTCCAACCGCACGTGTATTCTTGGGGCGGACCATTGCTATTTAGGTCCATCGTCAACTCTTTCCAGAGCGCCTCCACTTTCACTTTGTCACCCTTAACGAATCCTTTTGCAATATCCTGGTGCTCCGCCATAAACTTAAGGAGTAACGCATCCTGCGCAGAGTTTTAGTGCTTTCCCCTTGCAAATTAAATTTTCAAATTAAAATTGCATATTTATTTTAATTTTATTTAAACTTTCTTCAATTTACTTAAATTTTTATACAGCTTCTGTCATTTTCACTTTCTGCTGCTGAAGTGATTTCAATTCACATTTTTTCTAGTGAATTCGGTTTCTGAAACATGAAAAATCACTCGGACTTCATTTTTAAAAACGAGTGGAATTGAGCGAGTGAAAGTGAAATGTAGAACACCAAAAATTGAATTTGAAGTGATTTCATTTCAATTTCACTCGAAAGTGAAATCCAGAACCTGGCTGAGTGTAATGATTTTAAAGTTCTCAATGCCGGTTGAGCATTTTGCATTTGCAGGTATTGCTGTTTTTCCAAATAAATGAATGCAGTAAGTAATTAAAATGTCTGAGCAGGGCGTTTTATGTAATCATATAATTTTCTTATGTAATCATATAATTGTCTCTTATGACAATTATAACAGACAATAGAAATCGTGTCTTAACCAAATTTGTAATATCGTAAATTTCCAACAACAGTTTTTGATTCCGTGTGCAGGTGTGCATTTTTATCCGCTTTGTACCTGCACTTTGTGCCACAGAAACACTGGCTGTAACGTCAACAAACAGCAGCATTCGTTGCTTTTTCATTCACGCTGCAGACTACATTGGATTTGCGTTTTTCGGTTTTGGCTGTGAAGAGATTCAAAATTTTCACAATTCCTTAAAGAAGCGTGACAAGTCAAGTGTAACCCAGTGATAGATGTAACTAAATCGAAATCCTCAAGTAAACCGAAGCGAATCAACCGGCTGTGTTGGCCTTATAAAACATTTTCTGTGTAAAGTGGTGGGGGCCGATTGCAAATGGGTCTCGTTAACTGACGTGTCGCTTTTGTTTTGAAAATCCCCATTTAGTTGTATGAACGTAAGTTGGCAAGGGTATTTGGTTGTTGTTGTTGTTTTTTTGGCTGCGCTCTAACCACGTTTCTTTGCATTTGGCCGTAGTTCGTTACATTGCTCAATCATGAAGATGCGGCGGCGACAGGATTCGAACGGCATTGGCATGGACGCTGCCGACAAGCAGCTATTGCTGGATATGCCGCCTTCTGAAGCACCGCACACGGTGCTGGACGAGGTGCACGAGAAAACGGACGTGCGCGGCGATCGCGCCAACATTGCCATTCTCTTCTTCCTGTACATTTTGCAGGGCATACCGCTGGGTCTGATTGGGGCCATTCCGATGCTGCTGCAGAACCGTGGCGCCAGCTACAAACAGCAGGCCGAGTTCTCATTTGCCTATTGGCCATTCAGTATGAAACTGCTGTGGGCGCCCATCGTGGACTCGTTGTATGTGCGGCGCTTCGGACGCCGCAAGTCGTGGCTGGTGCCTTCGCAGTACCTGATCGGCGCGTTTATGCTGTTCTTGTCGTGGCAAGTGGACCAGTGGCTGGGCGGCAACGGCATTGAGCCAAATGTGCCGCTGTTAACAGTGCTCTTCTTCCTGTTAAACTTTCTGGCTGCCACTCAGGACATTGCGGTTGACGGCTGGGCACTGACCATGCTGAAGCGCTGCAACGTGGGCTATGCGTCCACATGCAACAGCGTCGGTCAAACGGCGGGTTACTTTTTAGGCTATGTGGTATTCATGGCGTTGGAGTCGAAAGATTTCTGCAATACGTATCTGCGCAACGTGCCCCAGGACCAGGGGCTAGTTACGCTGCCGGAGTTTCTGTGGTTCTGGGGCGTGTGCTTCCTGGTGGCCACCACGTTGGTGGCAATCTTTAAGAAGGAGAACGATGTGCAGGACGCTCACACAGCGGCGCGCTATACCGACGAGCACGAGCTCAACATTCGTGAGAGCTACAAAATACTGCTGGACATGGTGCGCATGCGGCCCATACAGATACTGGCCTTCATACTGCTGACGGTGAAGGTGACGTTTGCCGCCAGCGATGCGGTCACCTCGCTGAAGCTCATTGACGCGGGCGTGCCCAAGGAGAAGTTGGCGCTGCTAGTGGTGCCCATCATTCCATTGCAAATTTTGCTACCGCTGGTCGTCAGTCGATACACACACGGCCCGCGTCCGTTAGAGGTCTACGTGAAGGCCATTCCCTACCGCATCGTGTTTGCCTCAATGGCGGGCATCATCACCTACTTCACGCCCTACCTGATCGCTGACGGCCATGTGCCCATCTACTATTACGTACTGTTGATACTGAACTATGGATTGTACCAAGTTTTCTTGTACTGCATGTTTGTGGCAGTGATGGCGTTCTTCGCGAAAATCTCCGATCCGGCGGTGGGCGGCACTTACATGACCTTCCTCAACACACTCTCTAATTTGGGCGGCAACTGGCCAAACACGGTGGTGCTGTGGTTGGTCGACGTGCTGACCTGGAAGGAGTGCATGCATGCAGACAAAGATGTGACCACTCAGAACAGTTGCATCACAAAGGAACAGAAGCAGGTGCGTGCTCCTCACTGTTACGATACGGTTTAGATGTGCAATTGATTGAATTTATTGTAATTACAGGAGTGCGAGGCTGCTGGCGGCGAGTGCCAGATCGTCTTCGACGGCTACTACATCGAGTCGATAATCTGCGTTGTGTACGGTATCGTGTGGCTATTGTGTCTACGCAAGTGGATCAACTATCTGCAGAACCTTCCCACGCGTTCGTGGCGGGTAGTGACCACCACCAAGGGGCGCAAGAAGAGATAGCAATTCGTTGTATGACAGGAGCAGGAGCCCTTAGTTACTGCTGCCACAGTGGGCGACACAAACGGAAACGTAGAGGGAGATGGGTACAGCGGAGAACCGGTTGTGGGTGACGCTGTGTCCGAGGAATCGTGGCCGATTTGAGGCGGAGCTGCTGTGCCGTTTAGTATTCCACGCTTGCTGCAAACACCCACACACGCACATACAGCGCCTAGTGTCAAATGAGTTGCAGAATAATTTTAAGCTTGTCTAAAATTTACTTTCCATGCTAGTGTTGAGATTGAGTTTGTATTGAGTATTGAGCTTTTGATAAATTCCACGTGACATTTTTGTGTGCAGCATTTTTAATAGCCAATTTTAGTTAGGTCTTTTTCTTTAATGTGCCTGTATTTTTGCATTTCAATGTGTAAATTTTGTTTTCATTTTTTAATTGAAAGGAAGCAAAATTCACAATAAAATTTGTTTAACAAGCAATAACATTTAATAGTATTTTGTTTTGCTGAACATAAACTAGCGGACTAGCTGAATGTAAATGTGTATTAAACTTGGGGGAAATGTACGTTCAAATTTCACATTCACTGCATTTGGAACGCTTGTGGAAAACGGTGAAAGCTTATTTATACCAGAGTGAAAAATTATTATTTTATTATGGCTGAAGTAGCGAAAATTATAAATGAAAACGATGAAAGCTTCTTTTTACCAGAGTGAAAAATTATTATTTAATTATGGCTGAAATAGTGAAAATTATAAATATAGGTGGTGAGAGATGCATTTTTTTCCATAAAAAAAGATACGCGCTTCTCAGCTGAATAGTGATGTTGTTTTATTCAAGCTGTGTTAGTTTTTACAAATTTTATATAAAAATCCATTGACTATTCTTGAAACTTCAACTTCTCTGCAGCAAAAGACGAATTTACCGCGCAGTTAATAAAATATTTACTGTTTTGTTGTTCAATACATCGACCAGTACGG
The DNA here is from genome assembly GCA_964056695.1 of Melieria picta. Taxonomy (NCBI): domain Eukaryota; kingdom Metazoa; phylum Arthropoda; class Insecta; order Diptera; family Ulidiidae; genus Melieria; species Melieria picta. The sequence continues at coordinate 12,624,830 of OZ057399.1, read as the reverse complement.
GACTTTAATAATACTTCCATGAATCGATGGACTCTTGATTCTTTTGCTTACTTTTACGCTCAATTAAACCAGCCAGATGCTCCGAACGCATAGACAGCGAGTCGATCTTTTCCACCAGCTGTTGGTAGGGGCTAAGCGGCTGCGTGCCCATGACAACGTGCCCTAATTTTGAATCAATTTTTGCATTCAAACGTGCATTGCGTATTAGATTCACAATCCAGCATTCCGCCTCGCTGGGTTTCATGTTCAGCTTGTCGGCCAGCATGCTGATGGTGATGCACTGATGAATGCGGCAGAACGTCTCGAAGATCATCAGACGTGCGTCTTCGACGAACTCATTCAAGCAGGCCACGATGAAGAAATCATTCAGAATAACCGTTTGACATTCGTGCAACTTCAGGCGAGCGCCTTCAAAGTCAAAATTTACATAAAGACACTCAAGGAATTCGGTAATCGGATCGCGGTAGGTGTACGATTCTTGCTGTATGACCTTGATCAAGTCCTTTAGTGCATTTCGGCGCGTACGATTGATGATGACTGCCGTGGCCAGATAGCGCATTATATGCGGACACATGGTCTGTATGGCGTTCAAGTATAAAGGCTTGTACAGGAACATCTCGATGATGAGGTCGCGTCCCTTGGGATGGTTGAAGAACACCAGCACTGACCAGTGGATGAGCCAAGTGCGCTGCTGCAGCGCCTGGATTGTGGTGAAGTTAGCGTTGTCAATGTAGTCACGCAGGCGCGTCAAGTCCTCGAGCGCAGTATTCCAGTTGAGGGTGAGAATCTCGGCAGCCAGCTTGCCCCAAAGCACGTTCAAGTAGTTCTACAAGCGGAAAGAGTTAGATTAACAACTTACAACCAACAACTTGGGGATTTACCTTATCGTTTGGCGACATCACAATCAGACAGAAGTACAAGTACGAAGTCGACTCCTGATAGTTACCGCATTCGTACAGGTATTTGGCTAGCTTGTAGGCGCTCTCCAGATGCTCCACCTTGAAGTTGTAGTCCTTCTGCAGTGCATTTACAAACGTCTTCGAGTCCTTCATGCTCTCGCCGTTCTTTAAAATGTCGGTGGCCTTCATGATGGGCGCTACCTCGTTCTGCAACTGCTTCAGCGTGGCCAGCACCTCCGCTTTGCGCTGCACTAGCTCTTCGGGCATTTCCTGGCTGAGGTTGAGACGCTTCCGCGTGTCCATGGTGTAATCAATCATGTTCGTCTTGTTCACCGTCTCCAAAATATACTCGAGCAGCTCTTGCTGGTTGTAAATCTGCAAGCAGTGAAATTGTTAACGAATTGTTCGGCCGGAGTGGAGCACCGCGTTCCTAACCTCCTTTCCGCACAGAAATTCCAACAGCGGAAAAGTCAGATGCCGATCCAGGAACAGACAGTTTATTCTTGTTAAATCGAACTGTGCCATTTTGCTTAGGTGATTTTGCGAATTTCCACAATAGTTCTAGCAATTTTATAGCGTTTTTACACACAAAAATAACGTGCTGACACGGCTGTAGCGAATCTTCGACGTCGCCTTTAGGCGAAAAGAGAAGGAAAGAAAAGCGACGATGACAAATGCTGCGAAAAACAAGCGTTCAGCGCCATCAAGTGGTGAAGGTTTCCGAATGACAGCTGTCAAAACCGGTTGTGGTGAAATTACGTCGTGGTTGAACGTAGATTTCGAAACCAATTTTGAACAAAGTTTGTGATTTACTTGTAAAATAATTGATATTGTAAATTATGAGACGCTCTTGTGCGCCTTCTGTGCGACAAGCAAAGGCGGCGGAAAAGCGGTTACAGATCGACAAGCTGTTCGGATCGGCAGGCAGTGAAAGCGAAATCAGCTCCACCACATCACCAAGCAGCGCTGGACGGCAGGCAAGTGAGCATTTGGACATTAATGAGACAATTTCCGTAAGTTCCATCGTTGGCAGGCAGAAGAAACCAAAGAAAACGTGGATGCGTTTAGTGGGAAATTGATCTTCAATGTGGTGTGGCGTGAGATGAGCAAGAAGAAGCACAAAACCTGGGATGGCGATGGCATGCTAGAGGTGCAACTGGCGGCGCAACGAGCAGTGCTTAAAGACAGCAATGGCAAGTTTCTTGGCAGTCAAAGTAAGTTCAAAGTCGAGGAGCTGCAGGAGGGATACCAGATGACGATAGGTGGAAAGGAGATTGAGCTGCTTGAGCAGATAACCAATCGCGATGAGTACTTTACGCTGCGCAAAATGCAGGCAGCAAGCCGCGGTTGGGGCACCGAAGAGACCGAGGCCGCTAAAGAGCCGGCAACAAAGAAACCCAAGTTCTCTGCGTTTTATCAACCCACATCGGCGGTTATGAGTTGTCCATCGAGCACTACGGTAGCTGCAACAGTTAGTTCGCGGTGGGAAGAAGCTGGGCGTGAGCAGAGTCAAAGAGAAAGAAAAGCTGTATTCAATGTGGTGTGGCGCGAGCAAAGTACAAAGAAGTGCAAAACATGGCACGGTGATGGTTTCCTAGAAGTGGATTTGAGTATGGACAATGCAACATTAAAGGACGAAAAGGGCACTGTTCTGGGCAGTATTGAGAAAATCGCTCTAGATAAACTAGTAGCAGGAGTACAACTGTTAGTGGGTGATAAGGAAGTCGAAGTGTTGGAACGCTTGGGTGAGGACCCAGCTTCTTGTTCAACAGGCAAACAGGAAAGAACTCCAGCATTGCAAAAAGCTGTATGCAAAACACGTTCGCAACCAAAGGGAACAACCGAAAATTTCATTATGCCCTCGCCAGATGCGGATTTTTGCCAGCAGCACGCCGGACATGGCCGCTTACAGCCAGTGCAGGTGGTGCCTGCGCTGTCACAACATCTGCGACCGCATCAGCGTGAAGGTGTGGCATTTCTCTACAGTTGCTTGCTAGGTTTTCGAGAGGCCGGCTGCTTCGGTTGCATTTTGGCAGATGAAATGGGTTTGGGCAAGACGCTTCAGTGTCTCGCCGTTGCGCACACCTTGCTACGCACGGGACCCTTCGGCGGGGAACGTGTCCTGCAACGCGTGTTAATAGTAGTGCCCAGCAGCCTGACCGCCAATTGGGAGGCGGAGATCAACAAGTGGCTGAAGGGTGAGCGAATGTATGGCTTTGTGGTGGGCGGAAAGCGCCAGCTTGCCACCTACTCCCGGCAGCATCATGTGCCCTTCGTCATTGTGTCGTACGAAAGTCTGCTCGGTCACGTGGCAGAGTTCCAGCAACTCAAGTTCGACCTGTTGATATGCGACGAGGGACATCGTCTCAAAAACCAATCGACCAAAATCTGCACTGCCTTGCGCGACCTAAATATTCAGCGACGCATCGTGCTGACCGGTACGCCGGTTCAAAACGACCTGCAGGAGTTCTTTGCTTTGGCAGATTTCGTGAATCCCGGCATTCTTGGCAGTGCACAAGAGTTCCGTCGTCGTTACGAAGTGCCGCTGCAGCAGAGCCAAAGCCCCGATGCAGCACAGGAGGTGAAAGAGTTGGCTGCTGAGCGTGCACAAGAATTGAACCTCATTTCAGAGAAGTTTCTGCTGCGCCGCCTGCAGACGCTGAACCGTCAGTACTTGCCCAGGAAGCGTGAGTACATCTGCTTCTTGCGGCCCTCCGAGCTGCAGCAGTTCATGCTGCAGAAGGCGTTGGACTTGTACGCCAAGCGCAAGGATAGCATTCTCCAGGACCTCAGCCCACTTCAGATCATTACAGTGCTTAAAAAAATCTGCAATCATCCGTCATTGGTGGCGCGCACCAGAACCCCAAATTTGTTCACGCGCAATTTGGAGCGCTTTCTGCCCGAATGCGCCGATATGGGCCCCTTCGACTCGGCCAAGCTGGAATTGGTGCAGAATTTCCTCGTCGCCACTGTGGTGGCGCGGCGAGAAAAGTGTGTGCTGGTGTCGAATCACACCAAAACGCTAAACATGCTACAGGGACTCTGTGATTATTTGGGGATACACTGTTTGCGGCTGGATGGGGCCACATCCAGCGCGGATCGCAATGCGAATGTGACGCTGTTCAATGCGTCTGCCGACAGCGACAATACGGCTTTGGTTTTCCTGCTAAGCGCCAAGGCTGGCGGCGTGGGTTTGAACTTGGTGGGCGCATCACGTCTGATACTCTTCGACAACGACTGGAATCCGGCCACCGATGCACAAGCCATGGCACGTATTTGGCGCGATGGCCAGACGAAAGATGTGCAAATCTATCGCTTGGTTACTGCTGGCTGCATAGAGGAAAAGATTTTTCAGCGTCAGGTGGCGAAAATGTCACTGGGTGACTGTGTGCTACAGACGGGAGCGAAAACGTCAGGCGATACCATGAAATTTACGACTGAAGAGCTGCTGGATTTGTTCACATTGCAGCAGGATTTTTCTACTTCCCAAACGCACGACAGTCTCTGCTGCAACTGCTTGGGCAATGGAGAAGTAATAGTAAATTCTTTTTGGTAGTATGTATTGCAATTGAAAATTTTTCATTCTCCTCGTTTTTAGAATTTGCAGCAGCCGAGCGTTTCGAATGAGAGCAAGCAAATCAATGAATTGATGCAGTGGGAGCATTACAAGGCGCCATTTCAGCCTAACTTTCTGAAGGTACTGTGCGCCGCACTTTTGTTAAAACACCATAAATAACGTATTTGAATTTTTCAGGAAGCTTGCCTGGACAATGCGGGCGAAAACCTGTTGTACGTCTTTGCAAATCAAACAGAGCTCACCTGAGCACTTAATGGAGTTGTTAAATATTTCTGTTATTATTTTATGTATAACGCGGGAATTGCGTTTTGGTTTACAAAATTCAATTTTTAAAGACCCGTTGAAGCCAAAATACAATGTCGCATCGCAGTTGCAAATCTCGGTTTGCAGTATTGGCCCAGTTTTGAAGAACTAAATGCAAACTATTGTCAGAATTTGCTGGTTTCATAAATTGTCACTGTCGCTGCTGCAACGTGCTGCATACGATTCTGAATACCCTTAAACAGCCAAAACATTTTGGTGCTACCGACGATGTGCTATTGGATTTTGGGTTATACGGGTTTTGGTTTTATTTTCTTATTCGGTTAACTGGAATTTTGGTCTAGCGTTTAGTCATCGTTTTCCAGCGATATATTGCTTCCGAAGCGCTGGTACAAATGTGCTTTCAGTTCGTTCATCTCTGTTCTGATTTCGTTGGCTTTTGCTTCAATGCAGGCGATCTCCTTCAACGTTTCCTCCTTGACTTCGGCCAGCAGTCCCTGCAACTCGAAAATCCCATTAGCACATCAATGAACAATTTGTGTGTAGACCACTGCTTTACCTGCGTCTTAGTCAATTTGTGCGTGAGGAAGACCTCGCCGAACAGAAATGGTATTTGCTCATCCTCATCGAACAGTTCTATTTCATCCAATGCCTCCTCTACACTCTTCAAATCGTTCTTTTTCATTTCGAGCTCGATTTTTAGATCGTCCATGCGGGCGTTGTGTTTGGCGAAGCGATTAATTTTTTGCTGATCCTCGAAGGAGATGTGCACATCATCCTGCTAGTGGGTCGAGACAAAAAAAAATATATATATAAATCCAATTGCACGGGGCGTCTGGCTGACTAATAGCTCACCGTCGTTCGAAGTGAGGTTAAAATGAAAATAATAAATTTTGCTATTTCATATCAGTTGAGTGTACTTACTGCTTGGAATACTTTGTTGTTGCCTGATGCTACTTTGGCTGCCATTTTTGTTGAGAAAATGCAGAAATTTCTTAAATATATTCGAGTATTTCTGTGCAGCTGTGGAGGATAAACAGCGCCTTGGACGTTTTACAATCGTTTTGTTGTTGTGGGTAGGTGTCAAATGGGGAGCTGTGTTTAGTAGTGTCAGCTGTGCGCTGAGGTGTGTTCAAATTGACAAAGTCGTAGGATAAAGTGCACTGTAAAGAAATTTCGGTTGAGTTTTATACGAATTACAGACTTATTTAAGTGCTACGTGCAGTGGCGGATTAAGGAGGGTTTTGGGGGTTCAAACCCCCGAAATATGAGGGTCGACTTGAAAACTACATACAAATCAAAAGGCATTTTTGTTTTTTGAATGGTTTTGAAAAAATTTCAAAGAATTACTTTTTGAAACCCCTCAAAAAATTTTTCTGAATTCGCCCCTGAATACGTGATACGATTTTAAGTAATTTTATCTTTGAACAAGAGTATAAATGGGAGAAAAAAGAAAAGAAGAAAAACAGGCTTGCTTCCGTGGCTTCCTTAATATTGTTGTTTTGTTTTTAATTTTTATTTTTAAATCTATTTTAAAACCTGGGGGTATCAGAACTATTTCATCGTTTTACTAAATTTTACCAACAGTGCTCGGATATAAAGTCTCTGTACCTACATTTGCTGTTGCAAAGGACCTGGTGGGTCGATGAGTGGACCGGTCAGTGTGACCTAACCAAACCTATTTCAAAAAGTAGTCACATATTTCAAATGGTATTTGCTCATGGTACATACATACATAGCTGCCACTTCATCACGAATTTTACTAAGGCCTAGTTTCCCGTAATTATGCATGTTAAGCGCTTTAATAGAAAGTTTTCAAAATGAAAATACAGTACTTTTCGCTTAACTCTTTTCGGAAATTTGGTCGATATATCGTACAATTAAAATAACATTTTTCTAGGAAATTTCATTTGACAGCGAGCGCACATTTCATGAAACGGTTTTTTCATATTTGTTAAGTAGGCTGTGCCTTATCATTCTGTTTAGAAAAATAAATAATAGTGGTGGTGGTTACACAGTATTTGTTTGTTTTGTAAAACGTTCTTTGCAAGAAGTTGAGCAAGCAACAAGTGACGAAGCTTCTGCAGGGAAAATTTCAGGTTTGTAATATTTTTCGGTAACAAAAAACATAAACATTTAAAAGTTTAAAAATCAATTGATTTATAAAAGTTAATAAATTTAACATTTTTTTAGTTTAAACATTTTTCCCGAGTCTTTAAAAAAACTTGTACGATATATCGTACAATGGCACTTAAATCAAATTCAAATTTGTACGATATATCGAACAAATGGAAAGCAAAGGTTGCAAGTCATGTTTGCATTTTTTTAAAGTTATAGGTTTGGTAACAGATTTTTTGCTTTTGTATGCCTGCCACGCCCATCTGTAAACCACGTGGCTAATAAAATTCGACTATTCGGCAATTTTCGATTAAAAATAAAAATTACTAAACGATTTTGTGTTTTACTGGGCAGACACAGGTTATGTAAGGTTAGACATGCGTACTTGCCACTCCCACTACGGTAATAAGAATCGGCTATATTCAGTATCTTTCTGTAAAACTGTACGAATTTTAATTTATTCTGTGTTTTATTGAGAAGAAAAGGGCTTTGCAACAACAACAACGGTTATATAAGGCCGAATAAATGTGAATCAATTGTTTATATATATAATTTATATAGGTTTCGATCAAAATGAAATCACGTTTTGATTTTTTGTTGTTATAATTTATGTTTTCTATCAAAAAATCAATGAATTGTTCATAAAACTTAAAAAACCGAAACGAAAAATTCATGAATTTTTATTCCTTTGCGGACCATTGTACGATATATCGTACAAAATTGATGAAGCTGTAATTATCAACCAAAATGATTTTTTTGACATTTTTTTGTATTTTATTGCTAAAATGTTCAATAATAGTCAATATTTTAAAGGAAAAATTTGTATCTCAAGAAATGTGGAAATTGACCGGAAAGGGTTAAAGCGAACTTCGAGGGACTGGGCAAAATGGTTCGTTTTAACCGAAAGTTCGCTTTAAAAGGGGTCCGTAATAAACGAAAACACACAGCGCGTACTTTTGAAATTGGTTCGTTTTAGGCGTTTTAATCGTTTTAAACGGGTTCGTTATAAACGAAAAGTACTGTAATTGAAATAAATATAATCTTTACTTTTTAATGCTGCGAATGTAACTATCTCTCTGTCATATCTGTTGTGAATGTCATCTCGGTTGAGAATCTCTGCTCTAAGTGTTTGTTTTCTCATTCTCTAAATTGAACTGAAGTGACTTGAACAAATCACAATTTTATTAAGAAATTATTAATAAAATAATAAATTATAAAATTCCGTATTAGATAAATTATTAAAATATTTATTAATTAGCATTTAAAATCAAATAAAAATTAGTTTAAATCAGGGACCGAAAATAACTGTTATTTTACAATTTTCAAATCAAAAAGGCATAACGAAAAATTTGTCTGTGGACTTTTTCAAATATACCATTCGTCGTCGTATTGGCCTCAGCTTCACGAATATTAAACGCCTTTTAAATTTTAGACTTTTACTATAAAAGTTAAAATTAACTGTTATTTTGTGCCTTTTATTATTTCAGGCAAAAATAACTGTTACTTTTGACTTTTATTTTATCCGTCAAAAATAACAGTTATTTTGTGACTTTTATTTTTTCGGTCAAATATATCAGGCAATTTGAATTTTTTCAAAGGCCGTTTCACCGACTAAAAAACTATTGATACCATTTTTTTCGTCGCACAAGTCTTATAGCTCAGAAAGTGCGGTCTGCTGAGACGGAAAAAATGGTATCAATAGTTTTTTAGTCGGTGAAACGGCCTTTGAAAAAATTCAAATTGCCTGATATATTTGACCGAAAATATAAAAGTCACAAAATAACTGTTATTTTTGACCGATAAAATAAAAGTCAAAAGTAACAGTTATTTTTGCCTGATATGATAAAAGGCACAAAATAACTTTTATTTTTGTCGGTAAAAATAAAAGTTAAAAGATAACAGTTAAAATCTGACTTTTTTGACCGGACCGGTACGGTCCCTGGTTTAAATAAATTTCAAATATCAATTTTAATATAATTGGAAATTTTAATATAAAGAATTGTTCTTTTTTTCTTCTATTCAATCAATACAATTATCTCCAGTAGAACTTTAAAAATTGTCAAAAAACAATTACATATTTTTTTTTTGGCATAAATCCGAACTCCGTTAGCCCTTTCGAATTTTCAATAGCATTAAGCTGTCTGTCTGCCTGTGGCGTTGTAATGCTTAGGAAAATTTTCGGAGCATAATTAAACGCAGCACTGCCACAAATCGCCCGTATTAAATGAATTCGGCGCACAAACAAATGTTGCTGGGATTTTCAGGAAACATGAGTAATAATATCTCTGCCGCACACCCCCCACCACCCACCGACACCACTCGCACGCAGGCAGGTACACTTGTGGGGTCGTTGGCTGTGCGGCTCGATGGGTGCGCTGGCCATGCAACGGTAGACAATGTGTCCTCGGTGTCGGTATTTAGCATTGGCCGGCGAGCAACTGCTGCCAGCCACTACACACAATGTACAACTAAAATTCTGTGGGTTGTGCGTGTGTGTGTGTGTGTGTGTGGATGTGCCGTTGTGCACACACAAACACATGGTTTGTGCGATTTGTGAAAGATGTTTGTAGTGCCTGATGGTCGGGTCTGAGCTGATGGGTTTTGGGGACTTTTTGTTTTGTAAAACAAAAACAGGCAAGAATGTTGTTGTCTTACTGCTGAACATATCAGTGTCAAAAATACCAACTGCTGCCGCATGAACGACGCAGAGGTATTCGACTGGAGTTGATGGGCTGTTGCCGATTTGGCTGTTGGTGCTCGGGCAGACGAGGGTGTTGGGTTGCGACTGACAAAGGTTGTGCAACTGCTGCTTTCCCCTTACCCCGCGCAGCTGTTACCCGCTCGAACGGGAACGGCCTTTCAGCTTTTAATCTCAACTACACTGAGCGCCGCAAATGCTCAATTTTACTGGTAAATGTTGTGCGTTTAGTTGGAAGTGTTTGATGGTTGTTCGGTTTAAAATTGTGTGTCCTTGTGTGTTCTTATTCTTGGATTGAAGCGGCACATCCTTAGTGAGCAGCAGCGGCACTTCACTGTCTCACAATGACGCCGAGCAGCGATAGTTCGGCGCTTGAATTGCAAACACCTCTCTGGCCACCACTGCGTCTGCTCTGACGTATAGCAAACAACTCGCCAGCTGGTGTTAAGTTCAATGGAGCTAAAAGGCTGCAGTGTGTATTTGTAGTCGGCAGCAGTGCATATTTCGGCACATGACCTCATTTTCAAATCCTTTAAGAGGTTATGGTTGAATTTTTTCGAAAATGTAAATTGTGTTAAACACTTTTGCCTCGTTCCCGGAATCATCTGTTCGTTTAGGGGCTTTCATTTGTTTGTGGCTTTGGCTCGTTGTTTTCTTCTTGCGGGAATCTAATGATTTTTTAGTTGCTTTGGGTTGCTGTTTACCAACACCCACACACACACACACACACAGGCACAGTCTAGCCCACTTACAATACATTTATACCAGTTGCAGTCATTAATGAAGGCGGTCAGCGGTCGAAAGGGGCTCCGAGTCGGCGAGCGTCTGGCTCCAAGACCGCACAACCGTTTTGTGGTTAATTTTGTTGTATTTGTGGCAACATCGGGCTTTACATGGGGAATGACAACGTACAAGCCTACACAAACAAACATACATACACGCAGTCGTTAGCAGGGCTTTGTGAGATTTGCTTATGAGCCTAAAAGTCGGCACCGATTTTTGCATATTAGGTTAGGAAAATGCCGCAACTTTAAATGCGGTTACTTAGCTTGAAATAAGTTTAGCTCAATTATTTAACGTTGCCTAAATGAATGCCACACAATTGGCCAGGCTTTCAAACAATTGGCATTTCATAGATAAGAACAGTGGAGACTACATAAAACTGCGCATAAAATTTTGGCTAATTAAGTTCGAGGCAGTGCGCCAGCAATAAAATGTCTGCCCAGTCAGCATTCGGTACTGGCGCCTAAAAGCGCACAACTTTCCCGACAAACGAACAATGTTGAAGACTAAACAACAGCAAATGGAAAATGCAAGTACGTGAGAGGAACGCAAGAAAAATTAAATAAATTTATATAGTAAAAAACAACAACGACCTCAACAACAGCAAAAGATACACGTGAATGCGCACTGAAGAAGAGGTGGAAGTACTGCAAAAGTTATGCTAATGAATTAATTAACCGGCATCGTGTAATTTACAAAATAATCACCTTTTATTTCATGCCACAATTAAGCGGCACCACTTGAGCTGCTCCTCTTTTCCAGTCTTCACTCGGCGTCATTTTTTACGCGCCACAGTTAGAAATTTATCAGATGCACGCACACAAACGTCACAACAAAAAAAAAAAAATAAACGCAAAACACAAACAATAACGGCAATAACAACAGCAACAAAGTGGAAAATCGAGCACAATGCCAATGACAGCAACACGAACAGCAACAACTTAAAGTGGAAATTACGAGTACTTGCTGTCGGTCGTTGTTGCTGCTTGGGCGCAAGGAGAGTGCAAGCGGCGCACAGTGTTGCGAGTAGTGACAAAAATGCCAAAATGCAATGTTATAACCACAAAAATCTGAGTATGAGGTTTTGTTGGAAATATTTCAATTAAAAGAAATGCGAAGTTTTATGAAAAACTATTGGATAACATAGAAGTTCTGAGCTCCTAAAGTACGTTCTTCCAGCGTTAAAAAAAAATTGTCTACAAACAGCAAATTTTTGCTTTGACTTTGAGGTTGAATATTTCAAAATAAATTATGAGCAGGTCCCTAAAAGTTTGTTGAAAATAGCTTCGGAAAATCAATTACGATTACTATTATATTCGAAATAGAGGGGTTAATGGAGTTTCGACAGTACACTTTGATTTTTTTCGTACAGACCAAAAAGTTGACCACCTAACTACTTCACTTGTATGGGAGGCGCCCTCTGGTGGTGAATTTTTGAACTTTAATTAATTTTGTATTTTTTGCACACTGGAATGTTGACGATTGATGAAGAAATCGTTCAAATCGGTTTAGTAGTTTCCCAGATACGATGTTTCCTCGCTTACTTTACTACATTTACAAGTGTGGAGCCAGTTCCATTGAAAATGACTAGTTTTGTATGGCAGCCACCTTAAGATTTGGATATAGCGGTTAGGTGTGTATAGAAAAAACATTTGGAAGGGAAAATAAATGGGGTCAGCCTTACATCTGATACATCTGGGGGCAACCTGGAAACAGTGGGAGCTCAATTTATAAAAACGATGATTTTGTATGGGAGCCTCATTAAGGATTGGAGACAGGGGGTAGGTATGTTCGAAAGAAATATTCAGGAAGAAAAATTAGTGGGGTCAGTCTAAGATTTTAACCCTCTAAGAGCAACTTCTGAGCAGCTGTGGAGCAATATATCGAGATTTTATTTTCAATCACTTTTAAAAAAAGGACATTTTATCTACATAAACATTTATAAATAAATTTATATTAAAATACAAATATTTTGAATGTAGCTTTTATGAACTAAGATAATTTGCATTGTTAATATGAAGTTTTTTGAAATCCGTTTGTATGGGAGGTGGTCGAAGTTTTGGTCCGATTTCAGTGAAATTTTGTACAGTAGGTTCTTTACTCATTCAATAATGGTATACCAAATTTAATTTATGTACGACCACTCCTTCTATTTTTGTCACTCTGCTATATGAACTCGCAACACTGTGCGGCGTGGGCGGTTGTTGTTGTTGTTCTTGTTACCGTGCACTGGCAGTACACACACACACTTGTACCTGGGTCTATGTTAAGAACAGCGCAAAACAGACAGACATACACTTATTCACATAAACACACACCCACACACACACACACACCCACACACGCACAGATACGAGTTGGCGCATTTTTATGCGCGAATGTCAACTTTGAGTTCATTTATATGGAAATTTGTTTAAAAATGCTCTGAATGCTAATGATATCCGCCGTGTGCGTTTCGCGTTGGACGCTCGGCGCTCCAACTCCAGCGTGTTTACCTTTGTCCTCTCCCCCCCGCCGTCATAACAGTCACTTACCGGCTTGCGATGCGAACATGGCGCGAAAAGGTGTCACCGGTACACGCTCACCCTGACACCTACGCCCCACAACAATTGTTGCCAAACGCATCAAATGTCGCCTTGTTGTGCTTTTGCCGATCTGCGCACAGCGAGCTCGAGTAAAAAAGCTAATTTAAATTTAATGGCCAGTTTTTTCCATGCTTTCGCTGTCGATTTCGAGGTGGTGGCTTTTCGCATTTATTTCTTATTTGTTGTAAAGTTGCTGCTATTGTTATTGTTGTTGTTGTTGTTATTGTGTTCCAGTAGATTCAGCAAAAACATGTTATTTGGTTCCATGAATGCAACTGGCAATCAAATTTATTTGACAATAAAAAAAAGTGAAATAGTAAATACGCCTGCAGGTAGGCAATGACTTCTACACACCAGCCGGTAATGGAGTTTAATTTCTTCCGGTTTTATTCTTAAGAAATAGAAAAAATATACTTTTGGTAAATACGAAGAATGTGAAACACTCATTACAGACAGTGCGCGGCCATAATTGGATTCAGCGGGAGATCAGCGTAATGAGTTTACTTTTTCCACTGTCAGTGGGGCGTGGAATTAGATTTTCCCCATAAGAGCGAGAGGCCGCAGTGCGCTGCCTCAGAGTTTGCTTTTTTTATTTAATTGTCTAAGTTTTGAGTAAATGTAAAACCGCATATTAAAGACTTTTCTTTTTCTTTTCCGGTATTTTCAGAAAACTTGAAAATTTATTTATTTAAAATTTATTTATTTATGATTTATGATGTAAAATTTATAATTTTGTAATATTACTTAATTTATCTCTTCATTGTTTTCTCTATTCTTAACCCTTTCGGAACTACTGGGATAATATGTCCCACTCAGTTTTTAAAGCCCCTAAAAACAATTATTCACATCTTGTGGCCCAAATAAATTATATGTGACCGAAGTATATGTGCCCGAATAAAAGGATGATTTCAGAATTTTAGAATCAAATTTCCTTGCATGGAAACATTTCTACCAAAAGTATTTTGGTTTTCAAAATTAAACTTCGTCCCGAAAGAATTAAACTACTAAAATAATTGAATTCTTTTTATAAGTATTCTTTTTTTTTAATTTTGATTATTTAATTTGAAATAATTTATTCCACTTTAATTGAAGTTTGTTTAATTTTTCAAATTAATTTTGCTTTTTTGTTATATTAATTTATTATTAAGCCAATAAAATTTAATTAACTATTCACTTCATTCTTTTCTCTTTACTTAAACTACTATAATCATTGAATTAATTTCATAAGTATTTAATTTTTTTATTTTGATTATTTTATTTGAAGTAATTTATTCCATTTGAATTGAAGTTTGTTCAATTTTTAAATACATTTTGCTTTTTTGGTATATTAATTTATTATTAAGCCAATAAACTTTAATTAACTATTCACATCATTGTTTTCTCTTTGCTTAAACTACTAAAATCATTGAATTCATTTTATAAGTATTCCATTTTTTAATTTTGATTATTTAATTTGAAGTAATTTATTCCACTTTAATTAAAGTTTGTTTAATTTTTCAAATTAATTTTGCTTTTTTGTTATATTAATTTCTTATTAAGTCAATAAACTTTAATTAACTATTCACTTCATTGTTTTCTCTTTGCATAAACTACTAAAATGATTGAATTCATTTTATAAGTATTTCATTTTTAATTTTGATTATTGAATTTGAAGTAATTTATATCACTTTAATTGAAGTGTGTTTGATTTTTTAAATAAATTCTGCTTTTTTGCTATGCTAATTTATTACTAAGCCAATAAACTTAATTAACTATTCATTTCATTGTTTTTCTATGCTTAAACTACTAAGATTATTGAATTAATTTTTTAATTAAGTATTTAAGTTTTTAATAATTTGATAATTTAATTAATTTTAGTTTATTTCACTTAAATTTTACTTTGCTGAATTTTATGAATTAAACTTGGCTTAATTGTTATATTATTTCATTATTAAGCCAATAAATTTAAATTCTTCCAATCAAATAGTAGCAATTTGTATTTATTTAAATGCAAATAATGCTCAATAATCCCAAACCGCTAAATATTAATCATGAATAAATAAATATCGAATGCCAACAATTGTTTTATCATCATCCACACAACCACCATCAATATCATTTACAACAACAACAACATCTACGACCACTAATTCTACAAAGCACACAACACCAAACCGAAAATAAACAAATCATCGCCAACATAATTAATTAACAACGCAACGCACGAATAGCGCTGCAGCAACACTTGTCGCTACCATCGCTCCCTCCCCCCCCCCCTCACCCCCGCTCTCCTTACGCCCGCACGACATCAGCTGACTGCGGCCCCATTTTCATTTGTTCTGCCCGTTGTTTGCATTATTGTCTTCTGCCCTCGTTGCTGTCATTCGGACCGTCTGTTTGTCTGTCTGTCTGTCCGTCCGTTCATTCGCTGTTCCGCTGGCATCATTAAGCGCTCAACTTAATTAGCTGTTATATTTACAGCAACAACAACAGTTACAACAATACTTGCTAACAAACGCACTGCCGACCAGCTCAATTGGCGACAAAACACAAATCAAATCGATAAATAAGCAAACAAATTGACTGTGGCGCGACATTTATTTGTTGTTGTCGTTGTTGTTGGTTTTTGTTTGTTTCGGCCTTTTCTTTGTTTCGTTTGTTCCGTCTGTTGGTTTAATTGTGCCAGCAAAGCGTTTGAGTTGTTTCCGTTCGACTGATTTCCGGCTTCGATGCGGTCTCGGTGTTGGACCTGTTGAAGTGTCGAAACGCCGTTAACCCTCATCCTGTATAAAAAAAAAGTAACGAATCTTGTATTTTGGGCAAATTTTGCCCAATGCAATTTTACTAGTTTTATTACTTTTTGTTGCAAGTATTGCATATAATTTCTACACAAGAATGATTTTTGCACACAAATAAGTTACAATTCTTACATTTTGTATTATATTTAGTACTGTAAGACTTGCTTTAAAAAAAGTGACAACGGCCTCTTTTTGTATTTTTCTCTTCTTGCGGGTGATGTAGCTTCCAGGCGGCAATGCCATATGGCTGTGTCTTACGCTCCTGCTTTTCTTCTTTCAAAAACTCAAATCCCAGTTCTTCCAAAAAAAGTCTGCGACGGAAATGTTTTGATTTGTTCCACTCGGGGTTTACTGTTGTCCAAATCACAAAAGCATTGCATGCGGAGACATCAAGCATATTTGCGAATAGAGCTACAGGTCACCTATTGGTCTTCCGCTTGCAAGTATATGTGGCAACCAGTTGGTCGAGTGTATCCACCCCTGCCTTTGTATGGTTATAATACTCTATTATTTCTGGTTTCTTTGACTGGTTATCCTGTATTTTTGCGTCTTGGTGCAATGTGCTTATTAGATATACGCACCGATATTTCTCTGAAACTCTGAGTAAAAGGCAGGTTTTTTTCTCATGCCCAAAATATGTGGGGGTAGAAATAACTAATTTTTTCGGACAGTCCCATAACAGCAATCCAAAATAAGCCTTCAAGGATGCATGGTTAATTTCCTTCCAAGCTTCTCCAAACCCTTTGATACCTATGTAAAAATGTATAAATATGTAATGCGCGAAATTTTCGAAAATACGATGAAAGCTACCTTCAATATTTGTCATCCTGATAATAATAGTTTGCATGCCCTTTGTCATAAACAATGCAATGGCATATTGAGTTGGTCTTGGAGTAGTAGTAATAACGTTTTCATCCGTTTTTCTACCAACCAATGAGCTGCCACATTTGTCATACCAAATTGTTTTTTTGTCCTTAGAAAGAAAACCAAAAGGTGGGTCTTCTTCTTGCGCAGTAACAGAAAATTGCAAATACTTTCTCCTTCGGATATGGCAATATATGTTACTGATCCTTCATCTAAAGAAATTTCGAAATGTTCAAGAGAGCTTTCGAGTTGATGGTCAAGTTTACGCCCTTCAGCCTCACTGTCTGATTCGCTCAGCAGCTCTTCTATTTGGCGTCGAGTTGGCACAGCCGACTAATTGAATTTTATTCATATAGGCACTTTACGGAAAAGTATATGCACATTTTTATACATACCCTTTTGGACATGGTTTTTTCTTTTCCTGAAAAAAAAATTATTTATTTTGACATTCACACTTCACAACCCGCGACTGCAATATAAGCAACTACGCACGCACAAAAACGAAAGTTCACTGACGAATGTCGAATATCTTCCTCTTTCTAATGTTTTTGGATAAAACAGGTGTACCTACATAAGTTGGAAATTCCCCAAATTCCAAAAAATAACGCATACAGCCGTTATTGTCGCAAATGTTGCCAAATCAATACAAAAAAATGTATGCAGATAAGGGATTCCACGGGCAACGAAAAACAAAACACACAGTCTAAATGTTCCTTGCGAAAATAATGGAAAATTGTATTGGGCAAAATTTGCCCAAAATACAAGATTTGTTACTTTTGGCATGTGGGAGCCCCTGGTGGAGCAAGAATATACATTTTCACAACGCTGCTAAATATATTAAAAAAAATAATTGCCAAGAAATTTCATACCGATATCACTAAATACACGCCAGATACGCTGAGCTAAAAACGCGTTTGGGCAAAATTTGCCCAAAATACAGGATTAGGGTTAAGTAGCTTACAACTTACAGCTTCTAAGCTCAACTTAATAATTTAACTTAATAAAGTGGCACGAAGCCAAGTGACAGCGCGCGGCAGCTGGTTGGCTGGATGGGTGGTGGAAGGCAGCGCGCGATTGGTTTGGCAATTGCTGCACGCCGCCTAATGCGAATCAACCAGACGAAAATAGTCGAGTCATCAAAGTGACATTTAATTGACATTTTGATGATTCGATGGTGTGACAGTGCTTGTGTTGCGGTTGCGGTGATCCTAAAGAAATTTCAATAATCATTTGTTGTATGAAATGTGTATTGAATGAAAATGAATGAAATAGATGTAGTTTTTTAAAGCAGTGTCGACATCAGGATGCTAAAATTTTCTTAATATACTAATTAAGTGGTTACTGCTTTTCGCTCTGTTGTCATCCTGTTTCCTGAGCCTAAACTACAATGAACTAAGTACTAAGCCTGAGTGATTGACGAATGAATTGTTCGTAGGTCTATTTTCTTGGCTCCCTCTCACATTCGTTCATTACTCAACTCAACTTACTTAACTCATTATCTGCCTATACACGGAACGAAAAACGTTAAAAAATTTGTGAATTTACCTGAAATTCAAAATCCCTACAAAATTTAAAAGATTGGTATTTTTTTGATTTTTTAGTTTATTTGAAAAATTCTAATACTTTCTATGGAAACTTACAAAATATGAAAGTTATTTATAGTAAAAATGTTAAGTAATTATGAAAAATATTTCTACAAATGCATATTTTGTTTATTAATTATAAATATGAATAATTAATTTTTTAATAATGATATAAAAATTCAATAAATTTTCCTTTTATAATAAAAAGCATATGGCCGCCACCCGCATCTTTGACTGCTAAAAATAAATTGACAATTAATAGCAATGAAATAATATAAAAATAAATAAAATAATAATATAAAGAATTTATTTAATTGAATTCGACTTACATGTTTCGCTGTCTCGCTGGCTGGTAAAAACGCTCATCTACTTCTATCGCTAACCACATGAAGCAGATGAGAATTACAAGAATCGCACAAGTGCGCTCTTGGCAGGCAATGGCAAAACCTCCAAGTGTGAAAAAAAACTGCCAATCGCCGTTCGGATTCGGCGTGGTCGAACGAATGATTTAGGAACGAATTTCAGAAACTTTATGAACGTGTTCAAAAACTGATTCATAAAGTTTATGAAAAAAATCAAAAAATTTATGAATGTTTCATAAAAAGTTCAAAATAATGGTAGCCTGCCCGCTCGGCTCGTACCCGAACCAAAAATGTGAGATTCGGCATTTATGAAATGGTTTATGAACGAAGTTTCACAAATTTTATGAACGCGTTCATAAACATGTATGAACTGTTTTATGAAAAACATCAAAAAATTTATGCATTTTTCATAAAAAGTTCAAAATAAAGTTTTATGAACGCCGTTCTTAAGATTTTTATGAATTATTTTTACCCGTGTATAGACTTAGTTGAACGATTCTAAGGAAGCTTATAAGTATAGGTTATTCAAATTTTGGGTTTGAAAGTTGCAATGACGTGCAATGGACATTTAAATAATTAAGCTGCGGATTCAGGACTTTATTTATACTTGTAAGGTTTTTGTGTTCTTATATATAGAAGTTTAACTAAGCGCTTCAATAAGGGTTTCTTGTGGTTGATGGTAAAACTCCCTGTTGCTTTACTGAAATTGTTCAAGCCAAAGTGAATCAATGATAGATAGTAGTTTCCATCAAATCAATTTGCAGCTGCTGAAGTCAGAGCTTTGCAAAAGTTGCAAAAATTGCCTGGAAAGTGCTCAGATGTGTCTTTGTCTTTCAGGCACGATGGACACAACCTGTCAGCCAATAAACCAATGCTATTCATATATTTGGGAAAATAGTAATGACTGGCTGGAATTTTTACAGGCATTCTGCGGCTATTTCAGCTAAGAGAACAAAGAAAAACACCACATATTTTTGTATTGATAGAAGGTGTACTTAGTAGGTAGAAAGCCATTAGTTTTAAGGTTAAGTATGCTCTCTGTAACGGATGCAGCATTTCGCCGATGCCACAGTCAACTCTCAATATCAGAGTTGACAATGAGATTAATGAGAAAATTAATTACTTGTTTGATATACGAGTATTTAAATTATTTATTGGCGCAAATTGCGAAGGCAAACATTTTCAACTTTAGTACTAATGACTATGCATATTTTAGTACTAGTGACTTCTGGTTAAATTGTAGGTAAATCACCCTTTCGCTACAGATTTTTACTGGGGAAAGTTAAAATTTTAAATTTTAGTTTTAGGCTTCTATGTGGTTATATTAGCAACATTCCCTAAGAAATTTTTTAATTTTTATACTTGGACCCTGTATTTTAGAGTGTTTTTCTATAAGAGCAACCACATCGTTGTGGCTGTAATAATTACGAAAACATAAAACTTTTTACGCATAACGAAAATTTGAATATTTCTTCATTTATTTCTGCCAAAATTAAAAAAAAAAGAAGTATCTAAATTGAAAGAAAACGTCAAATTAAAAAGTTAATTAATTAATTAAAAGTTAATTAGTTAATCTAATTTTTCTCCTTCTTCTTCCTTTACTATATCAAGATATACCATTAAAAAAAGTGTATACTTCTCTTCTTTAAATTTAAATATTCAGTTTATTAATTTCGTATTTTTCCTAAAACTTCGAACTATTCTAAGGACCAACAAAAAATGTATTCTTGAAACCATATAGGATGCAGACGTCCCCAAATTAGCATGTTGCCATATGGCAACAAAATAGGGAAAAGGGTTAATGTAAACATTTTAACATTTCTTTAACACCGCCCAGCCAATCCAAACTTCCTTAAATGCCCATATTGTTTTTTTTACAAAATATTTTTTAGTTTTTTATTTAATTTGACTTGGAAAAATAGTAAAAAACTTGAAATCGGGTTTTGTTTCTTAGAAAGTAATCCAATAAAATACCTCAATTTAGTTTTTTTGACTTGCTTAAGCATTCTAGTGTTAAATATGAGGACGAAAAAAAATTGTAGCTCCCGCAACCGCCCCTTTCATTATTTCATTAAGTTTTCCATACAAATTTCATTAAGTTTTCCAAACGACTTGTACAATGTATGTATGTACTTTGCCTATACATGTAATAAATATTAATTAAATATTAAATTTTCATAAATTAAAAAATATTAAATAAACAAGAAACACCTGGATACAATTTAAACTAATTTTTTGTGCCCCCTCCCTCATAAGCGGAAATCTCCTATAATCGGACAAAAACACTGCGACAGTCAGTGTCCGGTTATGAGGAATTTCACTGTACTTAATTCTCTACAGACTTGCAGTCCATGTCACTAATCAGCTAAGCAACAATCTTTGCTGCATAACAACTCAACTTAAAATTGTAAAAGCCAATGAGCCAATGAGCAGCTTTATAAAATTTGATTTCAGCAAAGGTACGCAACGCTAAAACATTAAGCATGACAACGCACTCTGGCAACTTTCAAATCCGAAGCATCGCTACAAAAATGTTTCTTACCCCAATTTGACGCCTAACAGCCGGCAACATGTCCGCAAGGAGCAATTCCCCTAATTATTTCGTAGTACATATGCGCGCAGCTGTACGTTTGTACTTGTGTGTGTGTGTGTGCGTGTTCGCCATGTAAACACAAATGCTATATATGCTCATTCAGATGCGTGTTCGTGTTTGTGTTTGTGTGCCTGTGTGCGTGTTTACAACTTTACAAAACGGTTTGCTGTTGTCGTCATTGTCAAATTAACAATTGTACACATGAGAGTGCTTGGAAATAAAAAATTCAGACGCTAATTTGCGCGAACTTGGCACAAACTTTGCATATAGCCATTGTCGGCTTTTAGGCGCTTATCCTGCCGCCTTAGGCGCTTATTGTATTTTTTTTTTTATAGTTGGCAGCAAAGTCGTCGTTGACTTTGTGCCTTTGGTGTGACGACGTCCGCTTATCTGTCTTGGCAACACAATTTGCTTATAATTTCCTGCATTTTTGTATATTGTCTGCAATGTTCTTGATGTCGTTGCTGCCGCTGTGCTTGATTTAATCTGCGCAAAAAATTGTTTTGTTTGTAGTTTTCATTTTCATTTGCATGGCGCAACGCCATAACAACGCCGGCACGAAGATTGCAAACGCGAACAAAGACAAAGGCAGCAATGAAACCCAAGTCCGGCTGCCGTTTGAATGGAAATGCAAAACGACGTTGCACGACCTCTGTGCGTCGCTGAATGAAGTCGCTGACAATAATAATGTTGCCGCTGCTGATGACGTTGGCAATGGCAGTGGCAACGGCCGCAGTCTGGCGACCGACTAATACGCAGCGCACTGCAACAATTGCCCTCAGCTAGCAGAGAACGAGAAAGAGAGAGAGAGAAAGCGAAAAAGAATAAAAAATATGACCATTTCATTTTATGGCAATTCGGCGCGCAATGCCGTTGTGTCATTGCACAGTGCGACAAAAATTAAAAAAATTTTTCACACCGGAAAAAATCTATATGGGCGTGAAACTAGAGACCAAACATAGTAATACTGCATACTCAGTTTTTCATTTCTACATCCTTTGTGATTTTAGAAGGACTTACACATTTTTAAGGGGATATAAAATAAAAAAATATAAGAAATACTTAACCTCGTTAGAATATGGCGATATGTATATCAAATGAAAGAGAAAAGGCTTAAGAATTTAAATAAAATTTATTTTGTATCTATTTGTAAAAAAAGGATATGAACAAGGTCCTTTGAAAATTTTAATCCTTTATATCCTTGAAAGTTTTTATAGAATTTTCTTGAAAAGTAAGTATGTTCAAACCCAAAATCTCCTTGATTACGTGTCAAAATTTCATTATTCTCGCTTCATTGATTTTGTATATTTTGGTTATTTAAAATACTGATACTCAAATAAATTAGAATTTTTGTACTTCATTAGAATTTCAGCTTCCGCCTTTTTTTAATAACTTTCGAACCAATAAAGTTAGACTAATGAAATTTTGACACCTGGTCAAGGAGGTTTCGGGTTCTAACATACTTTCGTTATAAAATAAATTATTTATAAATTTTCAAGGATATAAAGGATTAAAATTTTCAAAGGACCTTTTTCATATGCTTTTTTTACAAATAGATAAAAAATAAATTTTATTTAAATTCTCGAGCCTTTCCTCTTTCATTTGATATACATATCGCCATATTCTAACGAGGTTAAGTATTTTTTATATTTTTTTTATTTTTTATGCCCTTTAAAATTTGTAAGTCCTTTTAAAATCACAAAGGATGTAGAAATAAAAAACTGAGTACGCAGTATTACTATGTTTGGTCTCTAGTTTCACGCCCATATGGATTTTTCCGGTGTGAAAAAAGCTGTCGCACGGTGTTGTATGCGTGAGTGTGCACGTGTTTGTATGTGTGTGTGTATGTTTATACAATAGTTGCAATAGTAGTCGTAGTGCTCAACTATTCTATTATCATTATTATCAGCATTCACATCGGATAAACTGTAAAACAATACGGTCTGTCTTATCTGTCTTTCACGCTGACTCCATCTCGGACGACAGACGACGCATTGTTAGCGCCATTGTTGTTCTTGTTGTTGGTCGTCTTGTTGTCGTTGCTATTGTATTGTGTGCTGGTGCTGTTTCGGTAACTTTTGCTGCAATATTTTAGCTTTCGCCGCCTTTTAACTCGCCGGCCATAACTTGTGGGTTTTCACTTAAATTGCATTGAGCGAAGTTGTGCTGTGCGCCGGCCTTTCTCGGCCGGCTGAGGGATAAGTGTGAGTGCGAGTATTTGACCGTTTGTGCGTTGTGCGGTGAGTGTAATTGTGGCTGACATTGTTGCCGCAAACAATAATGCAGCCATAAAAACAATGTGCAAAAAATCCTTACAAGTAAAACTGTAAGAACTGCAGAGCAAAAAATACAAAAGAATAAAAGTCGCCGTTTCGCTTTTGTTGCTACTTAGAGGGCAAAGTTGCATTTCAAAGTAAAGCAAACAAATAAATAACATTGTAAAAAATGTTTGCCTGCCAAGTTTTTTACCGGTTTTCTTTTGTAGTGACCGGACGACGTGGATTGAAAAGAACGCCCAGTCACAATAAGTTGCTGAGTTATAACGATGAAGTAACTGATTGTTGTTTTTGTTATATGTGAACATAAGCTGTAGGTATGTAATAAATGTAGATAAATATTGATTTAGTGTTGAAATGATTTTGTTTTCGTAAATATTGTGACGGTCTTGTCAATCGATTACGGCTACATATGTCTGTCGGCAACAACAATAACTTGTGAGTCAACTTAAGAAGTCGACTTTAAAACGTGCTGCTAAAAATAATACTTATGAACCTATAAATACTTATGAGCGATTATTGCTTTTGGCAACAGATATGTTTATATGTAACTTATGTACTCGTATGCAATGTACGCATAAAGTCCTTTGTGTTCCGTGTTGACGATTTGGTCTGCAGAAGACAGTGAAGATTTTAAATATGGCTGACGTTTGATTGTAGTCAGTGTTGCCAGATACCTGAAATGACTTCTCCAAAATCTTAAAAAAATACCGAAATTTCCTCCCAAAAGTTAAAAAAATACCCTAAAATTTGTGTATAATTAAATAAAGTTTTTATTTTATAAATTAAACTTCTCATAGAAAATACAAATATATAAATATAATTTTTTTTAATGCAGCCTTTTTTTATTCATCTTCAGCTTAATTTGAGTCAGTGTTGCCAGAGACCTGAAATTACTTTCTCCAAAATCTTAAAAGAATACCGAAATTTCCTCCCAAAAGTTAAAAAAATACCCTAAAATTTGTGTATAATTAAATAAAGTTTTTATTTTATAAATAAAACTTCTCATAGAAAATACAAATATATAAATATAATTTTTTTTTTAAAAAATCGAAATTTCCTCCCAAAAGTTAAAAAAATACCCTAAAATTTTTGTATAATTAAATAAAGTTTTTATTTTATAAATAAAACTTCTGATAAAAAATACAAATATATAAATATAATTTTTTTTAATGCAGCATTTTTTATTCATCTTCAGCTTAACAAGAAAAACTTAACAAAAACAATACATATAACAAATGAATTAAATAAAAAGTGCAATTTTTGGCGGGATTTCATTCAGAGCTTACATTTTGTAAGATTACAAATTTTTAACACAATAGGATGCTTTGACTATTAAAATAGTTGACAAAATATGTTTTGTTCCCAGTGTTCCCAATACATCATACTTTGTTATCCAAAAATCTTCTAAAAATCCAGTAAGCATCAGAAAAATCCCCTAACATAAAATATAAATCTCCTAAACTTTCTCCTAAACAATTCGTCTTCCTAAAAATTCTCCTGAAAGGCCAAGAATCTCCAAAATCAAGGAGGAAATCTCCTGATCTGGCAACACTGATTTTAGTAAATGTTGTCTTTGCTTTACTCTTCGCAGAAACCACCTGAAGGTATGCTTTAAAGTTAGAAGGTGTGTTAGAAAAATATTGCTACCTCTTGGAAAATTATGCCAGCCCTTGGAATAAGCTTAAGTATAAATAGAACTCGGAGAAAAACAGTTAGCATCATGCCAGGGCATTGCAAATTGGAAATAACTATTAGTAGACAATACGAAGAAGCAATGTGCTTAGTTTCTTGCTACCTTGGCATCATGAAGCATCTTTTGATTTGCGTTGAACTGCGTTGATTTTAAATCAATTAAAATGAAAACCGAGTGCAATACAAAACACAGAGTCTGCACTTGGTTGAGTTAGTCAAGTGTAAAAAAATGTAGTTTTTTCGTTGGAAAAATTAAACCTTAGGGCATATTCCCATGAAATGTCAAAGAGGGGGCGGTTGTAAGAGACAAGAGACAAACCTAAAGATATTTTCTTCAAATCAGTAGAACAAATGCTCAATCTAAACTTTTTGAGGCACTTTTACTTAGAGGAGTGCAAGGAGGAACAAGAAATGTTGAAGAAATGAACAAGAAATATTTCATTTTAGGTGTTAGTGTTATTGAAAGAATATTGATGTGGTAGCCCACAAAAAAGGCAAATCGAGTGAGTGAAAGCGTTACCCGGTGGTGATTGTGGGAACTTTATAATCAAAGTGGTATTTTAAAATTGACGTTGGCCTGAAAATCAAGCGGAGAGTAACTTTCGTCAACAAGTGCTGGTTTTGGTTCAGTATATAGTAGACAGTATAGTAGAGAGAAATTAATTTTTTTCCCCAAAAGATGGCTTTAGTATAGGGACTTAAAATAATTATCATCCATATTTTTGCAAATAAAAAAATTGCCCTTATTTAAGAAATTTCTATAATTATTGCTTTATAATTATTGTTCCTAATAAGACATTTTTTATGTCGCCTGTAACTATGCTCATGTAATAAATATTTTTGAGTTGCATAATAACTGTTTTAAGAAGTTTTCGTATATTTTTCGTTGTCGATAATTATTATTTTGGGATTTGTTTTTACGTTGCTTCATTACATTTATTTATGACTGTTTTTATTTACGTTGCCAATAACTATTACACCGTGCGACAAAAATTAAAAAAATGTTTCACACCGAAAAAAATCCATATGGGCGTGAAACTAGAGACCAAACATAGTAATACTACGTACTCAGTTTTTCATTTCTACATCCTTTGTCCTTTTTTAAAGGACTTCAAAATTTTGAAGGGGATACAAAATAAAAAAAAAATATAAAAAATACTTAACCTGGTTAGAATATGGCGATATGTATATCAAATGAAAGAGGAAAGGCTCAAGAATATAAATAAAATTGATTTTTTATTTATTTAAAAAAAAAGGACATGAAAAAGGTCCTTTGAAAATTGTAATCCTTAATATCTAGATGGCTTTGCAAAGATAAGATTTCGTACTGAAGCAACTTTTTAGACAGTTTTGACATTGATTGACCCGGATTTGTTTGAGCGTGCGTCAAAGATGTTCACCAATTTGATTTCATCGATTTCGTTCCTGTACTTTTGTATCAAGTATGTTCTACGCTGTGGAAGGCCAATTGTCAAAAATGTCAAAAAAAAACATGAAAATCGTTTAGTTCGACTGTCAGGTAAGCAATTTTTCGATGGTCCAAAGGTTAAACATTGCAAAAAATATGGTTTGGAACTACTTGAACAAGGCTGGATACGAAAATAAGCTCAATGTGTGAGGGTTGTACGAGTTAAGGCAAAAAACCTCATGGACCGAATTTTCATCTGCTACATTTTTGAAGCGTATGGTGGCTAATGCTGAAGAGTGGATCTCTTACTAAAACGTCAAGCGAAAACGGTCGAGTTCGAATCGCCAGATTGAGCCAGAGTTGCTGGCCATGAAGGTTTTGCTGTATGTTAGGTGGGATTGGCAGGGAATCATCTACTACGAGCTGCTGTCCTACGGTCAAACTCTTAATTCGGATCTGTACCGTCAACAATTGGACCGTTGAAGAAATCAATTGCCCAGAAGCGGCCAGCGGGCAGACCACACACATCGATAGTGACTCGCTAGAAGCTCCGGAAGCTTGGTTGAGAGTTTATTTTTTCAAATAAATATTTTCATGTATTTAAAGTTGTCAGACATCACTTTAATGAAACATTCATTGAATAACAAGCAAACATTTATTTATTTATGTATATTAAAATAAAAGGTACAAACATTTCATTTGCATGTAGCTGACATTTTTTGTGTGCATAAATTGTAGAATGCTGGCTGCATGAGGGAAGAGTAAAACTTTGGCAATATTTTTGCCATTTTTCTTGCGCTTTCCTTGAGTAAAATGCTATCATAAATCAAAAAGACTTAGGTGCGCATACATACCAATGCACACACATGTATGCATGTGTGTGTGTGTGAGAATGTGTGTGGCTGAGTGCTGGGTTACGTGTGGCGAGTGAGGCAGCAGGGGGGCACAGAATAATGCGAATTTAAATATGCCTAACACAAACACATCTACTCGTACACACACACACACACACATACTAGCACACATGCCTGCGCGTAGGTTAACGCGCCTAATTCGGCAACTACGGCCAGTGTTGCCATTTGCAGGTATTCATATAATTTTTTTTTTTGCGGCAGTCCTACGACAAGTAATTCGAGTCGCGTTTTTCAGGGCTTAGCCGAGGCGGTGCTGCCACGGTCGGTACCCAACTCAAGTGAAAATGTGTCAGGGCAGTGGCGTTGGCAGCGTCGCTAACGGTGCCGAAGAATTTATGACAGCCAGCGAAAAAACAAAATACAAATCTATGTCAAGGGTAAGATACAGCAGTGGCGGTTAGGGGCCGCGACAGGGCACAACATTAACAACAAAAACAAAAAAATTAAAGAAATAAAAATGAAAAAAAGAAAATGCGCAGCAAACGGCAAAAGTCTTAAATTTAAAATGATACAAACTACGGCCAGCCAATGTACATTTGTATGTGTCGAGCATAAATACACTCACACATACATGTGCTGTGTGGCGCTTATGTGTGCGTGTGTACGTGCAGCTGTTGGTGCGTGCAATTTTATGGTTTTTTTTTTGTTGTTAACTTTTTTCTGCCGTTTGCTGTTTTTGTGTTTTTGTATTTTTGTGTTTTTGTATTTTTGTATTTTTTTATGATTTCTTCAATTTTGGTGTTTTATTTTGTTCACGATTTTCGTTGTTGCTTTTTTGCTAGCGAATTATCGAAATTGTGTTACGGCATTTGCCGTTTGTCAGCATTTTTGCGACGTGATTACGCGGCACGGCACGATTTGCGTTTAGATTAGCGTTGAATGGCCGAAAAGCGCGTACGATTTCATATACATACATACGTGTATGTGTGCGTATGTGTGGGGTGTTGTATGTGTGCGCATGCCTATGATTGTGTATGTGTGTGTGAGTGTGAGTGCCTGCATGTGTGACAGGCTTTTTATTGCTGCAGTCGCAACGCGCGCAAAATTGGCTCTGTTTAGACTGAATAGCTGTTTGCGCGCCTCCCGGTATGCTACATTATCAAAAAACGAAACTAAAAGGCACCATACACAAAATACAAAAACAACAACAAAAACATTAGGTGCACAAAGAAAAAAAATATAGCAAATATTGTGAAATATTCGAGCGTATGCGTTGAATTATTTAAATTTTCATTTTTCACATCGTATGACATTTTTATGGCTACATGTGTTTTCCGTGGGAGATTTTTTTCATGTCGCTGAGCGCAACTGACGCATAAATTTTATTTTCATATTCATTACGAATGCGCAATTTTCTTGTTGGCCGGTTTTCGAAATGTCATTGATGGGTTAAAGTGTGATTTATGCCTTTCGCTGGTTGTTTTTTATTTTTCCAAAGAATTTCAGACAAGTTATCTGATGGTCTAGAAGTTTTGTAATTAAAACAATGGCTCAAAACCGGTTTACCCTGCTTCTTGTACACGTCAGCAAACCCGCATATTCCTCCGCCTTCGTACGGGCCACACCAAAGTCACTCACGAACACCTACTTCGCGGGGATATTACGCCCAACTGTAATTCTTGCAATACCCCAACATCCGTCTCACACATTCTGAACAACTGTCCAAATTTAATGGCCATCAGGAAAAAAATATTTGGAAATAACATGTGGATGTACTCATAAAAGATCCATGATCTTAAGTTGTACAAATAATTCAATAAATAAATAAATAAATAAATAAATAAATAAATACCAGAAAATTTACTCACCGAAGTATCAATGCAGAATATTACAATATTTGAGAAATTTATAAAATCTTGCAACCTAACCCCTCTTATATAGACATCACTTACAATATTCGGTCGAGCTGAAAGCCCTGGCAGCTATTTCTCCTCTCTCTTAGTTATAGAATTTTATATTTTATAATTAACAATAATAATAATAATAATAAAACAAGTTTACCTAAATGAATGTCACCTGAGAGCCGATGCATGGCCTTAACCCATTTCGTACCTTTGGTTCGTTAACGAGTTATAGAAATTAGTAATGTTTTTTTTCCTACGATAAACTTGTATAATCTAAAGTTTATGTTTTTATATTATACTTAGATCTATTGGCATTCTAATAAAATATTTTTTGAAAACAAAATTCATTGAAAAAAACCTCATATATAGACTATATAAGATACAAATTGGGGAAAATGCCACACAAATTTTGTATTATCATAAAATTCATTAAACAGATTTTAATCCTATTTCGTTAACAAATCATAGAAATGAGTAATTTTTGCAATTTTTTTTATTACAATAAACCTGCGCAATCTAAAGTTTATGCATTTTATATTATACTTAGATCTATTGGCATTCTAATAAAATATTTTTTGAAAACAAAATTCATTGAAGAAACCTCATACACTTTTTTCTTAATTTCTTTAAATATAAAAATGACCCGATTTTTACGAAACGGACACAGATTGATTGGAAAAATTACACACAAATTTTGTGTTATCATAAAATTCATTAAAATCTGTTAACTTATTTCGTTAACGAATCATAGGAATTAGTAATTTTAGAAATTTTTTTTATTACAATAAACCTGTGCAATCTAAAGTTTATGTTTTATATATTATAATTAGATCTATTGACATTTTAATAAAATATTTTTTGAAAACAAAATTCATTGAAAAAACCTCATACCTCAGACTTTTTCCTTAAATTCTTTAAAGATAAAAATAACCAGATTTGTACAAAACCGACACAGATTGATTGGGAAAAATTACACACAAATTTTGTATTCTCATAAATTGCATTAAAATCTGTTAACCTATTTCGTTTATTACATTAACAATTATATTATATTTAGATCTATTGGCTTTCTAATAAGATAAATTAAATTTTATAATTTTTTTCAAAGTACATAAATTTTTTTTCAAAGTACTAAAAATATCCAGATTTGTTCTACCACAAACACAATGACTGTCAAGACAAAATTAGTAATTTTGTATTACAATAAAATACGTTTAGATCTATGCAGATGGTCAGAGAGGGCGCGAAAGTGTTAGAAAAAACTAATTTTAATCTGCGATTACGGACAAATGCCATCATCGATCTGCCTCAAACTCATTTGCCGTGCCTTTGTTTTTATCTATTTTGCCCTCCTATTATAAAAATTTTAACCCTTTCCGACATGAAAATAAACCCGTTCTGTATGAATTGTATGGGCTGTAGTCCAATATATTGGACATTGTGACTGAAAGGGTTAAAATAAAACTATTCTCAATACATCGCACAGTGATTCGACTCCATACAGGGACAAAATTAGAAGCAGTGGTCGGTTCTTCATAAAATTTGGTATACTAGTTAATCATGGTCTGCTGAATTGAAAATCTCCATTTTGTTTTTCTTAAACTTTTGTAGTTTGTGAAACTTAAACTTGCAATTTTCGTCATTTTTGGTGAGCTATGGCACTAAGTGTGTTGGCTAGATTTTTCAGATTTTACATTTAATCGGTATCGTCAACATTGATAATTCCAAAGAGTAACAGAAATTGTCTTGGGGCCCTTTAGGTTTGCAATAAAAACGATAATAATAGAAGTATGTTTTGCTTTTTTGCAGTTTTCTCAATTTTTCATGCTGATTGCATACTTTTAGGGATTACAAAAATAAATTTTGTTGAAAAATACGTGTTTAGACCACTTTTCAAATTGAATTATTTTCTGAGATCGGAAGATATCGGAGAATGTAATTACATTATCCGACAAAGAAAGAATTCTTCTTAAAATAAAAAAAATCGCGTGAAGAGATCGAAAAAAAATCGAAAAAATCGAAAAAATCGATTTTCACATTTTCCATTTAGAAAAATATTTTAAATTAAAAGTGAAGTAAAAGCCTGAGCTGCGCAAATTTTGAGAAAATATTAAAAGCGAAAATGGCCACATCATTTCTTAATATATATTGAAAGTTTTAGGAACTTCTTGGTAACCATGTATTTTTACAATTTTTTTTACTCAATAAACTCAAAAACAGAAAATATGTGTTTACAATTTTTTGTGAAAAAAGTTTCAACTTTGAGCCGCTATGTAATTAATTTTTTGCACAGATTTTTTGAGGTTTTCTTAGTTTGAGTTTTACCTTTCAAATGACATCAGAATCGTTAAATTCTGAGACTATAAATTTTTTGAATTTTGTCTATGGAACGAATCACTGTGCATTGGTACGAAATGGGTTAAGACCATACTTTTTTGTGGCATACTTTAGGCTGCTTTAGTAGTAAAAGCAGAACTTGACATTAGTTTTGATGTGATAGTCCGCCCTTTACTTCGATTCTTCTTAGAAATCCCACTGCAACTTCAGCCAATTGCAACTTCTTATACTTCTACACTCCCCCCCTTGCTTTCTTTTCCGTCCTCTTCGAGAGTGTTTTGCAGTTGCATACGCAAAACCACAAAGAAAACCCTAAAGTCCTGCGTGGATTCTCTGTTACTGTTAGGAAAAAAGTAAAAGCTTTTGCCTTTGTAACAACAGCGCATCAGCGCATATGGGAAATAAACGCCCCTCGTTCCCCTAACGCACTGATGCGCCGTGTGCAGTGTTGCGTGCTTATCGCGCTTTGTAGATAAAATGTAGTCGGCGCTCTTGTCAAATATTTGCTTTATCTGCTTTATTTGATTGATTGCGTGCAAATGGCGTATGAAGAGTCGCTGATGCAAGCGGCCGCGCGCGGTGTCGACTACTGCAAGCGGCCTCTTAGTACGGAGCGCAGTGTAATTTTTTTAAAAAATATTTTTGTTTTCCCAGCAGCCGCAGCCGCAGTAGCAGTAGCCGATCCAAATAAGTTTGCAATCACTTTGCAATACATGCAAAAGCAGAGAAGCGCAGCGCGGCGGAATCGGCTGTCGGCCGCCTGTTTGTATGCAATGCGCTGCGCGTGTTGTGTGTGCGAGTGTGTGTAGGCTTTGCAATATTTTCAAAAGTTCTGTGCCGCACACACACACTCGGCCGTGGGCAAATACTCGTACGCACACACACACCGCAGCTGCGTTCGGCACGCCCGCTTGTTGTGCAGTTCTTCGATGTTTGCCTGTTGACGCCGCACACAGTGTGCAATATTTGAACGGGAGAGCGTTGGAGCGCTTTGTGGTCGTCAGCATACTTTCAGGCTGCTATAGGGAGTGTGAATGTGGGTGTGTGCAATGCGTGTGTGAGGTTGCCTTACTTTTTGTATTGCTTTCTAATTGTTTAAATAGGTAATTGCAGATTTTTTCCATTGGCGTCAAAGCATTGATTGCAATTTTTTGATTGATTTTACTTGGTTTAATTTGTAGCATTTTATTATTATTTAAAAAAAAATTTTTGTGATAATGACAGTGAGAAGTGTGTAATTAAAGCGTTTTAGTAATTATAAGCGATTTGGCTTTGGTTGAAACAATATTAAAGGATCATAAAAACAAAGTGCAGTTAAATTTAATTAAATAATTGATTCTCTTGCAATGATTTCAAGCACGTGGCGAGCGCACGGTAAGCTTTAAACGCGAGTTTTTCGAAACGACTTTTTGCAAACTTGATTAAACTTAGATTACACCGTGCGACAGCATTTTTCAAACCGGGAAAAATCCATATGTGCGTGAAACTAGAGACCAAATCTAGTAATACTGCGTACTCAGTTTTTCATTTCTACATCCTTTATCCTTTTAAAAGGACTTCAAAATTTTGAAGGGGATACAAAATAAAAAAAATAAAAAATACTTACCCTAATTAGAATAGTGCGATATGTATATCAAGTGAAAGAAGAAAGGCTCAAAAACTTAAATAAAATTTATTTTTTATCCATTTGTAAAAAAGGAATATGAAAAAGGTCCTTTGAAAATTTTAATCCTTTATATCCTTGGAAATTTATATAGAATTTTCTTGAAAAGTAAATATGTTAAAACCCAAAATCTCCTTGATCACGTGTCAAAATTTAATTATTCTCGCTTCATTGATTTTGTATCTTTTTATTATTTAAAATACTGATACTCAAATAAATTAGAATTTTCGTACTTCATTAGAATTGCAGCTTCCGACTTTTTTTTAATAACTTTCGAACCAATAACGTTCGAGTAATGAAATTTTGACACGTGATCAAGGAGATTTTGGGTTTTAACAAACATACTTACTGTTCAAGAAAATTAAAATTTTCAAAGAACTTTTTTCATATTCTTTTTTTTACAAATAGATAAAAGCTTATTTTTATTTAAATTCTTGAGCCTTTTCTCTTTCATTTGATATACATACCGCCATATTCTAACGGGGTTAAGTATTTTTTATATATTTTTTATTTTTTATTCCCTTCAAAATCTTAAAGTCCTTTTTAAAGGACAAAGGATGTAGGAATTAAAAACTGAGTACACAGTATTACTATGTTTGGTCTCTAGTTTCACGCACATATGGATTTTTTCCGGTGTGAACCATTTTTTTAATTTTTGTCGCACGGTGTAATAAGCTCCAAGACATTCCTGCGAGAAGTTGGAAGCAGGTCGTTAGTTCTACGGGAGTTGCAGTGCCGTCAAATCTGTAGGACCACGCCACCTACTGTCCCCAATCCGTAGGAAGTAGTCCTTAACCCTTTCCACCCCAAAGTTGCCTGAGAGCAACTTCACCTATTTGTCATCTTATAGCAAAAGCTACGATTGATTTATGGGTTTAATTTAAGTAGGCACCAAATAATTAATATGTTTTCGAGTGAATTCGAAGCAAATTACAAAAATATTACTGTTATACCCAAAATAATTTCCAACAATTTGCAGCAATATCAGGGAAAGTTTTGTGTTCTAATTGAAGACTTCGAATTGGGCGCGTTTGATCAAAACCCTGTTTCTTTAATAATGGTTAAATAAAATCAAAAAGTGATAATTTTGTATTTTGCTATAAATATTAAATAATTTTTCTGTAATTAAAAAATATTGATCAAAAATTTTTTTAAGCTAAAATTGTTCAAAAGTAAATTAGCTCTAAAACTCTAACAAAGAGGCGTGGCGACTTCAAATGTCGTGTGCACACTTCTTAGGTAAGTGTTTCATTATTTAAATACCAAAAAGTAATATTGAGACACAGGGTCAAATTCGGGGTCGAAAGGGTTAATTTGTTAATTTAAAAGCGCTGCCACTTGCTCGTGTTGTGCATCAATAGCAGAGCCCACCCTGGCCACTTCAATAGCCGGCTCATTCCCGAGGATGCCCGCCTGAACGAGTATCCAGAAGATGGTGAGCTCCACCCGGTAACTCATCAATCGTAGCAATTCCTTACAGTCTCTAACTAATTTGAATTTTACTATAGGCTTGGTGAGTGCTTTGATGGCTCCCTACCTTGAACAATCCTGCAGGCTTTCCTGCAAAAAACTTTCCTTGCAAAAACTTCCCTGAAGTAGATCCCCGCTCCAACTACACAGTCCATCCTTGAACCTTCTGTGTATAAAGAGATTTCTGGCGAAAATAGGCAAATTTCAAAGATCACTTGAGTCACTTTGTACATTTGCCGATACAATGTGTAATAAGCAGGGAAAGGATTTTGAGGACCTAAAACCTATAAAAAAGACAAAATAAAATAGCAAAAAAGGCACGGAAAGGCACTAAAAACTGCCAAAAAGGCAGAAAAAGGCACTAAAAACTGTCTAAAAAGGCAAAATAGGGCCTTAAAAACTGTTAAAAAGGCAAAAACAGGCATTTAAAAATAAGAAAAAATACTAGAAAATCTAAAAAAAAGGGGGAACGGTATGTATTTTTTAATAATTTTATTTCATCTGACGTATGCAACATACAATATTTATACCTCGTTTTTTATAAAAGAAAAGGAACATCAAGTTTTTAAAAGATAGTTTAAAAACTAAAACTAAGTTATTTTAATTGAAATGTAGGCGCATAATTTAAATTCATATTTTAACTTCTCATATAAAAGCCGTACTTGTATCACAAAAAAATAAATAAAAGAAAGGGTCTCAGCACCTCTCTCAGCACCTGCGCTAACCGAACTTTTTGATTTCGGCATGTTTTTTCTTTAAATTTTCCACTGCACAACAAAAAATAGCGGCTTAGGAATGATCAAATCAATGTAAAAACATCGATAAGTTAACGAAATTACAATGTTGCCTCTTAATTTTTTTAGTTTCAAGGTATTTTTGCGAAACAAAAGGTGGAAAATATTAAAAACGAAAGAAAAATAAAAAGGCGTTCTACAAATCTTGAAAAAGGCATTTATAGGTAAAATAGGCACTAAAAAAGGCATTTATGGGTGAAAAAGGCAAACTGCCTTTTTTAGGCAAAAAGAGTCAAAATAAAAGTGGTATATTTCTAATCAGAAATGCTCTATCTAGCAGCAAACAAAAAAGGCAATTTCCACAAAATCCTTTCCCTGGTAATAAATGTGTTTCAAATGAACTTTCTGATAACAAATCCTCCTTACTCGATACATAAATCGTCAAAGTTAAGTTAAACTTTTATTAGTTGCATTAGTTGCATTTTGAGACTTGAAGTGTTCAAATCAATTTCTACCCCATAGGGACATTGTTATAGTGTTTTTCAGTCGCTTATATTTTCAACGGTGAATAATTCAACTCGGAGACATGACTACAACGCTAAGCTGAAGAAGTACATATATCATAAATAGATATATTGGATACACACAATGCAACACACAGTGCAACGACAGAGCACTTTCCGGACTTATTTCTTCACCACAAAGTGACAGGCGGGTTCTGAGTTGGAGTTGGGATGAGTTGAGGTTCTTTGCACCCGAACGCATTTTCGACGCGTACTCGCATGTACAGTTTTATGCGCTCGTATTTTATTAAATATAAGCAATATTATTTTCATATTTGGGCGTTGCCGTTGAGCACAACACTCACACTGCCATGCGCTCGAAAGTATGCTACGTTTTGTAACATTTTATGTTGATTGCATTGCCGCTGCTGCTGCCGCAGCGTTCGCTTAACTTAGGTTGGCTTTCTGCACTGTTACACGCAGATGCCGCTGTGCCGCCCACTGGGCGTTCGTACTATGCACACATGGGCGCAGTGATGCACTTCGTGCCGCTCGCAAATGGTTGCGGTTCAGCTCATGTTTTTCTTATGCTCGACTACAGTTGGATTTGCCATGCGGTTTTTTTCGGCGCTTTTTCGTTGTATTTCTTGTTTTGTTTTTTTTTTGGGTTTGAATGGAAGGGGGAACTGAATAAACCATTAAAGTGTAATATATTTTGGGAATGTCGTGCAGATGGCGGCAGCGCACGGGGCGTTCGTCGCTGCATGGCGATTGCATTTGCTGCTTGCGGTGTTTCTATCGTTGCGAGTGCGACTGTGGCTGCTGCTGCTGTTGGCAGTCAGTCGAATGCATTGTATTTGTCTTGGCTTGAGTGCATTTTTTATTAAACAAAGCACTTTTTATGCATTGAGTGTAGTTTCTTGTGTGACTTTCATGATTTTGTTGTGCTTTTGCCGTTCGTTTGTGCTGCCGCTGTGCATCAGCGTCTTGCCATGTTTCGTTTTCCTTTGATAAACAACGATGGCGTTTTTTTGTTGCTGTTTCTTGTTGCATGCATTAAATATTTGCAGGTTTTATCAGTGAAAAAAATTACAAATAAATTCTCTACTACTGTACATTGTTGTAAACAACAAAAAATAGTTCAAAAAGCAAAGCACAGTGCAAAAAAAAAGGAAAAAATATATGAAAAAACTTTGCAAAGCAACACAAAATTAAAATGCCCCAAAAGCATTTAAACCTTCTTTCATTTCATTTCATTTCATTAAATTTTTTTTGCTTTTCAATTAATTTTTTTGCAACTTTTTCTCTTGCCACAAAAATGTATGCTACATAAATACTTCAGTTTTCATCAACCTGCAGCGACATTGCCTTTGATTATTTTTTCTTCATTGCTACAATAAATTCTCACTCTCCATCGTACGCAGCTAAATGTGTAGGTACATTTATTTGCCAGAGTGTTTGTATTTTATGTTTGTGTGTGTGTGTGTTTGTGAGCGTTGGGGTGCGCCTGCCCTGCGGCACTTCGGCTGTGTTAAGTTTTTTCCTTTCGACGCGTGATCAAAGCGCGCCTGCGCTCTCACTTGTACGGTGTTGGTTTTTTTGTGGGAAAGGATGGCAACTCCGTCACTTGTTTTCTGGCGCCTGTGGTTACTTCAAATGAAATTGCGTGCGTTGCTTTGCAAAAATTTAATCTTTCTCACTTTGTCGCTGTTGCTGTTTGTAGTCCAGTCTTAATCCTTCAAATGGATTTGGGTTGAGTGCTTTTTCGGCTGCCGGTCACAAGTAATGCTTGGCCCATGACTGACTACCTGTGACGTGATTGCCGCTTGTGGGCGTGGAAAATAATAATTTTCAGCATGTGTGGTTTTAAAAATAATTACGTAGGAATATGAAATGTGCAATGAAGAAGAAAGTTGCAAGCAGCAAACTTTGCCAATCACTCAAGTGGATTGCGACACGATTTGAAAACGCAATTGCAAGAAGCAGTTTTCAACATGGACTGGGATTTTGCAAACTTAAGTTCGACATTTACTGAAATTGAGAAATGTCGAATCAATCTTTATTTGTGTTAAATTTGCCGCTTACACTAACCATTCACTCAGTTTTCATACAGATTTTGCGCTGCATTTGTTCTAAACAATTTCACGCTTATAAATAATTCGAACACTCTCGAACATTTGCCACCGCAGCAGCGACAACGACAAATTTGCATTTGTAGCAATCACACACACACACACATACTCAAACAAAGAATATAAAGGGTGACCAGATAGCAGTGATAGTTTTTTCAATAGGAATGTCTCAGCAACTATCAAAGATATCAAAGACGTTTAAATGTGAAAATATTTAGTGTAGCTCGACATTTCATCAATCATCTTCATCAATCAGCTTGATGAAAGTGTGGAAATTATTAAAAAATAAAAATTAAATAATTAAAAAAGAAAAATAATTAATACCAACGTAACCCTCGCTGGCTCCTTGCTGTGAAGAAGACTGTTTGAGAGTTTATCAGTTGGTCGTCACAACTATTATCTCTGGACAATTATTACACTGTGCGACAAAATATAAAAAATACTTAACCTCGTTAGAATATGGCGTTATGTATATCAAATGAAAGAGGAAAGGCTCAGGAATTGAAATAAAATTAATGTTTTATCTATTTGTAAAAAAAGGATATGAAAAATGTCCTTTGAAAATTTTTAACCTTTTATATCCTTGAAAATTTATATAGAATTTTCTTGAAAAGTAAGTATGTTAAAACCCAAAATCTCCCTGATCACGTGTAATTACTCTAACTTTATTAGTTCGAAAGTTATTAAAAAAAGGCGGAAGCTGCAATTCTAATGAAGTACAAAAATTCGAATTTATTCGAGTATCACTATTTTAAATAATAAATAGATACGAAATCAATGAAGCGAGAATAATGAAATTTTGACACGTGATCAAGGAGATTTGGGGTTTTAACATACTTACTTTTCAAGAAAATTCTATATAAATTTTCAAGGATATCAAGGATTAAAATTTTCAAAGGACCTTTTTCATATCTTTTTTTTACAAAACAGATAAAACATTAATTTTATTTCAATTCTTGAGCCTTTCCTCTTTCATTTGATATACATATCGCCATATTCTAACGAGGTTAAGTATTTATTATATTTTTTTTATTTTTTATCCCCTTCAAAATTTTGAAGTCCTGTTAAAAGGACAAAGGATGTAGAAATAAAAAACTGAGTACGCAGTATTACTATGTTTGGTCTCTAGTTTCACGCCCATATGGATTTTTTCCGGTGTGAAACATTTTTTTAATTTTTGTAACACGGTGTTATCGCTGGAGTTATGGACCATGTTATCAAAAATTGCATCGACCGCTTGAAACACTGCCCGCTGCCATTAATTTAACCCCCAGATAAGGTCAAAATCAATGTGATATCTAATAAAAACTGTTGTTGTTTTGCTAAAATTTCTTTTCTTATCATTCTTATCTGGTCACCCTTTACATGTGTGCATACATATGTAAATGCAGCTGAGGCGCTTATGTGCCGGAAAAGTGCATTTCACTGTGACGTGCGAATGTTCCGAATTTCAGATGAATGTGCAGAAATAGCAAAAACAAAACCAAAACCAACAACAATAAAAACAGCAACAAAATCGACATCGAGCGGCAGCATATGTAAGCGTAATTGTAAAAAAGCAACGGCAGCAAACTTGACTAGAGCAGCAAAAGTGCTTGCAACTTGCAACAAAATGCGGCAAAGTCGCTGGCGAGCAGTAAAAGAAAATAAAATAAAATGCCAAACGTGCCACTTAAAAATGCCAAATGCAGCAACAAGCGCGCAATTGCCATACACACACACACACACACACACACATATATATATTTAGACATTTACATATGTATGTGCGAACGTGCTGCTGTTGCCACCACATGTGGCACAAACTAAGGTCAAATCAATTCGACACCCAACATGAGTGCAGCAAACATTTTTTTGTACAATTTTTGTTGGGTGCATTTTTTACTTTCGTTGTTGTTGCGCCAGCTAGGACCTGCGACAGCAACTGCCACGGAACGCACGAAGGCGCTCAGGTGGAACTTTCGGCGTTTAATGGTTGGTGTGATGGCGCGGCATGCGGTGTGTTGGGTGCTGGCTGGTTTTGCTAATGCAGCACACACACACACACACACGTTTTGACACACCTTCACCGCACCGCAGACACTGAAACACTTATATACACACACGTGCTATATTCATGCCGGAATATAGAAACATCGGTGCGCTTCCGTTTCCGTTTTCGTTGCTAACCCTACACAGCTGCCTCGGTTGAGCGCTGTCAGGTGACTGTTGTTGTTGTTGGTGGTGTTGGTGTTGGCGTACGGTTATTGCTGCTGGTGACGCTACGTGTTCCTGGCCTGCACGAATGACCTCCATCCTGGCAAATTGATTGTTCAATCTGTGCGAGGATCAAACGTTTGACAGACAACGAAACGTATCCATGCTGAAAATGGTTTGACTCTTTGGCTGCTGTTGCTGATGATTTTCTCCTGCTTTTTTGGTTCACACTAACATACAATGCCGGACATTGCCATCAATGGTCGCAAGCATTGTTGTTGGCAATTTTCTGCAACGTACGTTCAAGAAGATTTTTAATCGATAGTAGATGGGAAAAAATGCGGAATGCCTTTGCAGGCTTACAAATTCATCAGTGCGAAAATTGTAAACGAATTTTTAAAACTATTTGTTCCTTTAATATTTAAATTAAATAAATTAAAATTAATAATTCTTAATTTTTGAACCAATTTGAACCATAAAAATTGTTTATTTTATTAAGAGAGATTTTATTTTGTTTGGAGACCACCTGAACTATTTTTCAATGGAAAATATTTTTTTTTTTAATATTCAACATTTTTCTCAACATCTTAAGCAGAGCAAGCAATTATTGAAAACAGTCTTAAATTAAGGTTTCGTGTTTAAGGCATTTTATTTTTTTTTGGGAAGTTTTGAGAAAGTTTTGTTGTTTGGAAAAACCCCTTAATTTTTAATGAGGAATATTTTTCAAAAATAAATATTGCAATATTTACTTTACATTTATTTATTTACAAGCTTTTTATGAAAAAATTTTCCGAAAAACAAAAAAGGGGGTTAACGAAAGGGGCAGAGGGGTTCATGTGCATACAAAAAATATTCACATTTTTAATGGAAACAACTTTGTCCTGAACATCGACACTCTAGCTCTTCAAATTTTCATACTTTCCGTGTTAAGGTCTATAGGGACCCATTAACCTTTATGTGCAAATTCCAAAAATTTAGACGTGATGGACTATTACTTTGTTCGGCAAAAATGATCTGTATGACGAAATAGTTCGAAATTGTTGTACTGTATAATTTTTATAGTTCTTTGAAAAATATTCCCTGAAACTTAATATAGAAAATGCTGTGATTTTTTAATGAAATAAAATTTTAAATGAATGTCTGAATGGGAATGGTTTTACGGGTATAAAAAAAAAATTCAGTTGGTTTTTTTTCCTTTTTAAATTTATTCAATTATTGTAATTTGTTAAAATTATTACCTTAAGTTAGGTTAGGTTAGGTTAATGTGGTCAGAAAATGAGCTCAATGTGATACCACAAGAAATAAGTGATGTGTATTTCTGCAAGTCGGAGAGTGGATAAACACCAGCAAGTCTCTGATATGGACTGATCTGAAGTTGTCCAAGAAGAGAGACTCATCATCGTTCAGAGAAAGAGCCGTGCAGCGGCATGGAAGTTCGCTTATAGCTGTTTGCTCCGCTTCAATTATTTCCCTGAAATAAAAATAAAGTACTTTCAATTCAGAAGTAAATTACATTTTAAAACCTTTTCATTTTATTACTTTTGCAATGCATTTTATTATTGATAGTTCACTGAAATTGTTTTAATGAAAATTACATTTTCATTTTGAACATTTTTCAAAAAAATTCAAGTCTGTATTTTCAAGCTGAAAATAAGTGACGTGCAATAGAACGGAAAAAGTGGCAATGTTATGGTCCATGGCCAAATGAATGCACATTCAATGTGACAGGCTGACATTTGCATGCAAGAAATATGCGAAAAGTTTCACACACACACACACACACAATCACCCACGCAACGACAAATGCAATTCCCAAAATTTCAAAAGTGCAAGCCGGAAGTTACAACGCAACGACAGAAAAAGAGTGAAACGAGCCAGAAAATGCGGGCAAAATTTAAAGTAACTACGCATTAAAAGCGAGTGTGCCGAGTGCAATTTTGTTATATATGTACACCACCCTCTCCCCCCATTTCCTCACCATCACTTCACCTCACATCACAAGCCATGTGCACAATTTGCGTGCGTTGCTGTCGCTTCTCCTTGCACTCCTTGCAGGCGCATTCGGTGATTTTTTCTCGCTCTTGCCATATTTTTTGGTCCCACTTTTCTCCGTTGAATTGTGTCGTCGTCGTCGTTTGGCAAAGTTGCAAATTTGTTGCGAAACTTGAAATGTAAATGTGCGTGTTGCAGCTGCAGCCGAAGCCGGCTGTAGTTGCAATTGAATTGCTGGTGACATTATTTCGAGATGAACTGCTAAAAGTACACAGATTTGCCGCATGTTTAATTTGAAAAGTTTCACATGCGAAAACGAGCAGAAAAGTAACAGCGGCAGAAGATGAAAAAAAGCGAAAAAAGCGTGAGAAAAATAACAAAACGAAAAAATTTCGAAGTGAATGAAGTGAACAATACGACAGATGGCGACAGAGGCGCTAAGGGGGATAAGTTGCAATTCGAAGTGACATGGTGGGCGGCAAAGAGGCGCAAAGAGCGACGGTTAAAACGGCACCGGCAGCAATGGCGGCAAAAAATGCATTGATACAGAGACTTTTGTAGGTGTAAGTGTGTTGTTGTTGCCACACTGTGCGAAAAGCGTTGCCAGCAACAGAATTGGCGTAGCGTTGAGTCGAGTTAAGGGGTCATTCTCATGTGAAATTTTGTCAAAATCAATTTTTTTTTTAAACATATTTGGAATGTATCATCCTTGAAGAAGGTGCTGTCAAAATTTTATTGGAAAATTTCAAGTATTTCGGCTTCTACAGACATTTATATAACGAGCGGTCAAGGATTCTAGCGGTTAGTCAAAACTTTAAACGTGTTTTTCTCGGAACGCTTTTTTTTGAAATGGTGGGGATGATTTAAAAAAAACCATTCATCCGATCTCTCTGCGATTTTGTCACGTCATTCTACACACTGTTAGCTATCGTCCCTAGCAAATTCACTCTGATATGTTAAAAATTTCATATTTTTTTTCATTGATAAAATCTTCAAAAACAACAATTTTTTACTGCTCTGACTTCCAATGCCTGCCATTTTGTGAGATTCTTATGAAAAAATTTAAATTTGCTACGGACGAGAGGTACGTTCATACTGATTAAGAATTTCTTTGAAATTTATGTTTCAGATAATCCTGTGACTCAAAATCATTCCCACCAGCTGACCATGACGCGGCAGAAGCCGTGTCTTTAATCGAA
Source organism: Melieria picta (assembly GCA_964056695.1). Taxonomy (NCBI): domain Eukaryota; kingdom Metazoa; phylum Arthropoda; class Insecta; order Diptera; family Ulidiidae; genus Melieria; species Melieria picta. The sequence goes on along the minus strand of OZ057399.1, from coordinate 12,581,367 downwards.
AAAAAGTGTTCGAAAAAATTAAAAATTTTTTTTTTATTTTTTTTATTTTTGTACCATAACAATGAATAAATTAAAGTGGCATATCTTTTTTTGATAATTCCTCGTATTCACAAAGGAAATAATCTCTGAAGAATGTCCATTTTTCCTGTCCGCGCATGAGAATGACCCCTTAAGTTGCGCTGAGCCGATTGCACGAATTGCACGAAACGGCTGCAATGCGAGCCGATTGAAGAGACTGCGAAGCGAGTAGTGAAGCGCTGATAATTGCCGAAGTGCAGTGAGTCACGAAATAAAATGAAATCCATGTCAAAATGTTTAATCAGCGTTTATGCAAATGCTGATAATGTGTGCGAAACTTTTCAATTGACACATTTCGGATTCGCGTGCAGCTGCGCAGCAGTGCGGCCCCGTTGGCGGCGTATGGCGAAAAGTTTATTTTCGCTGAGCGGCGACGGCTGCTGTTGGGCGAAATTAAATTAAATTTTCAACTATGCTCAAGTGCTGTGTGTTTGTGTGTGTATGTTATGTGTGACTGTGTGGGTTGATCTTATTACAAGCACTTAAAGTGCAACTTATGGTACCCAGAAATTCGACATTAATTTGCTGTGTGAGCAAATTCTGGGTGACTTTTTAAGCGCACAATTATTACAGCACTTAATGCCAAATGGCGCAAAATGGTTTAATGTTTATTTAAGAAACAAAATTGACGTTTGTGGTGAGCAGAAAAAGCTAAGCACTAAAATTTAAGTCGTAAAAGGGGATTTGAAACAGATTCGGTTGATAAAAATGCTATAATGAAGCAATAGTTGCGGCGTCTATTTAGTTAAGTTATGAAAAGATGCAATAAAAGATGTAATTAAGATATAAGTTAAACGAGTTTTTTTATTTTTGAATCAGTTACAAATTGAACATTAACAATTTATCATTGTTGTATTGTACAGTGGTGCATTACAGACAAAATAAAAATGAAATAGTAGTAAAACCAAAAATTGGTTAAAATTATTTCTTCACACACGATCCATTAAGCACGACTTTAGCATCTCTAGTTTTAGTTTACATTCTATATTTTACTTTCCACCTTATGTTTCAGCCTTCTATATTTTACTATATTTTAGCAACAAACTTGTACCGTATACATTCTAACTTACACCTTGTAAGTCCTAACTTCTAGTTATGTCTTCCCTTATATCTTTCAACTTGCATTTTCCTTTCTTTCACCTTTTATTTTTCATCGTTCACCTTCCACCTTATAGCTTATACCTTCTACCTACATCGTTCTACCTTCTTCCTTCATCCTTCTATTTTATACCTTTTACCTCTTACATTATACCGTCTACCTTTACTGTCTACCTTCTACCTTCCACCTTCTGCCATATCTGTACCTCATGCCTTCCAGTTTCAACCATATACCTCATACCTTCACTTTTAACTTCCTACATTTCACCGTCTACGTTCTACCTTTCACCTTATGCCACCTTTCATCTACTTCCTTTTACCATATACCTCCCACCTTCTATTTTCTACCTTCTACGTAGAACGTCCTATGTAGAACGTCCACCTTCTGCTTTCCACCTTTACCATCTATTGTCTATCTTCTACCTTATATCGTCCACCTGCTTCTTCTATCGTCATCCTTCTACTATATACCTCCTACCTTCTACTTTATACTTTATACTTCCTACCTTCTAACTTCTACATTTTGGTTTTTTCCTTCTATCTTCTATTTTCTTACCTTCTAGCGTTACCTTATACGTTCTACATTTCACAGTCTCATTCAATCTTCTACCATACACCTTCCCTCTTCCTTCTTCTAGCTTCACCTTATGCCACCTTCCATCTTATTTCTTTTACCATACATGTACTACCTTCTACGTCCTACGTCCTACTTTATATCTTATACCTTATATCTTCAAACTTTCACCTTCTACCATCTACTGTCTACTCTCTACCTTCCATCGCCTGCCTTCTACCATACATGTCCTACCTACCTACCTACCTACCTACCTACCTACCTTCTATGTCCTACTTTCTATCTTCTATCCACCTTCCATCTTTCACCTGCTACCGTCTAGTGTCTACTTATATCTTCCATCTTCTTCCTTCTACCATATACTCCTACTTTCTACTTCTACTTTCAACTTTCTACATTTTGCCGTCGATCTTCTACCTTTCACCTAATGACACCTTCCATCTTCTTTCTTTTACCATATACCTCCTGCCTTCTACATTCTACCTTCCAACCATCTACTATCCATCTTTTATCTTATATCATCCATCTTCTTCCTTCTACTTTATACCTACTACCTTCTTCTTTATACTTTATACTTCCTTCCTTCTAACTTCTACCTTCTGTTTTTTAACTTTTACGATCTACATTTTACCGTTTTCTTCTACCTTCCACCATACACCTTCCCCCTTCCATCTTCTAGCTTCACCTTATGCCACCTTCCATCTTCTTTCTTCTTTCTTCTTTCTTCTACCATATACCTCAAACGTTCTACATTCTATTTTCTACTTCTACTGTCTATTTTCCATCTTTTACCGTCTACTGTCTTTTTTCTACCTTATATCGTTCACCTTTTTCCTTATACTAGATATATACCTCCTACCTCTTACCTTCTACTTTCTGATATTTATCTTCTACCTTCTCACTTTCTACCTTCCACTGTTTTACCTTATACGTTGTATATTACATTTTACCGTTTCACTCTATCTTCTATCTTCTATCTTCTATCTTCTATCTTCTATCTTCTATCTTCTATCTTCTATCTTCTATCTTCTATCTTCTATCTTCTATCTTCTATCTTCTATCTTCTATCTTCTATCTTCTATCTTCTATCTTCTATCTTCTATCTTCTATCTTCTATCTTCTATCTTCTATCTTCTATCTTCTATCTTCTATCTTCTATCTTCTATCTTCTATCTTCTATCTTCTATCTTCTATCTTTTATCTTCTATCTTCTATCTTCTATCTTCTATCTTCTATCTTCTATCTTCTATCTTCTATCTTCTATCTTCTATCTTCTATCTTCTATCTTCTATCTTCTATCTTCTATCTTCTATCTTCTATCTTCTATCTTCTATCTTCTATCTTCTATCTTCTATCTTCTATCTTCTATCTTCTATCTTCTATCTTCTATCTTCTATCTTCTACCTTCTATCTTCTATCTTCTATCTTCTATCTTCTATCTTCTATCTTCTATCTTCTATCTTCTATCTTCTATCTTCTATCTTCTATCTTCTATCTTCTATCTTCTATCTTCTATCTTCTATCTTCTATCTTCTATCTTCTATCTTCTATCTTCTATCTTCTATCTTCTATCTTCTATCTTCTATCTTCTATCTTCTATCTTCTATCTTCTATCTTCTATCTTCTATCTTCTATCTTCTATCTTCTATCTTCTGTCTTCTATCTTCTATCTTCTATCTTCTATCTTCTATCTTCTATCTTCTATCTTCTATCTTCTATCTTCTATCTTCTATCTTCTATCTTCTATCTTCTATCTTCTATCTTCTATCTTCTATCTTCTATCTTCTATCTTCTATCTTCTATCTTCTATCTTCTATCTTCTATCTTCTATCTTCTATCTTCTATCTTCTATCTTCTATCTTCTATCTTCTATCTTCTATCTTCTATCTTCTATCTTCTATCTTCTATCTTCTATCTTCTATCTTCTATCTTCTATCTTCTATCTTCTATCTTCTATCTTCTATCTTCTATCTTCTATCTTTTATCTTTTATCTTTTATCTTTTATCTTTTATCTTTTATCTTTTATCTTTTATCTTTTATCTTTTATCTTCTATCTTCTATCTTCTATCGTCTATCTTCTATCTTCTATCTTCTATCTTCTATCTTCTATCTTCTATCTTCTATCTTCTATCTTCTATCTTCTATCTTCTATCTTCTATCTTCTATCTTCTATCTTCTATCTTCTATCTTCTATCTTCTATCTTCTATCTTCTATCTTCTATCTTGTATCTTGTATCTTGTATCTTGTATCTTCTACCTTCTATCTTTTATCTTTTATCTTTTATCTTTTATCTTTTATCTTTTATCTTTTATCTTTTATCTTTTATCTTTTATCTTTTATCTTTTATCTTTTATCTTTTATCTTTTATCTTTTATCTTTTATCTTTTATCTTTTATCTTTTATCTTTTATCTTTTATCTTTTATCTTTTATCTTTTATCTTTTATCTTTTATCTTTTATCTTTTATCTTTTATCTTCTATCGTCTATCTTCTATCTTCTATCTTCTACCATATACCATATACCTTTCTCCTTCTATCTTTAAGCTTCTACTTTCTGCATTCTACCTTTTGCTTTCTATCTGCTGCTGTCTATCTTCTTCTTCTTCCCATTGTGCTTGATGACGAAACTCCACGTTGTTTAATGAAATGCTCCACTCCTTGTTACGAAATTGCAATGACAGAGAACTAATGTCAGTTGTTGCCATCAAAATGGAGTACAGTGCCTGTAGCCTGTGCCTTGAAAACATTGCGCGATGGTTGAATAAGTGCACAGTTGTGTGTCTTCCGAAGCATGACAAACAATAACTGTCATCTTGTAAACCAATCCTACTTGTATATTTGGCAAACGAATAATGACCGGTTGGAATGCCAACATGATAAAACTATGTTTCCTGCAAAATTGTAAGCTTTTGTCTTATTATTTAATCAATTGCTACAAAAAGCGTCTGCAGTTGCAATGTCGCCTAGAAGCATGCTTATTTATTTGTGCTGCATTTTTGTAATTTTATCTATAAATGTCCAAAGCACCATAAGCCATACTGTGTTATTAAAGTCATATCTGCATATCTACATTAATGTATGTATAAATATATATATTTGTTGTACATCTACATACATCTACATCTACTATACACGACTCTGTATTTGTATGTGCGTATTTAATGACTTCCGCTAATGTCTACTAATTCAGTCCCCTGGCTTAATAGTTTGCTGCCAAGTCTTCATGCTGCAAATAATTACAATCAGATTTGCTCGCCTGTATTAACATAAAAGCGATAAAAGTTCGCCATGTCCCGCAGGCGTCGGCAAGTTTGTATCCGTTGAGTATGTACACAGATGTTGAATGTATACGTGTGTGTGTGTGTATGTGTATACGCGTATTGCTGGTAAATTAAGGCTTAATTGGGCGCAAATTATTGAGTCATCGTTGAATCGCGCTGTTGCTGCTGCTGCGATTCCTGATTGTGTAAGTAATAATAATAATAATACGATCAATTAATGAGTTAAAGATAATTCATTTATTTCAATCAGGCGGCAAATTGATTTTTCAAGTAATTAAGTAAACATGTTAAACAATTAAGAGAGTTTTGGTAGGTGTTTCGAACGAGTAATTAATCATTTTATACGACCTAAAGTTGAAGGGTCTAATGTTAATTAAAAATGCAATAAACATATATACGAAGAAAACATGTGTTAGTTTTGCATTTAATGGACTTGACAAATCTGTCAACCATCGACAATAATGGCATATTTTGCTTCATTAGGGAGTCTCAATGGTTTCCCTCCTTCACCCGGGAGTGTGTAACCTAGAGTTATTTCCCTTTTTTTGCAGTAACACAACGTGCCAAGTGTGGCCCATGTGAGGTGCCTAAGGTGCCTAATCTAACCTACAGAACTTCTCACTAAATAAGAAGAAACCATGAGTGGTGTTTCAGCGGGTTATTGAATGATAGTGTCCCATTCAAAAAGGCTGGGACTGCATTCTGAAGATTACTGCACAAATTACATGAACGAGAGAAGAAGAAGAAGAGGAGAAGAAATGGGTAAAGAAGATGGGATTCTATTTCACCTTCACTTGCACTTGTCTTGCATTCTCTAGAAGAAGAAAACCTCGCTTCAATATTTTAGAGAATCTAGCCAAAAGTACTAAACAAGTACTTAACTCAACTTAACTTTGTCAGAAGCTTAAACTGGTTTTATGTGTAAGAAGATCTGAGTCTGAGTTACTGTGGTATCACAACTGGACAACTCATACCTAGCTCTCTTACATCTCAGTGCCTGGTATAAATGACTCGAAATGAACAATTTAAGGGTAAAAGATGGATGGAAATAAAAATGAATAGACATCGTTTCCTAGCGATTGCATTCTTCCAGAACAAAAGCAATGTTTTGCATTATTAGGAATGTACCCAGAATGCTGACTGCCATTAAAAATGCATACAGCATACAGTTTAGAAACAAAAACAATAATTACACAGTACAACAATTTTAAACTTTTTGTGTGCAACAGAGTAACGACCATATATTTCTGAAAGAGGACGTCATACTGATCATTTTCGAAGAACAAAGTAATAGTCCAGCATGTCTGAGTTTTTTGTAATTTGCACATAAAGGTTAAAGGGTCCCTATAGACTTTTACAAGGAAAGTATAAAAAATTTAAGAGCTAGAGCTTTGATGACTAAGACAAAGTTGTTTGCATTAAAAGTGTGAATATTTTTTGTGTACACATGAACCCCCTTCCCCTTTCCTTACCCCCCCTTTTTTATGTTTTTCGGAAAAATGTTTCATGAAAAGCTTGTATTGAGTAAAATATTGAAAAAAATACCATATTGTCTTTTGGGAAAACATTCTTCATTAAAAAATAGGGGGGGGGGGGTCTTCAAACACCAAAACTTTCTCAAAACTTCCCCAAAAAAAATAAAAAACATTAAGTACGAATCCTTAATTTAAGACTTTTTTATAAATTGCTAGCTCTGCTTCAGATGTTGAGAAAAATGTTGAATATTAAAAAAATAAATATTTTGCATTGAAAAATAGTTCAGGTGGTCCCCAAACAAGAAGTTCCCTCTTAATAAAATAAACAATTTTTATGATTTTTTATTTATTTTCATATTTGTAGTGGATACTTGAGCTTCTCGGTAAAATGAATAACACTGTACAACACAAAAAAAATAGCAAGGTTCTGACAACGGATTCTGGTAGAGGGGGCAAAAAAAAATATACGTGTTTAAAAGTTTACGTCTGAATTTTCTTTTAGGGGGGTCACAGTTTTCCCCTTTTTGCACATTCTTATGGTGAATCGGCATACGAAAACCATGTAACCTTACATTTTAGGTATATGATGTGTTCAGCAATTTGATGTAAAATACTACGAAGAATATTTTTGTGGAGCATTTTAACCCTGTAGCTACTATTTTTATGGGTCAATTTGACCCTTTTTTTCTAAAATGCCAAAAATGTCCTGTAAAACAGGACTTTTTAAGGAAAAAATGTACCACGAAAATATTAACCATAAAATTCTACTATAGGTCTCTGAATATATCAAAGCTCAGAAATTAACTTGAACGCCAGAATTAAGCCGAAACTGAAAATGTGTTTAAGTGTTTATTTCGTACTTATTCAAAATTGGTACTAAAATCTAATATTTGTAGTGGATACTTGAGCTTCTCGGTAAAATGAATAATCAGAAAATCAAAATCCGTGTACATAAAAAAATACAGAAAAATTTACTTCTGGCTTGTCTTCTGTGTTTTAACGGTAAGCGTTCGCTTTTACTCGCTTAACGCCAGCTAATTGTTCGCTGCAACACATTACGCGTACATACTTAGTTGCAATAAAATTGTGTTAATTTGTTGATTTTTCCTTCGTCATTGCCGTTGCTCTGTCGCTTTTAGCTGGCAGCAAGCGCTAATCTTGCACTTAACTTCAGCGCTCATTAAAATGCAATAAAAACATTTTCAATTAAAATCGCTGCCAATGTTGGCAGAACTAAATGCCACCACAAGTGTCGCCTCAAAAGTCTTCTCACATACACACATGCAACGCTTTCAACTGCACATGACGCTACCAATTTACTCACACACCCACACACACACAGACACACAGACACTTTGGCCCGCAGGTGGTGCACGTAGCGCCTGTCGAACCGGCAAAAATGCCAACACTTTCACATTGACGTCCTTTTGACGACGCAAGAATTCGCCTGCAGCCAGCCGCCGCTGTAATTTTTCGCCTCCAACGCAGCCAGTCGAGGCAGCGCAGCAGCGCATTTCCCAACTTCGTCGCTTGTGCTTCCGCATCGGCACCGACGCCGACGCCGACGTCGACGCTGCCAGCGGCACTCGTGTCGAGTGCGCTCGAGTGTTTCCAGCATCATGAGCCCGTAAGCGGCACTTCTGTGGGCTTTTGACTCGACTCGTGCACTTAGGCTCATATTATGCTCTTCTTAACTTTAACACCGTTACGTCGTTGATGTCTAACGTAATTTAAGCCACAAAAAATTACAACAACAACAACAATAAAATGAGCAAAGGAAAAAGAGCAACGCGTCCAATGGTGGGGCGGCAGATACCAGTCGTTGAGGCGTTGACGGGAAGAAGGAAAAGGTGCAAACGAGTGGAATGTTGCCAGCGGCGTTTTGTTACGCCCACTAACAGCCGCAACGCCACCAGTGACAGTGGCACCAAAGAAATTGGGTAAAAATTTTGCTCAGGTGTTGCCACTTAACACAATTGTTGACATTCTTTGCCGCAGGCAGGCAACGACAACAACAACAACAACAACATAAAGTAAGAGTGCAGTGCGCCAGAAAGGGGTGTGAAATGTAACAAGTGAAAGGCAATGGTACGGGGGGGGGGCTGCTTGAAGTGGAAAGTGATGAGTTGAGAAAGCGTTGAAAACAAAAGCAAAGAAAAAATACGAAAAATACTTTGTGCGAAGTGTCGATTTGTGAGCTGTTGGCTTACGGTGTTCATGCGTTTGGATGGGCTGGAGTGTGCTTGTGTGTGTGTGTTGAAGTGTTTGTACGTGGCAGCGAGTTCGAGCGAAGGAAGTTTGTGTGCCAAGAAATAGCAGCGAAAGTACCAACTTGAACTAATTTAATTTTGTCAAGTTGAATACTCGAGCATACAACGGCAGATTTAGCCAACTCGATGCTTTGGCGCTGCTTTAAAATATTTTTCACTAAACAAAAAAAAATTCCCAAGCGTTGTGATATGCGGCAAAGCAGTAAAGTACTGACAAGAAAAATTCCTAAAATAGAAAACATTTTCTAAAGTTATAGCTGCAGCGTAAATAGCAAAACAGCGGAAGCTATCTGCGATGCTGCTCTACCAGCGACAACAATTGCTGGTGGCTTCAGCGCAATGCGGCAGCAGCAGCAGTTGACAGTTCGCTGTCTGTAGGTCGGTCGGTCGTTTTCATTATAATTTCGCTGCGAGCCAGGTAGTCGAAAGGAAAATGAAAATACCATAAACTAGATGCCAGAAATGTTTGTTTTGAACAATGCGAAAACTTGCCGAAAAGCAACAAGCAGCCAGTCAGCCAGCCAGCCACCACAACCGTGCAGCAACTAAAACAAATTCAACAAAAAAAAAAACTTGAAGCAAATGTAAGGCGGATGATGCAACGAAAATGTCACATTTAAATTAATAAAAACATATTTTTGCCATACGCTGAAATGAAAAACTCCAAAAAAGCATTAAATAAAAATTTTTTGTACAAAAAATAACAATGAAAAATAACGAAAAAAGAGCTGAAAGAAAAATTGTAAGTAAAGGAAAATAAATAAAAAATATGTAAAAAAAACTGTAAAAGTTGTGGCGTTTGTTGTAAAAGAAAACTTGTTCCACAAACAACAACAATAAAAAAATGTAGTTGTTGTATAGAAGATTGCAATTTTTGGTTGTGCTTGATGTGCATATTTTTTGCGCTGTTGGTTTGTTTCTTTTGCGCCCTTTTTGTATTTTTTTATGAACGTTGTTCGGCTTTGCTGTCCATGTAAAATAAAGTTTTTTATTTCTTATTTGTATTTTCTTGTAAAGTATTGTTTATTTTATTTATTTGTTACTTATTTTATATTTTTTTGCAGGATTTGAATCAACCGTTTCTTTTGCGCCCTTTTTGTATTTTTTATGGACGTTTTTCGGGTTTGTTGTCCATATAAAATACAGTTTTTTATTTCTTATTTATATTTTCTTGTAAAGTTTTGTTTACTTTATTTATTTTTTACTTATTTTATATTTTTTGTAGGATTTGAATCAAACGCATAGACACGTACTTGGTCGTTCTGATCTTTGGTGCAACTTAACATGAATTTTTTGAATCTATAGTAAAATTAAATCAATTACATTAAATATTAATCTACGTTGGTGTCATTTGTGGGAAGTAATTTTCACTGACAAAGCAACACGTTTGCAGAGATTGATTTATACTCTGACGTTTGTCTCTAATTTCTTCAATTTAGAACAGATCTATGGCTGCAGTTCAGAAAACTTAAATCATCAAGACAGTGTTTCCTGTTCATACATACTTAACTGGCCACAATAACTCGCTACCGGGTTATTGCCAGCCACAAAAGTGGTCTCCGAGCACCTCTAATTTCTGCATCTTCGTCTTCTGGATGTGTTAAATGTATTGTTACGAAAATGACTTCTCTAAGTTCGTTTTGGATTGTGCTTGAAAATAAAACTACTTCAGTTACTCAGCGCAAACGCAGTCAAAAACCAATAATCGCTTTATTTACCAATTTACACTTGTTACTACTTTAGAGGGTCAAACTACTACTATTGCATGTTTCCCCTTTGCTTGCTCAACACAGACTCGACTCTTTGCGCTGCACACTGCTGCTTTTTATACTTGTTTTCTTATCGCGTCGATGTTTATAGCAAGTTTGCCGTACTCCAAAGTGCATGCCTAAAAGTATGCTTGGAAAAGCATTCATGCACAGCACAGAGTGCCTCATCGTTACAGTATCTTAGAAATATTCAGAAGGAAGAATTTGTGGGAGTCAGTCATAGGTTTTGACCCTCTAAGAGTAACTTTTGAGCAGATGTGGAGCAATTTGTTGAATTTTTAATTTCGATTGCTTTTGAAGTGAGTTAATTTAAACATATCTATGTACACAATTTATAAATAGATTTGTATTTACATAGAAATATTATGAATTTTTATACTTGTTTTCTTATCGCGTCGATGTTTCTTGCACATTCTAGTTGTACTCTCTATCTCGATTGTTCTAGCACAGCTCATCACCTTCGCGAACCATCCTCGCCATATCGGAATTATAGCAAGTTTGCCGTAGTCCAAAGTGCATGCCTAAAAGTATGCTTGGAAAAGCATTCATGCATAGCACAGAGTGCCTCATCGTTACAGTATCTTAGAAATATTCAGAAGGAAGAATTTGTGGGAGTCAGTCATAGGTTTTGACCCTCTAAGAGCAACTTTTGAGCCGATGTGGAGCAATTTGTTGAATTTTTAATTTCGATTGCTTTTGAAGTGAGTTAATTTAAACATATCTATGTACACATTTATAAATAGATTTGTATTTACATAGAAATATTATGAACGAAGCTTTTCTGATCTAAGATCATTTTTATTTGTTAATATGAAATTTTTAAAAATCTTGTTGTGTGAGAAATGGTTGTGATTTTGCCTCGATTTTATTAAAATTGTGAGCAAAATGTTTTTTACTCTATACGAAATTTAATTTATGTACGACTACTCCTTCTATGTACACAATTAAATATAAATATATTTTTGTTAAAATAAAAATATTATGAACGTTGTTTTTGTGACCTAAGATAATTTTCATTGTTAATATGAAGATTTTTCAAATCTTATTGTATGAGAAATGGTTGTGATTTTGCCTCGATTTTATTAAAATTGTGAGCAGAATGTTTTTCACTCTATACGAAATTTAATTTATGTACGACTACTCCTTCTATGTACACAATTATATATATATATTTTTATAATAATATATTTTTGTTAAAATAGAAATATTATGAACGTTGTTTTTGTGACCTAAGATCATTTTCATTGTTAATATGAAATTTTTTCAAATCTTGTTGTATGAGTAATGGTTGGATTTCATTAAAATTGTGAGCAGAATGTTTTTTACTCTATACGAAATTTAATTTATGTACAACTACTCCTTCTATTATTGCCACATAACGACGCCACTGACTTCCAACGTACGACACATTTTTAACCCTTAAACTAAACACAATGCCATATTTTAGTGTATGAAATTTGACACAAGTAAATGACTTTGCATCATCTACACACACACACACACACACCATTCTAAATAACCTAAATAAACTGATATAATTTTTAGTTTTGAAAAATGATAACAGCTGCACACCAATCATTTTTACCTTTTATCAGTCGAAATAAATAACAGGAAATAAAATGTGAAAAAGCAGACAACATTACGGCACAACAAAAGGACAACGAAATATACGAAAATGTCATAGCATTAAGCAATTTTAATAAAATACGAACGTCTGTTGGCAATATTTCATGCTGCACAGAAGCGGGAAAAGAGGAACTGCTGTTGCTGTTGTTGTTATTGTTATTGTTGTAGATGCTCTACGTTGATGAATATGCAATCGAGTTAAGGCTGACAGCAAAGCTGCTCAATGACAGTATGAGAACTAAAACAACAACAACAACAACAACATCAATAAAGTATTCATATAGCAAAGCGACTGATGCTCCGACGGACGCAGGTTTGCTGGCAACTTGTATGGCTGCATTAAAACTAATTTTTAGCCAAATTGAGATTCATTTTTAGATATGAAAACAACAACACAATACGAATTGTGGTTGCTTTGTTGGTCGGTGGTTTTTTTTTCATATCTGCATATTTGCCGCGTTTACTTGTAATCAATTTTCCCGATTTTGTGTTTTTTTTACGTTTGTGATGCGGTATGAATATTCCTTGGTTAATTTTATTTCCAGCTGTTTGCTGTGACTCAATTTCTTTTCCATTTACTTTCAATTAAATTCAAAAAACTCCCGTTATCCATGTATGCCAATTTTATTACACCCTACACTGAGGCATTGGGTTATGTAGACTTTCGTTGGGCATTTGTAATGAATGCGGAATGAGATGTGATTTATATGAAAAAGTATACATTCTAAATAAAAAATACCTGGAATTCTTCAATAAAACGAAAACGGTTTAGTTATTTATTGATGTTCATTTAATTTTCTTCACCAAAATTTCCATATAGTAAGTAAGAAAAGAAAGCATATACATTTTAACTAAAAAATACCTAGAATTCTTCAATAAAACGAAAACGGTTTCATTATTCATTGATATCACCGTGCGACAACAAAGAAAGAAGTATTAAATTTGTTATATCTTAAACTAATAAAGTTAGAAGGATGAAATTCAAGGATGTAGTAGCACAAGGATGTGTACATATTAGTCCTTAAGTTATATTTTTTTCAAACAAAATTATTGGAAATTTGCAAGCATATTCAAGGATAAAGTTTTAAAAGGACATTTTCAATACCTCTTCGTCCTTTTACACCAAAACATTAGGTTTTCTAAGATTCTAAGGATTTTTCTCTTTCATTTGATACCCATATTGTTATTCTACAATGCGCTCAATTTTTAAAATAATTTTTTGAAATAAACATGTCCTTGAAATTTCAAAGTTCTTTTAAAAAAAATCCTGACGTCAGAGAGACAAACTAAAAACGCAGTTTTACTACATTTGGCCCCTAGTTTCGCGAGTATATAGTTTTTTTTTCGTGTGTTTTGAAATTTTTTGATTTTTGTCGCACGGTGTATTCATTTAATTTGCTTCAAAGAAATTTCCTTTGAATTTGATTAAATTTTGAAAACACTTTTCATGGGCTGATTTCGGAATCGCTTTCAGCTGCTTCTGTGAATTCCTCTATCGCTTCAATGGTTTCAAAATGCTTTCCACGAAGTGGTAACTCGAGTCGGGGGAATAGGAAAAAAGCCACAAAAACCCATAACGGGTGAATTACCTTGAATGTTGAACGTTATTTTTGGTCAAATATTCGCATGCACGATGAGATCTGCGAGCCGGTGCGTTGTCATGGTAAAGAAACTACAAGTTGTCTCTCCAATCTTGGCTAGTCCTTACTTACTGTGTGACCTGACAAAAGAATTTCTGATATCTGTTTACCATACCAAGGCAATCAAGAAATGCCATCAACAAAGCCCTCATTTTGGATCAACTTTGTCATGGTTTTGAGTTTTGGGTTTAGGCTCACCTGGGAAGTGTCATTCGTATGATGGTTGATTAGTTTCGATTTCATATTCATGGACCCATGTTTCGTTACCGGTAATGAAAGCATTTCTTTAGCAACGTCATCGATTTCTGTTTTTGTAAAAAATTTGACACAAGCCGTGCTTTAACTCGTCTCAAGCACAAAACATCGAGCATATCGCTTTGGAACAATCCAAACAAGATACCAAGATCGACTGCTATCTTTCTGATGCTTACAGGACAATCTGCGAGAACACTTTTCTTAAAATTTTTGATTTTTTCTTCAGTCACACTGATGGATTGAAGACGGGAAAGAGGAAAATCATCTACCAGAGTACGATCCGCTCTAAACTCTTTATTCCACTCGTACGTTTGTTTTTTCGACATTGTCCAGTCCCCGTAGTCTACTGTTAACATTTTCAACACATCGCACAGTGATTCGATTCATAATATTTGGTATAATAGTTAATCAAGCCTGAGTCATCTCTCGTCATTTTTTGTGAGCTATAGCACTAAGTGTGTTGGCTAGATTTTTCAGATTTTACATTTAATCGAGTAGCAGAAATTGTCTTAGGACCCTTTAGTTTTGCAATAAAAATGATAATAATAGACGTATGTTTTGCTTTTTTGCAGTTTTCTCAATTTTCCATGCTGATTGCATACTTTTAGGGATGAAAAAAATTAATTTTGTCGAAAAATAGGTGTTTGACCACTTTTAAAATAGAATTATTTTCTGAGATCGGAAGATATCGGAGGATCTAATTACATTATCTGACAAAGAAAGAATGATTCTTAAAATAAAAAAATAAATTTTGACGAAAAAGAGGTGTTTAGACCACTTTTCAAATTGAATTATTTTCTGAGATCGGAAGATATCGGAGGATATGTTCACATTATCCGACAAAGAAAGAATGCTTCTTAAAATAAAAAAAATCCAGGAACATACTTTCACATACTTTTTTGATATTTTCCTCTAAGTTTTGCCAATTTTCAGATTTTTAATTTAGAAAAATATTTTAAATTAAAAGTGAAGTAAAAGCCTCAGCTTTGCAAATTTTGAGAAAACATTGAAAGCGAAAATGACCACATCAGTTCTTAATATAAATTGAAAGTTTTAGCAACTTTTTGGTAACTATGTATTTTTACAATTGTTTTTACTCAATTGACTAACAAAGAGAAAATATGTGTTTAAATTTTTTGTGAAAAAAGTTTCAACTTTGAGCCGCTAATTAATTTTTAGCATAGATTTTTTGAGGTTTTCTTAGTTGGAGTTTTACCTTTCAAATTACATCAAAATCGTTAAATTCTGAGACTATAAATTTTTTGAATTTTGTCTATGGAACGAATCACTGTGCATCGGGACATGATTTTTTTCTAGAAACAAAAAATTTCATGTACATTCTTTGCTCAACTTGCAAAACACAACAAAAACTGATTTGTTTAAAAAACTATCAAGCACAAACTGCCGACAGATGGCACTCAAAAAAATATTATAGCACCAGATGACAGATGTGATTTTTGATGATTTTTTCTATATGCAAATAGGTTAGATTACACTACTCGACAAAAAATGGGTTCATCGCGTGCTTCTAAAAACAAAAGTATTTTTTAGACTAATCTTCGGCTACTGGACACGAAACTGAAAATCAAAAAATTTTCTTAAGAAGCGTTTTCGAAAAATCTTCGAAAAACACGTTTTTTCCCTCTTATTTCAGTTATGAGCACATATCTCGTAAACCAACCATCTGACTAACACGTTCAAAATAGAAAATTTAGTTAAAAGGAGACAATTGTCCTCTTTCATTTGATACCCATTTCTTCATCTTGCACAATCGCAAATATTTAAAAAAATATTTGAAATGTGTATATCCTTAAAATTTTAAAGTCCTTTAAGAAGGACTTTGGGTCAGCAAATGAAAAACTGACTATGCCAGGATATTATAAATGACCTCTAGTTTCACGTCTATATCAACATTTGGATGGGTCTCGGAAAAATGAAAAAATTTTTTCGCACGGTGTAATAAATGAAAAGCTGGTGTTTTTACTCCGTGCATCATAACTTTGTAATTTTTCTTTCAATTCTATTGATGTAAGGCTTAATATTTGATCAAATAATATATCTTGTATCTTAGTTTTTAAAACCAGAGGAGATCATTTATTTTATCTATAAAAAAAGTATTCGAAAATTTATGATTTTTGAAATTGGTCAAAAAATTCACTTTTTTACAACTTTCATCGTCAGTAACTTCTCCAAATCTCATCTGATTTGGACAATCGTTTGGACAATCGTTGGAAAGGTTAGTTAATTACCTTTTGAACGACTTTTGTTAGTCGGATGGTTGGTTTACGGGATATGTGCTCATAACTGAAATAAGAGGGGAAAAAGTGTTTTTCGAAGATTTTTCGAAAACGCTTCTTAAGAAAATTTTTTGATTTTCAGTTTCGTGTTCAGCAGCCGAAGATTAGTCTAAAAAATACTTTTATTTTTAGGAGCATTTTTCGTGTCGATTAGTGTTAGTTTTAAAAGGCTGAATAGATCCTGTCCTATATTTAGGCCAAAACGCTGTGATGCCCTATGCAACTTTCTTCTAAAACCCGGTTAGTCTTAACCAAGAAATTTTTAGTTATAAGTAGAATCATAGACTTCACTGTCATTGCTCTGTCAGTTGCAGGGTATGAATGAGTCGTTCGAAACCGACTAAAACATTCTTATTAAAAAAAAAATATTTTCTCGTTTTCTTTCATTTTTTTTTTGCTGAAATCTCTCATATTTTCATTGCGTTCGTTTGGTTCTTTTAGAGCAGCGCGCTGATTTAATTTTTGTTATGCTTTGTCGTTGCATGTTTTTACGTTGCCCCAGCACAGCCAACCGCGCCGCTGCTCGTCGTTTCGGCGCCAACTACTCGCAATAAGGTCGGCACTGCTGGCGCTGTGCAAATACAGACAGACACACATTGCATGCAAATGTGAATGCGAATGTGGGGGAGCGTATAAAACAATTCCGCCCTTTTAAAATTTCATCATGTCATCTATGAAAACTCAATTTGCTTGAGTAAATAAACTGATATGAATGTTTAATTTATCTCACAGATATTATGCAAACAGACAAACACACGAGCACAACAAAACACACACACATCCAACAGTTGCACACACACACATACACATACAAAACGACGTAGCGCCAACAGACAGCAAAAGTATTCGCATACATAAACACAAAACGCAAAATTCCACAGAAGTTTTGCATAGAGTGCTGGCTAAAGCAAAAGCAACAGCAGCGCCGCGATGCCAGCAATAGCAATTTGCGCAACAACAAAATAACAGCTGGCATACTCAAATTGAAAAGTTGTTAAAATTTGTCGCTGGGTTATTGTGACGACAAATGTTGGTTGTGCCGGAGGCCAAAAAGCGCGGCGGTCGCAAGCAGTAAATGCCGCAGCGCTGACGTTGTTGGTGTTTTTTGGTGATGTTGCTGGTGTCGGTAGTGGTGTTGTTGTTATTGGTGTTGTTGTTGTGTTGGTAGAGTCAGTGCTGGCGGCGTCATCGTTGACACCATACAGTGACAATTTATTTAAATATTATTTTGGCGCGCTGTCATGTTCGTTGGCCCATGAAAATGGCGTTGTTGTTGTTGTTGTTGCTATTGCTGTAGTCAGCCCAGCTTGTGCGTGCGCCGAACATTCGTCGCTTTATTGCGCTGCCGCCACTGTTTGCGCAAGTGCATGTGTATGTGTATGTGTGTGCGTGTGTGTTGCCTTCATGTCATGAGTGTGTAATAAAAGGGTTAAACATGTCGCGGCAGCCAGCCAGCCAGCAACGTCGGCAACGTCACACTGAGTGCGTGTTTTTGTTTTTATTTTTGCGAGTTTCCCTATTTTTTTTGTTGTTTTTTTGAAAACCCCCTCAGACATTTTTTCTGGTCTCACTCGTGCTGGCTGGTTTTTCTTCACATTTCTGCTGATGCCGTTGCGCTTAGGTTGTTTTTTGGCATAGTTGCGACTGCCATTGTTGTTGTTGTTGTTGTTGTTGCTGGTGTTGCTGGAAGCAATCATCCTAATAGACTTGTTTAGTGTGACTTTGCCAAAAAGTCAACGGAAATTGCTTGAAATTGAAAATTGCCACACGATGCCGCCCCTTCGGCGGCAATTTCGCGTAGTTGTGAGGTGTTGTACATTTTGTTGTCGTTGCATTTTTGTTGTCCTGGTCGACACATCCTGCTTTTGCCAATGGGTGAAGCATTGAGCGCGTGTGTTGGTGTAATTTAAAAATTTGCGCATGGAAGTGTCAATTTTCCTAATTGAAACAATTGTCGCGAAATGGACTTTTTCACATTCACACACATACATGCACGAACCCATATGTGTGTGTGGTGTGTTTGTGTAAGTGAGGGGTGTGTCTGTTGGTAAGAAGGTTGTTTAAGCTTTAAACACAACTTTGCTTGAATTCAGTTCAGTTTCAGAGGCAGTGGCGAAACTAATGAAATCGAATGTTACTCATACGCCCCGTGCAACTAGCTTTAAAACGCCAGATTGCCTGGCCAATTTATTAATATTTGGAAGCTCATATGGAATCATGTTATTAAATATGAGTAAATAAATTTATAAAAGACCTCAATGTTGTCATTTGGACTCACTTGGGCAATCTAGTGTTAAAAATAGTAAATGATAAGTTAAACGATAAGAGGGGCTGATGATTTTTTTTAATAGGAATGGAAAGTGATAAAAATAGTTTATGATAACTTAACCGATTAGAGTGACTTGTGTTCATAGAAATGGAAAGCATTGAATTTCTAAACTTCGACTTTAACTTCACTGAACCCATCTCTCTCTCATGTCCCGCCTACTTCCTCCAACTTCATAGATTCACATTTCAACTTCGTAGGTTTTAATTTCAAAAAAACATAAACGATAAGAGTGATTAATGTTAATAGAAATGGAAAGCGTCGAGTTTCTAAACCCGTCAGTGTGGAACTTTAACTTCACTGAAACCATCTCTCTCTCATGTCCCGCTTACTTCCTTGGATGTGGCTTGGTGGACCAACTTCGTAGGTTTTAATTTCAAACAAAACTGTTGTTTTTTTGCAACAGTACGTTCAGCAGGTTTTCAGCCATAAATAACACTGTGCGTGTTAATTATAATTAAATGACACTCATACGCCACGTTGCGCTGTGCTCAAAAATGCACATATCGCACATTTTAAATGTATTTTTTTTGGATTGGTGTCTTAAGCAAATTTGTTGGTCGTTAAAATATCTACAAACTGGCCGAAGACAGTAAAGCGATATTCGGAACGATTTAGGACCTATTAGCATTTAAACGTTCGAAGACTTAAGCGACGAACTCGACAAACTTCAAAGACGGATTTCTCTGAAACTAGAGCCAATCCAGCTAAACGGCTGGTGGATCTCAACTCAGTATACCTATAGAAAAGTCGCTCAGTATGTCCCCCCCATGTCTGAATTTTCGACTTGCACAGTGTAATTATCCATGAAACGATTGTTGCATTCAATTTTAAACTGTTTGCCAATGATTAAAAAAACAAAACTTTACAAAAGTGATACAAATTTGGAAATAATTTTGGTAAGCGTTGTTTTAATGCTGCTTTGGTAAGGCGAAGGTTAAGGGGGGTTTCTTAAGAGGGTGTAAGGTTGAGGTGCCTTAAAAAGTAAAACTGCTATTTGTATATGGCACAATATTTAATTAATTAATTTATTGAAGTTAAGGTTCCAACGGGAACCGGTTCAAAAAATATTAAGCCGGCAGCCACCAACAAGGCTGCGCCGATCTTATTCAATCAAACCATGACGATTAAAGACGTTATAAAACTTTATTGTGCTCCGGTCGAGCTCTCGACTAAAAGTAATTACAGAGTGCAGCTTAAGCCTACTTGTAACCTATGTCCGGCAGCGCTCCCACGGTGACGGCGATTTGCTGAGGTAGGCGATCCCACGGTGGACGCGGCGCGTGTGCTGTGTCAGCGTCTTGGCGTGCTGGTGTGGCGTAGCGAGGATCAGGTTGCAGCTCGAGGAGCGCTGACCATACACGCTGCCGAGGTCGCTGGTCACGTTGCTGCGCGCGTGTGGTACGCAGCGCGGGAAAGTGCTGGCGTTGCATATTAGTTGGCCAGTGGTGGCCCCGTGCTAACTTTGATTAAATTCAAATCAACAAAAAAAGAGACAGTTTATTCTGCAGCACAGCCATGGCACAAACATATTTTATTTACAGAGCCGTGTTGAAGACACATGAATTGTTTACATGTTTTACACGACAAGAATGTTTTGCGCCGTTTTTCGTCATGTTGAGGATTACACCATGCACAGTCCTTTCGCTCTTTCTTTGCTGGTCGTGCGGATGTGCTTGGTGCTGGGTAATGAGAATGTGTCTCTAATAATAAAGACAGAATTAATAATAACAATAACACCGTGCGACAAAAATTAAAAAAATTGTTCACAACGGAAAAAATCTATATGGGCGTGAAACTAGAGACCAAACATAGTAATACTGCGTACTCAGTTTTTCATTTCTACATCCTTTGCCCTTTTAAAAGGACTTCAAAATTTTGAAGGGGATACAAAATTAAAAAAAAATATAAAAAATACTTAACCTCGTTAGAATATGGCGATATGTATATCAAATGAAAGAGGAAAGGCTCAAGAATTTAAATAAAATTGATTTTTTATCTATTTCTAAAAAAAGGATATAAAAAAGGTACTTTGAAAATTTTAATCCTTTATATCCTTGACAATTTTCAAAGAATTTTCTTGAAAAGCAAATATGTTAGAACCCAAAATCTCCTTGATCACGTGTCAAAATTTCATTACTTTAACTTTATTAGTTCGAAAGTTATTAACACGCTTGCAAGAGTAGCTACTGAGCATCTGGTCCATAGTATCGACACCTGCTTTATTTTCGTTGTAATCCAGAACAACATTGGATGCATAATGCTTGGTTGACAGCAAAATGACGGCCTTATTTTTTTGGCACATATGAGCACAATGAAACTTGCTCGTTATAATAGCCAAACAATGTTTCCTCCAGTTTACGATTCGTCGACTTTTTGAACTCCTCTGGGACAAACCGTTTATTGGATCGGATAGTGCCTACAATTGCCAGTTTCAATGTACGCAGTTCCATGGCGAAATTTTGCTGCAAGTGTATGAAAGAAGAGAGAGAGGGAAACAAAGTGTAGTAATGAATGAATGCAAAAAAGAATGGGTTGCTACTAACTGGAGATGCCGGGGATTGAACCCGGGGCCTTTCACATGCAAAGCGAACCACTGAGCTACATCCCCCCATATCTCCCCAATGGCCAATTCAACACATTTTCGCGTAGTTGCTGACATCGACAGTGAACAACAATCTTATGTACGTATGATAACAGCACCGAGTGGGTGGTTGAATTGTTGTTGTTAGTACAAACACACAACAACTGTCAACTGTGCGCGGGTTTTTGTTTGTGTGTATTCAGCTGAAGGTTGAGACGCGCTGAAAGAAACAGTGCAAATAAATGCTGACAGCAACAACAACAACCATATTGAACAGCAAATCGTTGTCATAAACTAAAAGACCTTTGTTTACAATACAAATATAACGCCAAAAACAACGAGCACTGCAACCGTAGCAACATCTTCATCACAGCATCACACCAGCCATCCAGTCCAGTCGTGGCCAACAATGGCAAATATTTAATCATTGTTGTTGTTGTTGCTGTTGCTGCAAAAAATGGTGCGTCCGGTTCCATAGAATCTTTGTATCAAAGATAACACCACTCACTCACATACAATTTTTGAGCCTAACATTATTTGAAAGAACATTTTCCAGCTGCAATTTTTTTAACAAACAGATATAATTAAGGGTTCTATAACCCCCCTTGCGTGCGCCACTGCACACATAAAATGTAATAGAGTCACCGAACATGATTGTTTGTGCTTGAATAATTTTTGTTTAACGGCTTACGAATATTTTAACCCTTTACACGGCAACAGCGAATTTTTTTCATCAAATGTTGTTTTTTAGATATAAACCTAAATTAAAAAAAAACACGTATTTTTTTTTTTTTTAATATACTTTAATTTTGTAAGGTTTTTTGTAAAAAAACATTTATTTGCACATCTGCAACAAAGCATTAAAACTTGTTTTTTATTTTAATATGTTTAATTTTAAATGAAAATTTGTAAAGCAATTAATGCGTTTGTTGTAGCATAGTCCTACTCCGCATTTTTTGCAAAGTGTTTGTGAGTTTTTTATTAATAAGGTTTAATCACTTTTGTTTCACTAAAATAAATGCGTGCAACTTTTCACAAAAACGGTCAAATAAGTGCTGTCAAGTAAAATTTAGCTACTTTTTCCCACTATTAATGCCAGTATTTCAAAAAAGAAACGTTGCATAGTTGAAAAAAACAAAAAAAAAAATTAGCAAAAAAGAGTCGTTTTGATAATTACTTCCGAAATTACGGGCAATTTTACGGTTGGTTGCAGATATGCAACTGTACCGTGTAAAGGGTTAAGTACATTTGTAATACTTATATTTACGAACGGGGCTCGCCAGGCCCAGTTGCTCCACTTAGCGCCTACACACATAAAGTGGTCATATTTGTTCTACAAAATCGATGCAAATAAACTTTCGTTGGTTTCGTTTCGTTAAGAAAATATTAGCGGTAGTTGACATAAAATATTTTAGTGATCAGAGTTAAGCAAAAAATTTTCCAACTACTCAAAGTAAAAATAGGCCTGGAAAAGTCCAGTTGCACATCCTAGTGTTAACTGCCACTTTCAAATATAAACTTTTTTTCAGTCATCATAGGTTAGCTTAGGTTGAAGTGGCAGCCTTCTCCTGAAAAAGCTCACTGAAGCCCAAAATAATGGCTTATTTTACAAAAATTTGCCAAAAAATATTTAGAGAAATTTATATTTGACTTACTTAAAAAAAATATGAATTTCATAATTTTTTTTACTGGCATTGGTATCGGCTTAATCAGTTTTAGTCGACTGTTATGAGGCCGCGGCACACAGTGTTGCGAGTTCATATAGCGGAGTGACAAAAAAAGAAGGAGTGGTCGTATATAAATGAAATTTGGTATAAAGTTATAGAATGAGTAAAGAACCTACTGTGCAAAATTTCAGTGAAATCGGACCAAAACTTCGACCACCTCCCATACAAACGGATTTGAAAAAACTTCATATTAACAATGAAAATTATCTTAGTTCATAAAAGCTACATTCAAAATATTTGTATTTTAATATAAATTTATTTATAAATGTGTATATAGATAAAATGCGCTTTTTTCAAAAGTGATTGAAAATAAAATCTCGATAATTTGCTCCACAGCTGCTCAGAAGTTTCTCTTAGAGGGTTAAAAGCTTAGACTGACCCCCACTAATTTTTTCTCTTGAATATTTCTTTCGAACATACCTACCCTCTATCTCCAACCTTTAATGAGGCTCCCATACAAAATCATCGTTTTTAAAAAGTGGGCTCCCGCTGCTCTCAGGTTGGTCCCAGACGTACCATATGTAAGAGTGACCCCCATTTATTTTCCCGTTCGAATATTTTTTTTATACACACCTAACCGCTACATCCAACTCTTAAGGTGGCTGCCATACAAAACTAGTAATTTTCAATGGAACTGGCCACACTTGTAAACGTAGTAAAGTAAACGAAGAAACATCGTATCTGCGAAACTACTGAACCGATTTGAATGATTTATTCAACAATCGTCAACATTCCTGAATACCAAAAATACAAAATTAATTAAATTTCAAAAAATCAACACCAGAGGGCGCCTCAGATACAAGTGAAGTAGTAAGGTTGTCAACTTTTGGTTCTGTACGAAAAAAAATCAAAGTGTACTGTCGAAACTCCATTAACCCCTCTATTTCGAATATAATAGTAATCGTAATAGATTTTCTGAAGCTATCTGCAACAATTTTTTTCTATCAGCAGCAGAGCATTATTTGACCGATTGCTATGGGCAATCAACCAAACGGTGAAAATATCGCGAATTTGCACTCAAGTCTTCACCGAAAAATGCCAATAACTTGCATATGCGCAGCTACAAATTGTGCACGATAATGTGCATACTTGCATAAACAAAATATCAAAAAATTTCAAAAGTGATATTTAGCGTTTTTTTTTTAAATCACTTTTAAAGTTTGAACTCACTTTTTATTCACTCGTTTTCTTCACTTCATTTTCATCATAACGGTACTGCTCAGAGGTGAGAGTAATCAGCAAAATTTTGGTCTTGCCAGACTTAAATTATATAAAACTTACGATAATAGTAACTTTTAGGGACCTGCTCATAATTTATTTTGAAATATTCAACCTCAAAATCAAAGCAAAAATTTGCTGTTTGTGCACAACTTTTTTTTAACGCTGGAAGAGCTCATAACTTCTATGGTATCCAATATTTTTTCATAAAACTTCGGATTTTTCTTAATTGAAGTATTTCCAACAAAACCTCATACTCAGATTTTTGCGCTTATACAATTGCATTTTGGCATTTTTGTCACTACTCGCAACACTGTGCGGCATCGGCTAAAAAATGAATATCCATCGCATGAGACATTTCAGTGACTTTGTTCGCTGCTAGTGATTGGAAAAAAAATTCATTAATCGAATAATGAATCATATGATTAATTGAAAAAGAGCGATTATTAATTGCAATTAATCGAAAGAAATGGAAAATAATCAAATAATCGAATGATCTTTTTAATACTTTAACTTAACCGTGGAATTTTTAAGTATGTTAGTATGTAAATTCTTACAAATTGCCTTATAAAAACAATAACAATGAATTAATAAATGAAAGTAAGTACATATCAAAAGAAAAAATATATATTTGTATTTTATTTGTTCATTGCAGAGTTTTGATATAATAGTTTTAACAGGCGCGAGATCGTGAACCTGTTCCTCTTTTCAGTGGCAGTTGCACCTGCCTTTGAAAATAGGCGCTCTGCTGGTACTGAAGTTCCTAAAAGATAACCGTACCGACGAGTTATTATATAAAGCTTAGGGTACACCGATCGCATTTCTAGAAACGGGAGCATTAAAAAAAAAAGGCTAAGCTCGTCCTGAACTTGGGTTAGGTCGTTGTCTTTTTTGCGACATTTGTGAGCCAGCGACTTGTGGTGGGCCCAAAAATCAAATTCAACATCGCATCAAAGTGTACATCTCAAGCTTTTATTTTGAGCGAAAAAAATTTATTGATACGTTTTCTTTCGATTATTTTAGCAGCTAATCGATTAATGTTTCGATTAATCGAAACCTATTTTTCGATACAATTAAATCGTGAATTGAAAGAAAAAAAACGATTATTGTGTATCAAATGATTAATCGTCCCATCACTATTCGCTGCACTTCAAAATGTTACGTATACGCCTGCATGATTAAAAAAAAACACAACTGTAGTTAATGAGCGCAACTCTTTTGCGTTATACCCAGAATATATTTAATTTTTTATGTACAGCTTAAAAGCTTACATCGTTTCGTTTTCATTAAGCATTAAAGTTTACAATATTTGCATTCAATTAAAGTTTATTAAAAACCAATAAGTAATTTGTGAATTTATTTCAAGTGCACAAATCGATAGCACCACAATTCCGCCATGAGCCATTATACACACAAAAGGCATTAACAGCCGCAACGCAGTGGCCAACGGCCGCGTCGACCTCGTAACGCTCGCCAAGAGCCACGAAAATCATCCCCTGATTGTTGCCATTGACGATAGAAGTCATTAAAGTTATTTAAGATAATTTACGTTGGATACGAGTGGGAGGCAAATGATTTGAGTTTTATCACTCGTGAAATTAAATGAAACCTGCCAAGTCGACCAGCTCAAACGCGACCAACGGCGACTGGTTTCGGCGTAATTACGGCTGTGTTGGGCTTCCAATCGGGGCAGGTGTCGGCGGCAGTTGGAGATCGCTTTCAATGCTGTGGTTAATATTTGTGCATTTTTTGGTCGAGCTATTTCGGGCTGAATTGCGTTGGCTATGGCAAATATTTGTAATTGGCAAATTCTTGCGCAAGAATTTCAAAATGCCGCACATGGGCGCAAATTTGAAATTTCACTTTCAACCGAAATCAGTTTCGTTTAACGAGAAATGCTCGCATAATGGCTCTGTCAAGTAGACAGTGAAACATGGACGTGGGCCAAGTGGCACAAAATAGAAAAAAAACTGAATGCCGCCAGCGATGTTAATGCAATTAAAAATCAATTTTCGCTTTGTTAAAGCATTACGTGCCTGATTGCCTGCATTTCCGTCCCCGGTGCGCTGTAAAGTTAATTCAATTGCACGAATAGGGATTAGTGGGAAGTGCTCGGGCCAAGGGCATCTTTCAGCGTGTTTGCGTCAGAATAAACTCGACACGAATCGAATCGAATTGAATTGAATTTGAATTTGAATTTTAAACCAGCGCCAGAAGAGATGGTTCGGCCGCTCGCTGCGGTGCTCACGTGGTTGGCGAACGAAAGGCAACAATCACCGCACAGATTTACACTTATTGCCAGCATCCTTGCCTGCCCCGCCTCATTACCAGCGTCGACCACAATTAAAACCGTGTTACGGGCACTCGGAACACGGCGCTCCGTGTCCGTTTCGTTGCCTGCTGTTAATTAATTTTATGTGCCGCTCACAGTTTGATTTCAATTTGCAGCTGCAGCGCGCGAAAGGACAAGAACCGAAAATGAAGCGGCCGCCGCCGAGTGTAACTAAGCCAAATGTGCGGTGTGGATGCGAGTTGAGTGAGTGAGCCGAAGGGTGCTGGAGGTGAAATGAAATCGTTCATGGTAATTTTTGCATTTTATTCAATTTGCATTTCTTATTTAATTAAAATTTGTGCGCTTTCTGTTTCGTTTTCTACTTTTGCTTTGTGCATAATTGCTTGTTGTTTTAGTCGCTGAGTAGACAGTGTCGACGTTTATTATTGTTGTTGTTTTTCATATAATTAAATAACACTTTTAAGTGATCGGCATGTTTACTTTTGTTGCATGCTGCGTGAACAACGAAGGTCGTACAGGCAGCTTTGAGGGGGGAAATTACAAATCAAATCAAAGAACACGGTGAAGAAAGGAAAGGAAAGGAAAGGAAAGGAAAGGAAAGGAAAGGAAAGGAAAGGAAAGGAAAGGAAAGGAAAGGAAAGGAAAGGAAAGGAAAGGAAAGGAAAGGAAAGGAAAGGAAAGAAAAGAAAAGAAAATAAATAAATTAAAATAAATAAATTAAAATAAAATAAAATAAAATAAAATAAAAAAAATAAAATAAAAGAAAAGAAAAGAAAGGAAAAGGAAAGGAACGGAAAGGAAAGGAAAGGAAAGGAAAGGAAAGGAAAGGGAAAGAAAAGAGAAATGAAATGAAAGAGAAAGGAAAGGGAAATGAAAGAGAAAGGAAAGGGAAATGAAAGGTAAACGAAAGAGAAATGAAATGAAATGAAAGAGAAAAGAAAGGGAAATGGTTAATAAAGAAGCGAAGCTAAGAGAGGAAATCCGAAAGAGGATGAAATGCATAGGTTCGCCTTAAAGGGCTAACTTACATAAGAATGTACATACAGTGGACGTCCAATATAACGAATCTTATGTTGTACCCCCAATTTGTTAAATCGAAAACCATCTTTCTTAAAGAAATAAGTCTCACATATTCAGTTTTTAAACAAATATCTTGTTTTATTCAAGCATTTTCAAAATAAAAATATGGATATGTGTGCACAGTGAATAAGTCTTCGATGCGCGATTGCCTCTTTACCGGAAGTAAACATTTCTGTATGGCAATTTCTCTTGATTGATTATTGAAATTTTAATTTTTAAAAGAAAAAGCCGACCGAACGAAAAACAAATCCTGTGAAAATGATCAGCAATGCATACAAACAGAATTTGAAAATGTTGGTAACTTGACGTAAATTTTAAAGTTTTAACGTAACAAAAACAATTGAGGTACCGTTCACTTGACGAAACCAAACATTCATTGTTATTGTAAAGAATGTGAATGCTCAAATAAAAACAATTCGAAGGGTGAAAAACAACATAAATATTCGTTATATCGAATAGCAAATTTCACTTTCGTTCGTAATATAGAACCATCAATGGAAAAAATTTGGCCGTGGATTAAATCGAAAATTCGTTAAATGGAAAGTTCGTTATACTGGACGTCCACTGTATATATCTTCAAAATAAACCACCGATATAATTTTTTGAAACGCCAACTAAATTCAAAATCGTTTTGCTGGTATTTAAGGGGGAAAGCCACTGTGACGGGTAAAAAAAAAAAAATATTCACAAATATGTGTACAAAATTTCAAGTCATAATTTCAAAAATTGACTAAGTTACAACGATTTTAGTGGGAGCAAGTAGGCCGACTGCAAGTAGGACTCAAAACTTTAAACGCGTTTTTCTCGAAACGACTTTTTTTGAACTGGCGGCATCAATAACTCAAACAATTATGAACCGATTTCTAATTTTTTTTTTTTGTTTTGTTCGTCTTAGTAGTGGTTAAGGTTAAGCGTAGCCGATTTGGAAAATTTTGTTTTTTACTATTTTTTAAACTGTCTCAAAACCAAAAAAACAAGGTCGAAAACATGGAAATATTTTCAATCGGTCGCCATTTTGTGAAAAATCAAAATAAAAAAAAACGGCTACGTACAAAGATAGCTACATTCATACAGATTACAATAAAATTTTATTTTTTTTTTCTGATTACGGGTTTTTGAGAAATCGATGCCGCCATGGAGGGGGAATTTTTTTTCAAGCGCTACGGGATCATCTCTATTGTTTAAACTATTTAATATTTTTTAATAAAAATTTGTGGAAATATTATTAGATGTCTGCTTAATAAAATAAAAAAAACCCGATCCAAAAATTCCTATATTTACTCGGTCAAAAAAAATGTTTAAAATCACTAATTTTTTGACCCGTCACAGTGGCTTTCCCCCTTAATAGACATTTTCTTAATCTTCAGAGAACACACTGGGTCATGTAGACTTATACTCTTACTTCAAGGGGGAACTTGTTTTTTCCGCGAATTTTTTAAGTGTGTTACAAACATCAGAGGTAGATTTATAAATTGTTAAAACGATGGATAGGGTATATTCCAGATTTTTGTGGAAAGTCAAAAAGTTCAATAATTGTGAAAATGTGAACGATCAAATTCAATCAATTCGATCAATTGACCCAGAGTGTTACCGATGATTGAAAAATAGGTCTGTTTTTCGAATTAATTTTGTGTTAGTAATTTGCAATAAAAAGAAAATAATTCATGTTTTTGAGGGTTAATTTTCATGCACATTATGTTTTTATTGCCACACTAAACATGCACTAAAAAAATTAAATTATTGTTGAAAAATTCATATTAAATTGCTCATAAAATGTTTTTCCAAATTTGAAAGAAAAATAATTCTGACACGTTCGGGTTAATCTTGTGTTCTTATATTGCAATGCACTGGATCCCAATAGGACCTTCAGCATCATTCTTGGCATTAGAACGCGGTGTGTTTCGAAGCTACTTTCACAAAGTGGCAGGTCTGCTGATTTAACTTCATACATAATAATGAGTTTTAAATAGATATGTATGTGTGCCAGACGGTTTTCTGCGTACGCATTCACTATAATGCCACCCTGCCAAACTAACTAACTAACTTAATAATGATGCAGTCATATTGAAAAGTCTAAAAAAAAAAATTAAAAAGATCGAAACACATTTTGAAGTAAAAAATAGAACAGAAATATTTTACAAATGAGTCGTTTATTTTGAAAGTGGTTTAAGTCCATTTTTAGTTTTGAAACAAAGCTTATTTTTCTAGTAAAGTTTACAAAACGTATTACGTTATATATTCTAACATGGTTAAGGTCACAAAGCCATAAACAAAAATTAATACTAGTTAACAATATTTTTGAAACAAATCAAACACAAACCCTTAAATATCTCAATATTAGAAAAATGGACTTAAACCACTTTCAAAATAAACGACTCAAATTAGTTTATATTTTTTGGGTTATGTTGGACCCTTTCGCTATTTTGTTGCCATATGGCAACATGCTACTTTGTGAACGTCTGAACCCTCTATGGTTTCAAGAAAAAATTTTTTGTTGGTCCCTGGAATAGCTTGAAGTTTTGGGAATAATACAAAATTAATAAACTGAATATTTAAGTTTAAGAGAGATAAGTATTCACGTTTTTTTAATGTTATATCTTTACATAGTAAAGAAAGAAGAACAGGAAGAAATTACAAAAATTTTAAATCTGACTTTTTTCTTCAATTCAGATACATGTTTTTAAATAATTTTAGCTCAAGTAGATGAAGAAATATTTGATTTTTAGTTATTCGTAAAGAATTTTGTGTTTAAGTAATTTTTACAGCTAAAACGATATGGTTGCTGTTTTATGACAACATTCTAAAAACAGGGTTCGATTACAAAATTGTAAAAGAATTAATATGGGATGTTGTTGCTGTAACCACACAAAAGTCTTATTCGATAAATTTAAAATTTTTTATTTTCTCCAGTAAAAACATGAAGCGAAAGGGTTAAGTAGGTATGCCATAAAATTGGAATTGGAACAGAGCCGATAGAAGGTAAATTTATCAATAATTTCTTTCAAAATATAAAACAGCATTTAGAAAAAATTCACCAGTGCAGTGCAGCTCTCCCAATAATGAAAATTGCATTGAAAAATGTAAAAACTGTTCAGAGGAAGAAATATAAAAATCCATTCAACTCTGGAAGTGCACAGCTCCCCAAAAGTTGTAAAGGCATTGCAAAATCATAGAACGTCTCTAAGGTTAAAATATGAAAAACTCCGCATTGACAATGGACGTAGACAACTCAAGTTTTCCCTACTAAATATTTAGTTTTATCAAAATTGCATATAACTTGAGTGCCGCACATTATTTCCATATTTCCACCGCATATCTTCACATTTAATTGCTCACTCACTCACAGTTGTGATTGTTGTTGCCCTCTCTTGCAAGACTCCATTCGTTGCGACGTCATGATCTCTGCATTCTTTGCTCCTTTGCCACGGCATACGCAACCGTCATTTATCTTAATTTACTACCGCACCAGCGTCACACGGCCGAACGCAACGCAACGCGGCCAGCGCAGTGGAAGAATCTTTTTCATTTGGACATTTCTTTCAGTTTCCATGCCATTTTTTCGTCGGTCGATGTCGGTGTTCGTTTTCATTTTCATTCTCGTGCACCAATAAAACTGCGTGAGAATGTAAATGTTTTTTCTTTTATCGTTTTAATTGGATTTTCGCATTCGCCGAAGTTCAGATAACTCTGCCACTTTGCTTCGGCCAACTGGCGGCAGCGCTTACTCGACCGAGTGGGCGTTGCGTAGTCTTAATTTTATGCATTGATGGCAGAGATAAAAGGTGAAAAATCTAAATGAATTTTTAACGGGAATTAACCTGCTGTTAGGGCTCGAAAGCGGCCCAATGCGAGAACATTGTAAGTGCAATTAAACGAGCCGCAAAGCGCTTGGATGGGGAAATTGCTTTGCAGAGTTGCAATTTCACTTTTTCGCGAATCTACGCCATCTTGAGCTGAAGTAGACTAATTGCAGCAATTTAGTTGTCACGAGACAAATGTTTGCTATAAATGACAAACATTTTGTGAGCAATGGGTGGCAGAACAATTGAAAAATATTTCTTTTTATTTTGAATTCTCGTAAAAGCAAAGATTTACTGTGTGCAACAACTGTTAATTGGCAGCAAAATAAGCTCCAATAAATCTTTTATTCTACTGAAGTTCAATATTAAGCGCCAAAGGCTATATTTATGTTCAACCGCAAAGTCAGTGTCCTTGCTTTTGTTTTTGATGACGGCTCAACTATTTCGAGAATTTGCATATTCGGTCAAATATATTTCGTATTTATTATTTTACATAAATTTATAAATTTCTATTGTATTTGCGTTTGATTGGTGTGGTTTGCATAGCCTTGGGGCGTCCATTATTAACGACAAATAACATTTCAATAAAAATGACACGCTGTCAGAAATTTGATATGGGAACATAAGGCCTGCAATTTGGTGCCGGACAAAGGACTTGCCGGCACAATGAAATGTAACATAAATTACAATATCCGTCGTTCATCCATGTAGCCGCATTCGGCCATTCATTGGTTTGTGCTGTTCAGCATTTAGCAAAAATGATTGAGGATAATTGAATAATTTTGTCATTTCAGACAAATGAATGAAATTCCAATGGCATTTTTAAGCCAAAGGCGACAAGAGGGTGGTGGTGTGTAGTGCAGGAATCAATGCGGCAGTGAAGGCCAGAATGACAGAGACAGCAACACAGCTGGCCATTTTTTTAGTGTGTGAAATAATTGAAAGCGGATTTGTGCGCCAACTGGCTGCAAGATATAGAAACATGCTTAACAATGCAATCGAAACGATTTTCAAGTGCTTCAGCTATAATTGTTGTACTTCACAGAGAAAAAGTTGCACTGTGTTTTGGTAAAGTTTCAATAAAATGTAATGGAACAATTTTTACTATTTGTAGAGAAGCTAGCAAAAGGCTTCGATTTAATTTGTGGAGTCTGGATTAATTCAACTATTTATTGTAAATGTTAATAATTGGTGTCAGAAAAGGATTTGATTGGATTTAAATGTATTGAAGCTGCAAAAAAGTTATACTAATCATAGGTATTTTTTTAATTTAAAGACGGCTCTGATGGACATAAACAATCGAGTACCACAAATGTTTTGAAGAATAGAACAAAAGTGTATTGCAGTCGATGGTTGTTTCTTCGAAGGGGACACATAAATTTTGAAGAAAAAACTTGTATTTGTAATTTTGTCAAACATAAATATTTTCTAGTATTTATGAATCTGTAACTATTTTGACTTAAAGATGGCTCTGATGAACATAAAAAAATCGAGTATCACAAATGTTTTAAAGAATGATTGTGATGAACGATCAATTTTAAAGAAAAAATTTGTTTGTATAATTTTGTCAAACGTAAATATTTTTTAGTGTTTATGAATCTGTAACTATTTTGACTTAAAGATGGCTCTGATGAACATGAAAAATATCGAGTATCACAAATGTTTTAAAGAATGATGATGATGAATGATCAATTTTAAAGAAAAAATTTGTATTTATAATTTTGTCAAACGTAAATATTTTTTAGTGTTTATGAATCTGTAACTATTTTGACTTAAAGATGGCTCTGATGAACTTAAAAAAATCGAGTATCACAAATGTTTTAAAGAATGATGATGATTAATGATCAATTTTAAAGAAACATTTGTATTTTTAATTTTGTCAAACGTAAATATTTTTTAGTGTTTATGAATCTGTAACTATTTTGACTTAAAGATGGCTCTGATGAACATAAAAAATATCGAGTATCACAAATGTTTTAAAGAATGATGATGATGAATGATCAATTTTAAAGAAAAAATTTGTATTTTTCAGTATTTATGAATCTGTAACTATTTTGACTTAAAGATGGCTCTGATGAACATAAAAAAATCGAGTATCACAAATGTTTTAAAGAATGATGATGATGAATGATCAATTTTAAAGAAAAAATTTGTATTTATAATTTTCTCAAACGTAAATATTTTTTAGTGTTTATGAATCTGTAACTATTTTGACTTAAAGATGGCTCTGATGAACATAAAAAAAATCGAGTATCACAAATGTGTTAAAGACTGATGATGATGAATGATCAATTTTAAAGAAAAAATTTGTATTTATAATTTTGTCAAACATAAATATTTTTTAGTGTTTATGAATCTGTAACTATTTTGACTTAAAGATAGCTCTGATGAACATAAAAAAATCGAGTATCACAAATGTTTTAGAGAATGATGATGATGAATGATCAATTTTAAAGAAAAAATTTGTATTTATAATTTTGTCAAACATAAATATTTTTCAGTGTTTATGAATCTATAACTATTTAGACTTAAAGGTGGCTCTGATGAACATAAAAAAATCGAGTATCATAAAAGTTTTGAAGAATGATGATTTCTTTGAATTTTTAATTTTGTGGGTGAATTTCGGGGAAGTGATGACTTATCTGTGGTGACGTATCTGCTTCAGAGTATCCTGATAGGCAAATTTATTTGCGCTGTAGTTCTCTGGGATGTCCTTGTGTCCTTGATTGACAACCTCACAGATTGGCTGCGGCTTAAAACAGTTGGAGACATAATGTGGACTGAGTGCTTCACTGTCCGTCAGAATTTGAATATCGCTTCTAATTACTCTGCTCCTCTTGAGCTAATTACAAGCTTCGAGTATGGCAGCCACTTTTGCCTGGAAGACACTGCAATGGTCTTGAAGTCTCAAGAATAGTTTCAGGTTACTATATCATTCCCACTGAATCACTCCCACTCTGTTGAGCAATTTTGGAGCATGTGTGTAAAAATATGTGATTTTATGAAGAGATGAAGAGATTCTAGAAGTAATATAACTCTGCTTTAGCTCAGAGGAAATCCTTGGATAAATTACTTATGGAACTTATGGAGCTGTTAAGAGTCGACATATGTAAGTATTTGGTGATTTGGCTTAGCTTGGTGATTTAACTTGGGGTCTCTTAAGGAAAGTTTTGGCATTCACGTTCTTAAAAAAAAACCAAAAGTAAATCTGTTGGAATGGGTTGAGTAGCTGTTTGGATCGCCTCTTGCCATGTTTCTTTTTTCAATTGTTTTGGGTCCTCAACACAACTTTGCTTCAAGTAAGAGGAACATCTGAAAATAGTAGAAAAAACAGAAAATAATTTCCTTGTTTCTTGAAGATCTAAATTTTCTAACTTTCTCTTTAAAATACCAAATCATTCCAAGGTGACGCACAAATTTGAACACAATTTTTCAACATCCAATTTTCCCGCACATTTTATGTTCTTCTTAAAATCAGCTTTACAAATTTTTAAAAATTAAATCAAAGTGTTTTATTTATTGCCAGATAACTTCAGTTTATATATTTTCGCAGCTTTTTATGGCACTTGAAAGATGCTGTGAACGCTTCAAGCGCATAATTTCCCATTTCACATCGTAATAATAAATCGAATCTATTGTGTGCCCTGAGTGAGAGTGGATCATTAAATGTTGACTTTGTCTGCTGCGTGTAGCTTTGGAATTTGCATGTCACGCTGTGCCGGTCTGAGGCCATGCAACATGCATCGATTATAATAAATGTCGATTATATGTAATAAAAACAAAAAAAAAATCATTGATTGAAACTCAGTCAGCGGCGCATTTAATAATTCAACAAGTTATATGCATCCGGCGGCACAGACGCATACACAAACACATACAAACTTACCTATCTATATGCAGGTACAAATGTGTGTGTGTGTGTGTTTGTGCCGAAGTGAGTATAACATACACGTCCGCCAATATTTAGCAATGGACTTCATATTAATTTTTTTTTTTGAAAAGGATCCAATTAAACGTGTGTCCAATCGATGTGGAGTGAGTGGTGGGGGGGAAAGAGTGACAGTGAACTCGGCTCGGCTGTGGCGTTCTGCACAATTTATGAGTTTTTGGCTTTTGTCAATTTGCTGCTGTGCGCTTTTAAAAGCGCTTGTAAAAAGCAGCAGCGACAACAGTTGCAGCCTCGAGTCGCGCCACAGTGCACGCTGATGGTCATCGATAAATGTAACGGTGAAAGTTGAAGGAGCTACACAAACAACAAAACGAACTCACACAAATAGCGTCAGATGCAATTTTTTTTGGGGCAGAATTTATGTAGTGAATTTATGAATGCTGCTGCACACAATGCCAACAAAAGTAACAACAACAACAACAATGACAATGACAGCAGTTTTTAATAATAAAATAAAAAGTGCGTTGTTAATTTTAATGTGCGCTTTAATATGGCAACATGGACCGAAAATGTGCGGCACCCATGCGGCCGACAACAATGAAGACAACAACAACAATAACAACAACGTCTCATACGGTATGAATGCACTGCGACTGTTCGACATAAATGATGAGCGCGATGACAGCGGCAGTGGCCGTTATGCTGCCGGATTACAATGGGACAAACAAGCCGAACAAGTGGCAAAAGATCAATTGAGCGAAATTAATGAAACGTTAAGTGGCTACAGCTCGAACGATGGCGATGTGGACACACAGGCGGACGATTGTGACGACAAAGCAGCAATAAAAGTGGAGCGTGAAGATAAAGTCGACTGTGCTTCTGGCGTGGCTGATGAGCTGACAACAACAAAAACAGCGGAAGTGCTCATGGAGACGACAAGCATAGCTAAAGCAACAACAACAACGACAGTGAGGCCAGTAACCGCGGACGCTGCCGAAACCGTTCCAGACCATAAAGGGGCGATAAATGCGAACAACAACAACAACGACAACAACAACATCAATGGAAAATATAATGAAATAACAATAACAAAGCAAAGTGCAAAGACTGAAACATTGCCAGAAGCTGTGCCGGATGTGAAAGTCAAAGCAACTGCAGCCACGTGGTCAGACGCAGCGAATGCCAAAGATACCGAAGCGGCAGCTGACTGCGACTCGAAATCGCTGGATATGACGTACATATTGCAGCAGCAGTTAATTTATAAATTCGCAATTAAATACAAGCAAATACCGAGAGTCACATTTTTGACGTGTCGCAGCGAAACGGCAACGGCAGCCGGCGAACGAGTTGAACGGACGATGTCCTTAAATATGAAAACAATGGAAATATTGAGGCGCATGTATACGACGACAACAACAACTGCTGCAGCGGCGAAAAATGCAACAACAAAAACAACAACAACAACTGTCAAACCAATAACAACAACAACAACAACAACAACACCAGCAGCTGTAGCAGAAACGACAAAAGCATCGAATACAGTGACAGCAACAGCCGGAGCGGCAACGAAAACAGCATCGTTAGTCCCAAGCGGAAACGGAAATGGAAATGGAAACGGAAGAGGAAATGTCATTGGTGTGGCGGACACCGGAACTGTCGCTGCTGCTTCGGTTGGCATCTCTGATGCTGCCACAAACATCATCAACAACAACAACAACAATAACAACAACAACAATAACGATGACAACGAAGCAAAATGTTGTCTCGGCCAAACGCTCCATCGGGGTATTTTAATTAAAGTTGTGCAAATCGATCAATTAATCAATAAACGCAGAGCCAGCAACAGTCACAGCAACGGTTATGTGCAGCGCACTGCGAGTAGTTCGGGCGGCATGGGCGCTGCCGCGGCCGGCCGCAACGCGTACACGAATGCAAATTGGTTGGAGCAAGTGCTGCGCGTCGATACGCGCCGTCAAATGGTTGTGCTGAATTTATCGTGTGGCGCCGCCAGTCGACGGCTACTCGAAATGGTCAGTATCAACAATCGAACGTGTGCGCCATATTTGTGAGTATGTGTGCGTGTGTGCGTGCATGTGGCTGCCAAATGGAATTTCCGTATTTATTTTAAGTTAATATAAATTTTGTTTGTGTTTATTAATGCTGGTTGCTGTACGCACCGGGGACTTGTTGCTGCATTTTGTTGTTGTTGCATGAAGTGCAAGTGGAATTGTTTTTGGGCAATGTGCCACATGTGCCGTTACCCACAGCCATACAACGGTTTGCGCTGCCAGATTGTCGTTGCTGCAGGGCCGAGCGCCAGTTTGCACTTCGTGCTTGCAGTGCCAAATTAAAAGCATTCTGTTGTGTTTTGTTGCTGCTTTTGTTGTTGTTATTGTTTCAGTGGTTATTGTGTATTTTATACATGGCACAATATTCGTTATGCATGTTTATTGTTTTGCATTGTAGAGGCGTTCGTTTTGATTAATTGAAATCGCTTGTAAATCGTTTCATTTTGTGGCAATAATTTCAATTAATGTTGGCTGTGTTGTGTTGGGCGTATCGATGCATTTGTTGTTTGGCGGTCAATTAGAGTCACACTGCCATATTTATTGCAATTAATGTGGAAATTTGTGTATTTAAAGCACAATAAATTGCATGCAATGCAATTTGGGTGTGAATGCTTAGCAGTTGGGACATTTACATTGAATGCGGAAGAAATGAATTAATTACACAGGGCCACAAATTTCGACTTTTTGTCGGCTTTTCTGGTTTTGACATCAGTTCTAGGGTAATTAGGGACCGTAGTCATTTTCATCACTTTTCATACTTTTTCCTTAAAAAATTAGGAGCCTCAAAATATGCAAAGTTTTTAATTTTTTATGTTTCGAGCAATTCAAAATACTTTTGTTTTTTGCTTGTATTTCAGACTATAAATGGAACACATAAAAGAGCATATTTTTAGGCCCCTAATTTTTTAAGGAAAAAGTATGAAAAGTGATGAAAATGACTATGGTACATTTTTGCTCAGGGACCGAAAATAACTGTTATTTTACAATTTTAAAATCAAAAAGGAATAACGAAAAAATTTTCGTAGCCTTTTTCAAATATACCATTATGATCGTAATGGCCTCAGCTTCACTAATATTATACGCCTTTTAAATTTTAGACTTTTACTATAAAAGTTATCAGGTGTACAACTTTGCTTCCGCCGTTTTCCGATAGGTGGCTGTACCGGCTGAGGCTGGTTGAAATACATAGATGGTAATGCCTTTAAAGTGAGTGTGGACAGTGCCTAACGAATTGTCATCGCCGTTTCAGTGACAGTTGTTCTTGTTTTCGTATTATTCACGCTCGAAAATGTCCGTTTATGTGCCCAATTCTCGCCATTTGCGGGAAGTTTTACTTTTCTGTTACAATTCGCAAAAAAATGCAGCTGAAGCGCATCGAATGCTCTCAGAAACTTACGGTGATGCTGCTCTGAGTGAAAGAACGTGTCGGGAGTGGTTTCAACGTTTTAAAAATGGTGATTTCGATGTCGAAGACAAACATGGTGGTGGAAGAGAAAAAACCTTCAAAGATGAACAACTAGAAGCATTGCTTGATGAAGATTCGTGCCAAACCCAAGAAGAGCTTGCAACTGATGCGCCTTAGTCGCGCGCTAAAAGAAAAGCGGCCACAATATCAAGAGCGACATGACAAAGTCATCCTCCAACACGACAATGCTCGGCCTCACGTCGCAAAAGTGGTCAAAAAGTACCTGGAAACGCTGAAATGGGAAGTCTTGCCCCACCCGCCGTATTCCCCAGATGTCGCCCCTTCTGACTTCCACCTATTCCGTTCGATGGCACACGGCCTGGCAGATCAACATTTTCAATCCTTCGAAGAATTGGAAAAATGGATTGCTTCATGGATAGCGTCAAAAGAGGACTCCTTTTTTCGAGCCGGGATCCGAAAATTGCCGGAAAGATGGGAGAAAGTTGTCGCTAGCGACGGACAATACTTTGAATAATACATCTGTAAGCACTTTTTCGCAATAAAGCTTTTAATTTTGGAAAAAAACGGCGGAAGCAAAGTTGTACACCTGATAAAATTAACTGTTATTTGGTGCCATTTATTATTTCAGGCAAAAATAACTGTTACTTTTGACTTTTATTTTATCGGTCAAAAATAACAGTTATTATGTGACCTTTTATTTTTTCGGTCAAATATATCAGGAAATTTGAATTTTTTCAAAGGCTGTTTGACCGACTAAAAAACTATTGATATCATTTTTTTCGTCGCAGAAGTCTTATAGCTCAGAATGTGGGGTCTGCTGAGACGAACAAAATGGTATCAATAGTTTTTTAGTCGGTCAAACGGCCTTTGAAAAAATTCAAATTGCCTGATCTATTTGACCGAAAAAATAAAAGGTCACAAAATAACTGTTATTTTTGACCGATAAAATAAAAGTTAAAAGTAACAGTTATTTTTGCCTGATATGATAATGGGCACAAAATAACTTTTATTTTTGTCGGTAAAAATAAAAGTTAAAAGATAAGAGTTAAAATCTGAGTTTTTTGATAAAAACCATAATCGGTACGGTTCAATGCGAATGTGTATTCCGCCAAATAATTTGGCTTTGTTATATTGCTTGATGTGTCGGCTTTCATTATACACCTAACTCGTTAATTGATTTACAAAAAATGTGTATGTTTTTGACCATCAAAGAAAACGCCTTAAACGCCTCCATTTTTTTCCGACTTTGAGGTCCAATTACCGCGGCATTTTAAAACTTATAAAAATAAGTTGCATCGAAGACGGAAAAGAAGCCGTGCGGTGTTGTTA
This sequence comes from Melieria picta, assembly GCA_964056695.1. NCBI lineage: Eukaryota > Metazoa > Arthropoda > Insecta > Diptera > Ulidiidae > Melieria > Melieria picta. The sequence continues at coordinate 12,541,262 of OZ057399.1, read as the reverse complement.
ATGCGATAAGGTGAAAATCATGTCAATCGGTTTTTTGGTTTAGAAATTACGATCAAAAATATGGAAATAGTAGAGGAAAAACTGAAAAAATGACACGGTACCTATATCTCACTAACTAGAGCTGCTAGAAAAAAATCTGAGGATAGATTCGAAATCAGCGCACCCAAATTAGTAAGAAACAGTAGAAAAACTCTATGCAACAGAAAAAAGTGTTTTTTTGTTGTGCTGTGTTATTCATTCAGTAATGGGTGTCAAGGAGCTAAGGTGGTCATATCTCAACACATCAATGCTAAGTGTCTCAAATCTGATTTGGGCGTACGCAGGCACAAAGAAAAGGTCCAATTCTTATAGTCATCACACATTCTTATAGACAGGACAGAGCGCATTTTCAATTATGCCTACCTTTCCCATAAGATTTGCCCATAGAAAAGCTGTCGTTAGACTGACCAACTGCCTGCAGTTCCTCCCGCATAGAGACAGAAGAAACTGCAAGCATTGATTTGAGAGAAGCAGCAGCCTGCAGTTCCTCTTTTGTAGGGACAGAAGGAACTGCAAGCATTGGTTTGAGACAATCGACTGCAGTCTTTCCTGTATAGACACAGAAGAATATGCAGGCATTGGTTTGAGACAACCGACTGCCTGCAGTTCCTCTTTTGTAGGGACTACTGCATGTAGTCTTTTCTGCATAGGGGCAGAAGAAACTCCTTGCATTGCACAGTGATTCGTTCCATAGACAAAATTCCAAAAATTTATAGTCTCAGAATTTAACGAGTTTGATGTCATTTGAAAGGTAAACCTTCAACTAAGAAAACCCCAAAAAATCGGTGCTAAAAAATAATTAGTGTGTGTGCAAAAGCGGCTCAAAGTCGAAACTTTTTCTACAAAAAAATGTGAACAGATATGTTCTGTTTTTTAGCGATTTTAAAATCGTAAAAATATATCGTTAGCTATAAGTTGCTAAAACTTTCAATATAGATTAAGAAATGATGTGGCCATTTGCGCTTTTAATGTTTTCTCAAAATTTGCAATTTGCTTTTACTTCACTATTAATTTAAAATATTTTTCTAAATTAAAAATCTAAAAATGTTCAAAACTTAGAGAAAAATATCTAAAAATTATGAGAAAGTATGTTCCTGAATTTTTTTTATTTTAAGAATCATTCTTTCTTTGTCAGATAATCTTCCGATCTCAAAAAAAATTCAATTTGAAAAGTGGTCTAAACACCTCTTTCTCGTCAAAATTTATTTTTTTATTGTATTCTTTCTTTGTCAGATAATGTAATTAGATCCTCCGATATCTTCCGATCTCAGAAAATAATTCAATTTTAAAAGTGGTCTAAACACCTCTTTTTCGTCAAAATTTATTTTTTTATTGTAAGAATCCTTCTTTCTTTGTCAGATAATGTAATTAGATCCTCCAATATCTTCCGATCTCAGAAAATAATTCATTTTTAAAAGTGGTCTAAACACCTCTTTTTCGCCAAAATTTATTTCATTTATCCCTAAAAGTATGCAATCAGCATGAACAATTGAAAAACTGCAAAAAAGCATTTTTATTGCAAAACTAAGGGGTCCCAAGACAATTTTTGTTACTCTTTGCAATTATCAATGTTGACGTTACCGATTAACACTAGAATGCCCGACAATCTGACATACATAAAATGCCCATAAGTAGTCATTTTGACTACATTATTGTTTACTGACTTTTTTTTAATTTTATTGGTTTCTAAGTAGCAAATATGAATAAATGTACACGAGATTAAACAAAAATAAGCATTTAGTTTTTATTTTTTATGGTTTACAAAGTAAATTCATTTAAATAAAATAGCGTACTTTACACATAAATAGGATAAAATGGAATAAAGTTTGGAATTTGTGAATGAATTTTATGAGTGAATTTTGAATTGAAAAACTTGGGAATTGTCACAGCCTACTATGATATTATTTTTTTTAAATGTTTGCTATTATTTGCAATTTTCATATTTCGCAATTGAAGATGCGTATTTGTTTATTTATCAGTAAGATTTGCTGAAAATTGTATATAAGTAGTCAAAATTACTACTTTTGGGCATTTAAGGTAAATTTTGCAAAATTGGGGTAAAAAATGTGTTTACAATATTTTTAATTTATTTATTCCATTTAGCTTTAAAAATTAATAAAAGTCACGTAATATTTCAGTCATGTAATAATATTTTTTCAGAAAGTGACGCAACAAAAGTTATTTACAATAAAAGACCTCAATGTGTCAAAATGACTACCTTGGGCATTCTAGTGTTAAATGTAAAATCTGAAAAATCTAACCAACACGCTTGGTGCTATAGCTCACCAAAAATGACGAAAATTGCAAGTTTAAGTCTAAGCATTAAGTTAAGCATTGCCAAACTGCAATAGTTTAAAAAAAACAAAATGGAGATTTCAATTCAGCAGACCATGATTAACTAGTATACCAAATTTTATTAAGAACGGATTAGTCCTTCTAATTTTGTCCTGCGGTTGCATGGAGTCGAATCACTGTGCATTGGTTTGAGACAACCGACTGCCAGTAGTTCCTCTTTTGTAGGGACAGAAGGTACTGCGAGCATTTTTTTGAGACAACCGACTCCCTGCAGTCTTTATTGCTGTAATCTTATTTCCTTCGAATTTAATTAGAGTTATTACACATGTTAATCCAAATAATTAGTTTTTTATGATTAAAAGAAAAAAATCAAACAAAAATAAAAAGCGCACAAGGCAAACATTAGCTCGATGAAGCACCTGATGGCTGCGCTTTGTGATTGCCAACTGTTGCCATTGAACGCTGATATTCAGCTCGTTAAGCACTTTTTTGCTTTACTATTTCCAATTGCACAAAGCTTGAATGCAGTCACCGATAATTGGTAGTTCTGGTGTAATTGAATTGAAACGGCAGCGAAACCAGAAAATCAGCGCAACAGTTGTGTAGAAAAAACAGACAGCAAGACACAGAGAGATGGAAAGAGAAAGACAGATAATGCGCTGTGTTGAGTGATGAAGCGGCAGCCAGCACTTCAGTGGCGCCAATGGTTACGATAGCAACAAAGTAAACGTAAAACAAATATAATTAACAACAACAACAACAAAACAACAACAATCATACTGCCAACTGCAGCAACATTGATGGCCAACTGCAGAAAAATCACTACTTACAAGAAAATCGATGCATTTATCCCACAGTTGAGATTGAAAAACGCTTTGTGAATGACATTTTTGCTATTTTCGTTATTTTTTGGTTTTTGTAATTTTTGCATTTTTACTTGGTTTTTGTTTTTTGATGCTTTTATTTATTGAAGTATTCACTTGTTTCATTTCTATGTGCATTTGTTGTGGATTTTCTTGCTTCTTTTGTAATATTTGATGCAAAACATGAAGCAGCATTTTGCTTGTTTTGGTAACTTTTACGTTGCTGTAGCGATTTTTAAATGTTTTTTTTTTTATTGAAAAAGTGTAGTGGGAGGAGAGGGGGTGGCTTAGAAAAAGCTGCAGCTAACAGAAAATAAACTTGAATTTAATTTTTTCCTCTCCTACTCTTTGCATCTCTTTCAACAATTTACATACATATATTTTTTTCTTTTTCTCTCATTACTTGCCGGCAACGCTGTTGTGTGTGTGTGCGTGTGTGTGTTTGTGTCTATGCCAACGTTTGCTGTGATGCTGATGACAACAATGGCAAAACAACAACAACGCCAACTACACTTTTATTACAATTTTGTTGAAACGTATACCCGGTAATCGAACATTGCTGCTGCACGTCGATCGCCGATGTGTGCTGCCGGCTGCGCTGAATTGCTGCACGCCGCGTGCTGGCTCGCTGCGCTAAAAGGCCTCGAATAAAGCGCTTTTTAACTCGTCGTATCATTGGCTGTTGATTGAGGATTATGCATTTAATCGACAAACTGACTTCGATGACAACGTCAGCGACAGCGACAGCGAAAGCAGCAACAACGACAACGCAAGTAACGAGAAAGTTGTCAACGGCGACAAGCGCGTACAAACGAAAAAACAGGATATTGTTGGCGCCGCGACGGCGACTAACGAACGTCAGCGGCAGCTGAAGGCGCCGCAACAACAAGCGCCCGCGTCACGTACGCCGAACGCTGCCGGCATGGCGGCCACTGCCGATTCCGCTGGTAATGAGGACGACATGGAGATTATTGAGAAGTTTCTCGAAAAAATCAACATCAACATAAATACTGAGTTAATATTGGCAAAGCGACATCGACAGGGACAGCGACATGAGGAGGCGTGCGACGGCGCTGATGTTGACGTTGACGTTGGCGTTGGCGACAGCAACGCAACCGACTCTAATAACTCACTTCAAAAGAAGGATTACTACATGCTTTACGATGTTTGGTGAGTCGATGTGCGTTGGCTGATAGCGATTTTTCATATGAAGCCACGCGAACGCACATGTTGCCAAAGCAAAAGTTTCACTTACATTCACTTTTTATTTTTATTTTTATTTTCAGTTTCATTTTTTATTATTTTTTTGTTATCGTGTAATTTTAAGTATAATGTTGTGTGCATTGTGTTGTCGCTCGAGCCGTCGCACAAGGAAAAACTTTTTCAATTTACTGATTGGAAATTCGAAAATGGCTATGTGGCATTCTTAAGAATCGAAAATTAACGTCGCTGAGTGACAACAAACAAAAAAGAGAAATAAATGAGGAGATGGCAAAAAGTTACTTGACAAATTACAAAAATTTCAAAATCCACTTGAATACATTTTTGGCAACATTTCAATGAAAGTTGCAGCTTTATTCATTTTAAGGCTTTCAGTCATTAAATAACACTTTGGAAAATCTTTGGTAACAGATGAGAACATGTTAAACCGTTGATGGGTTTTAAAAAGCGAAAAAATATTATCATATAATATTTATAAAAGGAATACTTAATTTAAAAAAAAGTTTATAAAAATCACAAAATGTATAAAAATATATAAAAAAAAATTTTTTTTTTGTTGTATGCATTTATAATTTAGGCGCAAAAATATTATCATATAATATTTATAAAAGAAATACGAAATTTAAAAAAAAATATTTTTGAAAATCACAAAATGTATAAAACATATATTAAAAAAAATTATTTCTTGTATGTTTTTATAATTTGCAATCCATATAATTTGCATTTTCGGCAAAAAAAAAACTGTCAATTCGACTGTCAAAATCGACTTGAATACATTTTTGGCACAATTTCAATGAAAGTTGCAGCTTTATTCATTTTAAGGCTTTCAGTCATTTAATAACACTTTGGAAGATCTTTGGTAACAGATGAGAACATGTTAAACCGTTGATGGGTTTTAAAAAGCGAAAAAATATTATCATCTAATATTTAGAAAAGGAATACCTAATTTGAAAACAAATTTATAAAAATCACAAAATGTATAAAAAATATATTAAAAAAAAATTTTGTGTGTTTGCATTTATAATTTGTAATATGATAAAAATAATTATCATATAATATTTATAAAAGGAATACTTAATTTGAAAAAAATTTATAAAAATCACAAAATGTATAAAACATATATTAAAAAAAAAATTTTTTTTGTATGTATTTATAATTTAGGCCGTTCAAAAAAGCGAAAAAATATTATCATATAATATTTATAAAAGAACTATGAAATTTAAAAAGAAATATTTTTGAAAATCACAAAATGTATAAAACATATATAAAAAAAATTATTTCTTGTATGTTTTTATAATTTGCAATGCATATAATTTGCATTTTCGGCAAACAAAAAACTGTCAATTCGACTGTCAAAATCGACTTGAATACATTTTTGGCACAATTTCAATGAAAGTTGCAGCTTTATTCATTTTAACGCTTTCAATCATAGAAATCATAGACCTTTCATGGGTGAAAAAAAAAAATTTCAGAAAGTGAAAATATATTATCACATAATCAGAAAGGAAATACGGAATTAAAAAACAATATTTAGGTATAAAAATCACAAAATGGATAAAACATCCCAGCAAACCAAACGATATCGAAACGATATAGAAACGATATCGTTAAAGCGAGAATTTTTTTCGTTTTCGAGTATTGCTAAAGTGTCTAAAATGATATCGAGAACGAGAAAAATGACAATATCGTAACGATATCGATATCGAGAGTTTCGAAAATCTCGATATCGTTGCGATATTGAAATTATCTTATCCGAGATATCGTAACGATGTCGAAAATTTTGAAAATTTCGATATAATTTTTCTTGTTCTCAATAGCATTTTGGATACTATTACGAAAACTTATTTTCTTTCTGAAAATTGAAATAAAACGCATATTTTGCAGTACTGTCGCATGGCCAGTCCATTATTCAAATCAAATAACGATTATAATTACACGTAAACTAGATTTTAAATGCGCGCACGTTCAGGAAATCACAATTTTTCGTTTGACAAAAAATATTTCATTTGTCTTGAAAATATTCAAAATCTTCAAAGCAAAAAAATTCAAGCTTATCGAGATTATTTCGAGAATTTGTCGCTAAAAATGTATATCGAGAAATTGTTTGTAGGGATATTAAAAAAAAAATTTATTTCTTGTATGTATTTCTAATTTGCTATCCATTAATTTGTATTTTTGGTGAAAAAATATATCAATTAATTGAGACCATTTAGTAAGAGTCTGAAAGAGTTGAGTTGACAGAGTTGAAGCAAAAAAAATACAAACTCATTGAACTTCGTCTGAACCTGAATTTTGTTTGTAAGCAATGGAAATGTGAAAAGCAAAAAACAACCAGAAGAAATAATCACTGAAAGCACAGCAGTTGATTATGTAGAAGCAACAAAATCGACAAATATCAACAACGACAACGACAAATAAAAGACTCAGTGACAGCTTGTCGATTAGCTGGCGGACACAAGTTGGCGATTTCAACATTGCAATGTTGCAACAAATTGTCAGAACGGGTCAGGGACTGCGATTGCGATAGCCGCAGGACATTGCTTGGTTCAAAGTCAAAGCGCAACTAGCTGAATTGGTAGTCGTTAAGGGCGCCGAGGGGTACTTGCATGTTAACTAACAGCAAAGCAACAAAAGCAAAAAAAATCAACAATCTGCAAAGCAAGACAAATGCAAATGTCATTGAACTGACAAATAAAATAAATCTGTAAAAATGTGAAAAATTACGCTCGGGCGATGACAAACATTGACAGCAGACAAACATATCTGCATTCATTAGGATTGCTGATGCTTTATGCTTCATATGAGGGAATTCGATAGGTAAACTTGGTTTAATCAAAATGTATACACTTTTGTTGTTTTTTTGCAATGAGGCAGAGAGAGAGAGACAGGACGGTGCTTAGGGTTAAACTGAGTCAATAAACTGGTAGCATTAAATCAGTCGGTGAGTTGGACAGAGAATCCTTCCTGTCTAACTTGGACTCTTTTATAGGATCCATGTTTAAACGTGAAGATAGACTTACTTAAGTTGAATTTTAGGTTAGGTTAGGTACATAACATTCAGGGTCTATGATACTTTTATAACCCTATGTGCCGCCTACAACGTTTGTAACAAGTAGAAAGGTTTTTTATTGGTAGTAATACACATTTAAAATGGATAGTGAAATATGGTAAGGGACCTGCAATTGAATGCCTAACTCAAACGGTTGGGCAGTTTTTTCTTTAATATTTAAAGGTTTTTTCGTTACCTTTCAAGAATGCACTTACGCGTGTCCTATAAATCTTATATATCTCTTGTAGGCAACAATAGAAGTTCATTAGCGTTAAACCAGTCCTAACTAGGAATCGAACCCAGAGCCTTTGGTATGAAAGTTTAGCGCTCTATCCGCTCTATTTTAGTAAAATACAATTGATTGTATAATAAAATAAATCAATATGGGTCTTCATGAATTAATATCCATTTCCAATTGTATATGCCCATAAATGTTAGATTTTAGCGGTAAAAGTAATATATTAAGTTTCTTAACCGTTTCGATCCCAAAGTTGCCTGAGAGCAACTTCACCTATTTGACATCTTATAGCAAAAGCTACGATTGATTTATGGGTTTAATTTAAGTAGGCACCAACAAATTAATATTTTTAGAAGTGAATTCAAAGCAAATTACAAAAATTTTACTGTTATCCCCAAAATAATTTCCTGATCCAGCGATATCAGGGAAAGTTTGTGTTCTAATTGAAGTCTACGAACTGGGCGCGTTTGATCAAAACCCTATTTCTTTAATAATGGTCAAATAAAATCAAAAAATAATAATTTTGTATTTTTCCATAAATATTATATAATTTTTCTGTAATCAAAAAAATATTGATAGCAAATTTATTTAACCCGTTTTAAGCTAAAATTGTTCAAAAGTAAACTAGCTCTAGAACTCTAACAAAGAGGCGTGGCGGCTTCAAATGTCGTATGCACACTTCTTAGGCACTTCTTGTTTCATGATTTAAATACCAAAAAGGAGTATCGAGATACAGGGTAAAATTCGGGGTCGAAAGGGTTAAGATTCAGTTATATAAAGTTTATATTTAGTTTGTTTGGCTAGACCAAAAGACGGTTATGCAAACGTAAGGACAAATGGAACTAAGGAGCAGATAGATAGATTGATAGACGGACAGACGGATATACAAACAGAGAAACAGACAAACAGAATAACAAACAGACTGACAGAAAGACAGACAGACAAACAATAGACGGACCGATCGCCAGCCAGACATACAGACAGACAAGTGGATGTTCAGTAGATAGACAAGACAGACAATATACAAGTAGACATACAAACGGACAAATACTTAGACGGAGGCGCAAATGGACAGAATGAACTGAAAAACATTTGAATATAAAAGTGAAGGGACACACAAGGTGAGGAACCCATTGACAGACAGACAAACGGATGGATAGATAAATCAAGAGATGAGACCAAATCGACTCCAGTAGTGATTCGGATCACGTATCCAACTATAAGTGCCAATGTATATGTATCTATTTGTGTGTATGTCAAAATAGGCTCTTGGAAACTTGGAGGGCTTAAGGCTCCTTCAGCATATCGCACACCCACTTCAAAAGTGACACAACTCAACTGAGCAAAAGCTCAGTATATTTTGTTGTTGTTAACTGTTGCCAAAATACAGTTAGATCTCTCTTCATGTCGAGACGTTTGATGCTATTTGATCGCTACAGCTCAATGCAAAAGAGTCCTAATTGAAATTGTTACACTTTTGACGAAATAAATGTTTGTTGAAGTTAATTTTAAGTAAAGTTGTGCCAATTTTAGTATAACTATATTTTCAAATAAAAAAATTAATTTCGAATTTTCAAAATTTTTCTTTCAACTTTTTAACTGTCATTTATAATTATTAAATTCAGCAAAAGTGACATAACTTAAAATAATTTGGTAATTATTGAATTAAAATATCATCAAAAAAGTCGCAACTCAAAATTTTGGATTTTCTAGTATAAAATAAAACAAAAAACAAAAATCTTTGTAACTTATCCTAATGCATAATCTGTAGTAATTTTCTACTAAACGGTCTGTACTTTATTTTAAAAAAATGTTTATTCAGCTCAAAAACAGTTTTTTGCGTTTCCTGAAAAATTTAAAATTTTGAGTGTTGTAAAAAAATAGTGAAGGGATTGAAAACCTATTGTTTTAAAATATGAAATCAATATATTTTAGAGAAAGAATTTTTAAATGAATTTAGACATGTAAGAAGGTGCAGGTCGTTTCTAATCTAAATGTTTGATTGAGAAAGAAAAAAAACCGCTCTGCAGGGATTAGTGGAAACTTTAAGGTTGAATGGATTAAATGGTTTGAAAAGCAATGCTTTGATAAGCGATTTCGTGGAAGAAAGCTTAAAAAATAATCATGATATGATGTATTTGTGACAAAATATTTTCAATCTAATTTTATCGATATTAGATGTATAAATTTTCGGTCTAAGGATTGTGTCGTTAAAAAAAGAGACATGCAATTTTGCAATTTTTTTGTTAATACAAATTCAAATCAAACTTTCTTTGAGCCATGAAAACTGTGTCATTGAATAATTTATGCCCATTTAGAGCATTGATTGAGTATTTAATGATAAAATGGCTTCAGAGAAGTGGATAAAATGGCTTCTGGCTTCTACCTAAAAAATTAACGGAGGAATAATTGAAAGTCCTTATGAGGGGTATTTCAGAAAAAGTAAGAAACTTTACTCTTGAAAATGTATTATAATTTTTTTTCTAATAAATTCTAAAATTTACATAAAAGTAGTGTCCGACCGAAACCACTTTTTTGGGCCGAAACCGAAACCGAAACCGAATATTCGGTTTTTTCTTAATATTCGGCCGAAACCGAAACCGAAACTTTCTAGTTGAAATAAAAATCACCATATCAAGCACTTTTTTCAACAAACGAATTTAACATTAAGTAAATAAAGAACAAACAAACAAACATAGCATAAATAAATAAATACTTATTAATAAAAACAATTTTTTCATTTTTTAAAAACGTAAACATGAAAAAATCACCCTTTCGTACCTTCCTCGCTAATATTCAAAATTAAATGAATTAATATTATATGCTAAAAAAATAAGTTTATTTACATTGCTGGCATCTAAATTACTCCTCCTTTTACTATATATCTGCTACACAATAAAATGTAAAAAAATTTCCTAGAAAGTTTCGGTTTCGGCTATTCGGCCATTTTTTGGCCGAAACTGAAACCGAAACGGAAACCACTTATTTAGGCCGAAACCGAAACCGAATATTCGGTCGGACACTACATAAAAGATATATTAAATAAAACCTAACTTTTCAAACATTGGATTAGTGCTTCCTGAGATGTTTTAATTTTTCGATGTCACAATTTTTAATGACGCACTCCTTTCTTAATAACATGTTTTTGGCATTTTCCTTAAAGTTATTGGAAATTTTTACGATTCCTCGAAATTAACTCTTTTGAAAAATCGATGGTTCAAAAATTAAACACAATTGAAGACATTGAATGTCCATGGCTACGAAAAATATTCACAATACAACATAAAATGCTTAGCAGTGTTTTTGTTATATTTAGGATATTTGTAATATTAAGAAATATTTGTAATATTAAAAAATATCAACACATCGCATTAGCCATAAATAGAAAATTATAGAAAAAAAGAATTGTAAATGAAAGAATACATTGTGTCAAGTGCGAAAGAAATATTTTTCAGTTCTCACATTTGTCCTGAGAGGTCATTGGCTTGACTGACATTTCTGTTGAAATTTTGTTAAATTTTCTGCTGTAGTAAAGCATATAAAGCTGGACACAGCAATGATTGCTGTTCAATGAGCAAAAACAGCCATTGACGAGGCAATAAAGCGCAAATAACTTGACCACACACTCGTTTTGAGCAATGAATTTGTATCTCATTTGCCTCGAAGCGACAATGCCAAGCAAAAACAATGCAACGCAAAGAAATGCCATGGCCGAGCCTAATGCAAACCAACTGCCAATGACCACTCGCATACCAACATATTACACACACACACATGTACGATCTAATATGGAATATTTGCACAATAGGAATCCGGGTCTGCAGTATGGCGGCCAATTGAACATTTCGGAAATTGGATATTTCGCACTTGATGATGGTTTACAAATTGCCTCCTCGTATTGGACATCGACCACAATTACAAGGCGACTGAACATGGAGATGGCACGCATCCGATGCCTGGTTGTGGTACGTAGAGAGCGGCCGGAGTCTTGGCACGTTCGTGTCAATCTGTTGGCCGTTGGTGCCTTCATGCGGTCCATCAAGGCGCAATGCGACAGCGGACAAGCTGGCAAAGTGGCAAAGTGGCAAAGCGGCAAAGTGGCAAAGCGGCTGAGCAGCAATGTGGCAGTTGTACAGGCGGGAAAGGACAGACGCGCATATAAACAAACAAACAAATAAGAATGACTGAGGCTGAGTGAAATTTGTGTGTATGTGTGTGTGGGTGTGTTGCAGTTGCTGTTGTGTGTATATGTGTGTGTTGCGTATTGTGTTTTGGTATGCGACACAATGTCCTTTGATTTCCCATGTGGAAATCCTTCCCCGAGCACAAGCAAATGTATTGTGCATGATTTTCGCCGAGTGTGAATGCTTTGCGCGCATATCAGTGTGTGCGTGTGTGTGTTTGCTGATTTTTATTCAACTTTCTGCAGTTGCACATGAAGCGTAAAACTATTTTGTTTGTGTGTGTGCGTATGTGTGGGTGTTTGCAGTTATTTGGAACTTGCCCAAACGAAAACATCAACTTAAGCTCCACAGCAACGCAGGCGGCAGCCATGTTTTCCTATTTATGTCACTCGCTGCTGACTGGTGTGAGTGCTGTGTGTGTGTGTGAGTCATTTGTTTGCTTGTATGCAGATAGATAGATAGATCGATAGATAGATGGATAGATTTGAAAAACGCAATCGCAATAAAATTATCTCCCTTGAGTGGTTCTGCAGGCTGCTGTCGCACTGTCGCTCTGCCATTTTGTCGCGACGCTGTGTTTTGTGCGGGTTGCAATAGACGTTTTCCTTACACTTTTTAAATGGCTGCGCTTTGTTTTTGTTTATCGCTTTTGGTTTGAAAACTTGCAGCTTCTGTGGTGCTGTTGTTGCTGCTGTTTAACCCTTTAACTGTTTAAATTTGTTGCGAAAAACTCTTGTGCTTGTCTTATTATTTTCTATCCGCGACGAGTATTTGCATCATTAACAGAATTACATTTGTAGTGCTTAAAAATTAAGTTATTATGACAAAAAATAAATATGAAACGTTTTCTATTGGTTTTTAAGAGAATACATTTTCTAATTTTGAACAAATTTTTTTTTTTGAACAAAATAAATATTGAACTATTAACAAGTTGAAATGTAAACCTAATTCTGTTTTTACACGGTCTTTTTTTACACGGTTTTGATTTAACACGGTTTGAAAATAAAAACATTTTTAATTTTTTTACAAGATTTTATTCCATTTAGCACGAAAAATTAAAAATTTTTTTATTTTGAAACCGTGTTAAATCAAAACAGTGTAAAAAAAGACCGTGTAAAAACAGAATTAGGTGTTAAGTAATTAAAAATACAAAAATTATAGTTTCGAAAAATTTAAACCATTAAAAATTAAGTTATTATGACAAAATATAAATATAAAACGTTTTCTATTGGTTTTTAAGAGAATACATTTTCTACTTGTGAACAAAATTAATTTTTAACTTTTAACAAGTTTAAATGCAAAGTATTTAAAAACACAAAAATTATAATTAAGAAAAATTTAAACCACTAAAAATTAAGTTATTATGACAAAAAATAAATATAAAACGTTTTCTATCGGTTTTTAAGAGAATACATTTTCTACTTTTGAACAACATTTTTTCAATGAAAAAATTATAATTTAGAAAAATTTAAACCATTAAAAGTAAGTTATTTTCTACTTTTCAACAAAATGCTTCCATTGAAAAAAATAAATATTGAACCATTGACAAGTTTAAATGCAAAGTAATGAAAAGTACAAAAATTTTAATTTAATTTTAATTTTAACTTTAATTTTAATTTGAATTCTAAGTTTAAGTTTAAGTTTAATTTAAATTTAAATTTGAATTTAAATTTAAATTTAAATTTAAATTTAAATTTTAAATTTAATTTTAAGTTTAAGTTTAAGTTTAAGTTTAATTTTAATTTTAATTTTAATTTTAATTTTAATTTTAATTTTAATTTTAATTTTAATTTTAATTTTAATTTTAATTTTAATTTTAATTTTAATTTTAATTTTAATTTTAATTTTAATTTTAATTTTAATTTTAATTTTAATTTTAATTTTAATTTTAATTTTAATTTTAGTTTTAATTTTAATTTTAATTTTAATTTTAATTTTAATTTTAATTTTAATTTTAATTTTAATTTTAATTTTAATATTAATTTTAATTTTAATTTTAATTTGAATTTAAATTTAAATTTAATTTTTTTATTTATTTAATTTTTGAATTTTTTGAATTTTAATTTTAAGTTTAAGTTTAATTTAAATTTAAATGTTAAGTTTAATTTGAATTTGAATTTTAATTAAGTTTAATTTTAATTTAAATTTAAATTTTATGTTTAATTTTAATTTTGATTTTGATTTTGATTTTGATTTTAATTTTAATTTTAATTTAAAAAAAATTTAAACCATTAGTGCCTAAAAAAGTTTTTGTAAATACTTTTTTCAACGATTCTTTTTTGTGCAAAACAGAACCGAAACAAATTGGGCCAAAATGTTTGTCAACGTAAAATTTTCTAAATTTTTGAAATCTGCAATCTAATTTTGTTACAAAAAAAAAATACAAATGAAAAAAGAAAATTGTGAACTTGAAAACAATTTTTATTGATGTTTTTGACTTTAGATTTACCGAATATAGTCGCTAAGGAATTTACAGACATTTTCAACAATTTTTCAACGATTATTTTTTGTGCAAAACAGAACCGAAACAAATTGGGCCGAAATGTTTGTCAATGTAAAATTTTCTGATTTTTTTGCAATCAAGTTTTCTTAAAAATAAAAATTAAAAACTTTTGAACAAAATTTTTTCATTGAAAAAAATACATATTGAACCATTGACAAGTTTAAATGCAAAGTAATGAAAAGTACAAAAATTTTAATTTAATTTAATTTTAATTTTAATTTAAAAAAATTTAAACCATTAGAGCCTAAAAAAAGTTTTTCTAAATACTTTTTTCAACGATTTTTGGTGCAAAACAGAACCGAAACAAATTGGGCCGAAATGTGTGTCAACGTACAATTTTTTGAATTATTGAAACCTGCAATAAAATTTTCTTAAAAAAATACAAATTAAGAAAAGAAAGTTCTAAACTTGAAAACATTTTTATTGATGTTTTTGAATTTAGATTTACCGAATATAGTCGCTAAGGAATTTACGGAAATTTTCAATAATTTTTCAACTATTCTTTTTGGTGCAAAATAGAACCGAAAAAGTTGAGCCAAAATGTTTGTCAATATAAAAATTTTGGAATTTTTGAAATCTTCAATCAAATTTTCTTAAAAAAAATACAAATTAAAAAAGAAAATTCTAAACTTGAAAAAATTTGTATTGATGTTTCTGACTGTAGATTTACCGAATATAGTCGCTAAGAAATTTACGGAAATTTTCAACAATTTTTCAATTTTCTGAATTTTTGAATACTGCAATCAAATTATCTTAGAAAAAAATACAAATTAAAAGAGAAAGTTGTAAACCTGAAAAGTTTTTTCGATGTTTCTGACTTTAGATTTACCGAATATAGTCGCTAAGGAAATTATTAAAAAGGTCATCCATTTAAAAACAAATTATAATTAATTCATTGATTTGACTTAAGACGATTATTTTAACTTCGTGACCATATATTCGAAATTTTGCAAAACATTTTCATTACGTGCTGGAAAGTATTCTTGTCGTAAGCAGTCAAAGGGTTAATAGCTGGTATCACTCCCTCCCACCACAAACACTCTCCCACCTACACATACACCCACACACCCACACACATTCAAACTATTACGCATCTATTTGTATGTACGAATGTTTTGTCGTTGCGGTGCGGCGGCGCCCGGTCGCTTTTGTATCTTTGCAGATTACAAACAAGAATCGCACCGATACCTTGGAGCATTACCTCGCCACACACTACGACACGCATTTGGATTCAATGAATCGCTTCAATTTTGCGCTGCTATCGCACGTAAGGGATTTGTTCAATTTCAGGTTCGTTACTCCTTTTTTCGACTCGACTTTACAATGGTCGTATTTGTGTGCTTGTTCTTCTTGATGGTCGTTGTTGTTTTTTTTGTGTGTGCATTTTTCGTGCATTTAGCATTATTTTTTTCTTTAAATTTTCATGTCGTTTTTTTCACTTAGACTCTGCACTGATGCTGCGAATAGTGCGTTGCGTGCTGAAACTCGCCACGTTCTTCTTTAGTTCGTTCGTGCGTTCGTTTGTTCGTTTGTCCGTTGAGCCGTTTATGCTTTCACCAGCTCGCCGCTGATTAAAGTAGTTTTGTTGTCGAGCTGGGTGTGAGCTGGTCGCCGTTCGCTGCGCTTAATCGGCGCTTTAATGCGAAAGTTCGTGGCCTGGGAGTTGCGGCTGCGTTGTGGCGGCGGTTCCGGGGGGGTTCGGCATCATTGCGTGCTGGCACAATTTGTGGAAAGTGCATTTTTGTGAAATTAAGATTTCCCAGGTGAGATTGAGTTGCTACATTGCATTGGCAATGCTCTCAACACACACACACATACACATATATCTTGGCAGCCATGTACAATGGTGTTTGTGTGTGTGTGTTTGGTGCTCTATAAAATTGTTGCTTTTGCTTGCTGATTTCCACACGCTTCGGTGCTGGTTTTGGGGGACAGTGACGCGCGGAAAGTGGCGCTCAAGCAGAACGCCGAAATGGATTTTGTTAACACTTGAAGAAAGTATTGAGTTGTGTGCAGAAAATGCAGCATTTTCTATTATCCTTTAATTATTTTAACACTGAGCGGTGGCGGTGATGGCGTAATTGCAATTAATTTAAGAAGCGATATGCATAAAATCAAAAAATGTATTATTGCAATTTTGGCTTAAATGACTTTTGCTTGTTAGAAAATGAGAAAAAAAAATAGAAAAGTAATAGAAATAAATTGCAAAAGTCTTTCATTATTTTTTTTGAGTCAATGGCAATCATGTCATCTTAAAAATAAAATTTTTAACCACCCTTCCAAAAAGTTAACTTCTATCTCGCAAACCACAAATGTAATTTTTTATCCAAGGCTGCAATTGACACTGGTTTGTCGAGGAATCTAATCGGTTAAATCGAATGTAAAAATTCACAAAGCTAACTTCACGTAAATTTTCAAACAATAGTGAAGAGCAGGGACGTAGCCAAGGGAGGGGGTTGGGTGTCAGAACCCCCCCAACACATGGCCTATAATTATTTAAAATTTTCAATCACTATGCATGGTGTGTAAGTTCCCACATTAGCAAAAAGGTCTTTTCGCCTTTAAAAATTTAAAAGAATAATTAAAAAAAATTTTTTGCTAAAACCGATATGATTTTTAAATAGTCCCTTCAGGCTCAGTACAGCTATTTGCATGATCTAAAAGCATGTCTAATGGGTGTTTTAGATCCTCGGCTGGAAAGTCCTTCAAGATGTCGGTGCAAGTCTTTTGAATGGCTTCTACGTCCTCACAATGCCTTTGTTTAACACTAGAATGCCCGACAATCTGACATACCCATATGTCCATATGTAGTCATTTTGACTACATTATTGTTTACTGACTTTTTTTTAAATTGTATTGGTTTTTAAGTAGCAAATATGAATAAATGTACACGAGATTAAACTAAAATAAGCATTTAGTTTTTATTTTTTTTATGGTTTACAAAGTAAATTCATTTAAATAAAATAGCGTACTATACAGATAAATGGTATAAAATGGAATGAAATTTGGAATTTGGAATTTGTGAATGAATTTTATGAGTGAATTTTGAATTGAAAAACTTGGGAATTGTCACAGCCTACTATGATATTATTTTTTTTAAATGTTTGCAATTATTTGAAATTTTCATATTTTGCAATTGAAGATGCATATTTGTCTATTTATCAGTAAGATTTTTTGAATATTTTATATAGGTACTCAAAATGACACCTTTTGGGCATTTAAGGTAAATTTTGCAAAATTGGGGTAAACATTTTTTTTACAATATTTTTAATATATTTATTCCATTTAGCTTTAAAAATTAATAAAAGTCACGTAAGATATTTTTTTAGAAAGCGATGCAACAAAAGTTAGTCAAAATGACTACCTTGGGCATTCTAGTGTTAACTGGTAAATGCAGTTTTTTGAAAAGGTAAAAGACACACGATGCCGCATCAGGTGAAAACGTGGAGTGGTTGATGGTTAAAATTCGACATTTACTAAAAAAATCAGTGTCAAGTGTCTATCGATGAGATGGCGTCATTTGATAGCCAAAAGTTCAGTTAAAATGCGATAAATTTATGTTATTGAGATGTTTACCAAACATTCGCCTTACCTTATTTTTGTATTCGTCCTTGACCAATACTCACCCGCTTCTGACGCTATTTTGAATTAAACTATCAATAAAAAAATAATATTAAAAAAATATTAAAATATATAATATATAATTTGAATAAATCTCTAAATAAATCAATAATAATAAATAAATATTAAAATATTAAAAATAAAATATTTAGTATCTTCCTCTGGTGATAGTCCGAAATATTTTTCGAAAATAATACCTAACTTTAACGATTTATTTGGCTACTATGGAAAATATTTGAAGACTTCTTTCCAAAGGGTTTATTGAACACATACGGAGGTACGCAAAAAATTGTATTATGAGTTTTATTCAAAATGGCGACAGAAGCGCTTGGGATCACCCGGGTGGGCATTTGGTATACAAAAAAATCATGAACAAAATTTCAAAAAAAAATAGTTGTTTATGTTAGAAAATCATGAACAAAATTTCTAAAAAAAAATATTTGTTTATGTTTTTGAAAACTACTTTCGAATTTGTTCTGTAAGTCGAAATCATAACTACATTAGATAAATACTCTGACAGGTATTGAAAATGAATATTAAAAACATCACCCGGGAGGGTATAAGGAAAGCGAAGGTTAAATCCAATTTCAATTAGATTTTGGCTGATCTATGATGAATTGCCGCCAAGTTTTGATGAAATCTGCGGTGATCGCGGATTTCAGTTGGCTAACACGTTGGTCATCATTTATGTTTTTAAATCGCGTGTACCACTCATGAAGTCTGCCACGGGATAAACGCTCATGACCATAAATTTGGTTCATCAATTGAAACGTTGAATGAATGAAAATGAGTAATTTTCATATTTGCTCTTTGCAAATTAGCATCGAATTTTTGTACCAGTGACAAAACATACTTTTACTTCGGACGCAATAACTTTGTTTCCAGTGAACCAAATTTCATAAAATTTCTAATAGGTGGCATCACCACAAAATGCCCTCTTCGAAAAGTTCAGTTTCCTTTAAAAAGCATGTAATACCAAATTAATAAACATTTTTTTTAAAACCCTCTCCCCATGACCAAGTTCTGGCTATGCCCCTGATGTAGAGGCGTGAAATCGCATCATTAACCCTCTAGTTCCCAAGTTTTTAATCTTTTTAAACAAATTACCAGTGATAGTTTTGTGGTTGAGAAGTAATGTTTGTTCGGGGAAAAAAATTGCATGTCAATAGGAGGCGTGATAGAGGGTGCAGAAAGCAGCAGACCTAGAGGCCTGCTTGGGAAGCAAAGCCAAAAAAAATCCCATATGAAAAGTTTTTTAAAAATTAATTTAAATTTTTAATTTTTTTTAATATATGTAAACATAAATAACGGGTAACAGTTTCAGTTCATATGCGAAATAGGCAATAAATAAAAACGGGTGGGGGTAAGGCGGGGGTAGTGTGCCGTGGGGTAGTTTATACACTGCTTTTGGGGGGTGTATAAACTAGGAAAACTAAAAAATCGGTATAGGTATATATATTGCGGTTCTTATTTTTTTTTAATGCCTTGTTATCTTTTCACACAGATTTCGACAAATCTACTCCATGAAACAAAGGACTAGGGGAGACTAGTTCTCTCATCTACCCCCATGGACTACGCCTTAGTATAAATTTTTGCAGTGACATGATCTTTTTTACATTGCGGTGTATCAAAATTTCGGTTCAAATAGAAAAATAATGCTTAAATAGCAAAAAAATATCATTAATGACCGTAATTTATTTACGCTTTTCATCCCAAGCAGGCCTACAGACACTCTAGGGTTTGAGTTAGGTAGGAGAAGTGTAAGAACTTTTTTTCACATTTTTTTTTTATTTTCTCAAAGAACACATTAACAGCTATTCACCAATATTTTTTTTAGTTTTACTGAGGCTCACAATTTATTTAAAACAAGTTTTGTTTCTCACACAATTTCAAAAATAATTATTTGCTTACTTTCTCACGAAACTTAACTGCCGTTGCCGTTGTGCATGTGGCAGCGTTAACTGACTAAATTTATTTTATAAAATGGAGATTCCCCTTTCCATACGTGTAAAATCAGCTAGAAAAATCATAAGGTGTAATTTACAGAATTTTTTAAGCTTACTAGAGGGTTAAGGCGGCCAACTCACTGTTCAGTAGATCGGTTATGACGCCGGAAAAATGATCCATAAGTACAATATAATATAATATATATAGGTAGATAAATAGATAGATAGATAGACAGATAGTTGTTAGAAAAACTGGCCGATACTTAATTTCGGTTTCGCTTCGGCTTTTATAAGTCCATTTCGTTTGGACACTAAAACTTCTGTTGTAATTCAAACTAATATATCATGCAAGCACTTTTGATATTATTTCATATTTTCCCGCCTTCAAACATATATTATAAAAATCACATAGACTTACCACAAACCCGCTTTTAATGAAACAATTTCATAAAAAATATCCAAGTAAACAACAATAAATTACTTTATATATTGCAATATTGTTAAGATTCTTGTCTTTCGCCACTCAAAATGTTCGCAGCATCTGTTTAGCATTTATAAATTGTGGATAAATAACGCACTGCCGGGTGTTGGCTTGTTTGTTGAGCAATTTTTCAATTTGCAACAACGATAATAATGGCAACAAAAACGTTCACACGCAAGCAAAGAACTCAACAAACAAGCGGCCGAGGCAAAGAAACGCACAAAGCTGACGAGAAAATTCAATTATTGCGCACTTTACAGTTTCGTTTTATCGAAGACATCCACCTGGGGTTACCTGAAAAATGGGAAATTTGATGGCATGATTGGAGCGCTGGTGCGCAAGCAGGCGGATATTGGTGGCTCACCGATTTTCTTTCGCATCGAACGTGCCAAAGTGATTGATTACACGTCCAGGACGTGGGTGGCCAGGTGAGTGCCGAGTGCAAATAAGTTACCTACATGTTTGTGTGTGTCTCTATGTGTGTGTGTGTGTGGCTTTGTGTGTATGCGATTGTTGTTGTTGTTGCTTGGTTGGTGGTGCGTTACTTTCGGTGTTGATTTAAACTTGTGGTTGCACGCAATCGTTGCGGCGGGCATGTTGCAATTTAAAACTAATGTCCGTCCAAATGTCCGTCCGTCTGTCTGTCTCGCCGGTGCGCACATTCACGTTTGTGCTGCTTTGCCGGTAGTATGGTACTTGTAATTTATTGTTGTTGTTGCTTTTGTTGTGGTTTTTGGCATATCTTGCTGGGGGACGCTTGTCGACCATGACAGCAACAAAATCAGCAACAGCGACAGCCGGGACATCGTCGCCGCCGACGTCAATGATGATGATGAGTTTTCTCCGGTGTTAATGTTATTGTGTTTGTTGTTGCTGTTGTTGTTGCGGTTTATTTAATTTGGCATATTGTTACCTGTCAATGGCATGAAAAATGATACAAGATATTGGCGGCTGCATTGTTGTTGTTATTGTTGTCACAAACACCAGCAACAGAGGCGCAAAGCCATTTGATTTTCAAAGCCATTTGTTGTTGGCCATGTCGTGTTTGGCTTACCGAACTAGTTGCAGCGCATAAATCTTGCAAATCTTGCTGCTGCTATGTGGCTGTGTATGTGTGTGTTTGTGTGTGTGTGTGGCTGTGTGCCGTTGAGTGCGTGTGAGGGCGAGTGCAGCGATTAAATTCCCATTTTTCTTGTTTAGAAATAAATTTGCGCCCGTCCTCCGTCCGTTGCTCACATTTTCCCCTGTCCAGCTAAAATGGCTTTTGTTGTTATTGTTGTTGTTGGTGTTGCTGTTGTTAGTGCCTGTTTGTTGAAGATTGTTGTGGTGTTGACGACAATTTTACGCTTGTTAGCTCGCTGCTCCCCCGAGAGGCCGCGTCGCACAAGTTGTCGAGGGCGTTGCATGACAGGAATTTGGACTTGGCGTCGGTGATTGGCGGGGGGTGAGGGCGTGACTCAGATTGACATATTAATTGAAATTAAATCCTGCTGTGGACATGTTTTCAATTTAATTTTATTGCGGTGCGAAAATAAGTGAGATTTATGGCTCACCTATCACCTGCGCTGCGGTGTAGCCCGCATTGAGTGTGGACGCATACTGACACGGCATGACACCGCAAGCGAGAAGGGGAGGGGGCGATGGCACAGCATTAAAAAAGCACTTGTAAATTTAAGCCGAAATATGATTTCGTTGCAGGCCGTGCTTCATATTTCGACATCCGCGCAGCACCAAAAAGGATCGCATTGTCTTTCTGCAACCCTTCTCAAATGACGTTTGGATATGTTTGGGCGTCTGCGGCGCAGCCACCATTTTGCTGCTGTGGCTGCTCACCACGCTCGAGCGGCGGCTGGAGTCGGCCCAGGGGCTACGTTGTTTGCGTAAGTGAAAGAAAACTGCGACAAGAGAGAACGAATAAAAAATGACTAAACCATTTGAAAGTAATTTTTGACAACCGCAGCGCCAAAAAAAATCGAGACAAAATTCATTTTAAGAATTTTTCATAAAGTGAAAATGACCTGCGGCGTTGCAATTGCGCACACATAGACTCGCCAAGAAAATAGTGAAATGATGTAAAAAGCGGTGAGAAATGCGCAGTGTGCGTTGATGAGTCGAGTTGCCAGATTGGTTGACGAGAAGGTATGAAAATAATTATAAATGCCTAAAATTTGAGGGGTGAGGGATGAATAAATTCAAAAGATGTAAACGAGGTAATAGAATGTTTCAATATTCTTATTAAAATTAAAACTTAAATTGATGATAACACGGGGCAACAAATTTCGACTTTGTGTCGGCTTTTCTGGGTTTGACATCAGTTCTAGGGTAATTAGGGACCGCTGATTTCGAATCTGCAAACCGTTTTCAAAACTTAGTTTCCGTTTTCGCAAAAAATGGGCGTGTCACTTTTTCGGATTTTCCCTGACTTTTTTCACGTTTGGGATTGTAATTTCTAAACCAACCAACCGGTTGACATGATTTTCACTTTGTGGCAGTTACAACACCTCACGGCTTCTTTTCCAATGTAATTTATTTTTATGAGTTTTAAAATTCCGCGGTAATTGGACGTCAAAGTCGGAAAATATGGAATTTCAAGGCATTTTCTTAGATGTTAAAAAACATGCACATTTTACGTGAATCAACTATCGAGTAAGGTATAACACGAAAGCGGAAACATCAAGCAACACAACACAGCCAAATTATTTGGCGGAATACACATTCGCATCGAAATAATAGCAAAAATGTACCATAGTCATTTTCATCAAAATGTGGGTAATTTCCTTAAAAAATTAGGAGCCTCAAAATATGCTCTTTTATATGTTCCATTTATAGTCTGATATACAAGCAAAAAAACAAAATGATTTTGAATTGCTCCAAACAAAAAAAAAATAAAAGCTTTGCATATTTTGAGGCACCTAATTTTTTAAGGAAATTACCCACATTTTGAAAAACGGTTTGCGGATTCGAAATCAGCGGTCCCTAATTACCCTAGAACTGATGTCAAACCCAGAAAAGCCATTTTGCTGTTGATCAGTGTAATTTATTACCCTTAAAGGTTTGTCATCTCCTGTTGATAGAACAGACACCGAAAAAAGTGTTCTTAATTTGTGGTGTCAGGCTCGAATCTTGACGACCAAGCCACATTTTTTATCTCCCTGCTTACTCCACATGGGATCATACGAGGTGTGACAATTAAGTAATGAGACTGAGTCCATAAAAACCGTATATTTAAAAATTATTCTACAACTCTGCCATCCCCTTCAAAGTAGTCCCCTTGGGCAGCTATACAACAATTCCAGCGCGTTTTCCATGCTTCGTAACATTTCTGGAACGCTTCGACTGGGATGTCCGCGAGTACCTTCGTCACGGCCGCCTGGATGTCCGTAATCGACCCAAAATGGGGATTTTGTTCTAGGGAACCAAAAAAGTCACAGGGTGACGTATCGGGCGAATAAGGCGGCTGTTGCAAGACGGCGATCCCTTTAGAGGCCGTTTCCGAAGTTGGTTCGCCCAATCTGGCGCAAAATTTTATCGCGACGCGTTGCTCTTGATTTCGTTTCTCCATTTTCGTGACGAGCACCACCAACACACGTCTACTCAACACGACACAGCAGGCGAACTAAACAAGCTAGAGCGATGGTAAATATATCAATGGAGAGGGGAAGGATGCCGGGGAAGGGGAAGGGAATTTGAAGGTCGCAGGTTTACCACAAGCGCAGCAATAAAATCAGTCTCATTACTTAATTGTCACACCTCGTAGGGCTCAATAAAGCTAATGCTTTGCGTAGCTTAAGTTCTGCCAGAGTTCTTTAATCGCGGCTAGCCGTTCTAGGCAGTTCTGCCACCTAGATTCTCTTAAGAGAGACGCCTTTTTATGTAAAAGTTTATAAATGGGTTGTGTAGAGGGCCTTCCGTGCATTCGTTGCACGTTCGTAGAAGGTATTGCTGGAAAACACAGAGGTTGGTGTCTTTGATGAGCTCTTTTTGGATGATGAATGCGCTGCGACATCTGTCCATTAGTTCAAACTGACACTGCTAGTGATGTTGTTGTTGCACTAGAAAGGCTACTGAATATGAAAACCTTCTGCGAGCGCCTCATCACTACTGATTGGAGTGGGAGGATTGGAGCTTGTCCAAAGGTAAAGGATTTGACTGAAAATGTGAAAGAGGTGATAAACAATTATGTAGGAAAAATGTAAAATTCGGGAAAGTATCGCCAAGTATAACCAAGTAGGAATTGAACTGATGCCCTCTGGATTCAAGTTTTTAAGTCTTTCACGACATAACTATATAGAACCACTGGGTTTGGCTAAATTATTTTTGTAAAGGTAGAGAGTATAAAAGTAGAGAGTAGTTAAGTAGAGAGTAGTAAAGAATAGAGTCGAGTAGAGTCGAGTCGAGTAGAGTAAAGTCCAGTTAGAGTCGAGTAGAGTCGAGTTCGAGTCGAGTAGAGTCGAGTCGCGTCGAGTCGAGTTGAGTAGATTAGAGTCAAGTCGAGTCGAGTCGATTAGAGTCGAGTAGAGTAGAGTCGATTGGAGTCGAGTAGAGTAGAGTCGAGTTCGAATAGAGTAGAGTCGAGTAGAGTCGAGTCGAGTCGAGTAGATTAGAGTCAAGTCGAGTCGAGTCGATTAGAGTCGAGTAGAGTAGAGTCGATTGGAGTCGAGTAGAGTAGAGTCGAGTTCGAGTCGAGTTCGAGTCGAGTAGACTTGAGTAGAGTCGAGTTCGAGTCGAGTAGAGTTGAGTTCGAGTCGAGTAGAGTCGAGTTCGAGTCGAGTATAGTCGAGTTCGAGTCGAGTATAGTCGAGTTCGAGTCGAGTAGAGTCGAGTTCGAGTCGAGTAGAATCGAGTTCGAGTCGAGTAGAGTCGAGTTCGAGTCGAGTCGAGTTCCAGTCGAGTAGAGTCGAGTTCCAGTCGAGTAGAGTCTAGTTCGAGTCGAGTAGAGTCAAGTTCAAGTCGAGTAGAGTCGAGTTCGAGTCGAGTAGAGTCGAGTTCGAGTCGAGTAGAGTCGAGTTCGACTCGAGTAGAGTCGAGTTCGAGTCGAGTAGAGTCGAGTAATATATGTTTAATTTTTATTAAACATAAAACAAATTTCTTCCAACCACCGTCGACATTACCGCACATCAACCCCACCAATCTGGCAACACTCTGCCTCAATAAAACCTTCGCAACTATGGCAAACTTCCTGCCGTTTTGTGCTGCACAATTGTTGACTCGGTTGGCGGCATTTGTAATTTTCCGGGTGGAATTTCTGCTCTATTGGCAGCTTTTGCGCTTTTTGCACGTTCGCCCGCCGGCTATAATAACAAAAACGTTTATCGATTTCGCCAGTTTCACTTGGTGCACAGTGTCTGCTGCAACCAGCAACAGCAACAACAACGGCTACAACGAAATTTGAGCGCGCGGCACATCTTTGCCGCATTTCGATCTTCTTAGTTGGCCGTTAGTTTTGCGGTTTTTTTGTTTTCGTTCGTTTTGTGTGATTTTTATTGGAATTGGCTGCGACAGCTCCATGAAAAACGACATTGCCGCGCAATCGCGCATAAGCTGGCCGCCGGCGCGTTCTGTGCACGCGGCCAAAGGCGGCAAAATAGTGCAAGAAGGACACAAAGAAACTTTCTGACGTTATAAATCAAAACTTTCAATTTTCAAGAATTTTCATAGCCAACGTTAAAGTGAAAAGCACATGAAGCCAGAGAGTGAGAAACACACAGAGAGGCTGAGAATCTATGGTGGGGGCAGTTGGTTGAGCGGCGGAAAAAGGGAAAGTGGGCATTGAGTATTAGTGGTGAAAAGCGCAGTCGAAGTGGCAGCACTTGAGCAACAACATTCCAATGTCGAGCGCAACCAACAGAATCAGCCATAAATATCCCCGGAGAGCGGCAGTGCAGCACAAAAAGTACTGCGACTACGTGCAGCACCGACTTTCACGCGCATGAATAATGCGAGATCATGGCCATTAAATTCCCGTGCGGTGTTCATTTTGTTCCGCTTATTTTACGCTATTCTTTTGCTACTTTTTTCGGGCTAATTTTTCTGCTTTCTTTCGCATTGGGTGCAGGGTTTTTTCTTATATACTATAAAATACATATATTTTTTTCAAACAGGACGTGGCAGCGTTGCAACGGCAAAGTTGCTGGCTGACAGTGGAGCACTTGTGGTGGCAACTGCAACAAATACTACAACTACAACAACAACAACCACGCTAGTAGACGCGCCAGACTCCAATAAGGATTCGCTGCTGCCGGACGACGGCGGCTGCAGGCGACGTTTGCTGCGCTTGGGCAATGCATTCTGCGGCCAGGCGGGCGATGATGTGGTCCAGCATCGAGTTGGTTTGTTTCTCGAGTCGGTGCTCTTCTATGTCGGCTCCATATGTCAGCAAGGTGAGGCGACCTCGGCGTGTACACGTGACAATGCGTGTACTTGTGTGTGATTGTGTTGTTTGTGAGTTCATGTTGAGAATTTATGTGTTCATTTCAGGTGTGCAGCACATTTGATTTTTTCATTAATTTTTTGTGCATGTAGTTGCATGTCGATATACAAAATCGATTCCATCAGGCACGGTTTATATCGCTTTTCAAAGAAGGAATCCTGTTTAGCTATGCGAATGGCTTCATTACTTCTAAAACGAGGAGGGGTGTCTATAATATTTCTTTCTTAATAATATATCTCTTTTTTGTATCACTACAATGTTCTCTGAGTGAAGCTGGCAGCTCTAAATTGACCCAAAAATCTACTACTGGAAGTTGATGGTGAAATCTTCTTAAATAATTAAGGACTAATATGATTGTTGAATCGGAGTAATGCAATGTTGCAATAAAGTCTATTGAGTCCTTTTTAGAATTTGCCGCTTAGCCTCATCTTCTATAGAGAGTCAAGTATTTTCCTTGGCTCCACAGTGTTTGGTTCATGTTGCGAAACGTTGTATGAACCCAGCCGGTGGCGCACACATGATTTCATTTTGGGGGGGGCGGGCTTTGCGTAGAATTTTTGAGAACAATACCATTTGAAACCATATTGTTTAACATTAATTTTTGTATTTCCAAAACCCCCCTAAGTGCGCCACTGAACCCAGATTATTTATTTATTTCTTTTTTTATTCATTTATTTATTTAATTATTTATTCATTTATTTATTTATTGATTTATTAATTAATTAATTAATTAATTTTTTTATTTATTTATTAATTAATTCATTTCTTTATTTAATTATTTATTTATTTATTTATTTTTTTATTTATTTATTAATTAATTAATGAATTAATTAATTAATTAATTAATTAATTTATTCATTTATTTATTTATTTGTTTATTTTTTTTTTTATTCCTTTATTTATTTATTTATTTCTTTATTTTTTATTTATTTCTTTATTTATTGATTGATTTATTTATTTATTTATTTGTTTATTTAATTATTCATTTACTTATTTATTTATTTATTTCTTTATTTATTTATTTATTTATTCATTTATTAAATAATTAATTAATTAATTAATTAATTTATGTAAGTATTTATTTATTTATTTATTTATTTATTATTTATTTGTTTATTTATTTATTTATTTATTTATTTATTTATTCGTCTACCGGGCTTAGCCCTCACAGACTCACAGACCATCACAATGTGGACGCTTAGTTCCTCCTCTTCCATGAAAAACCTGCAGTACTGGTTTTCCGTTTGATTTGGCATTACAAATTAGTAAAAGTTATTGCAAATGTTTTTTCAGAAAGCAATGTCAGGTTTTTTTTTTTTTAATAAAAGACTTCAGTGGATACACTTTAAATTTTAATTGATGTATTACATCGTGCGACAGCATTTTTCACACCGAAAAAAATCCATATGTGTGTGAAACTAGATACCAAATATAGTAATACTGCGTACTCAGTTTTTCCTTTCTACATCCTTTGTCCTTTTAAAAGGACTTTAAAATGTTGAAGGGGATAAAAAATAAAAAAATATAAAAAATACTTAACCTCGTTAGAATATGGCGATATGTACATCAAATGAAAGAGGAAATGCTCAAGAATTTAAATAAAATTGATTTTTATCTATTTCTTAAAAACGAAGTTGAAAAAGGTCCTTTGAAAATTTTAATTCTTTATATCCTTGAAAATTTATATGGAATTTTCTTGAAAAGTAACTATGTTAAAACCCAAAATTTCCTTGATCACGTGTCAAAATTTCATTTCTCTAACTTTATTGGTTCGAAAGTTATTAAAAAAAGGCAGAAGCTGCAATTCTAATGAAGTAAAAAAATTCTAATTTTTTTGAGTATCACTATTTTAAATAATAAAAAGTTAAAAAATCAACAAAGCGATTTAAATTAAATCAATTTTTTTTTCAACTCTTGAGCCTTTCCTCTTTCATTTGATATACATATCGCCATATTTAAACGAGGTTAAGTATTTTTTATTTTCTTTATTTTTAGTCTCCTTAAAATTTTGAAGTCCTTTTAAAAGGACAGAGAAGGTAGAAAGGAAAAACAGAGTACGCAGTATTACTATGTTTGGTCTCTAGTTTTACGCACATATGGATTTTTTCCGGTGTGAAACAATTTTTTTTATTTTTTTTATAGAAGTAAGTACAGAAGTTCCACTATTTATTTTTTTTTGTCAGTTCAAAATTTTAAATTTTGTATTTTGTCCTTTCATTTCGTAACAAGGATTCATTCACTTTGAAGCATCATTAGTTTAACTCATCAATCACGCTGCACTCATTGCATCACATCGGTTTTATGAACTTCACTTTGCAACCACCACAACAACAACAACAAAATCAATTAAAGTTGATTCCAATTGCGCAACTGTCGACATTCAATTGGGCGCGACGAAATGCACATTGAGCAGCCAGCAACCGGCCATCAGTCACCAGCCACCGCCAGCATCCGCAAGCTGGCAGCAATTATTGGTTGCTGGCAACGAGTGCGTGGTCGAGTGCAACTGTTTGCGTGATTTGCCCGGTGCACTGCACCGTGTTTAGTTCGCAATGCTGCTAATTACCAGGCAATCGTACGACTGCTGAAATGTTTTCAATTCGCAGCCATTTTGTGCTATGCTCTTCCATTTCCGCTCCGTCCATGGCCGATCACCAATCACCCCACGCCGCGGCACGTCATCAGGTTTGGCATTTTCGACCGGCTTCTTCTCGGGTCGCTGCATTGTTATCACCAGCCTCCTGTTCGCCTTCTCCATTTACCAATTCTACTCGGCGAGCATTGTTGGAACGCTGCTAATGGAGAAGCCGAAGACGATACGCACGCTGCGCGATTTGATACACAGCTCGCTGGAGATTGGCATCGAGGATATTGTCTATAATCGTGATTACTTTCTGGTAAGTACTCCGTGTGTGTGTGTGGCTGGCTGGCTGGCTTGGTTTGCCGCCTGATTGCCGCTGCACGGCAATTTGTAATGTTGCGCTCCAATTGTTGGTGTTGCTGCAGCGCACCAAAGACCCCGACGCGATTGAGTTGTACGCGAAGAAGGTGACCAGCGTACCGACGACGGGCGAGACATTCGGCGAAACGTCGAGCGAGAGTGTGACGGCAGCGTCGCCGCCCATTGCGTTGCCACCGGGCGGCGAGCAGAGCGCCGCCGCCAAAGCGAAGTCGTATCGTGACATATTGCACAGCCACGAGACGGGCGCACACGCCAAGACGAACGAAGCATCCAACTGGTACGATCCGGAATTTGGAATGGCCAAAATCAAGAAGGGAAGTGAGTAGTGCAACCATTATTGCAATGCAAAAGCACAATGAGTCCTTCGCGGTGAAGGCAATCTCGGCACATATGAGTTTTGTTTTTTGTTGGCTTTGCAAATACAAATAAGTTGAAGTTGTTTTTGTCACACCTGCACTCACAGCAGTGCTACTAATCAGCGCCTTAACTAAAGATGCACTAACGGTAAATTTTAGTGTCGGACCGAAGGTGGATTTTCGGCCGAAGCCAAAGCAGAATGTTCGGCATAACTAAAATAATCGGCCGAAAAGCCGAAGCCTAATACTAATAAAATTTTTTTAAGGAAAACCGAAGGTGGATTTTTGGCCGAAGCCGAAGCAGAATATTCGGCATAACTAAAATAATCGGCCAAAAGGTCGAAGCTAAACACTAATAAAATTTTTTTTAAGGAAAACCGAAGGTGGATTTTTGGCCGAAGTCAAAGCAGAATATTCGGCATAACTAAAATAATCGGCCGCAAGGCCGAAGCTAAATACTAATCAAATTTTTTTTTTAAGGAAAAAAATCGTTTCAAATTTAGCCGTTCCTTATTTAGTCATTTATTTGTTCAACTTGGTAAAAAGAACCATAAACAGGCTTAAAGTTCAGTTTTTAACAAATACAAAAAACTTAATTTAATCAACGTAAATGCCTGATTAGAGATAATTTTTGTAATATTAATCGAAAAATTGATGTCCGAAATATAAATAAAACTCTATATTTGAAAAAATACTTCAAAACAGGGCGAAAACCTTCGGCTAAAATATTTCGCTATTTTGGCCAAAGCCAAAGCCAAAGCAGAAAATTTAAAATTGGCCGAATAAGCCAAATACCGAAGCCAAAAACGAATATTCGATTGGACTCTAGTAAATAAGTATAGTCGGAATGTTGAAGAACAGTTAAAGAGATTAATTTAAACTACAGGGTGGCGCAAAAGTTGTCACCTAATGTTCTTTGGTTCTTATTTGTTTATGAATGAATGTATGTATGAATGAATGAACGAATGAATGAATGAATGTATGAATGTATGAATGTATGAATGATTGAATGCATGAAGGAATGAATGAATGAATGAATGAATGAATGAATGAATGAATGATTGAATGATTGAATGATTGAATGATTGAATGATTGAATGTATGAAGGAATGCATGAATGAATGAATGAATGAATGAATGATTGAATGCATGAAGGAATGAATGAATGAATTAATTAATGAATGAATGATTGAATTATTGAATGATTGAATAAATGAATGAATACATATCAAAGCAGATTTTACTTTTGCCGCCATTTGCAAAAGTTATAGCATCTGTCAATAGAGTGATGACTTTTGCGCCACCCTGTATATAAGTTATAGTAGAAAATGTATTGTTGTTGTTATAGATGGTGGGGTCTGGCGTTTTGCTGATGCAACACAATTCTTCTCCTATTGGCCAAAACTGGCCGCTTGTGGACGATTGCTTTCTTTAAACGATCCAATTGATGACAATACAGGACCAAATTAAGAGTTTGCCCGTAGCCTCATAGTAGATGATTCTCTGCCAATCTCATCAAACACACAGCAAGGTCTTCTTGACGCTCAATCTAGGCATGACCAAAGATTGCGCCTGGCTCACAGCAATTCCACCACAACCGCTTTCGAAGTGATCCACTTTTCAAAAGCACTCTCCATTCGCTTCAGAAATGGATCGATTTATAGCGATTCGCAGATGGATATTCGATCCATGAGGTGTTTTTTTGCGTTGACTGGTGTGGCACTAATACAAAGAATTACTTTTTGTATGCAGCCTTATTGCAATGATTCCAAATGGTGTTTTGTGAAGTTTAAGTTTTTTAAGTGATAAGCCTCTGGACAATCGAAACAGTGCTTACATTACCGTCGGATTTGAAGATTTGCATTTTATCAACATTTTGGACAGTTGGCCTTGCAGAATTTAATGCATTCTTGACAACAAAATCACCAGAATGGTTTTGATAAAATCAGTTTCAGGATCAGAGACACTATTCACATTTGCAGTCTATTTTATTGAGAGAATAAAATGTAAAATATGGCGTATTTTCTCTTTGCTAGCGTCCACCTTTGACAATAACAATACTGTCTGAGAAGTTTTTGTTTTTTTGATTCACTTATGTAATCCACTTATAGTTGCAATTTTATAGCCTGCAATACTGATAACTGTGTAAATCCATCTGTTGGAAAAATAATATAATTCTTTTTACTATATTTCTAAAACAAATATAAATATAAAATATAAATAAAGGAATAATTATGATTTGATTGACTAAAAAAAATATTATATACTTAATTTAATAAACACTAACTATTTAATTAAAATACAAAATAAATAATCACAATTTATTTAATATTTCATATAATAATTGCGTCCTCCTGACTTTGAGCTCTTCCTTAAAGTATACGAGTGCGTGTGTGTGTGTGTATACCAAAAATAACAGCAGCTACCTTAATTTTTTTTTTTATTTATTTTTCATTTCATGCCAACACATTCAGCATCGCTTAGCATAACAACTCACAAAGCTGCATCCGTTTTCATGCCATGCGTTCGCTTGCAGAACATTTTTCGGCTGCTCATTAAATAGTAAATTGGGCCAGAGAAATAAGCGGCTCAGTTTACCTTTACTTAACCGTGGGGCATTTAAAGTACAATAACAAAAATATGGCAAATAAGCAAGAATAATACGTTTCGCTTTGACGCTTTTGTTGCCAACACCAACACATATTGGCTGCATATGCAATTACTTACATCCTTGCCGGCTGTAGGTTAGGTGCGAACATACACACACACACACACACATTTGTGCCGAGACAGCTGTACAAGTGAGCTGTATTGCACAGTGGTATAAATGTACATAAGCGCACATAAGTTTTTGGTTTTAAATTCCATTTCGGTGCATAACGTGGCGAACAATTCTCACATACTGGCAACACACACAAGTGTGCGCGAATTTTCTAAACACCAAGCGGACACTGAAAAAAATTGTGTTTGTTTTGGGTAAACGTAGAAGGAAGAAGAAGAACGTGTTTTGAAGCAAAAATTTTTTTGAGTCTTTATGAAAAAAGTTACGTCTGTATCTGTATCAACAAAAATAAAGCACAAATGAAGAAGAAGAATATATCTGCAAGAAAGGACATAATCGAAATGTTTGTGTAAAATGTGTTAAAAAAAGCTGCTGTAAATTAATTTTAATTTTCTTATTTGTTTACTCGAAAATTATAGTAAAAAAATATTTTGTATTTTTTGAAGCTTTATACACGAAGTTACGTTGGTTATCCTTGCGTAGATTTCTATGCATTTGACACATTTATACATTTTCGCGGGAAAAAAATTACATTTATATAGCGTTTCTATGCATGAGAACCAAGCAAAAAAGCAAAAGTTGAGAGAGTTGATTTTTTATAAAACGAAAAAAAATACCATGTATCAGCAAACATATATCACAAAAGCAGAAGAAGAAGAATCCATCTGTAAGAAGGGACTTAATCGAAATTTTTGTGTAAAATGTCTTGAAGAAAAGCCACTGAAAATTTATTTTAAGAATTTTTTTCCTCGAAAATTATAATTTAAAAAAATATTTTGTACTCGTTTCCTTTGAATATTACACTTTAAATGATATATGCCTAGAAATCTACGCAAAGGTAACGAACATATTTTTTTTAGGGGCAGAGGAAGGTTAAAACAGTGATGAGTCATCACTGTTACTCACGAGCTGGTTGGTTGATTGGTTGAGTGGTTGCTGCCACAGCTAGGCAGCGCAATTAGTGCTTTAAGTGCCGTTTTGGCGCTACTTGCAGAACAGAAAAACGGCAATTACTTTCTTTCCAAATCAATTAAAAAACATTAGCTTCTTGAAATTTTCTTCTCGATTGATTTAATTTCAAACTCCAACTTTCAAATGTTCAGCCTCAATTTTCTCTGAACGAAATATTGTTCACAAATCTGTTCGTAATAAATATTTAAGAAATTTTCTAATCTTCCTCTAAAGATTTTTTTTGCAGTGTAAATGCCTTCGGCTGCAACAATTCACACTGGCATCGCCAGGGACTCGGTCCGCAGGCCTGCATGGATCATTGTTATCTCAATTTTCTATTTTCTCACAGCGCTCGAGTGCCGCCCTATGAAATTTGGTATTTTGCTTTAATTTTTCGTAATAATTTTGCACTTTTTGCTCGTCGGCTTATTTCATTGCACAATGGGCACAAGGCTGTGCTTGCTGCAAGATGCTGCAGGACGCGGCGCACAGTGGGGGGAACAGCGGCAGTCGTGTGGCATTTCTATTATCTTTGCTGAAAATGTAAATACGGCCAATTGCATGACGCCAAATGCATTTGTATTAGTTTTGCTTGCTCTGCTCACTTTTCGGTTTTATTAAAACCAGTTTTTGTGGTCCGGTTTTTTGTTTTGGTTCGCTGCAGTCCGAATGTGGCCGATGCCTACAAGCATTAGGCGCACATTTATTATGCTCTTTCTTGCTGCAAAAACACACACACATATGTATACACATGAACATGCACATATGTATGTGTGTGTGTGAGTCGTTCGCTTATGAAGCCAGTAGCTGGTTTCATATTTCCGCTGCTCATTTTTAAGCGTTTCTCTATTATTCCATTTGTTGGCTTTCTTTGCATTGCGTTGGTCTGTTTTACATTTGCATTTACATTTGTTGTTTTTGGTTCTTTTTTTTAAGGATTTGCTTTTCATGTTGATGTGGCAACCGCATATAAAATAATCGCAGATACATTTAACGAGAAGGAAATATGCGATCTAACCGAAATTCAACTCTTTCCGCCACAAAAGATGGTCAGCATTGTGCAGAAGGGATCACCGTTGCGCAAAATCATCACATATGGGTAGGTCAGCGTATGGGTGAGTGAGTGTGTGTGTGTGAGTGGTCATGTGCAAAACAAACATGAATTCCGTTTGAATTTGTATTTGGGTGGCGCCGTTTCCATTAAATGCATAGAAAATTGTCTGCTGGTCGCTCATCACAACTATATAGCACGCGTATGTGTGTGTGTGTGTGTGTTGCTTTCAGCGTACTTGAAAAATGTGCAGTTAACAAATTAGTCGGAAATATTTTGGCAAAAAGTTAAAAAACAACAGGCAAACGAAAAAAATATATAATAGCAAAAGTATTGTAATAAAATACTAATATTTTTCTTAGAGTGCAGCGTATTTTCATGGGGGCGAAAGATTGCAGTGGAATGTAGAGTAAGTTCGGGTAATGTGATATGGTCGGGTAATGTGATATAGGTGCTTATTTCACAAGTGCGTTGACCTTTTTCAAAATTAACCTTTTTAAAACATCATAATAGCTAAAAAACTGGTGCTGAATGATTTGGGATGTGTTTGCGTAAATAGTTTACAATACCCAAACTTATGACAGTAATACTATTTGTATACAGAAATGTTTATATACTTTATTTTATACAATTTGAAGTGGAATATTCTCAAAAAGCGGTTATGGTTAAGTTTTAGATAAAAAAATCCATGAAATCATGTTTCTCGATAAAAATTTGTAACCCTTGGTTTACCCCGTCAGATTGTGATTTTCCAAACAAATGAGAAACACGTCTCTAATTATTTTTGATTTGGAGTATTTTCACCAAGTTTGTAACTAATAGGTCTGTTAAATAACGTATTTTCGGGTATATCACATTACCCGCCACTTTTATCAGACGCCAATATTTGGATTTTGATTTTTAATTAAAAAACTCGTCAACAGTTTATCTTAAAGAGTTAATAATCATAGATATACCTACTAAATAATGCATCAGTGAACAGTTTGAGACCAAAAAAAAGTGTGTTTTAAGGCAAAATGTGTCGGGAATCGCTGAAAAACTAACAGGTATATCACATTACCCGAACTTACTCTAACCAGGGACCGTACCGGTTATGGTTTTTATCAAAAAAGTCAAATTTTAACTGTTATCTTTTAACTTTTATTTTTACCGGCAAAAATAAAAGTTATTTTGTGCCTTCTATCATATCAGGCAAAAATAACTGTTACTTTTGACTTTTATTTTATCGGTCAAAAATAACAGTTATTTTGTGACTTTTATTTTTTCGGTCAAATATATCAGGCAATTTGAATTTTTTCAAAGGCCGTTTGACCGACTAAAAAACTTTTGATACAATTTTTTTCGTCTCAGCATACCACACATTCTGAGCTATAAGACTTGTGCGACGAAAAAAATGGTATCAATAGTTTTTTACTCGGTCAAACGGCCTTTGAAAAAATTCAAATTGCCTGATATATTTGACCGAAAAAATAAAAGTCACAAAATAACTATTATTTTTGACCGATAAAATAAAAGTCAAAAGTAACAGTTATTTCTGCCTGAAATAATAAAAGGCACAAAATAACAGTTAATTTTAACTTTTATAGTAAAAGTCTAAAATTTAAAAGGCGTTTAATATTCGTGAAGCTGAGGCCATTACGATCATAATGGTATATTTGAAAAAGTCTACGAAAATTTTTTCGTTATGCCTTTTTGATTTGAAAATTGTAAAATAACAGTTATTTTCGGTCCCTGACTCTAACCTATTAGAATATTTTTCTGAATATTTTAGTTTCTACTTGAGAAATATTTAGTAGCAGAATTTCCACAATACACTGTGCTTTTGAATTTGTTTTTTCAAAATTTCAGTTTCTTTGAAATGCATTTTTTTTCTGCTTACTTGGCAAATATATAGTAAACAATTTAGCAAAGACAACTTTAGCGGAATGTTATTAAAAAACCAGTCAAACAAGGCCCATAAAATGCATTAAAATGAAATACTAATATTTTTCTCTATGTGCATTTTCACCACAGAACATATTGTAACGAAGGTTAGTTCTGCTGCCTGAATTTACGCCTGCAAATCGTTTCACTGAATTGTGCTCAAAAACAAAACACACTAAAATTCTTTAACGCAGTTCAAAACTAGCAGTCACTTTATTTATAACTGCAGGGCCCCGATAAATATACCCAATAAATCCAGATTCTTCATACAACACTGTATGGGTGGTGCCATGCCTCTTTTATGCAGTGTCAAATCCATTCCTCCAGTCAAAGGGTGCGACCCAGTTTCATTGATGTGCGACTTATACATCCAAAGTTACGCTGAAAATTTGAGGCACAAAAAATTCGCAACGCCTCTTGTCCAACCGCCATAAAGCAGTAGAATGGTACATCTATGGAACGACAGTATGCAAAATTTCAATGCTATCGGACTTATTGTTCTGAAGCAGGGACATAACAGTTATAACGTTTATAGGAAAAAAGTTGGAAAATAACTGTTTCACTGTAACAAATATTTTAATTATTACTTATAATTATTATTTTGAAATAATTATTTTTACATCTATGTATAACTATTATTCGTGACAAATATTTTTTCTGTTGCCTAATAACTGTTATCAGCAAGAAATATTTTTTCCATTGTTCGGTAACGTTTATTTTTTGAAAAATATTTTTTCCGTCATCGCATAACTGTTATGAGAGAAAAATATTTTTTACGTTGCTCGGTAAAGTTTATTTTTGGAAAAATATTTTTTACGTTGCTCGGTAACGTTTATATTTGGAAAAATATTTTTTACGTTGCTCGGTAACGTTTATTTTTGGAAATATATTTTTTCCGTTGCCAGTAACTATTATGAATAGGAAATATTTCTTTTACGTTGACTGATAACTATTATTTTCCAATATATATTTTTTACGTTGAAAATACCGGCACACAAAAGAAAGAGATGTCTGATCGGTGAATGCGACTATAAATTGTCTATGGAATTAGGTTCGCTGATCATGAATTTGATGCCAGACTAACACCATCACCCATCACTTTTGGAAAAATCGCAATCTAAAATCGAATCAATGATTAAATTTTGTATTGTGTGGGTGGTGGGTGCCAGCCCCTTGTCCAGTACCCGTCCCGGTAGAAGGCGTGAGACTTAGGGAAGTCCTTAAATGTGATGGATACCCAACTCTGACATCGAATTTATGATCAGCGAACCTAATTCCATAGAAAATTTATAGTCGCATTCACCGATCAGTCATCTATTTCTTTTGTGTGCCGGCATTTTCAACGTAAAAAATATATATTGCAAAATAATAGTTACCACTCAACGTAAAAAAAATATGTCCCATTCACAATAGTTACTGGCAACGTAAAAAATATTTCTCACAAAATAAACGTTACCGAGCAACGTAAAAAATATTTCTCACAAAATAAACGTTACCGAGCAACGTAAAAAATATTTCTCACAAAATAAACCGAGCAACGTAAAAAATATTTTTCTCTCATAACAGTTATGCGATGACGGAAAAAGTATTTTTCAAAAAATAAACGTTACCGAGCAATGGAAAAAATATTTCTTGCTGATAATAGTTATTAGGCAACAGAAAAAAATATTTGTCACGAATAATAGTTACGAAATGGCGAAAAAAGTATTTTTTCCCTCATAATAGTTATTGTCCAACATTTATAAATATCTCTTAAAAATGGGCAACGTTTTCGAATTTTAAAAAATGCATAACTGTTATTTTGGGTCCCTGTTCTGAAGCTATTCCACTGTACTAAATTTCAATGCTGTCCGACCTATATGTCTGAAGATATTCCATATTAAAAATTTAGGTTGTATGGGAGGTGCCACGCCCACCTGTCGGGTCGTACTCGCACTGTGTGATTTAGCGAGATTTAGTCAAGACGAATATTCCGTGAAAGATTCAGCACAATTGACCGTCTAGTTTTTGAGTTTTAGGATCGTGTGACCAACAAACAAACAAACAGACATTAAAATTAAAAAAAATATATAGATATAGATTATTATAATTATTATTATAATTATTATTAGGCGAAACTAGAGAAGAAATCGTATAAATATTTAACATTTTACGTTGAATTATTTTGAATCTTTTTTTTGCCATAAAAAAGTAAAATCTCCAAAACTCTCAAACATTATGAACCATTTTGTTTGTGTGTATCGTAGACTTTCGAATTGCCATAAACTTATTTACTGAAAAAATGAGCATTAGATATTAAAAGAAAACAACTGAATAGCAAAATTTCTTTAAACCGCCTTAACATTGTCAACCATCTTGTTTGACTGTAGGTGTGTAAAATTTTGAAATGTCAAAAATGTATGCACAACCAAACTAAATACACCTTACACCTACTGTACTTCTTAACTTGTTTTGAAGTAAAAGCAACACCAACAACTTTAGTCAGCTTTTAACACTTCCGTGCGCCCGAAAGTATGCTTTCTTTAGCACAAATTTCTTGGCCACATGAGCAGCTTATGGTGCACGCCACTCGAAGTGCAGCCATATGCAAAAGCAACAAATGTCCAAGCGGCAACAATACCAAAGACGTTCGAGAATAAGTAAGAAGAAGAGGAAGAAGAGGAGAGCGGGCGGAAAAATACGAAATTATTAAATGCAATGCAGCGAAGTGAAATGTATGGCAGCTCAGGGTCCGAAAGGAATGTAACGGCCACAGACGCTGGCAGGGCGACAGGCAGCAAATTTCCCAGAAGAGAAAGGAGAAAGCGTCAGAGAACTATTTCCCCCCTTTCTCTTCGGGGCGTCAGAGAACCGCAGCAAAAATAAGTTAAAAGTTAAAAGCAGCAGCACAGCTTTAAGCGCACAGACGACATGGTGTGTTGAGCAGCGCAGCGCAGTGCGTTGCTGGCAGTCGAGCGACAAGCAGACAAACAGACAGACAGAGAGTCTGCTGCAGCCAGTTCAACACTAGAAAGACAAAGCGCTGGCAAGTGTGCAGCGAGCTGCAACAAATAAATTAAAAAATTATGAACGGAAATTTTAGTGGCGCATCTTAGGGGCTTGCGAGGTAGAATGTGCGGGGCGGGGGTGGGTTGGGGTAAGAACTGCTCATAGCGTGGTGACATGGAATGGCAAAGGCAAAAACTGTGTGTGTGTGTGTGTGTGTGTAGCGCCGCCGGCGAAAGCAAATTTTCATTTAAACGGAAAATATTACGCCGCCAGCACTCAGTGCGACCGACGCCAACGACAGTCACACTGCTGCTTTTGCTTTAAAATGTTAGTGCATGCAGTCTCTGGCGTATAGTGGGCGGTCTGGTGTTGTTGTTGTTGTTGTTTTAATTGTGGTCGTAGTGCGCAGTAACAAATGTGGCAACTGCCAGCGAACTGAAGTTGGTAAATCGGCATTATTTGTTATTTTAAAAACATTTTTACTCAAGCAGTTTCTCTGTTTTTCTGGATTTTTTTTTTAATTTGTTGTGTTTGTGCAATGCTTATTAAAACGCAATTTTGGATTTTGGATTTTCAGTTTTTCAACTAGCTTAGCGAAGGAAATATGCAAAGTACGTTGTAGTTTTAGAAATATGAGACAAACTTAGAGGCGCTGTGAATGGTTTGGCGTAGAATTTGTTGAGCGTCGAAAGGGAAAATATTGGAAACAAAAAATTTCTCTCATGATTTTCATTCGGTTGGTTTGAGTGTCTTCTGAATCAAAACCAATTGGATACAACTTTTATTTGGGCAAATGTCTTCTTAAAAGACAATGACAAGTCTCTGAAAGTAACTAAATTGCTAAATGGATTCAATTAATTTAGCTAAAAGTATTTAGATTTGTAGATGTAGCAGTGAAGTGGACAAGTATGGGGCTTTTGATTCTTTAATCCTAGAAGGGTAACCTTCGCCGATGCGACAAACACCACATACGTTTCTTCAAATTTCTCTTTATTCCCCAATCTGATTGCTTTCTCTTTTCGTGTGATCTCAGTTGGCGATGTGCTTTATTGTTCGAATTATTTACAAACAAATGTACAAGTATAATTAGATAATAAAGTTTGAGTTTGTACGATTTCTAGTTCTTCCAAAAATCGGAGTTGAAAACGACTTCGACGAATCGACGAAAGGCGGTGCTGAGCCCACTGAGATAAGTTAAGACAGTAAAAAAATAAATGAAAAATAACCAAAAAAGAGTCGAGAGTGGGAGATAACATTGAGATAGTTGCAGATGAAGTTATAAAGAGATATTCAAGTTTTAAATAAGAAAAAAGTGGATAACTTGAAGCTGGAATTACAAGTACTTCCTTACTTACAGAACTTTTCAGATCACCGTAGGTCAGAAAACTCAACATAGTGATGGCAGAATTCATCAAAAAATTGTAGGAAATCTGTTTACGCTTTGAAACGTCTCACCAAAATTTTACAATGGTTCGGTCGATGTGAGTGAGTTTAAAACAGTCATTAAATCTTTGTTTTTAAAAGGCCTTTTACCTTTATTTATTTGGGCAACGATGAAAGTTCGACACAAAGACTGCACCGCCCTGACGATAACATCGCTCAAGTTCACCAAATGGTGCTAGACAACCGTCGAGTTAAAATGACAGAGAGATAGCCGAGGCTTTAAATATGTCCAAAGAATGTATTTGTGACATACTGAAGCAAGACTTAGTCATGAGAAAGTTGTCCGCTATTGGACAGATTGTCAATCTATTTGGACAGATTAAAGAGATGGTGGCATCGCTGGTAGACAAGGAGACTATGTAGAAAACAAATTTGGAAACTAAAAGTTGGAAACTATTCAGACCGACCTCGAATGTTTTGATGACATGCCCAGTGATTTCTCTAATGCAAAATCCACTTCAACATAGCAAAAGTTCTATTGGAGACAATGACTGCAAGGTCTGATCCCTTGAAAAATGCTCCCTATACTATTTAAGTAAATGATTTGATTCCGTTACATGAAATTTTATGGTGAGCTTAGATTGGCTAATCGATCTGCAAATTGTGAAGTTGTATATTGTGCAGTCCAAACTGAGATTAACATAACTGATTATGTCCTCTAACACCTCCAAGTTTATTGTGAGCAGTTTTTAGTGTATTTCCAGAGCTTTCAAAGTGCTTTCAAAGGGCCTTAACTCCAATCCCATCCCATCTCATTCCATCTCATTCCATCTCATCACATCAAATCACATCACATCACATCACATCACATAACATCACATCACATCACATCACATCACATCACATCACATCACATCACATCACATCACATCACATCACATCACATCACATC
Source organism: Melieria picta (assembly GCA_964056695.1). Lineage (NCBI taxonomy): Eukaryota > Metazoa > Arthropoda > Insecta > Diptera > Ulidiidae > Melieria > Melieria picta. The sequence continues at coordinate 12,499,044 of OZ057399.1, read as the reverse complement.
ACATCACATCACATCACATCACATCACATCACATCACATCACATCACATCACATCACATCACATCACATCACATCACATAACATAACATCACATCACATCACATCACATCACATCACATCACATCACATCACATCACATCACATCTCATCACATCACATCACATCACATCACATCACATCACATCACATCACATCACATCACATCACATCACATCACTTCACATCACATCACATCACATCACATCACATCACATCACATCACATCACATCACATCACATCACATCACATCACATCACATCACATCACATCACATCACATCACATCACATCACATCACATCACATCACATCACATCACATCACATCACATCACATCACATCACATTACATTACATTACATTACATTACATTACATCTCATCTCATCTCATCTCATCACATCACATCACATCACATCACATCACATCTCATCACATCACATCACATCACATCACATCACATCGCTATTTCTACTTCGCGGTCTCGACCGTTTAGGTCGTCAAATGTTTACTTTTTGTATTTTAATGTTTTTCATTCCTTATTCAACCCTCAAATGAATAAATAAGGTAATCTTTTAATGCTTCACTCATTCTCACAAGTCTTTCTCACAGACCCAGTATAGATTTGCTTTTGGAAGATCATCGTTAGTTTTCTTTCCTGTGACAAAAAAATACGTGCCTCCTTCTGATATCCATTTAGTCCTTATTCCTTTAGTTCTGTGAATAGATTACCACTTTCAGAGTAGATTAGGCTCCTTCATGACCATTGCTTAATGTCTCAACTTTACTGTTTTCGTCACATTTCCATAACTCAAACCTTAAACTAAAATTAAGGAATTCTCAAACGTTTTAAACTGATTGCACCAAATGTTCGTCGTTGAATCAACTGTCAGTATGCTTCAAGTAAACATAGATGAAAATTTACTTTAAATATTTAGTACAACTAACTTTTAAGAAAAGGACTAACAAAATGGTTGCTTTAGTAGCAATTCTACAGATTCCGATATGGAATTTACAGGGAATTTTTGCTTCTTTAATACTTTTTAGAAATGATTAAAGTAGTCTTTTTTATTCTAACAACTTTGCAAATTTAGATATGAATTGAAAAAAAATTTTCTACGTTTTGAAATTTCGAACCGATTTGAGTGTTCGCTCACGTTGGGCGCTTTCTGCTCGTATTTGATTTATTAACAAATTTTAATTTGTCGCACAGCTTTGCTGCTTGCATCATGCATTGGAACACTGAGGTGAAGTAAAAAAATATGCAACAACGCACACTGTGAAATGGAAATTTAATATTTTTTTGGGGGATTTTCTAGGTACATGAGCACAATTTTGATGGTTGCTTCTATTCAAATTCGCATTTGTAGAATTCGTTGCGCTGTTGTGCTGTGCTGTGCGGTTTGGTGTCTATGGCTGCGTGTGTGTGTGTGTGTGGGTGGGTGGGCGGGTGGGTTGCTGGGTGTGTGAAACAAAACCGGTGCTGGGGTCTGAAGTAACGATTAAGAGGCTCTACACGCGTCTGCGTTGTGTTGCCTTGCACTGCAATTCTGCTGCATGGCGGCTATGTGTGGTGTATGTATGAGACTGTGTGTGTGTGTGCGCGCACCTTAATAAGATTTATTATACTCAGTCGTTGGCTTATGGCACGCATTGTTAGCTTGCATGTGTACGTGCAATGCACTGCGGGGAAATCACACAGACATGGCGTGTCATGTGCCTGACAGGGGAACATCATGGCCGAAACAGAGAGCACACACACACATACACACACTTACACGTGCAATGAAATATACATACATAGGTACATGTGAATATGTTGGCGGTTGGTTTTTGGCACAACGTAATGCAGAATTGAATAAAATGAGCGGAATGAATGGCCAAGTGAGCGGAAGCCGAAAGGATACAAAACACACACACTCACATACAAGCCGCGAAACTGAAACAGCAAAATTGCATGTGAGATATGAGCCAGATTTGGTAAATTAATGCGAGTTTAATTGTTTAGCTGCGGTGCGACGCTGCAGCAGAATTTGATATTTGACATTAAATGTTTTATCGTTTTTTCTTGCATAGTTTGCGGCGTGTTACCGAAGTCGGTTTAATGGACTATGAGCGCAAAGTGTGGCACTCGCCGAAGCCGCGTTGCGTCAAGCAAATTCATACCGACGATCTGCGCGTAAGTAGAGCGTGAGCGGCAATTTTAGTTTTTATAAGAGAAGAATGTAAAAAAGATACAAAATAAGTAGAATGTGGTTGAGACGGTCATGGGTTGTAAAAGAGGAGTTGAGAATAGCGGGGTAGAAAAATGTGTATGAGACAGAGAAAGGTTGTAAAAAAGGAATAGAATATAATAAATACAAATACAATGATATTTTGTATAATGAATACAAAAATAAAATAAATAAATAAAAATAAATAAATAGAATAAAAAAAATAATGGAATAAAAAAAAGCAATAAGATAAAGAGAAACAACTTGGATTGAGGTACACGAGGAGTTTGGTGAACATTGAAAGAAAACGTAAGAAGATGAGTAAGATTAAAAAAATAGCAGTAAACAAAAATGATGAAAAAGAAGGAGAAAGACAAACATTAAACATTTTGTGGAACAAAATTTGAGGGAAAATACCTATAAAGAAAACGATGAAATGAAACAATTGAAACGTTGAAACAATTAATTATTCGTAAAATATTAAAATGAAAATTAATGAATAAAATTAGTTAATAGAATGAATTAATAAATAAAAGAAAAAATTTAATTAAGAAAATTATTAAAATTAAAAAAGAATGAGTTCAAATTTTTTTCAATTAATAAATGGGTTCAATTGAGTCAAGCAAGTTGAGGAGAAGAATACGATAAAGTTGCCAAAGGAAATTAAATAATATTCGAAAAAAGCCAGTATTCAAAAAATTGGAAACAATTGAAACAATAGGTTATTCGAAAAATATTAAAATGAAAATTAATGAATAAAATTAGTTAATAGAATGAATTAATAAATAAAAAAAATTAAGTTAAAAAAATTATTAAAATTAAAAAAAAGAATGAGTTCAAATTTTTTGAATGAAAATAAATGAGTTCAATTGAGTCAAGAAAGTTGAGGACAAGAATACGAAAAAGTTGTCAAAGGAAATTAAATAATATTCGAAAAAAGCCAGTAGAATGAAAGTAATAGAGTGTAAAAATAATAATGAAATTTATGAAGAATTCAAGCGAATAAAAGTTAAAAAAGAAAATAAGAAAATGAATGTAAGAGTATTAAAAGAAAGTGAGGAAGCTGAAAAGTTGAATCTGAAAATGCAGTGAAAAAATTAAAAATTATAGGCATCGATGTAAGAGAAATAAAAAAAATGAGATGGTTTTATGAAATATTGAGAAGTTATCTTATAACAAAAAAGTATCAAGTAAAAATATTTAAAAAAATATTATATAAAAGAGTAAGAAAATGTAAAATTACTAATTGAAAATTTGTAGCTGAATGTGAGCTGAGGTAAATAAAATTAGAATGAAAAACATTGCAGCATTTGAGTAGGAAAAGTTAAAAGTAGTGATTGCTTTCGAAAGGAAAAAGGCAAGCAGTCAAAATAACAAAAAGCGAACTGGGAACTTGAGAATGAATGAAAATAGGTAGGAAAGTAAGTGAACAAAAAGACGAAAGAGCAGTAAATTGTGTGCAAAATGACAAGAAACGAAATTATAAAAGTATGACGCAGCAAAAGTAACAAGAGATGATAGTGAAAAAATCATAGTGTATTAAGAAAGCAAGAGAGTAAAGAAAACAGAACACGTATGGAGATGAGATGTCAGAAAAATGCAGCAAAGTTTTATGACAAAGCGACAACGAGTGGAAGATGTCAATGATTTACTAGAAATGCAATCGGCTAAAATTAGAATTAATAATAAATAGTGATGAATAAATTAAGAGAAAAATGGGCAAAAAAATAAAAAGGAATTAAACGCTCATACTTTTCATAGAGTATGAAGAGTATGAGCGAAGAAAGAAAAGAAGAAGAAGTGTAAGAATGAGACAGAGATGGGGAGATGGACGTTCTTAAATTTGTAATACAGGAAGAATGCAATTAATGAGAAAACAACAAAGATGCATGATTTATGGGAAATTTGAGGGAATGAATAAAAAGGAGGGAATAAAATGAAAAAATGAAAAATGAGAAAAAGTGAGAACGATAACAATATAGAGAAGATGCATATTAAAGCGAGAGAAGAGTGGGTATGTAAAAAAGTAGAGGAAAAGGATACAAGTGATGAGATGGTAAGATGGAGTGATAATTGTTGAAAAGTAAAAGCCAGAGATGAGAGGAAGAGGATGGTAGTAGTGAAATTGGTGAAATGGAAGGATGCAGTAATAATTTTAGTTAAATTTGTGTGTAATGAAAAAATATGTAAAATAGTGAAAGAGAGATTTGAACGAGAAATTATCGGGTGCGCCATCTAAATGTGGTCGATGGAAATATTGAATAACTTTGACAGATTTACACCGATTGACGTCGTCGAACACATTTCGGAGAGGTTATTGCATTACAATTTTAACCATGAATCGATTCACGCCCAAAGAACGCGCGGAAATAGTAACAATGTTCATTAAAAAGTATCGCGGTCGTTCTGCGCCTAAAAAGATTTAACGGCACCGGACTTTTTTTTGTGGGGATTTTTAAAAAGCAAAGTGTATGCCAACAAACCAAAGACTTTAGACGAGCTTAAGGACAATATTCGAGCCGAAATCACTGCGATATCATCCGAGATGCTGGCAAATGCCAGAAAAAGAGCTGAATTTTGTATCCGCAATGAAGGTGGTCATCTGATCGACGTTGTTTTTGGAAACTGAATGAAAAAAATTGTAAAGCTTCAAATTTTATAAAAATAAATAGTTTTCCAAAATCGATTGAGAATTGTTCAAGTTATTCAATATTTCCATCGACCACATTTAGATGGCGCACCCGATATAATTTAGAAGAATAAGAGCATCATGAATATAAAACACGGGGTGGAAGAAGAAGATTTTAAAATAGCCAAAATGAAGAAGAAGAAGGGTTGAAAATAGAGAGGCAAAGTAGCCAAAAAGAAAGGTGGAGTCATGAAAGATGAATGAACGAGTTGAAAATAGAGAGACAAATGTAGTTTGAGAGTAGTTTTGAGAAGTGAGAGAGAGATTTGAATGAGAAATTATAATTAGTAAAAATAAGAGTATCGTGAATATAAAACACCGGGTAGAAGAAGAAGATTTTAAAAAAGCCAAAAAGAAGAAGAAGAAGAGTTGAAAATAGAGAGACAAAGGTAGTTTCATTTTAAAATAGCCAAAAAGAAAGGAAAAGTCATGAAAGAAGAATGAACGAGTTGAAATAAGAGAAACATAGATAGTTTCATAAATTCATAGTAATCGTGAGAAAAGAGTAAAACAGTGAAGTTAGAAATTCAAAAATAGAGGCAATAACATGAAAGAGAAAATAACTTTATAAAAACGCATATAAGTGTATAAAGGAAAATATATCTAAACCGAAAATATATATAACCGGCTAAATGTAGTAAAACTGCGTTTTTAGTTTTTCTCTCTGACGTCAGGATTTTTTTTAAAAGGACTTTGAAATTTCAAGGACATGTTTATTTAAAAAAATTATTTTAAAAATTGAACACAGTGTAGAATAACAATACCCATATTTTCTTTCAAATGAAAGAGAAAAATCCTTAGAATCTTAGAAAATTTAATGGTTTGGTGCAAAAGGACGAAGAGGTATTGAAAATGTCTTTTTAAAACTTTTCCTTGAATATCCTTGGACATTTTCAATGGTTTTAAAAAAAAAATATATCTTAAGGACTAATATGTACACTATCAAATCCTTGAATTTCGTCCTTCTAACTTTATTAGTTTAAGATATATAAAATTTAATTTAATCCTGACGTCAAAAAGAAAAAATAAAAACGCGAGTAAATAGATTTTTTGGTGTGTTTTGAAATAAATAAAAAAATAAATAAAACGTTCACAAGACATCAAAATATGCATTAGGAAACAAAAGAATAGTCTACAAAACAAGACTTAAAGAGGACATGTCAAATTCAAAAGTTATCCACATTGTAGTTAAAATTTGTTTGTAAGAATATGCATTCATTTTCATGGTCTTACAGAACTAGAACTTTTTCAACTTTTCCCCCACCTGTTTTTCGCTGCAAAATTTTCCAATAATGCGCTGCGTGTTTTCATCTCTCTTCTTCACAGGTTGACATGCAAACATTCATGTCGGCACTTTTGGTGCTTATCTTTGGCTATGCAGTCAGCTTGCTTGCACTCAGCTTGGAGATTATGCATCATAAATTATGGCAACGCTATGGTGATGACGCAGCGGCGGCATAAACCCCGGACTGACTGGCTGAGTGTCGGCGCGACGCGACGCGATGCCGGCAGTAATGCAGTCATTTCATAGACACGTCAGCACATGGACACATTGTAGGGTAGAAGTTCACACATATACACCCAAACACACACACACACAACTGTTAAGCATACACGCACATACACACACATACACACGACAGAGCTTATTTAGCAGACAATATGGTTAATTGCATATTTTGAGGTGCATTACACGAGCGAAGGCACTGTGATTAGTTGCCGTTAGATGTTGGTGGCGGTTGAAGAATGCTATGCAAGTGGCTGCTGTGTTGCGCCCGAAGATTGTTCCGTCAAAAATGTTGTGCACGCTGGTGAGAATGTTCATTAAGCAGCTAATGCACCTGAAAGTATGCTAAGCATGAAATTTGCGAATGCAGCTGATATGTGGTTTTTTGTAGTGAAAGCAAATAAATATGTTCACGTTGACGTTTAGAGCATAAAACCATGTTTTATTTGTCTTGAAAACAAAGGGGAAGATTTCCGCTGCAAGCAAAACTAGGTTTTAATTGAGTTTGAGGATTCATAAAAAATTATTAAGTGCAGCTGTTAATTATGTCTTTGGCCATTTAAGCCTTTCACCATTGACTTGACCAGCTGAGCACTGAGTGGTTTGCATCAGGGACCGTAACAGTTATAAATTTTATTATAAAAATCAATGTTTAAGAGTTATTTTTTGACTTTTATTTAATCACTCAACAAATACCAATTATTTTTAATTTATATTTTATTGATGACTTAAAAAATAAAAGTAATTGAATGATTTTTTTGATGACTTTTATAAATAAAAGTCACTGAATGATTTTTTGATGACTTAAAAAACAAAAGTCATTGAATGATTTTTTTGATGACTTAAAAAATAAAAGTCATTGAATGATTTTTTTGATTACTTTTATAAATAAAAGTCACTGAATGATTTTTATTGATGACTTAAAAAATAAAAGTAATTGAATGATTTTTATTGATGACTTAAAAAATAAAAGTCATTGAATGATTTTTTTGATGACTTTTATAAATAAAAGTCACTGAATGATTTTTATTGATGACTTAAAAAATAAAAGTCATTGAATGATGTTTTGATTACTTTTATAAATAAAAGTCACTGAATGATTTTTATTGATGACTTTTATATTTAAAAGTCACTGAATGATTTTCATCGATGACTTAAAAAATAAAATTTGCTGACTGATTTTTATTGATTACTTTTATAAAAAAAAGTCACTGGTTGATTTTTATTGATGACTTAAAACATAAAAGTCACTGACTGATTTTTATTCATGACTTTATTGGTGACTTTTTTTTTTTAAAGTCACCAATAATTGTTATCATAGGACAAATAAAATTAAAATCGAAAAAACTGTTATTTGTAGACTAATATGAAAAAAAATAAAAAATAATTGTTATTATAAGATTTTTAAAATATAAATAAAAACTAGTTCTTATTTTTTAATTTTCCCATAAAAATGACAAAAAAAAAGTTTATTGCCAAGTTTGATTCTCGGTGCGAAAAGAAATGTATTGGTAGATTTCATTTTTTGTATGACATTTCCTTCATAGTAATTTTTTCAAATATGGTTTTCACAAATAACGGTTATTTCCGGTCCCTGGTTTGCATAGGTAGCAGAATTGTTGGCTTTTTACATTTGGCCGACTCGCTAATTGGTAGTGACATGTAAAAGAAAAGTAAATGATATATGCATTGTTGTTGCTTTAATACAAATTAAATTGAAATGCCATTTGGTTGACCACGAGTAGGTAATCCTCTGCTCAACACAACAACAACAACAAGAACGCTTGACAGTTAATCAGTAAAAGAATTTATGAGTTGTTACTTTCACTGAATGTCCAGTGTGCGCATTGAAGCGGAATTGAAGTTAAAGTGGCATGCAATACTGTTGCTGTGCATTCAGTGTGGTTGAGTTTGTTAGTGCGTGTATGTTTGAGTGTGTGTGTGCGGTAGGCAGGAAATTTAAAATGTGAATTAAATTTAAATATTTAAAAAAACCATTACCGCACACAAATTAACATGTCAGCACATGTGCACAGATAAAGTACAATGCAAATGAACACGTATCTCGCACTCACACACACACACACACAGACAGAAACCAATACAAACATGTAGACATATGTAGGCACAAACACCTCGTCGGTGGCAGCTGCTGTGCACTGAGCCATGTACGAGAGAACGAGGGGAGCCCCGGAGTACCAAATGGTTGGTGGGGGATGAAGGACGGACGAGCCGAGAGCAGAGCCAGCAGTGACAATGCACGCACAGCAAAAATATCAACAACTACGACATGAATAACAACACGAATTGAAATTGGTGTTAAATGACAATGTCGTTGTTGTTGTTGTTGTTATAATTTATTTTTTTTTGGACAGCTTGCTGCTGTTGTTGCATGCTGTCACCATTCATTTGCCGGTAGCAGATTTCTGACTTGTCATTTTAATTTTCATTTTGCGTGCAAGGCGTCTGGCAAACAATATGAAGCGAAAACAATCTGAACTATGAAGCGAAACGAAACTAAAGAAAGTACAATGAATTGCAGCAAAGCAAATATGAAAATGATCTGGCCAGCACGAAATTGCCTTTTGCATAACAAACAAGCAACAGTCCGGTCGGGCAGTCGTAGTCGAGCCATTGTTGCCAGTCAGCCGCACACACATTTCTTCAACGCACCGGAATTTCAGCATTCAAAGTGGGGAAAAAATTGTGTTTGGCAAAGTACAAGCAGAGAGTACGAGATATATTTAGTTTTTCTTTGTGGATATTGTAGGGTTGCCAGATGTTATTCGAAAGAAGTGAATGTGCATTAAACAATGAGAACAATTTAAATTAAATGTTTAGCTTTTTAACACTAGAATGCCCGACAATCTGACATACCTAAAATGCCCATATGTAGTCATTTTAACTACATTATTATTTACTGACGTTTTTTTAATTTTATTGGTTTTTAAGTAGCAAATATGAATAAATGTACACGAGATTAAACTAAAATAAGCATTTAGTTTTTATTTTTTTACGGTTTACAAAGTAAATTCATTTAAATTTAATATGCGTACTTAAATAGCGCACATAAATGGGATAAAATGGAATGCAATTTGGAATTTGGAATTTTTGAATTGAATTTGAATTAAAAAACTTGGGAATTGTCACAGCCTACTATGATATTTTTTTTTTTATATTTGCAATTATATAAAATTTTCATATTTCGCAATTGAAGATGCATATTTGTCTATTTATCAGTAAGATTTGCTGAAAATTTTATATAGGTAGTCAAAATGACTACCGTTGGGCATTTAAGGTAAATTTTGCAAAATTGGGGTAAACAATTTTTTTACAATATTTTTAATTTATTTATTCCATTTAGCTTTAAAAATTAAAAAAAGTCACATAAGATATAACAAGCTGGAATAACAAAAGTTATTTATAATAAAAGACGTCAATGTAGTCAAACAAATTGAAATTGAAATTGAAAATGACTACCTTGGGCATTCTAGTGTTAAGTCAAATGCACTGAGAGCGCTGAGGCCCTCTGAGGCTTTGAGCAGAAGCAAGTAATGTACAGAAGGGAGCGATGTTGATATTTTTCCTATAAAACAGATTTTTGTGATATCTGTCCTGTGTATGAATATTGACAGACGTTGAGACAATACATTGAGTACTCCTGGCGTGTACAACTTCTTTGATAGTCTAGGGGGGTCTAGCCGTTAAAACTATTTTCAGTCTACTAATCTTTGTGAGAAGTTCAAGTTAGTTCAATGAGTGAGCGGTCTTATGGACCTTCATGGCCAACGTGGACTCTTCTTTGGGGCAACCACTCCTACCTACCTCGCTCATAGTAAGAAGAGGCGCAGGGAGAGGAGGAACAAATGGCCCACTGTGACCCAGGAGCGAGCATGGCTGGCTGAAAGTGACTACTGATGGACGAAACTTATGCTGTTCTGTCATCTCTTGTAAATGCTCACACATTCTTTTGTCACTATGCAGAAGGGATTGCAGGCAGTTGGTCGGGTTGATGATGGGCAATTTTCTGTGGGAAAAGCACATGGAAATCTTACAGTACACTATGTGCTGTCTATAGAGGGGATGATGAGACAGCGGACCACTTTTTGTGTGTCTACGCCGCGTACGCCTGAATTAGGTTTGAGACATTTGGCACCGATGGACAGCGATTCGTTCCATAGACAAAATTCCAAAAATTGATAGTCTCAGAAATTAACGATTTTGATGCAATTTCAAAGGTAAACTCCAACTAAGAAAACCCCAAAAATCTGTGCAAAAAATTAATAAGTGTCTGCAAAAGCGGCTCAAAGTTGAAACTTTTTTCACAAAAACATCTAAACACATGTTTTATGTTTTTTAGTCTATTGAGTAAAAATAATTGTAAAAGTACATGGTTCCAAAGAAGTTGCTAAAACTTTCAACATAGATTAAGAAATGATGTGGCCATTTTCGCTTTTAATGCTTTCTCAAAATTTGCAAAGCTGAAGCTTTTACTTCACTTTTAATTTAACATATTTTTCTAAATTAAAAATCTGCAAATTGGCAAAACTTAGAGGAGAATATCTTAAAAGTATGTGAAAGTATGTTCCTGGATTTTTTTTATTTTAAGAAGCATTCTTTCTTTGTCAGATAATGTAATTAGATCCCCGATATCTTCCGATCTCAGAAAATAATTTAATTTAAAAAAATTAAAAAAACTGCACAAATGCAAACAATGTTGACGTTACCGATTAAATGCAAAATCTGAAAAATTTAGCCAACACACTCGTTGCTATAGCTGACCAAAAATGACGAAAATTGCAAATTCAAAATGGAGATTTCAATTCAGCAGACAATGATTAACTAGTATACCAAATTTTATGAAGCACGAACCACTCCTTTTAATTTTGTCCCGCGGTTGTATGGAATCGAATCACTGGGCGATGTGTTGAGAAGCGACCACCTTGGCTCTTTGGTACCCCAGGATCTATTCATTTCGTTTTTTCCGGAGGTCGTTTAGATTCAAAACACATTTACAGGGAACAACAAGTCGTAGTACATTGGACATATGTAATGTGTCATTGCTGCGCTTGCTAAATTGTTTCGACAAGTGAAAAAAGGGGAGGCGTAAGAAAACCGATCGGGGCACCTGGCGGCATTATGGCCCTCCATGTCCTTGAAAAAAAAACCGATTTGAACCGTCTTTAAGTCGGACCTGTACGAGGGTTGCCTTTTATGTTTCGGGATTTGGCAACTCTGGTGGTGCAATCTGGAAACTGACAGCTGTATCGTAAAGTTGGACATTTTTGAGGTTATAAGTACTCAGAACATTTTGACATACGAGCGCTATTTATATTATTTACAGTGAGTTGAAAAATTCATCTCGGCCCAAAAATGGAATTAAATCGTGAACATTTTCGTGCGATTATTTTTTACAACTTTCGACGTGGATTAACTCAGCAACAGTGCATAGATGAACTTAATTTAATTTTTGGTGATGAAGCTCCATCAAGGACCAATGTTTATCGATGGTATGGTGAATTCAATCGTGGTCGTAGTTCACTCCAAGACGAATTTCGTGAAGGTCGTCCAAAATCAGTTGTTCTTCCGAAAACCATTGATGCTGTGCGCGAACTGATATTGCAAGATCGTCATGTGACCTATCGAGATTGTGATGTGACCTAAGAGATTGAGATAACTTTAGGCATTAGTGGGACCAGCGTTCATTCAATATTGCATGAACATTTTACTGTAAAAAAAATTTGTTCGCGTTGGATCCCACACAATTTGTCAACTGCTCAAAAAAAGACTCGTGTCGATTGAATTTTTCAACTCACTGTAAATAATATAAATAGCGCTCGTATGTCAAAATGTTCTGAGTATTTATAACCTCAAAAATGTCCAACTTTACGATACAGCTGTCAGTTTCCAGATTGCACCACCAGAGTTGCCAAATCCCGAAACATAAAAGGCAACCCTCGTATTAGACAGCTCGTTGGAGTCATCACTGGACAATGATTACACAGCACAACAAAAAACACTTTTTTTCTGTTGCATGGAGTTTTTCTACTGTTTCTTACTAATTTGGGTGCACTGATTTCGAATCTATCCTCAGATTTTTTCTAGCAGCTCTAGTTTGTGAGATATAGGTACCATGTCATTTTTTCAGTTTTTCCTCTACTTTTTCCATATTTCTGATCGTAATTTCTAAACCAAAAAACCGATTGACATGATTTTCACCTTATCGCATTAACAACATCGCACGGCTTCTTTTTCGATGCAAATAATTTTTATAAGTTTTAAAATGCCGCGGTAATTGGACCTCAAAGTCGGAAAAAATTGAATTTTAAGGCGTTTTCTTTGATGGTCAAAAACATACACATTTTTGTAAATCAATTAACGAGTTAGGTGTATAATGAAAGCCGACACATCAAGCAATACAACACAGCCAAATTATTTGGCGGAATACACATTCGCATCGAAATAATAGCAAAAATGTACCATAGTCATTTTCAGTCTTTTTCCTTAAAAAATTAGGGGCCTCAAAATATGCTCTTTTATATGTTCCATTTATAGTATGAAATACAAGCAAAAAACAAAAATATTTTGAATTGCTCGAAACAAAAAAAATTAAAAACCTTGCATATTTTGAGGCTCCTAATTTTTTTAAGGAAAAAGACTGAAAATGACTATGGCACATTTTTGCTAATAATTCGATGCGAATGTGTATTCCGCCAAATAATTTGGCTATGTTGTATTGCTTGATGTTTCTTCTTCAGATATTCATATACTTCGTAACTGGATTTATGAAACATCTGTTCGATTTTCGCCATCAGAAAAAACGCCTTGAAATACCATATTTTCCCACTTTGAAACCTTATTACAACGCCAATTTAGAGCGCATAAAATTGATTAATATAAGAAAAGAACGCGTGAGATGTTGTAAGTGCAACTATATAAAAGTCATGTCGATAGGATTATTGGTTCAGAAATTACAGTCGAAAACGAGAAAAAAACCGAGGAAAATTCGAAAAAGTGACACGCCCATTTTTTGCGAAAACTAGAGCTGTTGCATAAAAACGGAATATGGTTTTGAAAACAGCGTGGAAAAACGATTCAGATTCATGTAAAAAACTCCATGCAACAGACATGCTGTTGTGCAGTGTTATTTATTTTAATTCTATTAAAATTATTAAAGGGGCAAAAACAAATTGAGTCAAGGTGTTGCATGGAGAAACTTGAAACAGTAGTGGACTTTTTGATTTCAAAATTGATAACAAATATTTCAAATAAAAAGTAGCTAATTGAATTCATATATTTCAGTTCTTAAAAAAAAATTAAAATCTGACTATGCCATCGGCTCAAATGTTTTCCTTTATTTTCAAATCTGTTGCTCACTAAAGCCAACTTAACAACTTGGTAACTCTAGAAGGGAAACAGTTACGTGCAGATACTTCATTGCTTTCGGCATAGTTGCGGCCAAGTCATGTTGTACACATAAAAATTCCATCTTTAGTCGAGCTCGACTGTTTGTTGCTCAGAAGTTGTCTGTGAGATGCAAGTTTTGCCGCTGTAAGGTCGGAAATATTTACAAGGAAATTTGTTATATTTCTGCTAAGCAAACACGACAGACATCGACACACCATCCGTTGTGTATCGTTGATGGTTGGTGCAATTTATTTGACTTGTTGCCGTTGCAATTTGCCAATTTTTTTGTTTACTTAAATTTACAACTACAATTCACTGGCTGCAGCACAGTTGGAGATCATCAAGGCGACGAAATGCGACATGAGTAACTGGACAACGGCAGCCAACTGTTGTTGTATGAACTGTCAAACTTTAATAAAGTTTATCAGCACTTTAAGTGCGGTCTTTGTTAAATCTGGTTGTGTATTTTGAGACTTTGAACATTTTAGTACTCATAAAAATGACATAAAAGTCTTACAGGGGAACATAAGCTTTGCTGTCTTTCTTGTTGTGTGTGTGTGTGATCTTGTAACTAGGAAATTAATCGAAAAGTTTATCTTTTTTTCTTAAATTTTTCTTTAATCTTTCTTATATCTTAAATGAATTGAGCACACTTTACGCATATGAAGCATTGGTCGTGAGAGTGTTAAATAATCCCCAACCCCATTGAAAACTTTTCCCTTTTTTTCTTTAATTTTTCTTGAATTTTTTTAATCTTTCTTACATCTCAAATGAATTGAACACACTTTACGCATATGAAGCATTGGTCGTGAGAGTGTTAAATAATCCCCAACACAATTGAAAAGTTTTCCCTTTCTTTTTTCTTTAATCTTTCTTATATCTTAAATGAATTGAGCACACTTTACGCATATGAAGCATTGGTCGTGAGAGTGTTAAATAATCCCCAACCCCATTGAATACTTTTCCCTTTTTTTTCTTTAATTTTTCTTGAATTTTTTTAATCTTTCTTACATCTCAAATGAATTGAGCACACTTTACGCATATGAAGCATTGGTCGTGAGAGTGTTAAATAATTCCCAACACAATTGAAAAGTTTTCCCTTTCTTTTTTTCTTTAATTTTTCTTTAATCTTTCTTATATCTTAAATGAATTGAGCACACTTTACGCATATGAAGCATTGGTCGTGAGAGTGTTAAATAATCCCCAACCCCATTGAAAACTTTTCCCTTTTTTTTCTTTAATTTTTCTTGAATTTTTTTAATCTTTCTTACATCTCAAATGAATTGAGCACACTTTACGCATATGAAGCATTGGTCGTGAGAGTGTTAAATAATCCCCAACACCATTGAAAGCATAATTTTTATGCAGCTATAATAAATATGTTTAAGTTAAAGAAAATAGCAACGTCACATTTCATTCACTGAATCATTGAATCATTGAATCATCAACAAACAAACAAAGGACACTTACTGCGCCCCCCGTTCCCTCCTGTGGCGCCTTCTGTACTTTACTATGTTTGCTTGCGTGCAAGCAGTGCGGCCGTTGCAAAGAAAATACCACATGGGTGTGACCAGCGGGCAGGCACAACAACAAAAACAACAAAATCAGTAGAGCAGCTGCAATGTGTTATTTTTGCACACAGGCAACTTCAAGTGTTTGTATGTATGTATGTATGAATGTATGTATGTATGTTTGTATGTATGTATGTATGTATGAATGTATGTATGAATGTATGTATGCATGTTTGTATGTATGTAGAATACTGTGTTTGCCAGCGGCCGCTGGTGCATTGCTTGGGCAACAATTAATTGTTTACTTGGGTGTTGATTGCAATTTGTGTTGCAATAACCGCTGCAGGTGTGGGCGTTGACCGAGCATGCAGCGCCCGAGATCGCATCGCGTCGACAAGTCGACGAGGGCGCGGCAACATGCTGTCAGCGCCCTAATAAATATTTCTTTTAGCAGCTTAGCATGAAGCTGGTTAATTGCCAGCCAACGCAAAATGGTTAATTTATGATTTTATATGCTTTTGATTATCGTCAGGCAAACTATGCAATCGAGTTGGTGGTAGTTTTTATGTTCGATTACGAGTCAGAGGGTTGAGGGTTTGAATGGTGATTTAATTAAAAAAAATTGATCATATATATAAAGAACATTTTCTTGCTGCAGATGTCCTCTGAGAAGCTAATGAAAAATTTATGATAGTCAGAAAAAATTTTAGAATTGCATGATGAGGTTATTAAAGCTTATGTGAGTCAAATAAATCCCCCGAATAGCATAAAAAAGATCCAAAACTTCCGTTTGAGATCTAAAAAACTATAGGTCCCTGATTTTTATGTACATTCTTTACAAAGCACAGCGCGAAACATCAGAAAGAGTTCGTTTCTTATTCAAATCGCATAGTTATGAATGAGGTTCCCAGCGATATTTTTCTAGATTAAAAAAGGTTAAGGTTTGTTTACGAAAAGAATATAAAAAAACATGAACTGATGAGCTGTAAAACATGACAATTCAAACGAAAAGTCATTTATGGTATTCACAGTTTGCGGGAAAATTGATTTCGGGCAACTTTCCCTAAAAAATAACGATCTAACTGTGAGCACTCCATTGTATATCTTTCAAACAATTGTGGAAAAATTTTCAAAATAAAAATGCCTCGCTCGAATGGCAAACAAACGTTGAACATCAAATGAAGAAATCGTCCCGATAGTGGCATAAAGTACTCAAAATAATTCGCTCCGGAGATTGTGTGAAAAATTCATTTGACTTTGTTTTTTGACTATTTCAATAAACATGCTCGAAAGTGCGGCAAATTTTGAAACTACCGGTATCTCTGTTTTTCATACAAAACAAAAACAATTGAGATACCATATTGGAAAATTCGGGAAAATTGCCAGGTGGGAAATTTAACATGCTAGATACCGCTGAACTGTGAACACCATAATTATTGACGTACTTTTTACTTTTTTGAAAATCAAAATTTAAAGGGGTAGACAAAGGGTTACAAGTTTGTGAGAGTTTGCGAAACACAATTTTTTTGGGCCTTTTAACATCAAACTTGCTGGAAAAACTTGAAATAAATAATAACTTTTAATGTGGTTTTTACTTTTTTGAATGTTGAAATTTAAAGGAATAAGAAAGAGTTTAAAGTTTGGGAGAATTCGAAAAACATGATCATTTTGGACCTTTTGACTTCAAACTTGCTGAAAATACTTTAAACGAAAAATAATTTTTAACCGAATTTTTCACTTTTTCAAACAAAAATTTTAACGGGGCAAACAATGGGTCAAGGTTGGTATAAGGGAAGACTATGAAAAAAACATGAATCAATGAGCCTATTGACTTCAAAAGTAGTGAAAACACTTGAAACAAAAAGTAATTATAGATGTAGTTTTTACTTTTTGGAATGTTAAAATTTAAAGGGGTAAGAAAGAATTTGGGAGAGTTTGAGAAACAACATTTTTTGCCTTTTGACTTCAAACTTGCTGAAAATACTTTATATGAAAAATAATTTTTAACCGAATTTTTCAGTTTTTTGAAAAATAAGTTTGAACAGGGTCAACAATGGGTTAAGCTTCGTATATGGGAAGACTATGATAAAACATGAACTGACTTCAAAATTGGTTAAAACCTTCGAAATAAAAAATTAAAATAGATGTGTGTTTTACTGTTTTGAAAATTAAAATTCAAAGTTGTAAACAAAGGGTTACAAGTTTGGAAGAATTTGAAAAACAAGATTTTTTGGGCCTTTTGACTTCAAACTTTCTGAAAATACTTTAAACGAAAAATAATTTTAACCGAATTTTTCAAATTCAAATTTTTCAAAAAACCAATTTTAACGGGGTAAACAATGGGTTAAGGTTTTTAGAAGGGAAAACTATAAAAAAACATGAACCGATGGTCCTATTGACTTCAAAATTGGTGGAAGCACTCAAAAGAAAAAATAATTATAAATGCGGTTTTTTGAAAATTAAAATTTAAAGTGGTAAACAAAGGGTTACAAGTTTGAAAGAGTTTGCGAAACAAGATTTTTTGGGCTTTTCGACTTCAAACTTGGTGAAAGTACTTAACCCTCAATCGCCCACCCTGAGTCCAGGGGACTCACTACGAACTTTAATAAGTTGGTACAGGTTGTGTTTTTGTGTTTCGGTGTCCAACTTTCGTATACCTTCGTACAGGGTCGCACAGAACGCGAAGACGATCGGAAGTTAGCGCACTACAATTACAAGGCTGAGTTTTGGCATGGAGTGAGTCCCAGGGACTCAGGGTGGTGTTTTGTGTTACAAAAATTGTACCTGTAAATTTTTTTAAAATCGCGTTAATTTAAATTTAGGATGCCAAAATGGCTGCGAAAAGTTGAAGAATTGAGAGTGTTAATCCTTTGAGAAGTTTTGCTACTAACAATTTGCCTTAGTTGTGCACAACATATGAAATTCAACCTGCTGCACGTTTTCTTATTTTATATAATGAAGTATGACTTCAAGTTTTTTTTCTGAGTAGTTATTTTGTTTTTAAGTTATTTATGTAAAAATAATTGTTTTTGTTAATTTATTTATATAATTTATTTTTATAAAATGTTTAGTGTATGTTTTTTAGAGTATTTTTTTTCTGTCAATTAAAAGGTGAATTTTTATTTGAGTTATGTAAAGATATGGAATGAAATCTGTAACGAGAGGTCTTAATGTGGCCTACAAAAAAATAAAAAACCATAAAAATTTATTAGAGATTGCATTATTTCTAGTGTCCGACCGAAACCACTTTTTTGGGCCGAAACCGAAACCGAGTTTCGGTTTTTTTTTTAATATTCGGCCGAAACCGAACCGAAACCTTCTAGTTAAAATAAAAATCACCATATCAAGCATTATTTTTCAACAAACGAATTTTACATTAAGTAAATAAAGAACAAACATAACATAAATAAATAAATACTTATTAATAAAAACAATTTATTCATATTTTAAAAACATAAACATGAAAAAATCACCCTTTCATACCTTACTCCCTAATATTCAAAATTAAATAATTTAATATTATATGCTAAAAAAAAAGTTTATTTACATTGGGGGCATCCAAATTACTCCTCCTTTCACTATATATCTGCTACACAATAAAATGTAAAAAAATTTTGTAGAAAGTTTCGGTTTCGGCTTTTCGGCCATTTTTTGGCCGAAACTGAAACCGAAACCGAAACCACTTATTTGGGCCGAAACCGAAACCGAATATTCGGTCGGACACTAATTATTTCGTAAACAAAAAATGTGAGTCCCGGGGACTCAGGGTGGGTAGATACGTGATTTTTATAGGGGTGGGTGATTGAGGGTTAACATGTGAAATAATTCGATATGAGATTTTTAATTTTCCTAAAATCAAAATGTAACTGGGTTAGCGACGGGTTAAAAATTTGTATGGAGAAATTAAAAAAACAAGAATTAATGGACCTATTGAGTTTAAACTTGGTGAAAATATTTTTAGTGAGAAACAATGGGACACATGTTTTTCATTTTGTTAAGATTCAAATAAAATCAAATGAAAATCTAACAAAGTCAGCAACGGGTTAAAAGTTTGTATGGAGAAATTAAAAAAAAAAACATGAATTAATGGGCCTATCGATTTTAAACTTGGTAAGAAATATATTATTTTTATTATTTTTTTTATTTTATTTTATTTTTTTATTAGGTAATATTTTTTATTTTAGTTGAAAATCAAATCAAATCAAATGAAAATCTAACAAAGTCAGCAATGGGTTAAAAGTTTGATTGAATAAACAAGATTTTTGGGGCCTTTTGACTTCCAACTTGGTGAAAGCATATCATGTGTGTTTTTAATTTTTTATCTGACGGTATCAACGATGGGTTGTATGGAGAAAATGTAGAATTTAGAATTAATTTTTTATATAGTCAAAATCGTTATAAAATATTTTATGTTATCGCACAGTTAAGAGGGTACGGTTTTGCAATTAACCTTACAACTACAGCATTGTGAATTTACAATAATTTACAGAGGTAAAATTAGCAATGGAGAAACTGTAAAAACTTGAATTAATGGGCCTTTTGACTTCAAGCCCCAAATGAAAAATAATACGACATGTGTTTTTAATTTTTTTGAAAATTAATATCTGACGGGATCAACCGGTGGGGTTAAGAGTTTGTATGAAGAAACATGATTGACCTTTTGACCTCAAATATTGAAGCCTATTGACTTCAAATATAATAAAAGCACTTCATATGAGAAATAATTAAATAAGTAGTAGGGTTAACAAAAGCGCGATTTATTGAGTCCATTGACTTCAGACTTGCTTGCAAAGCCGTCGGGCACTGCTAGTCTATGCAATAAAACTGATACTCAGCGATTTTAGTTCACACAGAAAGTTGATGGATTAAGTTGTTATGCCAAAATAATTTTGATTTGCTGAATATTTATAGTGCACCCTGTAAGCATGCCGCTCATTGCCACATTTCAGCGCACATATGTTGAGCAAAATGACAACAGCTTCTGGGGAATTGATGCAGCCGCTTCATAGTTAAACGGCGCCAACATGTACGCCAGCCGCACGTGCAACTAACACGGAGGGGAGGGCGGGGGGGGGGGGGAAACTGTAACTGTGTGAGTGAATTGCAGCTTCTTGGAGGTGGTGTGCGCTACGGTGGCAGCCATACGGCGGGCGTATCATTTCTCAACTTACAGCCAGACATTCATCTTGAAATACGAGCGCGCGAATGAAGACGCACGCACGAACGTGCCGCAAACACACACACACACACACACAGACAACAGTTTCGGCATGCCACCCGCATGTGTGTGTGAAGCAAAGGCGACTATTAGACCGAAGAAAGATGAAGAAGAACAAGATGGAGAAGTTGCTTGTAGCCGTGCAAACATCTTACAACGCTTACAAAAGTTCCTTTTAATGCGATAATTTATTATACGCACGTACAAACAGACAGACAGACACACACACACATACATGAACATAGTATGCATGCAGGTATCACCTACGCATGCTCGTAAATATGCGCAAGTGCCAACATACCAACGCCAACAAAGCAAGGAAAAACAACAACTATGGTAACAAAAAAAACAAAAAAATTATATAAAAAACAAAAACCCAATCGAAAAGGATCGCAGAAAGAGTTCTCGTACTGGCTGTCGCCATGTGTTGAAGTGTTCTGCGCCCGCACCACCGCAGACACACTAACACATAAACACGCCGATACCCACACACAAACACACACACACAGACATGCGTGCACTTTTATTTGCCCTGCGTCACGTGGCGCATTTTGCAAGCTTGAGCAAATGTTAAGCTCAAGATTTATTGAGATACTTTGGATGTTAGTAGTGATGTTATTTCAGGTACATATTCACACACACACACACACACACATATATCTACATGCATATCAAGATTGCCTCCTACACGTAGCATTGCCTGCTGACTGACTGCAGTTGGCGTAAGCGATTTGCACGCTTTCGGCATGGAGAATCGTCGTAATCGAGGCGGGGGTGAGGGGCGCACAAGTGTGAGAAGTGCGCAGACATGTTAAAAATATTAAAATAATGAAATGTAACAAATGAGTGCGTTCAAATGCACGAGCGCCAAATGCGAATGCGAATGTGTCTGCTTGCTGTAAGCGGAGTGAGAGTGTCAAGTGGATGGAGAGGGGAATGGGAATGGGAATGCTTGATGCCTGGGTGGCTGCAGTTGGCTTAACGGCGCTGCTTGTGGCTATAAGTTGATGTCTAAAAGAAATCAACCTTTGTGATTGTATGTCCATAAAGGTTAACTAAGTGTAAGAGTGCATATTCTGAACCGCAAAATTGCTAACGTTAAAACTTTAACTTTCACATTATATCGTTGAGAGTTGGTTAAACTGGTTGAAAATGGTTAAGAGATAATCTTTTCACAAAACTAATGAGCTCCTTGACTCATGTCCTTTATTACTGGATCAGCATCCAAAGACTTTCTGTGCTAAAATAAATAAAAATAAATTTAATACACTGACGAGAGGTGTATACAGGATCTGTATGGGGCATTTCACGTCAAGCGGACAACCCAAAAAAAAAAGAATTTTTTTTTATATTCTGGTCAGTTATACTTCTAGTAGACGTGGATGTGTACACCCAATTTTTTTTTCGTATGATGTTTTTTTTGCTGAGTTATGAGCTTTTAAAAATTCACTAAGAATAAAGCCGTGAATTTTTGGATGCTTTATCTGTATCAATTAATTTGTAAAAAAAAACTAAAAAGTATTGTTTCTGATAGTAAAAAAGTTGTAGTTTTTTTGTTTTTGTCGAATTATACATTTTAATTTTTTTTTACGTATAGTAAACCGGAAGTGAAAATTTCAAATCGATGTTTGAGTAACTTCGACACTTTTTTTTTAATTCTTTTAACTTAAATTAAAGCTTCAAATGTAATAATTCTCCACAAAAAAAAATTATAACGTGATCTCCAACCGTTTACGACTTAGAGCACATACAGTACATACACATAGCTGAAAATAATGGATTTTATGTAATTTTGGGTAAAAATTGGGTGTACACATCCACGTCTACTAGAAGTATAACTGACCAGAATATAAACAAAATTCATGACCTCACTTTTTTTGGGTTGTCCGCTTGACGTGAAATGCCCCGTATATAACTTTTAAATTCAATATCATTTGAAACCATATTTTCCTACCACAATTTTTTTGGCAAATTGATATTTGAAAAATTAAGTCCCAAAAACCTCTTTGCATGCGGAAAAACTCACAAACGGAACTTTGACTGGCGTCGCTAAGGACCCAATAGTCAGTCGGTATATTACTTTTATAAGGAGTAGTGAAAGGAAATTCACTATTTTTGCAAGAAATTCAAGGCTTTATTTAGCATAGTTGGAATGATTCGATTTGAGCCAAAAAAAAGGCATCGCTTTGTTAGATAATTGGATGCCATTTTGAAGGTGAAATTGTGCCTCTCTCATATAAACTATAAAGAACTGGGAGGGTTGACGTTCGCAAGTTTTTCAAATCATGATAGAGAATGCATGAGAGTCTCCCAACTAAACGTTCAGTGCTTCTGGCGAGTCACTATTGGTGTGAGTGGGCTGGCGTTGTCCAGATGCAGCATAATTGCTCTTCTATTGGCCTAAGCTGATCGCTTGTGGAGGATTGCTTTCTTAAAATAATCCAATTGTTGACAATACAGGACCAAATCAAGAGTTTGCCCGTAGCCTCGTAATAGATGATTCTCTGCCAATCTCATCTCAACACACAGCAAAGCCTTCTTGGCGATCAATCCTGGCTTGACCACCATTTGTAACGGTTCACCGCTTGATGTTGTCGTAATTGATCCACTTTTCAACATCAGTTCACATTCGCTGCAGAAATGTGTAGATTTTGTTGCAATTCAGCAGCAATTCGCAGTTGGAAATTCGACCCAAGCGGGTTTTTTACGAGTATTTTATTATTATTTTTTATTTATTAATTTTTTCGAGTTTCTTTTTGTATCCAGCCTTATTCAAGTGATTCCAGTGGTTTCTTGTGCATTGGTTAGATTTTTGGCAATCAAAACAGTGCTTACATGACGATTGGACTCAACGATTTCCATGGTTTTATAGACATTTTCGACAATTGGCCTTCGAGAGCGTGGTTGACCTTTGACATCAAAATACCCAAATGAAATCGGCGAAATCAAAATTGTACGTGGTTGCCTGTTGCAGTAAAAACTATTAAAATATTTAGCCAGATTTAGTCACATTTTAACTTTGCCGGTGTCCTTCTTTGACGCGCTTTGGAGCCAAATCGAGTCAAGCAATCGCAAAATTGTCTGAAAAGTTTTTTTTAGTACGAAATCATATCATATCTCAGATTAGCTACTGTCAGTGGTGCACACAAAAAATGGTGGTTTTGGGGGTTCAGACCCCCCAAAATACAAATATTGCTGGTGCAAAATATGGTTTTAAAAGTTATTGGGCTCAAAAGTTGTACGCAAGCTCCACCCTCCCTTCCAAAATGAAATCCTGTGTACACCACTGGATACTGAAATCATCTATTTGAGAAATAAAGAATATCTTTTTACTACAACTAATATTGTTGAAAAATTTCTATAAGCTTAGAAGTTATGAAGAGCAAAATCAGAGCGTGAATTAAGTTTTTTTTTGCGAGAATAACTTTTAAAAAATTTGTGTAAGCTAACTTAATAAAATAAGCAAATTTTTTTTTCTGTTTTATGAAAACTTTGTATAAGCAAATAAAATAAGCAAATTTTTTTTCTTTTTTATGAAAATTTTGAAGAAAATACCTTATTCCATCTGGAGTCTATAAAGAACAACGAATATTTTTATTTAGGTACATTGTTTTTTCAGAACTGTTAAAAAACTCAATACTTTAAAAAAATTAAAAAAGACACTGTCGTAGCTGAATCCTTGTTTTTTTATTTAGATTTCGGAGTTGGAGTCTTCATATTTAGAACTTCGAAAAAACGAACTTATACTATGAGACTGAAGACTAAATAGATCAACAAATATTTTTGGTAAGATTTCTATTTCATCAAAGTGCACGTATAGACATGGTTTTTGTAAATTTTCTTTGGTTTTGGAAAATCAAAATCCCATCTTGAATTGAAATTAATCTTTCGAAATTTATTGTAAATTTTTGTTATAATTTCGCATGTCTTAACGGAAGACCAAATAGAACAACAAATATTTTTGGTAAGATTTCTATTTCATCAAAGTGCACGTATATAAATGGTTTTTGTAATTTTTTTTTTTGGTTTTGAAAAATCAAAATCCCATCTTGAGTTGATATTATCATCTTTCGAAATCAACTGATTTTTTTTTTTTAATTCTACAACATTTCTTAGCTGAGCGTAGAGCGTTTTGTAATAGTTTTCCGAGTCAGTTAATTTAAAGACGGCCAGACTTGCTCACTCTTTTGTCACTCCAACTCCAACAGCATCACACCTACACACACACCAACATACATCCACTAGTGGGCGAAAAAACTTCCTCCACAAGCTCAGACGAAAGTTCAAAATGCAATTTTCATAGCCGAAAATTATGCAATAAATTATTTCCCTGCTGCCTTAACGCTCTGCCAGCAGCGAGTCGCTGTGTGCGACTGCATCTGACTGCGACTTTACTGCTCGTCGTGTGCGTCTGTCCGTACGAATGTGAGTTTGGCGTTGGCGTAAATTGTGTAAAATTCTGTAGGTGTCGCATTTGTTTTGGTTTTTTGGTGTTCCTGTTTTTTGACGTGGCTTTCTCTTCGAGCATGCTGCAGTTTATGCTGATGTATGAGTGCGTTTTAAGTGCAAAAATATTAGTGCACATGTTGCGAGCGTTCGTGTGTGTGATTGAGTGCGAGTGAGTTGGCGTGTAGGTGTGTGTGTGTGTGTGTGTGCGTGCAAGTTTGCTTTATTACATAAACTCGTTGAAAAGTCGTTAAAAAAGTTGGTAATTTGTTTCATTCATGTTTAAGTGATTCGCACATTTAATGAGCATCAACTTTGGAGTTAAGTGTGCTCGTATGAGTGAGTGTGTGTTTGAGTGTTCGAGTGTGTGTGTGTGTGTGAGTGGTTGAGATTTTCGGGCGGCAAGTTGTGGCAGGTGTGCGAAGGCGCGCGCAGCAAAGTGCCACTCAAGAAAGTGGCGCGAAGGCGTTCGAGTTGAAAATTAAAAGCGCCTTGATGGACAATCACAATGATGGAAAGCGAAAAGTTGTGGCTTCTGGCATTGGCTGCAGGAAAGTGGCACTATGAAAGCGCAAAACACTTACATAAGATTAGGTTAAGTTTGCTGTGCACTGGAGCGTAAGTTTGTATGCTTTTGTGGGGACTTTTATGAGGCTTAGTCAAATGTTTGTGCTTGGGAAAACTTTGAAAAGAAATTTGATGACATTTAAACTAACCCTTTCGCTATTTTATTGTTCCATATGGCAACATGACATGCTACTTTGTGGGCGTCTGAACCTTCTATGGTTTTAAGAATACATTTCTTTGTTGGTTCTTGGCATAATTTGAAGTTTTAGGAATAATACAAAATTAGTAGATATACTAAAATACTAGATATTTTAAAAAAGGTAAATATACAAGTTTTTTTTAATGTTATAACTTAACTTAGCAAAGCAAGAAGGAGCAAAAAATATACATTTTTCACTTGACTTTCACTTCAATTCAGATATAGTTTTTATATAATTTTAGCTGAAGTAAATTGTTGAAGTTTTTGTTGAATTGTTCAAAGTTTTAGAAATAATAAAAAATTAATAAATTAGATATTAAAAAAAAAAAATATATTCCCGTTTTTTGAATATTATAACTTGACTTAGCAAAGAAAGAAGAAGCAAAAAAGTAGAAATTTTTCACTTGACTTTTGACTTCAAATCAGATATAGTTTTTATATAAATTTAAACTGAAGTAAATGAAGAAATATTCAATTTTTAATTATGCGTAAACAATTTTATGTTTATGTAAGTAATTTTGACAGCCAGAACGGTATGGTTGCTGTCATACGACAACACTCTAAAAACAGGGATCGGTAATAAATATTAAAAAAATTAGTATAGGAAGTTTGTTGATATAACCACACAAATAGTAAATCCATAAATTTAAACACTTAACTTTGCGCAGTAAAACCTAAAAGGGAACAAAAATTAATGGAATTATTGATACTAATTGTAAAATAATTGCAATTAATTAATAAATAACTAATATAATAAATAATTAATAATATAAAATAAAAATAAAAAATAATAAAATAAAAATTAATACTAATTAATAAATAATTAATTAATTAATAAATAAACAATATTTTTAGAAATAAATAATTTTTTAAATTTCTATCATTTTTACAATAAACAATTTTTATAATTGAAATACTAAAAATGAATTTCAAAAAAACTGAAATTTCAATTTAATCTATGAAATTGTTAACTTCTTTGTTGTTGATATTTTTATAACTAAAATGTTAAACTGATACATAAAATTGTTATCATTTTTTCGGATTTTTCTTGTTTCCATAAATATTATTTATTACATTGTACATATTTTCATATTTTAGGCACTGAAAAATACAAAATTGTATGCATTGACAGGTTTTATTTGTGTCTTTAACTGATAAATTTATTCATGAATTAATTCTTTTTGCTTGTAAATTTCTATCATTTTTACAATTCAAAATTTTTTTAATTGAAATACGAAGAATAAATGTCCAAAAACTGAAATTTTAATTTAATCTATGAAATTGTTAACTTCTTTGTTATTAATATTTTTTATAATTAAAATTATTTAAATTTTTCAAGATTTTTCTAGTTTTTATAATTATTATTTATTATATTTTCATATTTTATGCACTGAAAAATACAAAATTGTATGCATTGACCGGTTCTGTTTATGTCTTTGGCTGATAAATTTATTCATGAATTAATTATTTTTGTTTGTGAATTTTTTTTATTTATGAAAATATTTCTTGAGTGGCACTTTCACTTATGTTGGTTTTTTGTTGAACTGTAATATTTATGTAGAATGCAAATATTTTGCCATTCGTTTCAACTACTTGAAGTTTTTGACGTATCATCATCCATTAAGAACGATCTTCGTTGGAACGATCATATTTTTGGCGTGTCGAAAGAAGCAGCCAAGTGCCTCGGCTTCTTAAAGCGGTGCAAAAAATATTTCACTCCGTCTGATCTCCGCATTATCTATACCACCTATATCCGACCTAAAATGGAGTTTAACTCGCACCTATGGGCGGGGGCTTCAAAAACACATTTGGAGCTCCTGGACCGGGTGCAAAACCGTGCGATCAAACTTATAGGGGACAGTAGGGCATCCAGCTCTATTGACTCTTTAGAACATCGTCGAAACGTGGCATGTGTGGTGTTATTTTACCGATACTTTTTCGGTAATTGCTCAGTGGAGATGGGCAGCTTGCTGCCATCACTCCGGGTATTCCCCCGGGCAACCCGTTTGAACACTGGCGCCCATGCATTCCACGTTGAAACGATGTTCCAGCGCACTGCGCATTACAGAGAAAGTTCGTTTCTGGCCCGTACAGCGCGGTTGTGGAATGGTCTCCCTGCGGATATTTTCCCCAGCACTTATGATCTCGATGGGTTCAAGTCAAGAGTCCACAACCACTTCTCTCAAAACCCTATCTCCTAACCTTTATATCCTTCCTGAACCAACGCAATGCCTCGCATTAATAGGGGTCATCCCCTGCGCGTTTGTTCGAGTCTTAAAAAAAAAAAAAAAAAAAATCAATACGTACGTAGTCATAAGTATATAAGAAGTGTGTGTGTGTGTGTCCTCACTTCCTTTGTGATGTTAACCTGCGAGCGTAAAATTGAAAATGTGCACGAAATGAAAAATGACAAACGTCAAAGTAATCGGACAGATGAATGCTTTTCAAGATGGCCGCAGGTTAAAATGTCAACACTTTTGCAAACAACAAAAAAATAATGATTATTTTTTTGTTGTTCATCAAAATGAACGTCAAACAGTCTTGGCCGGCATCTTTATGCCCTACACCTGAGCTATTCTTTGCTGGCCGGGAAATTGTTAATTTTTTGCCATGAACATTGTTTGAATATAAAAATAATTTAGATAGTTTACCAGAAAAGTGATTAGAAATGATTTAGCATGTTTCAGAGGGAAACTTCTTTTCTGTTATAAATATTAAACAATTTTAGAGTATTTTAGTTTGAAGTTTCAGTTTATAATTTCCTTAGAGGTAATACATAAATTCTTATATATTCTAGCAGTAGTCTTGCTTCAAAATAGCAAAACCAAGCTTGTTTATATTCTTAATTACTTAGATCTGAAAACATAATTTCAATATTAGAATTACTTCAACAGCTATTTAGAGTTCTAGTTGGCGGTATGACGGTTGATAAAGTATCGAAAAGACGAATAATTGGATCGATGTATGGACAGAAGGACGGATCTAGGACTAAATCGAAAAACGAATGGATAGATGAACTAAAAGATGAGCATACAGAAGCACGAAGGATGGTTGAAATGTGGATAGAACCAAAGAGGTAAACGGACAAAGATGTTGAGATATGGACAAATAAACAGATGTATGATGCGAGGACTGATGGAAGACGACCACAGAGACCGATGGATGGGTAGATAGAGTGATAGATGACAAAAAATTTAAGTGATGAACTTACGGATGTACGGAGAAATAAACCACCGATAGATTGATAGACGAATAAAGAGCTAAAAAGGTAAGCAAATGAATGGACAAAGAGGTGCAAGTATGGACAAATGAATGGACAGATGGAAGCATGAATGAAAGGCCGAATGGACGAATAGGCGTCAAGATTCGTAGAGGGATAAATGAAAACATAGATTAAAGTGACGGACTGACGAATGTACAGATGAATTTATACGGTCGATGGTTTAAAGAGTAAATCGATGAATGTATAAAGAGATGGACGTATGGACAAAATAATGGATGCATTGGTATTGGGATGAAGACATTAACGAAAGACGAAATGGACAAATAAACGGATATATGGAAAGTTGGGCATATGAAAAGAAAGATTAAAGTGATGGACTTACGAATGTACTGACGAATATATACGGCCGATGGTTTAAAGAGTAAATCGATGAATGTACAAAGAGATGGACGTATGGACAAAATAATCAATGGATTGGTATTCTGTTGGACAGACGGATGGATACATTAATGACGACGACGAAATGGTAAAATAAACGAAAATATGGAAAGTTGGGCATATGAAAAGAAAGATTAAAGTGATGGACTTATAAATGGACTAACAAATAAAGAACGATTGTTGGGGAGACTGATAAAGAGCTAAAAAAGTGAACTGATGAATGGATGAAGAGGTGGACGTACTGATTAATGAATGGATAAATTGATATTCAGTTAGATTGAGTGAAGGAAAGATCAATGGAAAAGTGGGTTGAAGGAAAGATGGAAATATATATAAGGTGTACTGACGAACTTATAGAAGAAGAATAAGCCAATGTTTAGATGAAAAGATGGCGCCTGGAAATGGTTATGTTTTTGAAGTTGAGCTAACAGATAAATGGTTGAGTGAAATGCATGGATGAACTGATCAGAGGACGTATCAATGTATGAATAGATGAACGTTGAAGTGATTGGATAGAAGTAAAAATGGAGAGAGTGATCGATGGAAAGATAGATTTAAGTGATGGACCGACGAATGCTTGAATGATTAATTGGATGCATAAATGAAAAGATGAATAGAGAAAGAAATTCATGATGAACTGACATATTTATATATGAACAAATGGATGAATAGATGAGGAGATAAGTCGATGAGCAGGTGGCCGGCTCGGCCTAGGAATGCACTGATTGTAGGATGGACGATTTGATAGATGAACGGATGGATGTATGAACCGATGAAGGGTCAAATGGATATATTGAAGCAAAGATGGGCTGATGAATAGACGAACAAATATTCTTCTGTTGATATCGCTTGTAAATATTTTTATATTTCTTTATCGAACACGTCTTTTTTTGAGCCTTTTTTAAACTCTATATCGAAGTGAATATGATTAGCTGCCTCAGTGCAGGGTATAATAAGACATAGTCAAGCGGAACTGAAAACAAACAATACCAACAACAACAGTTACAGTAACAACACAACCATCAAACAACAGCCAAGACGGACAAAACCGATGGCGAGTGCACATAAAAGCCGAAAGACGAATGCAAAAAGCGCAACAAAAATGCTGTTAACAGAAAATTCGCAACGCAATGCTAACACCATGGCCAGTGCCTGAAGCAATAACAACAACAACAACATAAATAACGGTAAGAGCAGCAACAGCAGCCCGTAAGAATATTGAAATGCTCGCATGTCGCATCTGAACCGCAAAATTGTTGAAGAAAAATATGCAAATATGGTCAGCACAAGCACACATACATATGTACGTATGTATACATACTATATGTATGTACATGCAGCTGTATATATATGGCACTTGTGTGTATGTGTGTGTGTGTGTGTGACCTCGTATCGATGGGCATAGTTTAATATTTATGAATTGGAGCACACGACGAAAGGCGTCAGTGAGCCAAATTGAAAACATTTGGCAGAAGTTCTTACAAAATTTATACATTTCTTTCTTTTTCGTTCGTTTCTCTTTCTCACACACACACACACACATACACCGCACTAACTTGGCACTGTTGGCATGTTTGCCGAGCAGCTGCCAATGTGGCCGCTGCTGTCGCCACAGAGCGGCATTTTTATAAATTATTTATTTAATTCAAATGTATTCATATTTTGGTTGCGAGCAACTTGGCAAATGTTTTTTTCTCAAACGTACATATTGGAAAAGGACAACAACTTTGAGCTGATTCTATGCGCTGCGGTTCGATTGAGCTGCCGCTCAGTGTTTCGGTGCAGATGAAAGACGTTCAGGGAGAAGAGAAAAGAAATTTCTTATGCGTGACTAACTATGGAAAATTGTTGAATTTTCATTAGCCCTAAAGTCAGTGGTTGACATTGTGGGTTAACAAAGTTCGACATTCATTTTCCAAGTGGGAAAAATTTAATTTTTTTTTATACTTAAAGCTGCAAAATTGTCGTTATTGCAAAATAAAATATTTATTCGTTTCGAAAAATGTTTGATGTATTTTGTAAATATTTTGACATTTTTAAAAAAGCACTCAAGCACATGCGAGGTCATTGTTGTTTGATGTAGCTTTGCATTTATTCTTCATATTTTCAAAAGCGTTAACATTTTCCAGATAGATTCGAGCCAATATTACTTTTGTACACGCGGCAAAAATAAAACGAAATTTAGTCATATATCAAAAATTAATAAAGGAAAAAATAACATAATCCAATATAAAAATTAAAAATTCTAATTTAGCGAATTGGAAAACTACATAAAATTTGAAATTTTTAAATGTTTAATTTTTTAATTTTTGACTTTTTTTGCTGGTTTGTCAAGAATGACGATCAACATTGGTAAGCGAAGAGAGAAATAGTTCAGGTGGAATTTGAATCGCAATATTGACCCATCTGAGCATTCCCATAAAGTGAAGCGCCTTCTTTGAAATCATAAAAATTTTTAATTTTATTAACCCGTTGCTGCCGGGTACTAGTTCAGCCCATACGATTTTGATAAAATTTCATACACGACCTAGAAGTGATCCAAAATGATCAGAAACAAAATTTCAGCTTTATATCTCTGCACGTTGCTGAGATATTCATTAGGTATTTTGTACCCATTACGCAGCAATGGTAGCTTTTTTCCATACTTTGTGAAGTGATCAGCTAAACACGTGTATTTTTTACAGGTGAGTTAGGAGGCAGATTTTTGTGAAGCCACTACGTTTCGCCACATTTTCCACCTCCGGAAAATTCACGATTTTTGGAGTCTGGTAACTCCAGCTAGATGGCGAAATTTTAGGGTGACCTTCACTAGGTTAAGGTAGTTCCATCTTTACCCTAACTATCCCTATCAATGGTTTTGAGAGATCTCAAACATTGACTTTTTTGTGATTTTTTTAAAAAATCAATTTTTATGGGTAAAATTTTACCCATTAGGCAGTAATGGGTTAAGAGGGGACTTGTTTGGAGACCACCTGAACTATTTTTCAATGGAAAATATTTATTTTTTTAATATTCAACATTTTTCTCAACATCTGAAGCAGAGCTAGCAATTTATGAAAAAGACTTAAGTTAAGGTTTCGTGCTTAAGGCTTTTATTTTTTTGGGGGAAGTTTTGAGAAAGTTTTGGTGTATGAAGACCCCCCTATTTTTTAATGAAGAATATTTTCCCAAAAGAAAGTATGGTAGTTTTTTTAATATTTTACTCAATACAAGCTTTTTATGAAACATTTTTCGGAAAAACATGAAAAAGTGGGGTAAGGAAAGGGGGAGGGGGATTCATGTGTACATAAAAATATTCACACTTTTAATGCAAACAACTTTGTCTTAGACATCAAAGCTCTAGCACTTCAAGTTTTTATCCTTTCCGTGTAAAAGTCTATAGGGACCCTTTAACCTTTATGTGCAAATTTCAAAAAACTCAGACATGCTGGACTATTACTTTGTTCGGAAAAAATGATCAGTATGATGTCCTCTTTCAGAAATATATGGTCATTACTCTGTTGCAGAAATGCTGTTGTACAGTGTAATTATGAAGTAGTATACGAAGCTTGGGTAGCGTGTAGAGTCAAAATAAAAAACCTAACCTCACCGAACCTCATTCAACAAAACCTAAGCAAACCAAACTAATCGAAAGCAAAGCAATCCTTGTTATAATTAACAATTAATATACTACTCGAAGCGTGGTTAGCGCGTAGAGTCAAAGGAAAATACCTAACCTCACTTAACCTCATTCAACCAAACCTAACCTCATTCAACAAAACATATCCAAATCGTTCCAAACTGAACAAAACCAAACCCCATAAAAACTAAGAAATAATACACTACTCAAATCATGGTTAGCGCGTAGAGTCAAAGGAAATAACCTAACCTAACCTTACCTCACTTAACCTCATTCAACCAAACTTAACCAAACCAAACTAATCGAAAACAAAGCAATCTTTGTAATTATTAAGAAATAATTTACTACTCGAAGCGTTGTTAGGGCGTAAAGGAAAATACCTAACCTAAACTCATTCAACCAAACCTAACCTCATTCAACCAAACATATCCAAATAAATCCGAACTGAACAAAACCAAACACTGTAATAACTTAGAATTAATACACTACTCGAATCATGAAAAACCTAACTCAACCTAACCTCATTCAACCAAACCAAACTAATCGAAAGCAAAGCAATCCTTGTAATAATTAAGAAATAATTTACTACTCGAACCGTTGTTAGCGCGTTGAGTCAAAAGAAAATACCTAACCTAATCTTATTCAACCAAACACATTCAAATCAATTCGAACTGAACAGAACCAAACCCTGTAAAAACTAAGAAATAATAAACTACTCGAATCATGGTTAGCGCGTAGAGTCAAAGAAGAACCTAACTCAACCTAACCTCACCGAACCTCATTCAACCAAACTAATCGAAAGCACCGAACCTCATTCAACCAAACTAATCGAAAGCGAAGCAAACCCTGTAATAATTAAGAAATAATAAACTACTCGAAGCGTGGTCAGCGCGTAGAGTCAAAGGAAATAACCTAACTCAACCTAACCTCACCTAACCTCATTTAACTAAACCTAACCAATCCAAACTAAGCCAAAGCACAGCAATTTTTGTAATAATTAAAAAATAACACACAACTTAAAGCGTGCTTAGCGGGTAGAAAGAAAAATAAAATGAAAATAGTTAAAATAATTTTATGGACATTGCATTTTCTTTCAGTGCATTTTTTCGCATAACGTTGAGCGACTCACTTTAGTCTCAAACGTGCATTCATGGTTTCCCCGTACCGATTTTTTATGTTAAATAAAATGAAAATTTTTACTGTCGATTCGTATTCGTTGTTGTCGTTGTTTGTGTGAGTGTGTGCCATTGTTTGAGTCGTTGTTGTTATTATTGTTGTTGTTGTTGTTGGTGCCTTTTCATTTTTGCACTGTCAGCGCAACTCCCTGTAGTTCAATATATCCATCACAGCGCCGCATTTGTCCCAGCATGGCACACACACACACACACTCAACACACACACATACGTAAGCCACCCGACTGGCGCTGCGCCAGCAGCAACCAACAACAACCATAGTTGATGTGCTGCATAGATATGAGATGGTGTGGAAAATCCTTTTTTAACCTCGCTTGTGTAGAATATTTTTTGTTGTGTTGTTGTTTTTGTTTTTGCTGTTATCCATTTATACGCATTTTTTAAAATGCTTGATTGTATTTTTCAGCTTTACACAATTGATCCCCAGCTGGTCGCTCGGTAGCTTTGTGCTGCTGCACATGTAAAACTCTTTCAATGGTCAGTTGTCGTTTCCGTGTTTTCTTTGTCTAACATTTATGGCCAACTGAGACATGTTGATGTGAGCATACGGCCAGAGTTGGTGTATTGGGTTTATTGAAGTTGCTGCTGTTGTTGGTTGGTTAGTGTTGTTTTGTTGTTGTTGTTATAGTTGATAAGTAAAAACACAGATACATAAATTTGAAATGTAAATCCTTCATATTATTTTCAATGATTGCAAACATAAATTTTTGAATTTGTTTTATTGTAATGGATTGCTAAGTAATCCAAATCATTTAATTACATTCTTTTTATAACTATTCGGACAGCAATTATGACAGCAACTTGAAGCAACACCATTGAACAACACATACAACCACAAAGCAATCTTAATTAAATTCATGCAAACACATAAACACTCACACACACACACACACATACAAAAACTCATAGAGTAAGACATACTTAGGGCCTTGCAAGTGCCGTTGCATAGCGTTGCTTGCAATTGGTGCAATTTACATTCTTGCAGCGAGTCGAATGCTGCCACACAAATGGCGAGCGGGGCGCAAGTGAGGGGAGCGCCGCATGCACATTCATAAAATGCCACCGCAAACAATTGCTTTAAGCAATTTTAATTTGCACAATGTTGCCATTGCAGCAATGGCTGCCGAATTTGTTGCATACTTGAGCGGCTGTCTGGCAGTTGCTTGTGGTTGCAACAATACAGCAACAGCAACACTTGCATTAAGACAATTGACAGCGGCATCTTTTACGATTTGCTGCAGTTCGTTGCAATGAAACGCAAAGCTGCCATGTTTTATTGTTGCAATTGTTGCCAAAAATGCGCACAAGTGCAGCTGCGAGCGCATTAGTTGCACACACAATGTGTATGAATGTCATTGTTGTTGCTGTTGTTGTTGTTGTAGCTGTTGATGAAAATAACTATACAAATTTAATTTATTATTCATTTCGCTCTGACGCGCTTCAATCTTTATCACATTTAAGCTTCACAACGTTGGTTGCCTCTCGTGCGCTCTTTAAGAAGATTTAAGTGATTACTACTTATTGTTGTTGTTGTTCAATGTTAATGTTGCTTACATTTATTGGAATATGCGTTCAAGTATGTATAACAATTGCTTGCAAACTTTAATTTTACTCATGCGATTTGTGAATCTTATTCAAAGCACTTTGCCGATTCAAATGTTGCAATTAAAGTGTTGGTCGTTCAAGTATTTTGAACGAGAGTTTGTACAGATTTGTGCTGTTATGTGTTGGTTAGCAGCATGGAGGCAGCCAACTGGCAGAAGTAGTGCTAAGTAGTGTTGCTAAGAACTTTAGTAAAATGCTTTGAATGACCACAACTTAAATTCGCATACATTTTAATCGCTTTCGCTGTAAATAAAAGATCGTTTTTTATAAATCAAAAAATTAAAAAAACAACAACGAAATAAGTGCTTTGAAGAATTTGTTTGTTGGCAGACGGAATTTCAATGAGAATGAAAAGTAGTGTTGCCAGATACCTGAAATGACTTTCTCTTAAATCTTAAAAAAATACTGGAATTTCCTCCCAAAAGTTAAAAAATCTCCTAAAATTGTTTTATAATTTGTGTAATTTTTAAGGAATTATTCTTCTCATAAAAAACTAAAAATATATATGTAGGGGAATTCGTTGTAAGGTGCCACCCCTGCTCGATTTCGACGTTCTAGCAATCCAAGCAAAAAAATTCCTACCGTCATTTAAGGTATATATAACAACATCAATTTGAATGTGGTTTTTGAGGGAACAGACGCAATAACACGGTCTGGGTAAATAAAAGTGTAAAATATGGTTAAGAAAGAACATAAAAATTAAAACTGAAGGTTTTTCTTGCGGTGAAAAAGTAACCAAAAACGTATAAAAAACTAAGGTAAATATCAGTGTTGGACTTAATTTTTAATGGTTTTTCATAATCCGAAATGATATCCGAGCATATCGTAAAAGGAAAAAATTTATACAATGATTTCCAAAATGGCATAAAAATGTAAAGTGCCACCTTTTTTTCTTTGTAAGGTGCCACCCCCCTTTTTTCATTGCTTTGTTGTCTTATATCGGTAAAATGCCTTTTTGTTGCTCGGGACCGTCAATAAAATGAATTTAAAGTGTTCTATTAAATTTTTCTCTAATCCTATAATGAGGAATAAAGTTCAGTTCAGTTTTGTTTATGAATTTCCATATAATTACCGTTTTATTCATTACCATTCAATTTCCTTTTGCTTTCGGTCATTTTATATTTAATTCAAATTAAATTCAATAACCTTTCATACATTTTCTAAATCATGCATTTTTACTTGAGATTTTTACGTTTTTAGCGGTTTTTTTAGGGGGTGGCACTTTACGAAAAATTCAAATGAACTGTTACCTTGGATCATAGCTCTTTAAACCCTCTTTCCAACGGTATATTAACATTGGAGATACGTTAATTTTCTAACGAGTTATGCGCAAAAAAGGAATGGGGTGGCACGTTACAAAGAATTCCCCTACATATAATTTTTTAATGCACTCTTTTTTTATTTATCTTCAGCTTAAAAAAACTTAACAGAAGCAAAACATATAATGAAAAAAAACGAGTGTGCTTATGACCACACGACTGAAGTGAAACTTCTTTCGCTCCATCTGTATGTATATATATATATGTGTGTGTACAATATATACATGTATGTACATATACATATATTAATTTTCTACAAATATTTAAATTTATTTTATGTTTCCATGTAACGCTTACGTCACGCGTTCGCCAGCTTACTCCCCAAGTCAAGCGTGCGTAAAGAAGTTTCACTTCAATAAACAAAAAGTGCCATTTTTGGCCATTTTTTTGTGACAGCAATAAGTGAGAACGAGATAGAACGAGCTTACATTTGTAAGCTTACAAATTTTTAACACAATAGGGTGCTTTAACTATTAAAATAGTTGCCAAAATATGTTTTGTTGCCAGTGTTCCCCATACATTATACTTCGTTATCCAAAAATCTCCCAAAAATCCTCTAAGGATCCGAAAAATCCCCTAACATAAAATATAACCTTCTAAACTCCTAAACTTTCTCCTAAACAATTCTTCCTCCTCAAAATTCTCCTAAAAGGCCAAGAATCTCCTTAATCCAGGAGAAAATCTCCTGATCTGGCAACACTGATGAAAAGCAATTAGGTTCTGTTCAGAAAGCCAAAAAAATTGAGGCAATTTAGTTCTTAATTTAGTTTATCGCGTTTATCGGTCGTTATCGAAAATGTTATCGAACGTGTTTTTGTTTTGACGAACGAATTTTTTTTCATTAAAAACATTTATTGAACACTTAGTAATAGTTATTCAACATTTCTACTGCTGCGCACAATTTTTTAACGAAATTTCAAAGCAAACAATTGTTTACAAACGTCTTTCACTGCTGTCATTTTCTCATTTTTGTTTGGGTTTTGTCAATTGTGAATTAATTTGTTTATTGATAACAGCACATAGTGTTGCATGGCGAATCGAGCTCAATTGATGGTCAATTTAGCGTTAATTGCAATTAGAAAAATTGAGATTTTTGTAAGGAAAATTTAGTTCAGTTTAGAGCTAAATTGAGCATTAATTGAGAAAATGTCTTAATTGCGCAATTTAGCTGGTTGTCTGAATGGGATATAAAAATGATTTGGATTTTATTTAAAAGGCCTAGTTGCAGTTGCAACTTCTCCAAAATATCTGTTTTTCGTGGTGTATGGTTTCGACTGATATTTGGTTCAAATGAAATGGCGTGAAATGAAATCCTGAATGAATCCTTTGTGCGCCACTGCTCCCATAATTCCTTAATCGAAGCACGAGGGATCCCTTCGATGAGGAAGAAACCTCACTAAGTCTTTCAAATTTTGCCAGCTCATTGTATTTGTGATGATCAGGTACCAATTAGACGTTCTTTCTTTCAGTTCCTTTAGAATTTAGAATTTTTCCTTTAGAAAAATTTATGTTACATTTCACTGTGATACATGAATTTTTCTTTAAAGTCTACAGTTGTCATTACCGTTGGTGGTCCTTTGGGCATAAATGCAGCATAGCGAACCTTCGTGAAAAAAATAATAAATAAAAATAAAAATGTATGCTACTACATGGAGGTTTGACTCCTGAATCTAACGAACTAAAAATTTTGCCTGGGGAATGCCCACAACAGGCGTGGCTCGGGGTCAAAGTTCAAAGTTTTTATAAAAATAACTCAAACAATTCTTAATCGATTTGCACGATATTGATATCAAACGAAAGGCCTTTTCCATACCTTTCTATTGGTATGCAACATTAGATACTTGATATGTACTAATAAGAAGTTATAAGCAAAAAATATTTTTTTTATATACAATTTTTAAAAACTGTTTTTTTTATCGAAAAACCTTATTATTAAACTATAATAAATTTGTTACCATATTATAGTCTGTGGAATTCTCTTTACAATGAAATATAAAACATTGGAAATTTTTGTATTTTTATATTTATATTTAAATTGAGTTAAAAGCAATAACTTTGCAATATTGAAATGGCGCTTATGAAGATTATTGATTAGGTGTGTTCTTTTACAATCATAGGATTTGAAAACGATTCCTTTGTTACTGAGAAGCGGATTAATGTAATCTGAAACATTGAAAAATAGCAGCAAAGTAAGGTCTTCTGACAACCTAATTCCCCTAAATATACGTAAGTCAGAACATAATTCAAGTATTGTTAGTATTGAAAGAAGTAAGTATGCAAGTTTCTATCTCCCGAAATTTCTTTTTTTTTTCTAAATAATCTTATTAGAAAATCTCAATCTAAAAATCAGAGAGATGTAGAGTATGAAAACCAGTGACTGTGAGTTCCCAAATAAAATAAAAATCATTGAATAAGCTTATATTTTGTGAGATGAATATTTTGTAATTTTTAAATTTCACTTTTTTCCATGAACTAAGAATCAAGGCAGCCTTTGACTGGCACAAACGAAATTTATAACAAAAAGCATGCAATTAAATCTGCCTTTTACACTCGCCACTCACTTTCCATTTCCCACTTTACACTTTACACACTTCACACTTGGATCAAATTCACGCTGCATGCAATCTGGAAATGGTTTTCGAAAGAAAAAAATCTCTAAAGCAAAAGTTAATTGGCGCATTGCTTAACCTCACAATTAAGTTGTATGTTGGCGTCATGTGCTGCCAGGGTTTTTTTCACATACCCTCTTTCTCATCCTCACCACCACCCCTTCACCCACACACACACTCACATAAAGCTATTACATGCAACAGCGATGCCAAAGTGCACAAAAACAGTCGCCATTTGCCCTCTGAACTTTCACCCACTGCTTGATTTCTTTTGCTGCTTGTGTCGTGTCCGTGTTGCAAAGACTAAAAGCCAAAATTGATTTTGCTGTCAACACCTGCTCAAAACTACTAATGAAACTTGGCACAAATTATCGTGTGCTGGTGTGTGTGTTCTGATTGTGCCATAAGTGCAGTTCTTCGTTCGTGTATGTTTTTGTGTCTTGGCGTTGTGGCACGTTGTGGGTTGATGGCAAGTTTCTTATGCTACCTGCCACTCCACGGCTGGCTGTCGCTTGTTTGTTTGTTTGTGTTGTTTTTGTGAATTTGTCGGCAGCTGCCATTTCAGCCGGAAAGTATGCACAAGTTTTGCGTTCTCTCATCTTTCTAGTTTTATGGCGAAAGTTTTTCACTTAACGTGGCTCATAAATTGATTTTTCCTTTTTAACGAACTTTAACATCTTCTGGCGAAATTATGTGCAAGCGCATCCAGCACACACACACACACACACATATGCACCTGTGATTGTGCAAAACGCCAACAGCTGAACTGTGTGTGTGTGTGTGTGTGTGTGGAAATCTGTTGCAGCCGCATTGTGCGGCTGAAAGGTGGCTGCGCCAAGTCAACATGCGGCCATAAAGTCAAATGTATGTTTTTGTTGCAGTTGTTGTTGTTATTTGCTTATGCTGTTATTAACCCCTAAGCTCCCGCTTTTTACTGGGGCAATGTTAAAGTTCCACAATCATCGATTTAGTTTTATTTTTGTGTAGATATAACAACATTTCATGGAAATATTGGGTTTTATTTTATTTTATTTTACAACAACAACTTTATTGCTGCAGTGTCAATAAAAACGAAAACATAAAACTTTTGATGCACCAGTGAAAATCTAATATTTCTTCAATACAAATAAAATCAAAAATTTGTCTCCTTTTTTCTGTTTTCTTTCATATGTTATAACCAGGAAAAGGATTTTGAGGACCTAAAAACCTATAAAAAAGGCAAAATAAAATAGCAAAAAAGGTACAGAAAGGCACTACAAACTGCCAAAAAGGCAGAAAAAGGCACTAAAAACTGCCTAAAAAGGCAAAATAGGGCATTAAAAACTGTTAAAAAGGCAAAAACAGGCATTTAAAAATAAGAAAAAAATACTAGAAAATCTAAAAAAAAGGGGAAACGGTATGTATTTTTTAATAATTTTATTTCATCTGACGTATGCAACATACAATATTTATACCTCATTTTTTGTAAAAGAAAAGGAACATCAAGGTTTTCAAGGATAGTTTAAAAACTAAAACTAAGATATTTTAATTGAAATGTAGGCACATATTTTAAATTCATATTTTAACTTCTCATATGAAAGCATAAAAGCCGTACTTGTATCACAAAAAAATAAATAAAATTGTTGCGCTAACCGAACTTTCTTATTTTTGGCATGTTTTTTTCTTTAATTTTTCCACTGCACAACAAAAAATAACGGCTCAGGAATGATCAAATAAATGTAAAACCATTGATAAGTTAACGAAATTGCAATGTTACCACTTAATTTTTTTTTAGTTTCAAGGTATTTTTGCGAAACAAAAGGGGGAAAATATTAAAAACGAAAGAAAAAATAAAAAGGCCCTCGACAAATCTTGAAAAAGGCATTTTGTGGCATTTATAGGTAAAATCGGCACTAAAAAAGGCATTTATGGGTGAAAAAGGCAAACTGCCTTTTAAAGGCAAAAAAAGGCAAAATAAAAGTGATATATTTCTAATCAGGAGGACCTAATTCGTGCTCATTTTTAATCAGAAATGCTCTATCTAGCAGCAAACAAAAAAAGGCAATTTCCACAAAATCCTTTCCCTGGTTATAACAAAAAAAAAACTTGCATTCTACTCTGTTTTAAACTTAATTATTATTATTTTTTTATTTAGAAAAGTTCTCGATTAGAGAAGTTCTTCGAATTGTCAATAATTTGATTCCTGATAAAATTTTTTTCAAATTTGATCCTTGATAAAAAATTTGATTCCTGGAACCGTAAAGTTTTCAGCGGTGCCCAAATTTGGCAATATGGCAACGGGTCCATAGGACAACAGAATAGCAGAAGGGTTAAATATTTTTGTTGCCGGCGCTCTTGTTGTTGTTGTTGCCGATATGTTGCTTCTGTGTTAATCTAAATCATTCAGTTTTATTTGAAAAAGATCTAAAGGCTTCAAACTATTCTCAAGACCAACCAAAAATTTGATTCCTGGAACTATGAAGTGGCCAGACATTTACAAAATTACACGTTGCCATATGACCACCAAATACTTAGTAGAAGGGTATTTTTGTTTCCGGCGCTCTGGTTGCTGTTGCCGATATGTTGTTTCTTTTTTAATCTTAAACATTCAGTTTTTTAAAAAAAAATCTCAATACTTCAAACTATTCTCAAGACGAACGAAAAATTTGATTCCTGGAACTATGCCCACAAAATCCCAGAGGGGTTAACAATTTTTGTTGCCGGCGCTCTTGTTGTTTTTGCCCATATGTTGCTTCTTTTTTAATCTTAAACATTCAGGATTTTTCCGAACAAAAAAATGCTTCCTGAAACCAAGTGGTCACAAATTTCACAAATTTGCATGTTGCCATATGACCACAAAATAGCAGAAGGGTATTTTTGTTGCCGACGCTCATGTTGTTGTTGCCGATATGTTGCTTCTGTCTGAACAATCTCAATACTTCAAACTATTCTCAAGACGAACGAAAAATTTGATTCCTGGAACTATGCCCACAAAATCCCAGAAGGATTAACAATTTTTGTTGCCGGCGCTCATGTTGTTGCCGATATTTGACTTCTTTTTTAATCTTAAACATTCAGTTTTTAAAAAAAAAATCTCAATACTTCAAACTATTCTCAAGACCAACGAAAAATTTGATTCCTGGAACTATGAAGTGGTCAGCCATTCACAAAATTTGCACGTTGCCATGTGCCCACAAAATCGCACAAGGGTTAACTATTTTTGTTTCTGGCGCTCTTGTTGTTGTTGTTGCCGATATGTTGCTTCATTAATAATAGATGATAAATGTGCGCCACTCAAACGCAACCGAGCCCGCGCCCCTCGCGCGTTCGCCATTTGCCTAAACACTCGCCATCATTTTCTTAACGCTGAAATCGTTTTGCATTCCTTATGCCGTGTTGCTGCGCTTTTGTTGCAAGAGTATCAGTATTACGCACGCAACACTGGCAGCGCATTGATGGTGCCGTCGCTGCTGCTGAAATGAAATATGGCTGTTGTTTTTTCCGCTACTGCTGCTGTTGCTGCTGCTCTTGCAACCGTTCCTGATGGCATGGCGTGGCACTATGCTTTGTTGTTGCATAGACGAAGGCGCTGTTGCATGCATACTTTTATCCACTCGCGCTTCAACTGGCCTCTCCCACACTTGCACCAACGACAACGTATTTTCATTTTGTCTAATGCATGCGCGTCGCTGCTGCTTTGCTGCCGCATGGTGCAATTTGCATGCAACAGTGGCGCCGCGCTGCGAATGCAATGAAGTAGTTGCGCTCAGCTCAATGAAGTTGATTTTAATTTTAAGATTGATGATTGCTCACCTACGCAGCTGAAGTTGCCGGCAGCCAACCAAACACATACACGCACACAGACTCATCTTGACGCGCTCTCGTATTTCCCGATGTGGGTGCGCTACCTCTGGTTTTTTTCTCAGTTGGTTGCTGTTCGTGTTGCAGACACTTGGGATGGCTTGGCGTTGAAAAATGATGAAATGCATTGTATGCCAAAGGTTAGTTTGGAATATGCTCGTTGTTTAC
This sequence comes from Melieria picta, assembly GCA_964056695.1. NCBI lineage: Eukaryota > Metazoa > Arthropoda > Insecta > Diptera > Ulidiidae > Melieria > Melieria picta. Next base: position 12,455,236 of record OZ057399.1, on the reverse strand, counting down.
ATGTTGGCGAATGCGTGCGTATGCGTGTACAGGTGTGTGTGTGTTAGTATGTTAGTGTGCATGTTGTTACAATGAGCTTGTAAATGTTGAGCATGTGCAAACATTTCTTGATATTTCAAGTCAATTCTTGTGTTGTGGTAAATTTATTGGCATTTTTGTAACTCATACGCACCGTTGACCATGTAAGCTGAACATTCTTTTGCTTTGTATTATTGAAGAGGGAAAATGTTTTCAGTAGTAAGAGTTCAAGACTGCAGTTTGGTAGCAAATGAAAAATTTTACCATGTGAACAGCGACGTTTTCGTAACATTCCAACTGGTTAGAGTGCCCCAAGGCACTTATGGCAACATTTAAAATTACTCCAAACGTAAAGTAGTAACGAGATGAATATTATAGTTTGCTATTAAAATTTATTGCGAAAATTTTACCATGGTGAGCAAACTATTCATAACCGTTCAACTGCAAAGGTAAAATATAAAGTAAAACATTTTGCCAATTGTGCGACGTCGCTCTGATCACAGGCCGTTGCTCTTGTGCGATTTTCAATTACATTTTGAAAACAAAAATTGGTTCTATCTTACCGATGACATGTTGGTCTGTTTCTTGAGCTCAGATATGTTTGTATTTGCATAGACCAGAAATTATACAAAACTCCAAAGAAGAAAATGCATGGCGTTGAATTGCACACAATTATAGTGGAAAGTTGATATCGGACTTTAGGGCCATGATTCGGTCTGGAAATCTTTTCTCCATTATATCCATTAAATCGCATTGTTTTCATAATCACAACGCTTTCATTCATAGTGGTGTGCTTAATTTTTAATAATCGAAACAATCGTGGACAGCAGTTGTTACAATTTCAGAGCTGCCACTTTGAAAATAAAGCCGCAAATTTCAAAGTGTGGACAATTATTGGTATACTCTGAATATATAATTTTCATGTCGATTGCAAGTTTCATGTTAAAAGATTTTTAGTATTCAACTGTCTGCAAATTAAAAAGCCAAAGGAAATAGAACACAAAAATTTGGCTTATTCCACAGCAAAATTTAAGCAAAATCTAATGTGTTGTATTTACTTATTCCAACAAGTGTCCATAAGAAGCCATCTTCTAGTCACTTAGGAGTTTCTTTCGAACAGTTCCAGCAATTTAAACTTTGATTTCGTTTCAAAAAAAATTGTTCCTTCCATGTGGATTTTTTCTCTCTTTCCCCAGAATTATTACACCGTGCGACAGCATTTTTCACACCGGCAAAAATCCATATGTGCTTGAATCTAGAGACCAAATATAGTGATACTGCGTACTCAGTTTTTCATTTCTACATCCTTTCCAAAATTTTGAAGGGAATAAAAAATAAAAAAATATAAAAAATACTTAAGCTCGTTAGAATATGGCGATATGTATATCAAATGAAAGAGGAAATGCTCAAGAATTTAAATAAAATTGATTTTCTATCTATTTGTAAAAACAGGATATGAAAAAGGTCCTTTGAAAATTTTAATCTTTATATCCTTGAAAATTTATGTAAAATTTTCTTGAAAAGTAAGTATGTTAAAACCCAAAATCTCCTTGATCACGTGTCAAAATTTTATTATTCTCGCTTCATTGATTTTGCATCTTTTTATTATTTAAAATACTGATACTCAAATAAATAAATATATAAAACTTTTGTACTTCATTAGAATTACAGCTTCCGTCTTTTTTTAACTTTAACTTTAACTTTCGAACCAATTGCTTATTGCTGTATCAGTTTGGTGTTCATATGTCAACAAAATTAGCAAACATTTATCTTTACTTAACCAAAACTTTGGCTTTGCGCACACACACACTCTGCACATGATAATTCTAAAAGTTCGCTTGTGTGTGTGTGTGCGCGCGCTAAATACATCGTCAGCGTGCGTTGCATAAAATTCATTGCACTAATTTACAACAGCCGCCAACTTGCGTGCTGCAACTCGCATGTTGCATGTTGCCAGTTCGATGTGCTGCCGTTCCGAATGTGAGCAAGCACGTCAATTACGCCAAGTCGAGAAGCATAAATGCCGAAAGCCATAACCCAGAAAACTGACATTTGACAGTCAGCCAGTGCAACTGCAGATGACATCGTCTTGCAACTTGTGTGCATGATGCGGCTGCTTGCCACAGTATTTGTGCCCATTGACTTTGGAGTGCACTTTGCCTCAGTTAGTGACTTGTCTTTCACTGATTTGGATTTTTTGGTATCTTTTGGCTTCGTTGTGTTTTTTTGGTGTGTTAGTTTGCTTTGCTTACTGCTGGCAGCATATGCCGTCTGCTCATTTCATTTTCTACTTCTTTGCTTTTTTATGCTCTCAGTTGTAAATTTGTCGGTGTGGAAATAATTTTATTATTTTAATACAATTTGAGCACTTTACTCCACAGTCGCGCCATGGGAGCGAACACTACATCTGCTGTTCGAGTTTTTGTTGTTGCCGCTTGCAGCTGCAGCTGAAGTGGAAGTTGAAGTCGGTGGAGTTGAAGTTGAAGTTTCGCCGAGCGTTGTGTGCCTCTGCCAGTCCGTTGCTGGCGTTGTCTGATTTTGACTTTGATTTTGATTTTGCATAGCTGTGCGCTTTCGGAGTCCAGCACACTGCACATCACTTGCTGTGTGCTGCTGTGCGCCTGGCTGCATTCCGTTGCGTGCCGGCATTTTGCAAACGACTGGAGCAGCGCTGCGTCGAGCATGAAGGAAATGAAATGAATTTGATGCGCATTGAGTGCAGCATACTTTTAGGAGAGTTTCGTTTGTTGGGTGCATTAAAAATTGTCTTCAAATGAAATTAGCATTTCAGTTTATTGCGCTGAAAATTAAATTTGAATAAATGATTTTAATTAAGAGTAATTTTTCGTTTTATGATAGTATGAAAATTGTTAAGAAAAGTTTCGTTTCATGTTTTTGTATATTAGTATTTTTTTTTAGTTACACGATTTTGTTTAAACTTTTAAATGTTTAATTTAGAAGGAAAATATTTTTTATATTATTATTTTTGGTTTCATTTATTTTTTATTTTAGATTATTTAATTTTAGATTATTTATTATTTATTTGTTCTTATTTGTTTATTTGTCATTGTTATAAAATTGTTAAGAAAAGTTTCGGTTCAATTTTTTTATATTAGTAATTGTTGTAGTCACATGTTTTGGTTTATACTTTTAAATGTTTAATTAAGAAGGAAAATATTTTTTGTACTATTACTTTTAGTATTATTTATTTTTTAATTTAAGATTTTATTAAAAAATTATTATTTATTTGTTATTATAGTTTTTTTTCATAGTTTGAGAAACAAATTACATTAGTTATTTTTATAATTTATTGGTAAAATAAAAAATTAAATATATATTTATAATAATAGAAAATAAATATAAATTTTCAAATTAATGATTTAGTTTTTTAATTGTTTGTAATAAATTAAATTCTTAGTATAAGTTTATACTAAAAAAATTTGTTAATACATAAAAAAAAATTTTAAATTTTTTAATAGAGCAATTGTCTTTTTAGAAATAATTTTTGTAATTTTATTTTTTATACTTTTTTGTATAATTAATTAATAAATAATAATTTTTATATTTTTATATTTTTCTACAGACCATGGCGCACGCAAGGGAATTTTCGGTAGTTCCAGCCCACTCAAATCTCTGTTTGTTACAAAAACTTTGGGTGGCAATTGTTAAGAAAAGTTTTGGTTACATTTTTTTTATATTAGTAATTTTTATAGTTACACGTTTTTTTTTAACTTTTAAATGTTTAATTTAGAAGGAAAATATTTTTCATATTATTATTTTTAGTATTATTTATTTTTTAATTTAAGATAGCTTAATTACTATTTATTTGTTATGTTAATTTTTGTATAGTTTGAGAAACAAATTACATTAGTTATTTTTATAATTTATTTGTAAAATAAAAAATTAAATATATATTTATGATAAAAAAATTAATATAAAGTTTTAAATTATTAATTTAGTTTTTTAATTGTTTGTAATAATATAAATTATTAGTATAAGTTTATATTAAAAAAGTTGTTAAAACATAACAAAAATTTAACATTTTTTCAATAGAACGATAGTCTTTTTAGAAATAATTTTTGTAATTTTATTTTTTATACTTTTTTATATAATTAAGTAGTTAAGAATTTTTATACTTTTCTGCAGGCCATGGCGCACGGAACAGGATTTTTGAGAGTTCCAACCTCCTCAAATAGATGTTTGTTACAAAAATTTTGGGTGGCAAATATGTATAAATTTTAATGATATTTGCCTAAAATGTTATGTACAAAACTCCTTCAATGAAATTCTGTGTACGCCACTGTTTACAGGTAACTAAAACTGGCACTGAATTTCACAACGATTTCATATTACAATTTTCTATCTTTGCATCTCATTATTCTGCACTTGCAAAACTGCCTCAGACAAATAATTGTTGTGTTGACTTTTGCCGTCTTGTGGCTTTAGCAGCTTTGGCGGCTTTGCGCGCTTGCTGCGTCTTGACAGTCTAAGCAAATTTTCGCTCATAATTATGGCTTAATGTGCGCCAAAAGCGGCGGGTGGCTTTGGCAACAATTTAAAATGTCAACAACATCCGCCACGCATACTTAAGCGGCAGCTGCTGTTGCTGCTTAAGTGCGTTTAGCATGGAAATTGTGTGGTGGCAAAAAAGTGACAACAACAAAACGGCGAGTAAAATGTTGAGCAAAAACTATGAAAGCGAAAACTTTTTGCCTGAAGTGTAGCAGAAAAACGCTAAAAGAAAATGGAAACTGCACAAACTTGTGGAACTTGTGTTGGGAATAACTTTTTTTTTTAGTAATTCGTTATACATGAAATTTGTTTATTCGTTGTATGACATTTTATAATAAATTTTAGTTTTATTTATTTGTTTATTTATTATTCAGTTTTAATAAAACTGTTTCCATTTCTGTTGCAGCTCCAACCAGTTAATTCATGTTCGAAAAATTAATATCTGCTCCAAGATATCAACTAAGATAAAAGCCACCGACTCATATGAAATATTATTTAGTCCAGCCCATCTATTGCGGCAGTCTTCGCATGATTTATGATTTCTTATAGGGACTTATTAAAATGTTACTCATACGCCTCGGCTATCAATGTGCGTGCTCCTTTGTGCTTTGTTTTCGGCACTCGCTGCGTAAATACTACACTCTGACATATGTCCGTGTGTGTTGTGCGCATGTAACGCACACATTTTTTATAGGCGGCTCAGTCAGCAGTCAAAAGTTAACGGCTGGAAAATGCTCTACGGCAACACATTTGTTGGCTTCTGGGCACTACTGCCGGCCCAGCCGACCGGCCACTCGGCTCGGCACCAATGATAAATCCGATAGTTAAACAAATTTATTGCTCGTGATTTTCTCATTAATTTGATTTATCGCATTAACTACACGTATTCATTTTTTCGCCGCCCATTCCAATTGTTCGCAGTCGCTTCCGTAGGTGAATCGGCGCAGCAGACGTGCGGTTGAACGTACATTTTGAGGGCGGCGGTTGATAGAGGTGGGAAGGGAACAGAGATAGTCACAATGTCGTTTGGATGAACTGGCCATTGCGGTTAACCGCAAAATGGAAGATTTCCAGCGATTAAGCGCACACACACACACACACATACGCACACATAGGCGCGCAACTACTACACCGCATACACTGATACGTTTGTCATGTGCTGTCGGGTGAGTTAAATTAAAATGCATATTACGCCTCATAAAAAGGACATGCAATAAATTTTCGCCAATAAAAAGGGGGGAAAACACAAAAGGCACAAAACAGATAAAAAATATATAAAAAGGTTGAAAAAATTGTGCGTATTCACAGAAATTGAACCGCAAAAGTAATGTTGCTCTTGCGGCAAATGCGTTTTTTTGCGCTAAATTGAGAAAGGAGTGACAGGACGATGCGATGCGGTGGGTGCTTTAAAGAGAGACCGGGCCGGGAGATGGAGCATAAAATGAAAGTTGCTGTTGCGTTCGCAGTGTGTGGACGCAATATTTATGGACATATTTTTGGAGATTCGTGACGACGCACACGCAGGCAGCACGTAAGTCCATTTTTCTGCTGCGTTGAGGCGCAGCGATGCGTAACGTTCTGACATGGTTAAGTACGAGTGTTACTTTTATGCGAGTGCTGGCCTGTTTTTGCAATTTGATCGATTGTCTGTGCCATTTGTGTCGTAATTCATGTCGAGTGGGCTTGGGCGACATTTTATTAAACACTAGAAAAATATTTGTATATAAAAAGTTTTAAAAATAACAAAATAAATAATATAAATTAGAAAAAAATAGTATAAAAATAAAATATTATTAGATATACAAATATTATATAATATTTAAAAATATTAAAAAATAGAATAAATAAAATAATGAATAAATTAATAATTGATAAATAATGAAATTTTTTTAAAATATTTTTTATCGAATAAAACGGCAAAAAAAGGAAATATTAGTTCTATAGTTCTAAAAATAACAACATAAATATTAGAAAGTTTAAAAAATAATATAAAAATAAAATATTATTATACAAATATTACTTACACAATGTTAAAAAATATAAACAATTTCATAATTAATAAATTAATAATTAATAAATAATTAAAATATTTTTTTTCCATTTTTCATCGAGTAAAATAGCAAAAAATGGGAACATTAATTCTAAAGTTCTAAAAATAACAAAATAAATAATAGAAATTAGAAAAAATAATATAAAAAAAATATTAGTATACAAATATTACATAATATTAAAAAATTGAAAAAAATGTATTAATAAATTAATAAATAAATAAAAATAAATAAATAATAAATAAAAATATTTGTACATAAACAAGTTCTAAAAATAACAAAATAAATATTAAAAATTAGAAAAAAATTATATGAAAATAAAATATTATTATACAAATATTACGTAATATTAAAAAATAGAAGAAATAAAATAAGTAATAAATTAAAAAATAAATAAAAGTAAATAAATAAAATAAATAAATAATAAATACAAATATTTGTACACAAAAAAGTTCTAAAAATAACAAAATAAATATTAGAAATTAGAAAAAATAATATAAAAATAAAATATTATTAGATATACAAATATTACATATTACAAAATTGGAAAAAAATTTATTAATAAATTAATAAATAAATAAAAATAAATAAATAATAAATAAAAATATTTGTATATAAACAAGTTCTAAAAATAACACAATAAATATTAAAAATTAGAAAAAAATTATATAAAAATAAAATATTATTATACAAATATTACGTAATATTAAAAAATAGAAGAAATAAAATAAGTAATAAATTAACAAATAAATAAAAATAAATAAATAAAATAAATAAATAATAAATAAAAATATTTGTACATAAAAAAGTTCTAAAAATAACAAAATAAATATTAGAAATTAGAAAAAAATAATATAAAAATAAAATGTTATTATACAAATATTACATAATATTAAAAAATTGGAAAAAAATTTATTAATAAATTAATAAATAAATAAAAATAAATAAATAATAAATACAAATATTTGTATATAAACAAGTTCTAAAAATAACACAATAAATATTAAAAATTAGAAAAAAATTATATAAAAATAAAATATTATTATACAAATATTACGTAATATTAAAAAATAGAAGAAATAAAATAAGTAATAAATTAACAAATAAATAAAAATAAATAAATAAAATAAATAATAAATAAAAAAGTTCCAAAAATAACAAAATAAATATTAGAAATTAGAAAAAAATAATATAAAAATAAAATGTTATTATACGAATATTACATAATATTAAAAAAATAAAATAATTAATAAATTAATAATTAATAAATAATTAAAATGTTTTTTTCCCATTTTTCATCGAGTAAAATAGCAAAAATGGGAATATTAATTTTAAAGTTCTAAAAATAACAAAACAAATATTAGAAATTGTAAAAAAATAATAAAAAAATAAAATATTATCATACAAATATTACATAGTATTAAAAAATAGAAACAATTTAATAATTAATAATTAAGAGGTAATTAAAATGTTTCTAAATATAAACAATTATAAAAAAAATAATATAAAAATAATATATTATTATACTGTTATATTTGTATTAAAAAATAGAAAAAATAAAATTTTTAAAAATTTAATAATTAATAAATAATTAAATTTTTTAGATCTTTTATCGAATAAAATAGCATAAAATAGAAATATTATCAAAATTTAACATTAAAAAATTTTTTTTTTTAAATTGAAAAAGTATCTAATATCGAATTTCCTTAAGGGGGCTTTCCCGTTTTTTCGTCCAAAAATGAGGTGTTTTTCAAGAATTAATTTTGGAAAGACAGTTTGATAAAATGTTGTAATTCTTTTTTATTTTGTTTGTTGTTACAATAGTGAGTTAAAAAAAATTTTTTTTTTGGAAAAAAAAAAATGGCCGCCGGCTTGCCAAGTACTTATGTTGCCTTGTTTGGAAAACATACTCCCAGTTTTTTACACTTTTCTTGGGTACGGTTTATCTGAAATCAAATTGACCATCATTTTCATTAATTACATAGTTTTAGTTATCACACATCGGAGAATTTTTGAAAAATTTCAACTTGGTGAAATTTGGCGCAAATTTGAAAAAAAAATCGATTTTTTTGCAAAATTTTGGTACTAAAAGTGTTGTTAAAAATCGAAATTTCACAATATTGAAAAAATCCTATGATGTGCGATAGAGAATTCATTTGTGAACACGTGAAATTCAGTTTTATCCAAATCGGTTCATTAGATCCGAAAAAAAGTGTAAAAAACGTCACAAAAACATGGTTTCGAGAAAAACGCGTTTAAAGTTTTTTTAAAGCGTACGCGAGGCTGTGCGCGCCGAAACAGTTTTGGCTATAACTTCAAAACTATTGCATATTTCATTATGAAACTTTGGCTTCATATTGTTATAGTATTTATAAATCGATTTCTGTAAAAAAAAAAAAACGATTTTTTGAAACCGAAAAACGGGAAAGCCCCCTTAAGACAAAGTGCCATGCAAAGCCTACTAAAATAAAATACTAAAAAAACAAAATAATGTTAAGAAGGAAGCTTCATAGATTCATTTTGCCTTTAGGTACTCGATGGAGTCACTACTGAGCCACTTAAACAGCTCAAGTCTTGGAGTTATGTTCGATGACAAACTTCTATGGAAATCACATAGAAGCATCGTCAACCTTTTGACAGTGAAAACGTGTATTTAAGAGAAGATCCTGTGTCCTGATCTTGTCCTATGCATCTGGACCAGTTCTAGATGTCCTTGTGAATCTGTCTCAATGTAATGTTTTCATCCGAGGAGAGACCGTCAACACCATTCGCAGATGCCAATACAGTGATCAATGATATGGCGGGGTTCTGACACGGGACGATGGTGCTGGCAAAGACATGAATCCTTCGATCGTGTCTTAGAAACATGTACACAAGACTTCAGAAAGTTACCAGGTTCCGACTTCGCAGTTCTTTGCCTTAGGCTCGCATGCATCTGTATTGCAGGCAGAGGTGCATGCGGTCCTTGAGGCTATGAATTTTGCTGTCGAAAGCAGGTAAAGAGGCAGATTTATGTATGTCTGTAGCGATAGCAAAGCTGTGCATATGGTCTTGAATTGCCAGGTGAAATTATGTTGGCAGACGATCACTGGTGTCCATTGAATGCTTAAGACCTCAGACTTCTCAGCAAAAAGATGTTCTGAGGTTACGTTATCTCAGATGGCAGTACCAGATTGTCAGGAAGATACGTCAGAGGAAAAATATTAAAATATGACAACATTGAAATATAAAATATTGTAAAAATAAAATTAAATTATTTCCAAACATATACCTTTTAAAGAATTTGTGCTGTAGAATCGATTTTCTCAAGTCAAAGTGCCATGCAAAACAGCTACAAAATAACCAACTTGCACAAAAACGAACCAAAAATGAATTGCAAATGGAAGAGCAGCAAACAAGCAAGTGTCGTCGGGCAGCTCAAGCGGCATCGCCCTTCATTTGCTTTGCAAATTCCATTTGTTTGTCTGTTTGTAAACTACACCCACAAAATTCAAATTGACTTAACTGTTGGCAGAGTTGGCGGTAAGACACAAACTGCAAATTGCCCGGAATCGGTGTGGCGGCGGTGGGGTGCGGCGCGGCGCTTTATGTGCTAAAATATTCGTTTGGCATGGCCAAGTGCCGGCTGCAGGCATTGCCATCAGGCACTTAGCGCGCGAAAGAAGTTCAACGGATTATGCGGCAAGACAACGGTGCGTATGAGTGACCTTTGCTATTAAAGCACAACCAAACATAAAAACTAGTGTCCGACCGAAACCACTTTTTTGGGCCGAAACCGAAACCGAATATTCGGTTTTTTTTTAATATTTGGCCGAAACCGAAACCGAAACTTTCTAGTTGAAATAAAAATCACCATATCAAGCATTTTTTTTTAAACAAACGAATTTTACATTAAGTAAATAAAGAACAAACAAACAAACATAGCATAAATAAATAAATACTTATTAATAAAAACAATTTATTCATTTTTTAAACACGTAAACATAAAAAAATCACCCTTTCGTACCTTACTCACTAATATTCAAAATTAAATAATTTAATATTATATGCTAAAAAAAGAAGTTTATTTACATTGCTGGCATCTAAATGACTCCTCCTTTCACTATATATCTGCTACACAATAAAATGTAAAAAATATTCTAGAAAGTTTCGGTTTCGGCTATTCGGCCATTTTTTGGCCGAAACTGAAACCGAAACCGAAACCACTTATTTGGGCCGAAACCGAAACCGAAACCGAATATTCGGTCGGACACTAATAAAAACTCTTGCAACTGATTTTCGCCGCAACTTTTCTATGCAGCCAACAACAGTCAAAGTTGCTGTAGGAATTTCAATTGCCACAGCGACAACGTTGTAACAATTTTTTTGACAGCAATCAACAAGCTACTCGTACTTTTTTCGCGTCTCTTAGGTATTGAGTAGTGAAAAGTGTTTTTATTTCTTTGTAATGTCAAAACTTTTTTGATGGTCTGCTCATTTCTGTTGCAGTTTGAGCACGTCATGCACGTTCAAGGAATGACACGGATAATACGAGAAGGAAAAGCTGTTCGGCTGTGGCGACTCTATTGGCTCGAGCACGTGAGAGTGTTTTGATGCTGTGTGGTGAACTTTGAATTTGAAGTGCAGTGGTAAAATGACTGGCGGAGAAATTTCTATTTAGTGGCTAAGTTTAAGTTATATGAAAAGAACCCAACTTAAATAAAAAATATTAAAAAATAAAATAACATATTAAATAATCTATATGCTGTCTTAAGGTAAGATCCCACGATTGCCGCAATGCGTAGAAATTTTACGCATTTTTAAAAAACTCAAATGTCAATCGTGTGAACTCGATTCGGTTTCGGCGCAAATGTCAAAAATATTCGATCTGTCCTCTGTTGCGCCGAACGAAATCGGTACTGTAGCGTCAATCGTGTGAACAGTTGAAGCCAGACAAAAAAATTAAAAATTGAGCCGAATTTTGTCGGCAACTCGAGCGCCAACCATAGGGGCCGACAAATTTTGTCGGTGCTTTGAAATTTTTTGAGAATTTATTTCAATTTTTGTTTCGATTCGGGCAATCGTGTGACCTACCTATGAAATCGTTCGGTGCGATATTTCTGTTCGCTAGGTTGAGCCGACAAAATTTGTCGCAATTGGGGCAATCGTGTGATCCAAACAAAAAACGTTTTGCTCAATTGACTATTCCTGCGTAGTCAATGCCCGACCAGATCGGGCTATGATCGGCGCATTTGCGGCAATCGTGGGACCTTAGCTTTAGATAGGAAAATTTGTAGTTAATGGCGAGTAATGGTTAGGTAGTGTAGGGTGACTTCCACTTGGAAGCCAAAATGGCCCATTGTGAATACCTTCTTGTGCTAAGCAAAAGTCTGAAACAAACCAGAAGGGCAGTTAAAAAATGTTGACTTTCGCCGCGGTAGTCAAGTCCCTCAGAAATTTTGACCCCAGGGTATGAAGTCGGCGGTCCTCCAGATTCGGTATAGTCTTCACATCTTCTTCTTCTTTACCGATTGTAAAGAGATCACTGCACAAGAGGCATTATTTGATGCGCATAGATCCAATAGCGCAATGTGCGATGATGACTTCAAGGAGCTGCCGAATGGAGGTTCAACTCAGGGACAGTAAACATTGCGCGTTCCCCAAGAAAAGTAAAAGTCATAGGGACTGGCAAGTGCTGCAGTCAATCAATCAATCTGTCAATATTCATAAACAAATAATAGGAGCCAGTGCAGAGTTATTCTCTTCAGTAATGGACAAAACTACTTTCTTTTCTGCTATTTCGTCCATTGCTTCTTTTCCTGCAACTACAGAGAGGTCTAGAACTCCGGTGAACTATGCTTTGCAGAGAGGTACGACAACTCTGGACTACCTTCGATTCCAATACAAAAGATGTCAGCGCTCTAAGGTCTGCCTGGTCTATTAATCCATTTTTACGGATTAGTTCAGCAAGTTTGCTGATTGCAAAGATTTCAGATTTTGAAAGATACAATGAGGTCCGGCAGTTTGAATGACCTTTGGGTCTGCAGCACGTCTCAGTGGAGACCAGCTTCTGTACCTTTATTCATTTTGAAGCCGTGGGTGCAAATGTTAAAGGATGTTAATGTAGCCCCAGTTCTCTCCCACGTGGTTCACATCCTTCTAACTTGATTTGATGGCAATTCAACTTTAAATTCAATGTTTATTAATTTCGTACAGTGGTTAACTTTTTAACTCATCAATTTTGATATTTATATTCATTTTTTATATTTTTTTCTCTCATTAACTATTACAGCAAAATGTGTGCTAAATTATTTTTTTATACCATCCTTTTGTAATCATAAATTTATGTCTTAAAAATGCCAAACTGTTGATGCAATAATTATGCCAAATTTTCTGTAGTTATGACTCATCAATCGACATGGTGTTCGACGCGGTAGATGCAGATCGACGGCAAATAGGGAAGTCATATCTCCCTATCATCTCTTGGAGGAAACTTTTGCGGCAGCTCATAATTTGCGCAAAGAAATTGCAGCCACAATTTCTAACATCGTAAAAATAGTCTTGTTTTTACTCAAAAGCTTTCTTTTCCAAAAGGTTTAATAATTTGTTAATTTGCATGCCGAACATTGCAGCTAACTGCCTTTTTCAAAGGCTTTTGCTGAACGTCAACCTTCTGTGTAGAGAAAACACAACACACTCTATGCCCGTAAAAGGGTTGGAGTGGATTAAAAAATGTACTGCCTGGAATTCCATTAATACGAAGAATATGTGCGTCTTGAAGCTAACTAACTACTGGAATTTTAGTCATTGTCTGTCAGTGTTATGAATATTGATTGGTTAATGTTTTGTTACCTAAACTGTGTTTTTTTAATTTGAAAAATTGTTTCAAATGGCAAATGCGATTAAATTGGCACGCAAGACCTATTCCAAATAAGAAGCTATTGCTTCACTAGGAGTCTAATTAAGCAACCTGTTTTGGCAATAACCCAACCGGGAGTGTTTTTATTATGGACAACAGCAAACGCTTATATCTTCCAAAAGAGTTTCACAAAAAAAAAAAATGCATCATTAAAAACAAAATATAAATGTTTACATTATATCGAAACTCGAACTTCATATGATTCGACCATTTTGTTGCATTGTATTTTTTGCAGGGACCAGAAATAACAGTTATTTGTGAAAACCATATTTGAAAAAATTACTATGAAGGAAATGTCATACAAGTAAATGAAATATACCAATACATTTCTTATCGCACCGAGAATCAAACTTGGCAATAAACTTTTTTTTTGTAATTTTTATGGGAAAATTAAAAAATAAGAATTATTTTTTATTTATATTTTAAAAATCTTATAATAACAATTATTCTTGATTTTTTTCATATTAGTCAACAAATAACAGTTTTTTTCGATTTTTATTTGAGTTGTCCAATGATAACAATTATTGGTGACTTTTATTTAAAAAAGCCATGAATAAAAATCAGTCAGTGACTTTTATTTATAAAAGTAATCAAAAAAAATTATTCAATGACTTTTAATTTTTAAGTAATCAATAAAAATCATTCAGTGACTTTTATTTATGAGTCATTAAAAAAAAAAAATCATTCAATAACTTTTATTTTTTAAGTCATCAATAAAAATCATTCAGTGACTTTTATATATAAAAGTCATCAATAAAAATCATTTAGTGACTTTTCTTTTTTAAGTCGCAATAAAAAAATCATTTTCATTAATCACAGTACTGGATTCATTAAATATCGAAATGTATATATATTCTTGATCGACTCAACAAGACCTGACTTGACAATTCTGTTTTCTGGATGAATCATTACTTTTGCATACATTAATGAAAATTACTTTTATATTGCGACTTAAAAAATAAAAGTCACTAAATGATTTTTATTGATGACTTTTATAAATAAAAGTTACTGAATGACTTTTATTGTTGACTTAAAAAATAAAAGTCATTGAATGATTTTTTTTATGACTTTTATAAATAAAAGCCACTGAATGATTTTTATTGATGACTTAAAAAATAAAAGTCATTGAATGATTTTTTTTATGACTTTTATAAATAAAAGTCACTGAATGATTTTTATTGTTGACTTAAAAAATAAAAGTTATTTAATGATTTGTTTGATTACTTTTATAAATAAAAGTACTGAATGATTTTTATTGATGACTTAAAAAATAAAAGTCATTGAATGATTTGTTTGATGACTTTTATAAATAAAAGTCACTAAATGATTTTTATTGATGACTTTTATATTTAAAAGTCACTGAATGATTTTTATTGATGACTTAAAAAATAAAAGTCGCCGACTGATTTTTATTGATGACTTTTATAAATAAAAGTCACTGAATGATTTTTATTGATGACTTAAAAAATAAAAGTCACTGACTGATTTTTATTCATGACTTTTTTAAATAACAGTCACCAATAATTGTTATCATAGGACAACTAAAAAAAAATTGAAAAAAACTGTAGAAACTGTAAAACTGTAATTTGTAGACTTATAAGAAAAAAAATCACAAATAATTGTTATTATAAGATTTGTAAAATATAAATTAAAAATAATTGGTATTTGTTGAGTGATTAAATAAAAGTCAAAAAATAACTCTTAAACATTGATTTTTATAATAAAACTTTTAACTGTTATGGTCCCTGATTTTTTGTATCCAGTCACGAGGCATATTTTTTTCACCGACTTTAAAAATGAAATTAAAATTGCACTGAAAAAGCACAAGCAATAATTCACAACTTTAAACAATAATTACCGCACTTGATGTATGCACCACGTGGCGTATGAGTAACTTCCTGTCATTAGTCGAATAATGTCAATAAAATTGTGTTTAAAATAAGCTGTAATTAAATGATTTTTGTTGTTAGCATTAATTAGCTTTATAAATTTTCGAAAATGCAATAATACCCAAACTGGCCACAACAAAACTACAAAGCAACAACAACACTATGAAAGCAATTTAATATCAAACCAATTAAAAAACTCAGTTTCGCTACTCGCTACACGGCCAACTATGGGTTTATTTGTATGTTGTAGTGTGTCGTATAGTGTGTTATGACATATGGCGAGCAATATTGGGAGCACGTAGCGAACTAATTACATGCTAAACATTATAAATGAATTTCATATTGTCTGGCAGAGAGTAAACTCAATGAAATATATGCGACAACAATGGGCGATTGTCAGTGGGTGGGTTGAATAATAACAGTGTACGTATGTATTAGGCACAGATGAGGGTACGCGGGAGCGCAAACAATGCACAATAATATTACTGAAATTAATATGAGCGAATATAACATTTACCACACGACAAACAATCGGTCTACGGCTGCATGGGAAGCAGTCGCAATGCGTCGAGTTTTATATTCATCCAGTTGTGTGTGCGAGTACAGCGGAAATATGCAAATCCGCGCAGCAGTGCGCCTAAAAGTATGTGTGGGCTTAGCCGTAGGCAGTGGGCGATGACTATCGCCACCGTTCATTACGTCGCGGTGTGCGCGTCGAGCGTAAATCAGCATTTTCCGTTGGTTGTTGGTGTGGTTTTTGGTAGTTTTTGCATTGCACAAAGTTTGCTATTGACACTCCTGTGGTTGCGATATATATTCCGCGCTGTTGTGTGCCGCACTGTCAGCGTGCGCATTATCGCCGTTGACACCTGGATCTGGAACATCGGCCAGTGCAGCATCCAATTCGACGTTTCGATGCATGCGAATGCCGGTTGCAGTTGCACGCGCGCAATTTGGCATTGACTACGCCGTTTGACGTTCGCCGTTCGACCAACACATCTAATTATTTACTCTTCAGCTTTGACGCGTAAATTTGGCCAACAAAGGACGAGATTTCCATATAAACCGCAGCGCTGAAATGGTTATATCGATGCGCTTGCAAAGGGAATTTTTAACCTGCGGCCCAGCGTGAAATTTCCGCATTGGCCTTCGGTGCGTATGAGTGCGTTGCAATTCAATTTCCTGCTTCGTTGTAATTTCCGTTTAATGTGCCATTTAATGTTTTGCTTAGCCTCGCTGATCAATCAAATGTTTCTAGCATCGACAACAACAACAATACAAACAACAACAACAACTGTCTTGTTATAACTGGAGAGCAATAAATATTACGGCCGCAATTCCGTTTGACAATCGGACGCGCGCCATGCAGCGAAAAGAATGCATCGCCAAACTGGCTGCACGCAAATTGCTGCAATGGTTGTTGGTATTGTTTGGGTGTGATTTTGAAATTGTTGCCGCATGCCAGTACTGCAATGTTGGTCGTTGCCAGCAATTTGTCGTCTGTGAGGATGACAGCATGGAAGGGAATTTGGGTGTTTTGTTTTGTTCAGCTTTACGCGGCTGCTGCGCTGCACACAAAGCCACAAAAGTGCGCGGGTAAATATGCACGTTTGTGTATGTGTGTGTGTGTGTGTGTCAATTAGTGCTTATGACTTATTGCTTTGGGCCGTGTGGTTGTGTGTGTGTGGCTTCTGATTTTATGAAAACGCGCTGAAGTGTTAATCAGCGAGGGATTAACAACGGGAAGAGATGGAGAGACAAACAAGAGAGCGGGGTAAGAGTAAGAATAAAGCAATAAAAGACAATAAAAAGGTTTTCTGAAATAGTTAAGTTTCATTTTAAGTGAACAATACTAGAGTTAGAAATGGAATTAGTGAAAAAGTAAAAGTAAATTGGGAAAAGAAAAAGCTAAACAAGAGAAACAAGAGGACGATGAAGAATAAGAGGCTGGAATAGAGAAAGAAATGGCAGTCTAAAAAGAACTGATGGCAGATTAAAACAGATGAAGTACAGTTCGACATGAGGATACTCTATTGCGTTTGAAAGTGAGAAATATATATTCTAAAGTATATAAAGATCAGATATGGGTAGAATATATGTCAGAGGGATACTGACAGATTATGGCCACATTTTAATATGGAGGAGATATAGGTTCGCTATGGTTAGGATATGGATAAAGAAATGGATAAATGAATGGATAAAGAATATGAATAAATAAGACAAAGTTTGGATAAGATATATGTCGAAATTGTTTGGATATGGTATGAATAGGACATGAATGGGATATGGATAGAATATGAATGGCGTATGGATAGGACATGGATAGGACTTGGATAGGATATAGATAGGATATGAATGGATTATGGATAGAATATGGATAGGACTTGGATAGGATATGAATGGGACAAGGATAGAATATGAATAGGATATGGATCGGATACGGATCGGATATGGATAAGATATCGATGCGATATGAAAAAAAAATAAGTTTCGAATGTGGATCGGATATATGTATAGGAATAAATACGATATGGAGGGAAATGAGTCATGTTAAAAAGCAATTAACCCTTTCCGGTCAATTTCCGCATTTCTTGAGATAACAATTTTTCTTTCAAAATATTGACTCTTATTGAAGATTTTAGCAATAAAATACAACAAAATATCAAAAAAATCATTTAAGTTGAGAATTACAGCTCAATCAATTTTGTACGATGTATTGTACAATGGTCCGCAAAGGAGTAAAAATGCATGACATTTTTGTTTCGTTTTTTTTAAGTTTTATGAACAATTTATTGATTTTTTTGATAGAAAACATAAATTATAGGAACAAAAAATCAAAACGTGATTTAATTTTGATCGAATCTTATGTAAATTATATATATGTATATATTTATAAACAATTGAGTCATATTTATTCGGCCTTATATAACCGTTGTTGTTGTTGCAAAGCCCGTTTCCCCTCAATAAAACACAGAATCAATTAAAATTCGTATAGCTTTACAGAAATATACTGAATATAGCCGATTCTTATTATCGTAGTGGGAGTGGCAAGTACGCATGTCTAACCTTACATAACCTGTGTCTGCCCAGTAAAACAAAAAATCTTCTAGTAGTTCTTATTTTCGAAAATTGCCGAATAGTCGAATTTTATTAGCCACGTGGTTTACAGATGAGCGTGGCAGGCATGCAAACGCAAAAGTTCTATTACCGAAACCCATAACTTGAAATATGGAAACATAACTTGCAACCTTTGCCTTCAATTTGTACGATATATCGTACAAAGCTTTGCAACCCTTGTGGTCATTTGTACGATATATCGTACAATTTTTTTAAAGACTCGGGAAAAATATTAAAACGAAAAAAATGTTCAATTTAATAAGTTTAGTAAATTAACTGAGATTCAAACTTTGAAATTGTTTAGCTTTTTGCTACCAAAAAGTATTTGATATATAAAAATTCCTCCGCAGAAGCATCGTCATTTGCCTGGTTTTTCAAATTCTTGCAAAAAGCACTCATACTATGTAGCCACGGCTATAATGATTTATATTTTTAAACAAAATGATACAACACAGCTTACTTAATAAGAATTAAAAATCCGTTCCATAAAAAATGCGTTTGCTGTCAAATAAAAAATCCTCCAAAAAATTGTACGATATATCGTACAAATTTCCGAAAAGGGTTAAGTATGTACTCGATAAATCTTGTCACGTATGTTAGCCTACATTATGAAACATGGGCTTACCAATCTATACTATAAGATTGGCATTGGTTATGGCTTTTCGCCAAAATTAAGTGGCATTTATTAAACAAACTGTTCCAACTTACCTACGCAAGTTACTCATGTACCTCAGTGATGTTTGGTGTACTTTATGTAAATCTTTTCATATAATCACATGTCAGCAATGTGTCTGTCCGCAAACCTGTGTGTCGGCATTGCCGTACCAAAAACGATTTAAGAAAGGGTCCAGCTTTATTTTGCACAGCACGTTTCACAACAAAATCATCATATCATGCCTTCACTGCCCAAAACAACGACCACTGCACAAATACTCAGAGTTTAATGAATAAATAAATGTCGAAACACGAGCGAAAGTGTAAACGCAAAAATGCTCAACACAAATAAGAAATTTTACTTTTGTTGTCGCTCGAGGACTATTTGTCATGTTGCATTGCATCAGCGCCTCGGTGTGGCTACGCCGCGGCGCACTCGCTCAGTTGACGCCTCTGCGTTGCTGCCACTTTGCTGCTGTCGCATTCTGCTTTAATTTGATTTTAATTTCGTCTTTCCGCTTTGGCGCTGCTTCGCTTCATGTCGACTCGCACACATATGTCGTTGCCTGTTTGCAAATCATCCAACAACAACAACTGCCATGATAGTGGCAGTGGCCGAGCAGTGGAAGCACAACGGCGACCGCGCCAGCGTCCAGCACGTTTATTTTTTTTTTTGCTGTTGGGGATTTGTTTTTAATTTCGCAACGTTTTGACAGTTGTGTGACGTTCACATGATGTGCTCTCATGCTGACACGTGCTGCTGTATGCATGTGTGTGCATATGTGTTTGTGCGATGTACGTGATTTTCTGGCTAAATTTAATTAACAAGCAAATCCTTGACTTTAATTGACAATTCTGTGCTTGCCTTTTGATAAATTAGTGCAAGAATGCCACAAAGAAGGCACACACCGTTGCATGCATGACGTCTGGGCGCTAATTATAAAATAACAAATCCATTTGCGCGTAATGAACGCAAAGGCTACAACGGTGTTACTGTAAAAAATCAAATAAAACTTGCGCTCGATTTTGATGCAAATTTCATAGAGGAATAACGCGACATTTAATTTAGTTTGAGAAAAATTAATTGCAGTGTAAAGGTAAAAAAAATAGTTGAAAATAACTAACCGTAGTATAAATGTGGTGTGCAGCTGAAACTTTGTTACTCATACGTCGTGGGTACCCGGCTGTGTGCAACGTAATTAAATGTGATTTAGTAAATGTTGGCGTGCTGACAGTAAACTTTAATAGCAATAACAACAACAGTAAAGGATTTAGTTTGCCGCTTTTACATAATATTATTATTATAGTAAATTGAAAGACGACACGGTCATTTTTAAATATTCGTACATATTGATTTTTGACCCTTTCGACCCCGAATTTTACCCTGTGTATCGAAATTACTTTTTGGTATTTAAATCATGAAACATTTGCCTACGAAGTGCGCACACGACATTTGAAGTCGCCACGCCTCTTTGTTAGAGTTCTAGAGCTAGTTTATATTACTTTAGAGCAAATTTAGCTTAAAACGGGTTAAATACATTTTGTATCAATATTTTTTAGTTACATAAAAATTATATAATATTTATGGAAAAATTCAAAATTATTACTTTATGATTTTATTTCAGCATTATTAAAGAAACAGGGTTTTGATCAAACGCGCCCAAGTCGTAGACTTCAATTAGAACACAAACTTTCCCTGATATCGCTGCAAATTATTGGAAATTATTTTGGGGATAACAGTAAATTTTTTGTAATTTGCTTTGAATTCACTTCTAAAAATATGAATTTGTTGGTGCCTACTTAAATGAAACCCATAAATCAATCGTAGCTTTTGCTATAAGATGACAAATAGGTGACATTGCTCTCAGCCAACTTTGGCGTCGAAAGGATTAAGGACCCTATGACTTTGAGAACGCAGAAATGCCTAATAAAAGTGGTCGGGCTATTCGTATCGAAAAGAGAAACAATTTTTTTAGTAACGTCACCACTTTTAAAAAGAATACTGAGTAAATTAAAAGCGCCTTAAGCATAGTGGGAGCCCTCCTCACTGGACTGCAAAGCGGCAGTTTGCTTCTCGACGCACAGTGGGTTAATTGATGCCGAAAATGCCGATTAATTCACCCAGGCTATTTAGATATGAAATAACTATTAGGTTTAGTTAATCGAACATTAGAAAGTAAAAAACAAATATTTTTGGGTATACTTAGTGGAAATTTTTTTTAAAAACGGTAAAAAACTAAAATAGTTACAAAAGATAAATCTTGCACTATTCTAATAAAAGTTAAGTTGAACAGTTTAATTGAAACATTTCATCGCCACCTCTTGCAGCCAATTCAATATCATCATTATGATGATGATTATCATTATTATAATCTTCATCATCAACATTATCATCATTCCTCATTAGTATCAACTCCATAGTTAGCAACTTTGGGCATAAAATACATACGATGCACTTTTTTGTGGCAATTTTCCCATACTTGATACAATGGGGTCACAATTAAAAAAAATCTATTACAAATGTTTTCAATGGTATTTTTTCAGTCCACTTTCGTAAAAAATTCTCCCTGCAACAATTGAAATCGTTATTCCGTGCTTCTTCCGAAGGTTGGCCGATTGGCAATAAAGCATGCGATATGATTTGCGGTCGATACAAAAACTATTTGTGGAAAATTGTGGGCATATTTTACCAGGAATAGCATTTTAAAAAATATTTTACTGTTTTTAATCCATAGCTGCGAAATTTTTTTATTTCGATTTGATGTTCACTAGAAACAAACATAAAATGGTGTGAATGTTTTTATTCAAGTCTACATCGATTTCTATTATTGATGCAGATATTTCTGCAGTTTGAAAAAACAATAAAAACAACAATAAAAACTTTTGCTTATTTGTTTTCATCTAAAAAATAAATAATTACAAAAAAATTTATTTTGCACATTTCTATTTGTTTTCATACATGGCCCTTTTGGCCCATGAGTTCGCACACAAAAATCGAAATGCTGGAAAAGTGCGCTACATTCACGCAACTTTGTTTTCATAAAATGTTACTGAAATATCTAAGATATACGCTAATGAAAAAAGTTTTGCTCGATCTCACAAGACTCACAACTATATGTCTATGAAAAGGTCCAAAAGTGAATAATTATTAAGCTTTTAAACAAAAAATCAAATAAAATACTTATGAACATTTTTTAACAAAACAAAATACACACTGCATTACTGAAATACCTGAACATGAAGGTTGCATAATTAATTTTTAAATACTTTTTGAAATTCACAAAAAGAAATCGTTTTGAAGTAAAGGAAAAAACGCGTTTATCGCTGTTCGCACAAAAACTGAAAATAAATGTCAACTTTCAGAGTGCTTTGCGGGAAAACGGTTAACTATTTTGCAACAACTTTTTTACATAGTGATGCAGAATCACTTTATCAACTTATTTCTAGTTAGGGTTTACAATGCACATTTTTCTACTGAGGGCTTATAAAATGCTTTGCTATTCAAAGAGCAGCTCCAGCTCAACGTTGCATAGCTTAATTGTGTCCACAAGGGCTCTTCTCGGCTTTCTCGCTTTAATGTCACATTAGTGCCGTACATATGTGGTGTGCTTATTGTGTGGCTTCCATGCGGTGAGAGCACAATGGGCCTAAAAAACAACGCAACCATTGCGATAATATTCACTTAAATGAAGTCGGCAGCAACATCCGCAATTCGTTGTCCCATCTGGCTAACAACGATGTTCACTTTTTGGTTGGGGTTGTTGTTGCATTTGTTGTTGTCATTATTATTAATTATGCTGTGGTCTTTCTGTGTATGTGTGACAAAACGTGATGCGGCAGTCAACGCGTTGCGAAGCTTGTTAGACATATGCACAGCAATGGATTTCTGTGTTCATTTTATTTGTTTTTTTTAATTTTAGTGTAATATTGTTTTGTTGCAGCAAAGTTCATTCAGCACTTTAAACTACCATTTGTTCCAAATGTTTTCCCAATTCAAACGCCAAAATCCACTTGCAACAATTTGACTCATCCATTTAGTGCCTAAAATTTGTGACATGGCTCACATTAAAATCACTTTTAACTTTGTTCTCGCCCACTTTTTGGGGCCATCAAAATTTATTACACTCACTAGCGAGCCAAAGCGCTGCTGCTCTTCTCTTTCTGCTTGTTGTTGTGCCATTTAAAATGCCCAGCACGTTGCCGCAGCTATTGGCATTCTATTTTCATAAAATAAACATAATTCCCGGAATCAGTTGTTTTTCTCACAATGCTGCTGTGGCATTAAAAAAACATCGAACAGCAAAAAGCAGCAAGCAAAACTTTTCATATTATAACATAAACAAGAACAAACAACGCCACAACGACAAATAGCAACAGCAGCGACAGCGACAGCGACAGAGAAACATTAAAACTCAAAGCAAATCAAACGAGCCCCAGTAGCCAGCGAGCCAAATCAGAAACGAGCAAAGTGCCGGCGCGCACGCTTCGGCTTCGCTGGGCCGTGCCCCTCATAATTGCGTCTCAATGGCATTGAAGTCAATTTGCCTCTGTGTCAATATCCAACCAAATAGATAAATAAACAGCAGACCGCCGCCGCGCAAAGCGACACAATGTGACAAGGAGTACAGCAAACTTTACTGCCAAATCTCTGGAGCCACATTTTTGCCAAAACCAAAAAGAAACAAGAAAACGAAAGCAAAAATGTGCAGAGTTTGTAAAAAGCAGCAAAAAACTTCAAGTCATTTGCCTTTGCAGTTTGTTGCGCAAAATGTCAAAGACAAAAGCGAAACAGCTGAAAATGCTAACAATTTTGCTTGGGTTTTTAAGGACGCTGGGGACACACTGTGGGAGCTTAAGGAAGCGACAGCGAGTGGACCGAGTGCCATTTGGTTTTCATTAAATATTAATAAGACGCCAATGTCATAATCTGTGCGCGTTTGGCCTTTCAGGCAAGCGAGCGTATGGTGGAATAGAAAGAGAGAGAGAGAGAGAGTGAGATGGAACAAGTGACGCAGTCGTTAAGCAAAAATGCATAAAGGCAAACTTTTGCTATTAGTGTGCAAGCGTTCAGTGAGGGCAATAAGAATCACAACAACAACAACAACAACAACCACACACACAGCACAAAAGGATTTTGGTACAAGCGTTTGGCTGGCATTTTAAAAGCTAAAGATTTGTCTGCCTTTTTGCAGCGCCTTAAAGTATGCTTTGCCACTTGCTATTTGCTTTATGTTTTTTGTGTTTAATATTTGACAGAAATTCCAAGCAATTTTGCAACATTTGCACAAGCAAAATTAAATAAACCACACAACCATCTTGGTCACAATTCGTTCTAAACTAAATAAACTCATTCATTCGTATGTAACACCGTGCGACAGCATTTTTCAGACTGGGAAAAATCCATATGGGCGTGAAACTAGAGACGAAATATAGTAATACTGCGTACTCAGTTTTTTATTTCTACATCCTTTGTGCTTTTAAAAGGACTTCCAAAATTTTGAAAGGGATAAAAAATGAAAAAAAATATAAAAAATAATTAACCTCGTTAGAATATGGCGATATGTATATCAAATGAAAGAGGAAAGGCTCAAAAATTTAAATAAAATTGATTTTTTATCTATTTGTTAAAAAAGGATATGAAAAATGTCCTTTGAAAATTTTAATCCTTTATATCCTTGAAAATTTATATAGAGATTTCTTGAAAAGTGTCTATGTTAAAACCCCAAATCTCCTTGATCACGTGTTAAAATTTCATTACTCTAACTTTATTGGTTCGAAAGTTATTAAAAAAAATGGCGAAAGCTGAAATTCGAATGAAATAAAAAATTCTAATTTATTTGAGTATCAGTATTTTAAATAATAAAAAGATACAAAATCAATGAAGCGAGAATAATGAAATTTTGACACGTGATCAAGGAGATTTTGGGTGTTAACATACTTACTTTTCAAGAAATCTCTATATAAATTTTCAAGGATATAAAGGATTAAAATTTTCAAAGGACATTTTTCATATCCTTTTTTAACAAATAGATAAAAAATCAATTTTATTTAAATTTTTGATCCTTTCCTCTTTCATTTGATATACATATCGCCATATTCTAACGAAGTTAAGTATTTTTTATATTTTTTTTCATTTTGTATCCCTCTCAAAATTTTGAAGTCCTTTTATAAGGACAAAGGATGTAGAAATGTAAAACTGAGTACGCAGTATTACTATATTTGGTCTCTAGTTTCACGCCCATATTGTTTTTTTCCGGTGTGAAAATTTGTTTTTATTTTTGTCGCACGGTGTAATCAAGCAAACACACACACACACACACATTTGCGCACTTACAAACAACCAATAAGTGTGCCATGTACATACATATGTGCATGTATATTTGTATGAGTGGTAGAGCGTATTTGTGCTTGCATTTTATAGCAAATTTGTGGCTTTCTTCTTTATTTGCCTGTTGACATTTCGTTGCAGCCACGTCACAGTGCAACGCAGGCCGCAGGCAATGTCAGTTACATTGTCACTTATGCACTTGCAACATTTGCAACGCAGACTCATATACACACACACATACATGCACATATAAATCTTCATATCAACTGAATGGTCGTATGAATGGTCCATACGAAGGCGGTCCATGACTATTGCTTCGATTTGTCTCCACACAAACGTTGCATTACTTAGCGTTGGAGTTGGGTGGCCTTGATGACGAAATGTAGTAGAGTTGCCATTGTCATTGTAGTTGAAATTCCGAAATAAATAGACGACAGCTAAAACCAAATACGAGTTGAACGATTGTGGGCGCCGCGCGGCATTGTCGGTGCTGGGGCAACGCTGTGGTCTCTGCACACATTTACTTTGTATGCTGTTTGCATATAAATGCCACAAGTAGTGCTTTTAGTTGTCGCCAACACTTTGGTGTTTACTTTCGGTTGGTTATATTGGAATTTGAGCACATTTACTGCAATTGCGACTCCAGTGCAGGCACAATCGGGTTGCGGCATGTCGCAGGAGTCATCGTAAGTTACAACATTGGCTCGAGCACAATTCTAACTGACAACTGATTAGGCAGCATAATTTAGCAAATAAAGTGATTTTTATGCAAAAGGCGTCGCATAAGCTATCAATAAACCAATTAAATTCTGCACTCAAAATAGGAAATCAATTTCAAGTTACAAAGACATTTTTTTACTTGAGACACCGCAGGCTAAATGTGGCGCAAATTGCGTTTCAAGTGTTTCATTGGATTGTTAAGACTTTTTTTCAGGCCTTTGAAATCTGTAGGTTAGAATTAAGTCTGATGGTGTGGAGTGAAAAAAATTATCTACTGTTTTAGTGATTATAGTGGATAATTTTTTGGTTGCCCATATTGATGCACTTTCTTTAAAAATCAATTGGGCTGTGTCCGTCGCTGTCCACAGCGACACTGTAGAGAACTTTTCTTTGCTGCTTCACTGAATCAGCAAATAGTCTCTTGTTCAAAATGTTGTTGAGTTTCTCCACATGGCTAACACCTTTTTTCAGTTAAATTTAACTCTGGAAGTTGATAGCAATTGATTGCTTCTTGAGTGATTGATGATTAAGTGATTGATGATTGAGTTATGTATAATTGTTTGATGACTGATGACTGATTGATTATTGTGTGATGATTCTTGAGAAAACTTTTTAAGGCAGGCGGTAACGGGTTGTGATGACCAGTTAATTATGCAAGTTTGATTTAATGTTGTACAACTTTTTGATCATTTATTGATTAATTCATGACTAATTGTATGATTGTATAACACCGTGCGACAACAAATTTTACACACGAAAAAATCTATATACTCGCGAAACCAGGGGCCAAATGTAGTAAAACTGCGTTTTTAGTTTTTCTCTCTGACGTCATGATTTTTTTTTAAAGGACTTTGAAATTACAAGGACATGTTTATTTCAAGGAATTATTTTAAAAATTGAGCGCACTGTAGAATAACAATATTGATATCAAATGAAAGACAAAAATCCTTAGAATCTTAGAAAATTGTATGTTTTGGTGCACAAGGACGAATAGGTATTGAAAATGTCCTTTTAAAACTTTATCCTTGAATATCCTTGGAAATATCCAATAGTTTTTTTTTTTAATATATCTTACGGACTAATTTGTACACTACCACATTCTCGAATTTTGTCCTTCTAACTTCATAAGTCATTAGAAGGACGAAATTCAAGGACGTAGTAGTGTACATATTAGTCCTTAAGATATATTTTTTTCAAACAAATTTATTGGAAATTTCCAAGGATATTCAAGGATAAAGTTTTAAAAGGACATTTTCAATACCTATTCGTCCTTTTGCACCAAAACATTAAATTTTCTAAGAGCAGTTTTACTACATTTGGCCCCTAGATTCGCGAGTATATCGATTTTTTCGTGTGTTTTGAAATTTTTTAATTTTTGTCGCACGGTGTAATATTTACAATAACAAAAGTATTATAGTTTAGTTTATATTTATATATTATTTATATTTATTTATATATTATACATTTGTTATTATATTTATTTTATATATTTTATATTTATTATATATTTCAGGCCCACTGAGAAGTCTTTGGAGACAAGATATATTTTTCATTCCGCATTGTAAGATAAACTATGCCACTAACCCTCCAATTTTGAGAGCTTTGAATGAGAGTTTATGAACTTTTATTTACTAGAAATCATTAGATTTGTCATTCTCTAAAAATAAAAAATAATAAAGTAAAAAAATAAATAAAAATATAATATATATTTAATATTACTTGACTTATTAGTCTGCATGAATTGTTGCATAATTCTAGGCTATTTCTTGAATAAATAAATAAAAATCTAATAGATAATAATTTGATTGAGCTTTTATTGATGGCAAGTTGAGAATTAATTGATGATGCGTGATTGGCGTTAAAATTGAGTACTGATTCATTAATGATTGGTTTTTGATCGATTGATAGTTAATTTATGTTTGGTTTATGATGACTTGATGACTAAAGCTTGTCTAAATGATGATTGAGCATTATAAAACTTGTTGATGATTGATTCACTGCTTGATGATATTTGATTGATATTTGAGTAATATTTGATTAATATTCGTTTGGTAATAAATTGAGTATTGATGAATGAGATGAGATTGTGACAAGATTTTAGTGGCGATTGATTACTGATTGATGTATGATTGGCGGACGGTAAATTTATTTCTTTATTTAGAATTGATTCTTCATGAAGTGATCATTAAAAAATATGCAATAGTTTATTGATTGATTGTTTGGTTAATAGTTGAATTATGACAAATTGATAATTAATTATTATTTTATTGATGTTTGATACTTGGTAAATTTGATGTCTGAATAATGACTAAGTAGCGATTAAATAATTTTTTTTTTGTTAAAAAGTTAATTTATGTATGGTTTATGATGGCTTGATCGACTAATTGACGATTGAGTATTATACAACTTGTTGATGATTGATGGATTTAATTTTGGTGATTCATTGATGATACTTGATTGATATTTGATTAATGTTAGTTTTGTGATAAATTGAGGATTAATTGATGGCATAAGATTGAGACAGTAATTGAATGGCGATTGATTAGTGACTGATTTATGATCGCATGACATTGAATTTATATTTGATTCATGGATTAATTCAGGATAAATTCAGGATTAATTTGATTATTGTTTCATATTGGTTTAATTTTTGATTGGTGTGTAATTAGAGATTAATTGATCAGATTTGATTGAGACCACAAATGAATGCCAATTAATTAGTAATTGATTTATGATCGATTGACGTTGAATTTGATGCTGGTTTAAATTCAGGATTAATTTGATTATTGTTTCATATTGGTTTAATTTTTGATTGGTGTGTAATTAGAGATTAATTGATCAGATTTGATTAAGACCACAAATGAATGCCAATTAATTAGTAATTGATTCAGGATTAATTTGATTATTGTTTCATATTGGTTTAATTTTTGATTGGTGTGTAATTAGAGATTAATTGATCAGATTTGATTAAGACCACAAATGAATGCCAATTAATTAGTAATTGATTTATGATCGATTGACGTTGAATTTATATTTAATTTATATATATATTTATATATAATTTATATATATTTTTATTATATTTATAATATAGATAATTAATAATAATAGATATAAAATATAATCTTTATTATTTATATATAATTTATATTTAATTTATATTTTAGTCATGATTGATGATTGATTTATTAGTTGATTGTTTGGTTAATGACTGATTTATGACTAATTGATAATTAATTATTATGGTTGTATGATATTTCATTGATGTTAGATTTATGGTAAATTTGGTGATTGAGATATTAGTTAGTGTGGTAAAATTAATTGATTTGTGATTAAATGGGTAATTATTGATTTATAACTTATTGATTATTAACTAATATGATTGTGTAATAATTTATTAATATTTGATTGATGTTTAATTGACGGTTGATTGAAAAATTCATGATCTGTTTGATTAATGTTTGATTTTTTACCAATTGATGATTAGTTAATATTTTTGTATGACATTTGATTGATCTTCGATTGGTGGTAAATTTAATGACTAAATGATGACTGATGATGATGAGTGTTATACAAGTATTTCATGGGTGCTTGAATGGTTAAAAAAATGATTTATGACTAATTCGTTATTAGTTGATATATTGTATGATATTTTATTGATATTTGATTGATGTTTAATTGATGTTTCATTGCAAAAATCAGGAGCTCTTTGATTAGTGCTTGATTTATGACTAATTGATGCTAAGTTAATATGGTTGTATGATATTTGATTGAGCTTCCATTGGTTATACGAGTACATTGAATTTTTTCAAAATTTTAAATTTTAAAATTTTTTTTAAATTTTAATTTTTTAATTAAATTTTTTTAATTAAATTTTTTTTAAATGTTTTAATTTAATTTTTAATTTGTAATTAAATTTTTACAATTCTTTGATGATTATATTGATCACTCTACTTACTTCTTGTGTAAAATATTTTTAATATTTGATTAATGTTTAATTGATGCTGATTGATTGATGGTATAATTTAAAATATATGACTGTTTCGTGTTAATAGGTGCTTTATCGAGAATTGTTTGATGACTGATACAAAATTTATTGATGGCATAATGACGTTTAATTGATGCACGAATGACAAATAATTTTTTGTATAATTTCCAATTAGAGTGAACGGGTAAACTTCCATTAAATGCAAAGTATTGCCTTAGTTCTGCAAGAGAAACTGGCCAACAACATTTTTAAAATTATCCCACACATCAGTGCGAAAAAATGTGTTCTACAACACAACAAACGAACGAATCCTCTCGGTAATGATTAGCTTTTAGAAACTGTCTCAATGCGGAATGTGTATACACACACACACACCCGCTGTTGATTGATTACTGATTGATGCTAAAATGATGATTTCTTAATTAATGTTTCACACATTGTGTTCAATAACTGGTTGACTGCTAGTTTCTCATTCAAATATATATATTTTTCATATCTTACAGACAAACTTTTGCAATCATAAGAGCTAAATTTCTTTCTATTTTATGGTTAAATTTATTTCAAAAGAACCATTGCAAAAAACAACATAATTCGCAACCAAAAAAAAAAAATGAAAAAGTAAATGTAAATATTTATGTAAATAAACGAGCTGCTACACACACATTACTCGACTATAAAATTTACATCCAATTACGTCGATGCAAATTTTTGCCACTTCCAACCCAACAACAACAACAATTGCCACATAGCTGCTTTGGGCCAATCATCTAAATATTTGTATCATAACCAGTTGAAATTCATGGCTGATATGTGCGGAAATCGCCAGCCACCCGGTCCACGCTGCTCGACCTCTTGACCGCGTCTTTGCCCATCGACCGCACCGCACTTATCACAAACCAACGCCAGTCAACCAATACAGGATATTGCCTCATTTGTCTGCAATCATTCGGACCCACTCACAACTATAACAACAACAAAACGAACAATAACGGCAACCACTCCCATATGCAAACGAGCTGGCGGGCGCTTTGGGTTGTGCGAGCAAAGCCGCCACTGAGGAATTGCACCGAAAATATTCATTTGGCATTTGCCGACAATAGTCGTTGACTAGAATTCGGCGTGGAGAAGTTTGCCTTATTTGCCAATTCGGCATTTCAACTTGGCATTATGCAATGGTAATTGTGTGCGAGTGTGAGTGTGAGTGGGAGTGTGTGCGTATGTAAAGTGCGAGTATGTGGACTGACTGCGAGTGGACTCGAACAGTGGCAGCTGTAAATTTGCCATTCCCAATGGAATCAAAATTGTCAGCGCCCAACAATTTCCGCCCACTGCCGTTTGTCTCTGATTTATTTTTATTTTTGCAATGTTCGACAACAAAAATATTTGTTTTTTTTTATTTGATTTTTACATGGTGCTGAGAAATTATTCAAATGACATTATTTTATGAAACTGAACAAATTTAGCATAATGTTGACTGATGTGTTTTTTTGTGCAAAAGTTATTAAGTAAATACGTAAAGTGACCAGCAATTTGTAGCAAAAGCTGCATAATGTATGCACACAAATTATTAACGACGTCATTATGTGTTGACGTTGCGTAAATACAATAATTGTTGTATTAATTTTTTTTTAATATTTTCAGCTAAACAAAAAGCTATAATTGGAAAAAAATATTTTTGTATATTAATTATTTATGAAAATAATATTCTGGTTTTAGTTATAATTTAATGAAAACTTTGTAGAGATTAGAGTTAAAATTTTCAATTAATTTAATGCATTTTAAAATGCATGTATCGTTAAAAAATTTACTGACAATTTACACAAACAAAAGATAAATATATAAAAAATTTTAGAAATGAAAGAATTAAACAAAAAATGAATTTATGACAACCAAATGAAAGAAAATATTTTTGTATATTAATTTTTCAGGATTTTTTTGTTTTATTTCATCCTAGTTTTAGTTATAATTTAATAAGAACTTTGTAGAGATCAGAGTTAAAATTTGCAACTAATTTAATGTACATGTTCAAAGTATTTTGTTGTTGTTTATTTTTGTACCTATTGTTAAAAAATTGAATGAAAATTTACATAAACAAAAGAAAAAATATGTAAAAAATTGTATCAATTAAAGAATTAAACAAAAAATGAATTTATGACAACCAAATATAGAAATAGTTTTGAATAAATTTTCTAAAACAACTTTGGGTCATTTTCTACATGTTTTCAAATTACACAGACTTTTTTTTTGAAACTACGTTTTGTAAAAACCCTGCAATTGTCATTCAATTAAGTTTGATTGAGTTAAGTGAGGTTTGATGTACGATTTTTCAGACAATTTTCTTGGTTAACTCTTTCTTGAATCTGTTGGACAAATGCATTTTTTATGCATCTGATTGATTTATTTATAGATTTTCAATACTTTCCATACTTTTACCACTGAGCCAAAAAATCTGTTCAACACTTTTGTTACATTGGGATCATTTACGATGAAAACGGAAATTTTAAGTGCTCTATTTCTGGTTTACTGTACATACAAAGTTCTTATCTTTTTTACTCAGTGACTAAATTTATGCCATTTGAAAAGAAGTGACATTCCATCGCGTTGACAACACTGAGTCTTGTGACTATATAACATTTTTTTAGGGTGATTTTATTTATGTGCGAATCAACATGCTTGGCCATGTCTTCCGTATGGACAATGAAGCTTTGGCGAAAAAGATGTTCGACGCTGTAGTTGGAGGTTGACGACGAAGAGGGAGACCGTGTCTTCGGTGGAAGGATCAAGTTGAGGACACCATATGATCCCCTAAAAACTATGAGCTACTTGTTAACCCTTTCGCTATTTGGTTGCCATATGGCAACATGCTACTTTGTGGACGTCTGCATCCTCTATGGTTGCAAGAATACATTTTTTTGTTGGTCCTTAGAATAGTTTGAAGTTTTAGGAAAAATACGAAATTAATAAACTGAATGTTTAAGTTTAAAGAAGAGAAGTATACACGTTTTTTTAATGGTATATTTTGACATAGTAAAGGAAGAAGAAGCAGAAAAATTAGAGAACTTTTTAATTTGACGTTTTCCTTCGATTTAGATAATTTTTTTTTTTTTAAATTGGCTGAAGTAAATGAAGAAATATTCAAATTTTAGTTATGCGTAAAAAGTTTTATGTTTAAGTAATTATTACAGCCACAACAATGTGGTTGAAAAACGCTCTAAAATACAGAGTCCGAGTATAAAAATTAAAAAAATGTCTTATGGAATGTTGCTAATATAACCACATAGAAGTCTAAGACGTAAAATTAAAAATTTTAACTTTCCCCAATAAAAACCTGTAGCGAAAGGATTAAACATATTTGATTCAAATATGACCAGATTTTTGCTTTTTAACTAAAGAATTATAAACTAAAAAAAAAATTGTCAAAATGAAATTTGATCACCTTTTTGTAGAAAGTTAAAAGAAATAAATCGAGCCATTTTATGAGCCGAAAGGTCAAATTTAAAAGTTTTTTCTAGGGTACTTGAGGAGTTAATAATTTTGTGTATCATTTTAGTAAAATCAATGGAAAATATTTGTACAATTTAGTTTGTTTTTATGTTGAAACCCTCAATGAAAAGAGTGCATTGTTTATTTTGTTTTCAAAATTAAAAAAATTGCATTTTGCTTATACACTTCTGATCCTGTATGCAATTACAAATACAAATACAAATTTTGTTGCGAAGAAAAAATTCTTTATCTTTTAGCATCACTTGAAAAAAATTTTAAAATTATTTACAAGTAAGTTGTGTTGACGAGCTGATTACTTTTCATTTAAAATATTTATTTCATGTAAAATGTTTTTCATTTAAAATATTTTCTTATTCTGAAAAACATTGTCATCATTTCTTTATTTTATCAAAATTAAATCATTTGGGAAATGTGTCTTATAAGGATTTTAAGTAAAATTTTTCAATTTCATAGCCAAGTTCAAATTTCGAAAGAATTAGACAAAACAAAAAAAATAATAATAAAATTCTAAGAAATCCCGCAGACACTGCACAATTCATTGAAATTTATTTAGTTTTTTTTTTAAATAAATTCCCGCTGGTATTGTGGCGCTTATGCTGCGCCAGCAACTGTGGCCTAAGTCGGTGCCATTAAGGCCAAAGGAATATAAATAAACATAATGAGTTGTGTCAGAAACAAATGCCGCTCATTCTGCATTCTGTTGCTGGCGCTGCTGTGAGGCTGAGTGGCTGAGAGGCTGCTCGGGCGCGCCGCTCTGGCAGGGAAAATCTCTCGCGCGAGCTACGACAGTGGCGCCAGTGGTGGCGCGATAAGCAACAACCTCAGGCGCTGCAGCTGGACCAATACTCGTTCTTATTATTATTATTATGTACAAGTCCTTGCACAGGAAGACGAGCATCAGCGCCAGTTACCCATTACCATTCATTCAGCGTCAACTCCCAGCTGTGTGCGCGTCGGTCGTTAGCCACTCGAGACTTGATTGAGCGATGGATGAGCATTGTGAATTGCCATTTTAATCTGGATGCAAGTGACACACACACACATACACACATACACACAAACGGCCATGCAAACAAACGCATTTACTGTTACATAGAGTTGAGCTCACTGTGAGCCAGTAAGTGCCCATGCCGCCCGCACGCTCGAGGGAGTGGCCGCAGCGCCCCACAGACGTTGATTTGCATGCTGAAGACATTGGCTTCATAAAAGGATTAGCCTTAATGTGTAGCGGTGAAAGCAGAAGCGGCAGACTGTTGGACGCAGCCTTCAATGCAGTAATGAAGTGGGCGTTGGCGTGGTGTGTCCTTTCGTGTCCTTGCGCGCTCTGCACAGAGTTCATTCGCCACATTGGCTACTTGTGAATTGGTATTCATAAGCAACGCCACAGCGCCGTTACACTCCTTCGCGCAGTGCGTCCAGCGTTGGGGTTGCGTCACATTTTTCATGTAAAGCATTTTCTGACAATTCTACAACATGCGGCAAGGTGAACATAAATGGAATTACCAACAGCACTGCTGCCTGGGCACTCTCTCAATTTTTTGCTCTCTGTCGCGCGCCAACGCTGCGATACTTTGTTCAGTTAGACGTGAGCATTTTGCCAAGTAATGTTGGCGCGCGGGAATATCTGCATAAGATGTGCCATAACTGGACTGTAATTTCTAGATTGGATAAATGTTGGGGCGGATTATTACGAGTGGCTGTGAGCGTTGTTACTGCAGGAATAGCTGGTCCACGAGAGCGGGGCGAGGGCTTTCAGTGCGGGCGCATATTACCGGTCAACATTGCGTATAAGTAATGCAATTAAATACACAGGACAATGAATTCTGAGATATAAATAAATAAATAATAATAATGCAGTGTAAAGGAATTCAGTTCATTTATGGTAAAGAACATGTATGTGTTAGGCATTTGTGGAGGTTGTCAAACACATTGGAGGTGTTCATAGTGACACCACTGCGGCGCTGTGGTTGAAATGGAACTCTAAGAGGAATATTTATTGACACTGAATGACATTTACTTTGAAATGAATACAATTTGAGAACTTGTCTCAAAGCAGTCATATCCGATGTTCCAAATTTTAACTTCAGATGCGTCTTTGATTCACTTAATCTTCTCGAGCCCAAAGTTGCCTGAGAGCAACTTCACCTATTTGTCATCTTATAGCAAAACCTACGATTGATTTATGGATTTAATTTAAGTAGGCATCAACAAATTAATATTTTTAGAAGTGAATTCAAAGCAAATTACAAAAATTTTACTGTTCCCCCCAAAATAATTTCCAATAATTTGCAGCGATATCAGGGAAAGTTTGTGTTCTAATTGAAGTCTACGAATTGGGCGCGTTTGATCAAAACCCTGTTTCTTCAAAAATGGTTAAATAAAATCAAAAAGTGATTATTATGTATTTTTCCATAAATATTAAATAATTTTTTTGTAATTAAGAAATATTAATAGAAAATTTTTTTAACCCGTTTTAAGCTAAAATTGTTCAAAAGTAAACTAGCTCTAGAACTGTAACAAAGAGGCGTGGCGACTTCAAATGTCGTGTGCACACTACTTAGGAAAGTGTTTCATGGTTTAAACACCAAAAAGTAATATCAAGACAAATTGTAAAATTCGGGGTCGAAAGGGTTAAATTACGGGTACCTACGTGTGTATCAATTAAGGTTTAATGCAAGAGTGTCAAAGCATATAGAACTTCCTTTGGAATCGTGTTACAAAATTGAACTAAAATTGAAATTGAAATTAAAATTAAAAAAAACTTATAAATTGAAACTAAAAACTTTTGAAATCATGGAAGATTTTCTTTTAGAGAACAATGCAATTAAAGAATAGAAAGCCTCAATAAAGCTCCTTTGACTTCCTAGGGGATTCTAGGGTTAACACTAGAAAGACCGCAAGTTATATCCGCTGATATCTCGAAAAGCACACATTGGATTTGGCTAATTGTAATCGTAGAACCCTAATTATAGAACTAATTGTAGAACCCGATTAAAAAAATAAAAGTCATCAAAGCAAAAGTTAATAGAAATACTAAAGAAAATACAGATATTTTAAAATGAAAAACCGTCCAAATGACCGCAATGGTCTTTCTAGTGTTAAAAAATTCAGAGCTTGGTTGTGTATTTTTCAGGGACTGTACCGGTTATGGGTTTTATCAAAAAAGTCAGATTTTAACTGTTATCTTTTAACTTTTATTTTTACCGACAAAAATAAAAGTTGTTTTGTGCCTTTTATCATATCAGGCAAAAATAACTGTTACTTTTGACTTTTATTTGATCGGTCAAAAATAACAGTTTTTTGTGACTTTTATTTTTTCGGTCAAGTATATCAGACAATTTGAATTTTTTCAAAGGCCATTTGACTGACTAAAAAACTATTGATACCATTTTCTTCGTCTCAGCAGACCGCACATTCTGAGCCATAAGACTTGTGCGACGAAAAAAATTGTGTCAATAGTCTTTTAATTGGTCAAACCTTTGGCCTTTGAAAAAATTAAAATTGCCTGATATACTTGACCGAAAAAATAAAAGTCACAAAATAACTGTTATTTTTGATCGATAAAATAAAAGTCAAAAGTAACAGTTATTTTTGCCTGAAATAATAAAAGGCACAAAATAACAGTTAATTTTAACTTTTATATTAAAAGTCTAAAATTTAAAAGGCGTTTAATATTCGTGAAGCTGAGGCCTTGACGATCATTATGGTATATTTGAAAAAGTCCACCGAAAATTTTTTCGTTATGCCTTTTGGATTTGAAAACTGTAAAATAACAGTTATTTTCGGTGCGTGGTATTTTGCACATTATTTTAGTTGCTTTGCTGGTCTTTTGTCTACAGGTTTTGCAAAGATAAAATTTCTCACTAAAAAAATAATTTTAAAATTGTGTTATTTCTTTTCAGCAATTAACAATAAGAATGAACAACAAAGCATAGAAAGAATAACCTCAAATTGAAATGAAAGAATTAATAAAAGATGAGATTCAAATTCAAGTAGATACAAACAAATAAATCGATGTCTGCACCGATCAAAGGGAGTTCGGTAAACACTTTTAGAAATTTGTAAAAATGTTCGAAATAAGAAATGAAACCAAATGTCATAGCTGGAAGTTTTAACCTTCTTCTAAAAACCTGTCTCAACAACCTTCAACTTGTTTGCTGCATAAATTTCCATTGCTTACATACACACCTGACTGTTCAACCAAAAATACATCAAATAAGAAAAACGAAAAACGAAAACAGTTAAAGAAAATGTACAACTCGGAGCAGACCATTTTTTTTTTGTGCATAATCAATCAAGCAAGCAAACATGTCACACACGCTGCAATGCTTGACTGGAGATTCGGTTGGAGATTCGACTGGCGGTGTGGCAAGAAAAATGAAATTTGATCACAGCGCACAAAGTTCATACATCAAAGCAACATTAATTTTTAAAATGTAAGCCATGGCGTTCGTTTTGGCAGAAACATGAAATAGAAGAAAACAAAAAACCAAAGTGCAAAGCCCCAAACAAGCAAAACCACCAACCAAATCGCCGAGCCATACAACGCAGCCAGCACACATGTCACCGTCAGCCGGGCCAGCTGGCCAGCCGAACGTACCAGCGTTGCAGCGACATTTTATGACAGCACTCAAAAAACTTTTCCTTCCTCTTTCGGTTTGTTTCTTGCGGGCATTTTTTAGCATTTGCTTGTTGCTGTTTTTATGGGATTTTAAGCGCAGGTGCGCAGCAGCAGCGTGTTCACGCCGGACATGGCAGCTGGCAAACTTTTTGTTTTTGTTATGACACTGACGCGATTTTGCTGATGACACTTTTGTACGCTTACAACTTGAAGTTTTGTATTTATAGAATTTTTATTAAATTCTGTGGCGCACTGATGGAAGGGAAAATTTGTAGCAAATAGAAAAAATTTTTGCTGGCATTTGCAGTATGTGAGGAAAGAGTGGAAAATTAAAATTTTATAAAAACTAAATTTAGATAGTGAAGTGTATTATACAGGGACCTAAAATAATTATTATCCATATTTTTGGGAATACAAAAATTGCCCTAATTTAAGAAATTTCTATAATTATTGCTTTATAATAATTATTCCCAATAAGAAATTTTTTACGTCGCCTATAACTTTTATCATGTAATAAATATTTTTGAGTTGCATAATAACTCTTATAAGTAACAATAATTTCATACTGAAAATGTGGTAAGGCAACGTAAAAAAAGACATTTCTTTCATAAAAGTTATGAAGCAACGTAAAAAAAATTTTCTCAAAATAATAGTTATCGGTAACGTAAATAAAAAAAGTCATAAATAAAAGTTATGAAGCAACGTAAACAAAAAAAATCCCAAAATAATAATTATCGACAACGAAAAAAAAGGAAGAAGGAGGCTAATAGAGCATTCAGACTGCAAAGTGTGCCTTGTGCTGTGTAACAGTGTTCAATAGGCTAGTCAGGTCAACTGTCTATATAGTCTTTATAGAGGCTAAAAATTGATATCGTGTTCTTGGTTCTTTTTCGGAAACTTCTTAGCTAAAATGCTAATGAAATGTTATTCAAAATATCAGTTGCAATAGTTTGTGGACTCAAGACTTGGGCACAGAACTGCTCACAAAATGAAATCCTGTATTAGTTACTGATGTGAGACATTATTGCACATTAAAACACATTCAACATCATGAAGGCTTCATGAATCAGAATAAATTTTTTTATATTATGGAAAAATGTAAGCGACCCCTTAAAGGACACAATCCAACAGATCGAATTTCGTATGGCTGCCATGACTGTGTTACATAAGTCGAGCTTCATTTCGCCATTTGATTGAATGCAATTTCTTCATTAGATGACCGATTGTTGTTAAAGCTTTTGAAGTGAAGAAGTGAAGTTTAATCCTATTATTTTTATTTTATTTTTTTATTTAATGTTATTTATTTTTTTTTAATTATTAATTTTTTATTATTATTTTTATTTTATTTATTTAAAGGGAATTGGTTGTAAACGGAAGACTGATTGTCTTTTAAGCACATCGCGAATAATTAAAAATACATTTCTTATCAAATTTGAATGATTTCAACGCATGCTGATAATATTTTAGCACTTCTCACTGAAATGATGACTATGACCACATGCAAATGTTAACCCTTTTGACCCCGAATTTTACCTTGTGCCTCAATATTACTTTTAGGTATTTAAATCATGAAACACTTTCCTAAGAAGTGTGCACACGACATTTGAAGTCACCACGCCTTTTTGTTACAGTTCTAGAGCTAGTTTACTTTTGAACAATTTTAGCTTAAAACGGATTAAAAACATTTTCTATTAATATTTCTTAGTTACAAAAAAATTACTTAATATTTATGGAAAAAATACATAATTATCAATTTTTGATTTTATTTAACCATTATTAAAGAAACAGGGTTTCGATCAAACACGCCAAGTTCGTAGACTTCAATTAGAACACAAACTTTCCCTGATATCGCTGCAAATTATTGGAAATTATTTTGGGAATAACAGTAAAATTTTTGTAATTTTCTTTGAATTTATGGAAGAATACAAAATTATTACGTTTTGATTTTATTTAACCATTATTGAAGAAACAGGGTTTTGATCAAACGCGCTCAATTCGTAGACTTCAATTAGAACACAAACTTTTCCTGATATCGCTGCAAATTATTGGAAATTATTTTGGGAATAACAGTAAAATTTTTGTAATTTGCTTTGAATTTATGGAAGAATACAAAATTATTACGTTTTGATTTTATTTAACCATTATTGAAGAAACAGGGTTTTGATCAAACGCGCCCAATTCGTAGACTTCAATTAGAACACAAACTTTCCCTGATATCGCTGCAAATTATTGGAAATTATTTTGGGAATAACAGTAAAATTTTTGTAATTTGCTTTAAATTCACTTCTAAAAATATTAATTTGTTGGTGCCTACTTAAATTAAATCCATAAATCAATCGCAGCTTTTGCTATAAGATGACAAATAGGTGAAGTTGCTTTGGGGCCGAAAGGCTTAAAGTACGACAGCATTGACGCCTGAAACCTCAAAGTCACTAGCTCAGTCAAAGTTTGGACATAACTATTGACAACCTGTTTATATGCGCATATGCTAAGTTTTTTAATAAAAAATTAATAAAAAAAAATATCCATGAAAAAATTTAATATTTATTTATAATAATATTATTATTTATATTTTTACTCCATTTTCTACCGGCTCACTGCAATAATATTGTACCGCATTCGATTGCTGCCAAAAGCTGTCAACAACACCCACACACACACACATAGATATTTTATAACCTTTGGCCGCTTACAATCCAATCAAAAAGTCATCAACTGGCAAACGAGCATCGTTAACTTGACTCAATAAATTTGCTGTCTTGTTGCATTCTTGACAATTATTAGCATGTCCGTCCGTTGGCAGCATACGCCCACACGCGCTGACAAAGCATAGCTGGTGCTGCCGCCAACTGGCCCATCAAAATCCAATAACTGCCGAAAGCGACAGAAATATGTTGCCACCATTACGCCCTCTCCACTGCGCCCCCCGCCACAACAGGAAACAGTGGCAGTCACAATTGCGCTCAGCTTTGCCAAAAATAAATGCACGCCGCCAAGAGAACCAAAACAAAAAACACAACCAAAGTTTTGACTTGATGCCAACAAATGCAAATTGCAAATTATTTTCAGCCATATTATTGTTGTTGTTGTTGCTTTGTTAGCAGCAACAAACATGAGCATTTCATGCAATTACACGGCCAGCATTAGTCGAAATGCAGTCGAGGCAAAAATCGTCGCAGCACCGTAACGTGTTGCCTAGTTTGAGGCGCACGCCCGGTTGACTTCCGTTTTGTTGTTGCTGTCCGTTGATGCGCATTTCGTGTTATTTATGCATTTTGTACATTCCGACTGTGATAAATAAAATGCACTTTGCCGGCTGTCGGCTGCGACGGCGATACTGTTGCCACACTGTCGCTTCCGGCGCGCGTTGGCAACATGCCAATTGTGCGCTTAACTTTGCACAACAGTTGCACTCATCAGTTTGGCTGCCACACACGCAGCCATGGCGCTGCTGAACTGTGACACTTTGGCCGCGGCCCAGGCTTAAGCGTCGGCGCAGCCAAATTGCATTAAAATAAGCACTTAAAGTGCTCTTAAAACTACATCATCATAATTTGTGTCATTTTGCGTTAGCTGCGCGACGTTTATTTTGCTTGGCGCTACTGCTTTCCAAATCCAAGTCGTTGCTTCATCATACGAAAATTGCAGCGTCCTGCAAAGTGGTGACAAAGCAGCTGGTGCGTGCAGATACCATAAAATGAGTTATGAGTGGGAGAAATGAGTTAAAAGCGACACAAATGGCGCTCAAATACAACAAATAAGTTGAGTTGCGGCAAACTGGTGACGGCAGTGGGTCAACAATGGCGCACTTGAAATGATTCATAAATAATGAATCATTTTCGCTGTGACTTTAGTCAGTTCGAACGAACGAAAAGTGACAGCCGCCAACTTTTCGAGTGGCTCCTTTTGACTGTGGCAAAGAGTGAAAATTAATTAAATCCACAACTTGCTAAAACCGAACGCACTTACCGAAAACTACAGCAACAAACAATAGCAAAGGCCAAAATTCTAAGCAGCTCTGACAATGGCATGCGACCATTACAAGTCGACTGTCGAAAATATGCGCACCAGGGCCGCGTGGTGTGAGGGCCTGAAAATTATATTTTTCGAAAAAGACCGACAGCTCTTTGGAGGATAAAATTGTCAAGTCTTTGGTTTTGAAAATGTTTCTTGAATGCTAGTTTACATAAAGAGGGCGCCACAAGGGTCTATTCGTGGCCAATTTGGCCAACTAGCTTAACCCTTTTGACCTCTAAGAAGTGTGCACACGATATTTGAAGTCGCCACGCCTCTTTGTTA
Organism: Melieria picta; assembly: GCA_964056695.1. Lineage (NCBI taxonomy): Eukaryota > Metazoa > Arthropoda > Insecta > Diptera > Ulidiidae > Melieria > Melieria picta. The sequence goes on along the minus strand of OZ057399.1, from coordinate 12,412,640 downwards.
GAGTTCTAGAGCTAGTTTACTTTTGAACAATTTTAGCTTAAAACGGGTCAAATACATTTTGTATCAATATTTTTTAATCACAGAATAATAAATAAATATTTATTAAAAAAAATATTTACGGAAAAATACAAAATTATCCCCATTTGATTTTTTTTAACCATTATTAAAGAAACAGGGTTTTGATCAAACGCGCCCAATTCGTAGACTTCAATTAGAACACAAACTTTTTCTGATATCGCTGCAAATGATTGGAATTTATTTTGGGAATAACAGTAAAATTTTTGTCATTTACTTTAAATTCACTTCAAAAAATATGAATTTGTTGGTGCCTACTTAAATTAAACCCATAAATCAATCGAAGCTTCTGCTACAAGATGACAAATAGGTGACGTTGCTCTCAGGCAACTTTGGGGTCGAAAGGGTTAACCTAAACTATACTATTCGTATATTATTTCTATACATAAAGGAATGTTTTTATAATCTTCTTAAAACTAATTGGGAAATAATTTTGTAAAATTTCATACAAATTGGAAACTATTTAACCAATGAAAATTGAAATAATAAATTAAAAATTACTCAATTCTAAAACTTCAAACAAGGTCCAGACAATCCGAACGGTCCGAAGTCTAGAACGTCCGGAAAAATTCTATAATTTTACATGAAGTCTAGTCCGAAATGCGGACAGTTTTAAGCACTTCTCAATTTATTCAGACGTGTTTGGAGGTCTTTCAATTCTTGAAATGATCTTGTAGCACATTTCATGTTGGCCAATTTATTCTTATCTTGTACAGTTGTGTTTGCTTAGGCAGTGCCCATGTCGAGTATGTCTTTTTAACTACTCAACTGCCAATGCGCCCAAAAGCATGCTAGTAGCATGCTAAAAAATATGTAATAAATAAGGAGCGGATTTTCATGCACTAAAAAATGTTTCTGATTTGAAAATAAGCATCTAAAATTAGAAAATATAAAAATAAAATTTTATAAATTTATTTCGAATACAAAAAATACAATACTAAGAAAACATATTAAAAATTATAATTCATATTGAATACATTAGAATTATTGTATAAAATTAGTAAAAAAAAAAACAGCAAAGAAGTAAAAAATATGTAATAAATAAGGAGCGAATTTTCATGCACAAAAAAATGCTTCTAATTTGAAAATAAGCATCTAAAATTGGAAAAATAAGTATGCAAACAAAATTGTATAAATTTATTTTGAATATAAAAATTACAATTCTAAGAAAACATAGCAAATATTAAAATATACATTTCGCATTCGAATTTTTGCATTAAGAAAGTAAAAAAGCAAAGATTTAAAAAAGTATATTTAAAGAAATCATTGAGTTTCTATGCATCAAAATTTGGAAAAATATACAAAATTAATTATACATATAGCAAATAAAAAAAATATTTAAAATTATATATCACATTGAACACAATCGATTTCCTGTATTAAATAAGTAAAAAAACAGCAAAGGAATAAAAAAATATGTAATAAATAAGGAGCGAATTTTCATGCACTAAAAAATGCTTCTAATTTGAAAATAAGCATCTAAAATTGGAAAATATTCAAAACAAATTGTATAAATTCATTGTGAATACAAAAAATGCAATACTAAGAAAACTTAGCAAATAGGCAAATGTTAAAAATTATAAATCACATTGAACACATTCGAATTATTGTATTAAATTAGTAAAAAAAAACAGGAAAGAAGCTAAAAATATGTAACAACTAAGGAGCGGATTTTCATGCACTAAAAAATGCTTCTAATTTGAAAATAAGCATCTAAAAATGGAAAAATAAATATGCAAACAAAACTGTATAAATTTATTTTGAATGCGAAAAATACAATAAAAAAAAAAAAACAAAGCAGATATAAAATAAAAAAAATAAAAATAATTCGCATTGAACACAATCGATTTACTGTATTAAATAAGTAAAAAAAACAACAAAGATAAAAAAAAAATATTTAAAGAAATCATTGAGTTTCTATGCATCAAAATTTGGAAAAATATACAAAATTAATTATACAAATATAGCAAATAAAAAACTATTTAAAATTATATATCACATTGAACACAATCGATTTATTGTATTAAATAAGTAAAAAGAACAGCAAAGAAGTAAAAAAATATGTAATTAACAAGGAGCGGGTTCTCATGCGCTAAAAAATGCTTCTCATTTGAAAATAAGCATCTAAAATTGGAAAACAGGCAAAAAAATTTTATAAATTTATTCTGAATACAAAAAATGCAATACTAAGAAAACATAGCAAATAAACAAATATTTAAAATTATAATTCACATTGAACACATACAGTAAATCGAGTATTAAATAATTAAAAAAAACAGCAAAGATATTAAAAAAAATATTTAAAGAAATCATTGAGTTTCTATGCATCTAAAGTTGAAAAAATATACAATATTTTTTTTCTTATAAATTTATTGAGATAATAAATATATTTATTTATTTATTTATTTAACATTGATTTAGCAGAAAAGTTAAAAAAAAATATTTAATAAAATCATTGAATCTAAATCTAAATTTGGAAAAATATACAAAATTTTTTTAAATAAATTTATTGACATAATAAATATATTTATTTATTTGACATTTATTTAGCATAGAAAATTGCTCTTTTAAATGCTACAAAATGAGTACATTAGTAACGAGTAGTAATAAAATAATAAGAGTTAAAAGAGTGACTCAGAAAATTTTCAATCAATAAATGTTTAGTTTTTAGTACTTAAATATAGGTATAAGAAATTTAAGAAAAACTGTAAAAATTTTAAATATACAAAAATATGCTTTACAACGAAACGCTTTTTATTGCAAATATGCCAAAAGATGCATTTAAAATGAAATATGCAAAAATATGCACTATCAATTGAATGCAATTTTAAAGGAAATTTTCTGATTCGGAAAGATATCTCATCCATTTTTTTGAGAACATTAAAAAAAACATACATTTTCATGAAAATCCGCTCCCTAGTAATTAACAAATAAAAATTGCACTTATCAAGCATTCAAGTTTTCTGGTTACGAGCTGAAAATTTAAGTCTATTTTTCGGAGTAAATTGCGAAGGAACTACTTGAGATAATCCAGTAATTTTTTTTTTATTTTATTGATACATGCTTTATCTTGTAAGATCAAATTTTGGAAATTAAAAGTCATCACACTCGCGACTTTAGAACGACCTTGAGGTTGTTGCCTTTTTTAAACTAGTTGGTAAGACTTCTTCAAGAAATATTAATCGAATTCGATCAATTTTTTTTTTTAGTTATTCAGGAGACATATGGCTATGTTTTCCCGTGTACGATTTTTTTTATTTTGAAAATTTTCAAAACTAGGAGGTTTTTTGTAAAAAGTTTGATTTTCGACCATGTTTTTTGGTCTATTGGTGAGTGTAAAAATGGAACAAAATAAAAATTTCAAAATCGTACACGGGAAAACATAGCCATATGTCTCCTGAATAACTGAAAAAAAAATTGATCGAATTCGATTAATATTTCTTGAAGAAGTCTTACCAACAAGTTTAAAAAAGGCAACAACCTCAAGGTCGTTCTAAAGTCGCGAGTGTGATGACTTTTAATTTCCAAAATTTGATCTTACAAGATAAAGCATGTATCAATAAAATAAAAAAAAAATTACTGGATTATCTCAAGTAGTTCCTTCGCAATTTACTCCGAAAAATAGACTTAAATTTTCAGCTCGTAACCAGAAGACCCCCTTAAGTCAACTCTTAGGCGCCCGATTTTACACACTTTGAGGCCAACGTAGCAGTGTGAAGGCCGCTACCTGCTGGCCCAACTAACAACACTTAACCTAACAATTTGCCAGCCACCTTCACTTTATTTATTTTTCGCATTTAATTGCGCTTAATTGCATTCTAAATTTGTTTAAAACCATAAGCAGCCAGTTGAGAGCAAACTTATGCTTTTGTGGCATTTCGGTTGCTGCTGCTGCCGCTGCTGCTGTTTGGTTATTGTTGCAGTGATTATTGTTGGCAACAAGCAGTTGGCTGGCATTGTGTGTGCTGGGCCGCGGGGCACGCGGGTGCGTGTCAGTTTCGTGCGCTTTTTGTGTGCCGAGTGACAGATAGAGCGCTGCTGTTGACAAATTAAATCGAGCGCCGAAGTTTAATGAGTGCGCCACACAAATGGCAAATGACACAAAACGACGGCGAGCTGTACGGAGGCGGGGCGGGTTGGGGCATAATGAAGTGTGTTTTAGAGCAACTATTGTATGCATATTTTATTATGAGATGTTGCTACAATGTGAACGACGGTAATGACTTGATTGATTTGTTGCTGATGTTGAGCGATGTTGAATAGTTTTGACAGACATTTTGTGCAAAATTAAATACCAAAATTACAATGCAGTAACGACAGGAGATGAGTAACGGCAGGACAGTTGGAAGTGTGTTGGCGACTTGAATAAATCATTTTCAATGAAATTTAGATTGAAAGTGAAAGGCTAATGCGTTTCAAAATGACAAACACGTAAATTACATTCGTTGGTTGTTGTAAGAAATATGAATTTTGTTAAGACTTACGTAAATGTTTTTAAAAAACTGAAATTATTATTTATTATATGAAGTATTTTTTTTTTAAATAACTCAAATATTCACCAACGATTTGTTGTCGTCCGAGAAAAATGTTACATATTTGTTTGAGGATGAAAGCACTATTTGTCATTCAAACTCTTTAACAAAACGCCTAAACTTAAAAACCGCTTGGGACAACGGTTGGAAAATGTCTAGGAGGAAGTACTGAGAACTAGCCCCGGGTGGGTGTAAATAAGGAGCAACACTTCGAAGTAAACGAAAACAAGATGCTTTTTTTGGGAATACATAAATAAGATTTATTATTTATTTATTAATTATTTATTTTCTTATTTATTATTTATTCATTATTTATTTTATTATTTATTATTTATTTATTTATTTATTTATTATTTATTTATTTATAGGCCTAACATCAATAGAATCGAAAGAAAAATTACACAGTTATGAAGCACTGAGTGAAAAAACCAAAATTACATTTATTACACCGTGCGAAAAAAAAATTTTTTTTGTTAAGATCCAATAGAGGGAGAGATTCAATAGAGGTCATTTATAGTGACCTGGCACAGTCTGTTTTTAATTTTCTGACTAAAAATCCATTTTAAAGGTTTTTAACATTTTAAGGACATACACATTAAAAATTTTTTTAAAATATTTTCGGTTATGCAATGGTAAAGATATGGGTATCAAATGAAAAAGGAAAATTGTCTCCTTTAAACTAAATTTTCTATTTTGTACTTGCAGGACCAATTTTTCGTTTACGAGATATGTGCTCATAACTGAGACAATAGGGGGAAAATTTTTTTCCCAGGAAAAGTAGCCCATTTCTTCCACTCATTTACAAAATACCACGTGGCACAGAGTTGACAGAGCGTGAAAAAGGGCAAATCGAAACGTATTTTTCGGAAAAAAGTCTTTTCGAGAAATAAGTCGTTATATACAACAATTGTTGTCAACACACTTATGTAACGGTAAAAGTATAAACATGTTCTGATGCCCACAACAAAAGATATTAGTAAAAATCGACTGCGGTTATAATTTTGAGACGGGGTGTATATGTACATAGTTTTAGTCAATAATCAAGCATGAAAACAAACAATTGTTGGCTTACATATGTACATACATGACGACTTCTGGCCAATGGTCGATTTTTCGACCACTGAAAAGTACGCGGTGCTGAGAGGTAACAATATTTTCATAATCTTATGGATATCAATTGATTGTGGTAATTTGGTCTTTAGGCTTCGTAAATAACACAGCACATCAAAAAAACACTTATTTTCTGTTGCATGGAGTTTTTCTACTGTTTCTTACTAATTTGGGTGCGCTGATTTTGAATCTATCCTCAGATTTTTTCTAGCAGCTCTAGTTAGTGAGATATAGGTACCGTGTCATTTTTTCAGTTTTTCCTCTACTTTTTCCATATTATTGATCGTAATTTCTAAACCAAACAACCGATTGACATGATTTTCACCTTATCGCTTTCTTTTCCAATGCAACTTATTTTTATAAGTTTTAAAATGCCGCGGTAATTGGCCCTCAAAGTCGGGAAAAATGGGATTTTAAGGCGTTTTCTTTGATGGTCAAAAACATACACAATTTTCGTAGATTAACGAGTTAGGTGTATAATGAAAGCCGACACATCAAGCAATACAACAAAGCCAAATTATTTGGCGGAATACACATTCGCATTGAAATAATAGCAAAAGTGTACCATAGTCATCTTCAGTCGTTTTCCTTAAAAAATTAGGAGCCTCAAAATATGCAAAGTTTTTAATTTTTTTTGTTTCGAGCAATTCAAAATATTTTTGTTTTTTGCTTGTATTTCAGACTATAAATGGAACATATAAAAGAGCATATTTTGAGGCCCTAATTTTTTAAGGAAAACGACTGAAGATGACTATGGTACATTTTTGCTATTATTTCGATGCGAATGTGTATTCCGCCAAATAATTTGGCTGTGTTGTAATGTTTGATGTTTCACCTTAAGATATTCATATACTTCGTAACTGGATTTATGAAACATCTGTACAATTTTCGCCATCAGAAAAAACGCCTTGAAATTCCATATTTTCCTACTTTGAAACTTTATTACAACGCCAATTTAGAACGCATAAAATTGATTAATGTCAGAAAAGATGGCGTTAGATGTTGTTAGTGCAACTATATAAAAATCATGTCGATAAGATTATTGGTTCAGAAACTACAGTCGAAAACGAGAAAAAAGACGAGGAAAATTCGAAAAAGTGACACGCCCATTTTTTGCGAAAACTAGAGCTGTTACATAAAAACGGAGTATGGGTTTGAAAACAGCGTGCAAAAACGATTCAGATTCATGTAAAAAACTCCATGCAACAGACATGCTGTTGTGCAGTGTAATCAATAATAAATCTATAATTTGAAAAGGTTATATATTTTTCAGAATATTCAAAATATGACTAAAAAAATGTTTTTTTTCGTGCCTTCGCCAACATCTCTAAATTTATCTTTTTTAAAAAAAAATTATTATTTCGAGGGGTTACCAAAAGACCGAAGCTATTTTATGCATCAAAAGTTCAAAGATGTAATGTCTAAGTGCAGAGCTACTCTCCTTTAAAGTGGCTGGTCGAAAAATCGACCAGCGGCCGAAAATTGGTTAAACAAATTTTTGATTTTCAGTTTCGTGTTCAGTGGCCCAAAGTTAGTCCAGAAAATATTAGAAAAATAGCGTATTGTACCAATTTTTCTTTGATAGAAATCACACAGTGAGTAGACAAAGGTCACAATTTAAAACTCTCAAACCTTCAGGAGAAACATTTTAATCTGCAGAAGCAAAGCAATTAACATAGAGACACACATTAAGTATTTTTACAGTTAAAGAAGTTAGTGATAAGAAACATATTTTTGAAGAAGTTGGAGATGTTTACTGTGAGTTTATTTATGGAAAAAAGTCGATTTTGGAAATGTGCGGCCACTCTTTTGTGTTTAGTGTGCTTCTTTATTTTTCCAATCCTAAGCAGATCTTTCCCTCTCTCTCTCTTTACTCTCTTTATTTATCTCTCTCTTAAAATTGATTTGGACTCTTAGTTGGGATTATGTAGGCTATGTCAAAAATATTTGAGTGACCAGAATCAATTTTGGACCATCTGGACCGTCTAATGAGACATAATCGTTTGTTCTCTGTCACAGTACATCGAACAAATTATTCATCAAATGAACCAATAGCCAGATGTATCCGCCTTTGATTTTAGTTCAAAAGAATATAGCTTTAGATTAGCCTTATTTGGTCTTTTAAATTAACTATTTAAGAATTCAGTTTTTTTCCATAGTCTGTAAAAAATTCAACTGTAGACTGAATCTATAAATACACCTAATTCTGTTTTTACACGGTCTTTTTTTACACGGTTTTTATTTAACACTGTTTGAAAATAAAAAAATTTTTAATTTTTTTACAAGATTTTATTCCATTTAGCACGAAAAATTAAAAAAAATTTTATTTTCAAACCGTGTTCAATCAAAACCGTGTAAAAAAAGACCGTGTAAAAACAGAATTAGGTGTAAATAAAATAAATAAATAATGGCTTTAATACTGACTGCAGCAATCTTTGCAAACTGTCTGACTAGTAGAGTCAATGGAACCCAATTTGAAAGAGTAAATAGTGCTTAGTGATTCGAACTGAGAAAAGTCTTATAACTTGATTGAGTTGCTTCTGGTTTACCACACAATTTTCTGCAGCTCACGGGACTACAATCTACAATTTTCTTCTGCTGAGATAAGAGCTTCAAATTCTATGCTCTTATTCTTCTGCCGCAAAAGAGCTATTGGGGAAGGTTGAGAGCTTCTATAGTGAAACTTTTTCTTCCCTATGAACCTCTTATCTTAATCCTAGAACACTTTTGCAGCTGTAGAAAGCCCTTGAATCTTCATTCGTTTGTCCTATTGATTACAAAATTTCTTTATCTGGCGAAAATTTGCTACCAACCAAACTTTCAATAAATTTATAAGAAATGCAATTTTTTTTAACTAGAGCATTAAAGGTTGTCTATCTGTGTTGCAGCTTCATGTGACAGTAGACTTTCAATATGCCTCAGATCTCATATTGCATACTTTTTTTAACGCACTTCACATCACTCATACGCACCGGTTGCCGGCGTGCCTACTCACGTATTGATATCACTCATGTGCGTCGTTATGCTTTAAATGAAATTAAAAATTTTCATTTTTAATGCACGCATTTATTTTACAACGATTCTTCTAGTAAACATCAATAAATTGTGTCGAACGCGGCGCATACTTGGGGCAACACAACGCCAGCCATAAGTCTTTCACGGCACGCGTACATACCACTCGAACAGCTTTAAGACTAATCGCTTTTTCAATGACTTTGCCGCTTCCACAAACTCGCAAACGTTCACATACACATAGACACACACACACACTCACACACATTCACAGCTGAGTGGCCGAGCGCAATTTAGTAATGTAGTCACGTTTTTATTTTAAGCACCACGTAAACTTCAGTTTGTCCACCATGCGCCAAGGACTTTTTTAAGCTGCAAAGCAACCAAAAAAAAAAATAATGTGCAGAAACTGCTCAAGTGTGACTGTATGAGTGTAGAAGAACAGCTGCAAAAGCGTTGTTGCTGCTTTATGGCTAAAGCATTGCACAGAAATTTATAAACTTTGATAACCAATAAATAAAGTATACGCAGCAACGATGGCGGCCGAGGTCGTGGGGCGCGCCGTGCGGCAAGTGGCAATTGGTAGCAGCTAGCGAGGCTTAAATCGCCTTGCAGCATTGGCGCTTTTACAGCGCGTACGCGTGGGCTCAACTCGAGCAGCTCATAAATGTACCAACGACGACAGCTGCGCTCAACCCACTGCGTTTGTGTTTGGGTCTGTGTCTATGTGAATGTGTGTGTGAGTGGGGGGTTCCGCTGTCGATGCGGCGGTAAGTGGCACTTTGGAAAATGTTAAGGGATATGCTAATGTGCAATAAATATGCGTGTTGCAGTAAATTTCCCACACACACACACACAAACACACACCTTAACACACACACACGTACGTAACTCAATCCATATGGCAAACGCTTGTATGCGCGCTTAGCGCCAGTTGTTGTTGTGATAGCGAGCGCATTTGTAAATGCAAATTTCCGACAAATTCGCGCTAAAATGCTACATTTCGGCAGCGGCTGTGTAACCCAATAAAACTTTGCTGGTGGGAGGCAGTGGGTGTATAAATAGAAAACCTTATGGCACAAATGAAATTGGTGTTGGCTTTTAAAAAATAACTACAAATTACTTTGCATACAGAATTGCAACAATAACAACAACAAAATGCACATACATACATACACACATACATACATATATGCATGAATGCAGCAGCGCAATGCCGCTCGCCGCATTCCCAGACGCAATAATTTTGAATAGTTTCGCTCGTATTTATTTGCTCAATATTTGTTGTTGCTGTTTTTTTGTGGTTTTTGTGAAAATGTTGCGCCATAAATGCACACATGCTCATCGCTGTGTGCGTTGCAACAAAAACAAAAACAAAAACAAAGTTATATGGCCCACGAGAGTTGAGCGAGGAAGCGAAGCAGCCAAAGCGCCACATATTTCAATTTTACATGCAAAATATGTGCAGCCAAATGGGAAGGAGCGCATGACCGAGAGGACGAGGGGCGTAAGTGCTACAAAACGAACTCAAGTGTAGATGTTGTAAGTATGTATATACATAGTACAATATGTACTTATGTACTCATATGTGGTCTGCTTCTAGGCGCACCGTTCGCTTAGCTCCACAGGAGCGTGTGCATAAATTTGTAAAAATTGTCCATAACATTTTATGATCCATGAAAACAGCGCAACAGCGCATCGCAGCGCAGCCAGAAGGAGCACAAAGAATATGAAGCTGCAGCCATACAACATAGAAACGAGAAAAGACCAGAAGAAGTCGTTGACTGTTGGTGCTGATAAGCTTAAAGTGGCTGTAAAAAGTGTCAAAGCTAAAACGAGTAACGTCAATGAAGTTGCAGTTAAAATTGCTTAAGTACAAATTGCTATTATAATTTCATACTTTTGCTCACACTATTTTATTACATTTTCAATAATGACAACGGAGACAGTCGTAAAGCACGTTGCGCTCTTCAAGTGCGCAGTAAATAAATGTAAGTACTTTTGAATGTGTGTATGTGTGTGTGTGTGTGAAAAAGACATTATGCTATTCACTATTAGTGACTTCTGAGAAAATACTGTTGCGCGCCTGAGCATATGCAATATTTGTAAATTAACAACAGCTCATGTTTCTGTGTCCTAGAAACTTGCAAAGCCTGAAGTTTTGCTGAAAAGTCCGCACAAAAAACGCCTCAGCGCTCAGGCAGCAAAAAGCATCTGTAACCTTGGCAATAGCGATTGCTTTCCACGTAATTCTTCTTTTCATTTTTTCGCTTTTACCGATTAAAATTGACCATTCCTTCAACGTTGGCATAAGGTAGCTAAATTCGAAAAAATCATTTGGAATTTTCAGAGTGAAATATTTGGCATATTTTATTTCTTTGAAAAAGTAATTAAACATTTTTATTTGACAAATATTACTTGGAAATATGAGGTTTTCTTCAGAAAAATACAATTTAAGAATAACTATGAATGTGTTTGTTGAATTTTCTATAAGCAATTAGTATTGCTTCAATATGTTAAATGTTAACATTTTTTTTAGGAATTCATTTCCATGCATTGGCCTGTTTGTTTGCAAAAATACCTACACATTTCTTAAAAATTTAAAACATCTCGTCGACGCTTTTACTTTTTATGTAATATTTTTTCATGTGTAACTGAATAAAGCAAAATTGTATTGCCTTCCTGCTTCGGTTACTTTCAAAGCTGTCATGTTGTTTGACTTCTTCGATCGAAGAGATATCGCTGTCTGCTGTTTATTGTCGCCCATACGCTTTTAGTTCGAACAGTTGGTTCATAGGATTTACAACTTTCATACCAAAAACACGTTCGAGTTTGCTAAAAGTTAACCCTTTCCCTTTTTTTTTGCTATATGACAGCATGGAACTTTTTGATAGCCTCAGTGCTGTATGGTTTCAGGAATAAAGTTTCTTTTAAACTTAATAATAGTTTGAAGCCTTAAGTGAGTTTTGAAATAAAAAGCTTGATGATTAAACCCATTGCAGCCTAATGGGTAAAATTTTACCCATGAAAATTGATTTAAAAAAAAAATCACAAAAAAGTCAATGTTTGAGATCTCTCAAAACCATTGATAGGGATAGTTAGGGTAAAGATGGAACTACCTTAACCTAGTGAAGGTCACCCTAAAATTTCGCCATCTAGCTAGAGTTACCAGACTCCAAAAATCGTGAATTTTTCCGGAGGTGGAAAATGTGGCGAAACGTAGTGGCCTTAGAACTTCACAAAAATCTGCCTCCTAACTAACCTGTAAAAAATACAACTTTTGTTCACGTGTTTAGCTGATCACTTCACAATGTATGGAAAAAAGCTACCATCGCTGCGTAATGGGTACAAAATACCTAATGAATATCTCAGCAACGTGCAGAGATAGAAAGCTGATCATTTTGTTTCTGATCATTTTGGGTCAATTCCAGGTCGTGTATGAAATTTTATCAAAATCGTATGGGCGGAACTGGTACCCGGCAGCAATGGGTTAAGTGAGATATGAAATAAAAATTATAGCAGATTTGACGGTTCTTTGTTGGTTTGAGGTTAATTTTGTTTGACAATTCAACATGAATAGACACACGCCGGAGCAACGTTTGCAAATTGTTGAGACTTAATTTGAAAAATATGGTTCAACAATTCGAAATTTTCATGGGGCATTAGGTGCATTTTATGATTTTCATAATTGTCTATCAGAGAGATTAATTTGAGAAACTATGAATGAAAAATTCTTTAGCCTTGTTCGTATTGGCTACGACTTTCGAATATGAACCAACAACGAGCTGTATGAGCTGTTTCAAGACGTCGCACAGTGGATCAATAACCAGCAGCTACGCTGGCTTGGCCATGTCTGCCGTATGAACGATGAAGTCCCGGCGAAAAAGTTCTCCAACGCAGTAGTTGGAAATCCACCAAATCGACTAAGGATCAAGTTGCCTTCGTAAGGTCTGATTTGGACCGCCACACAGTGATGCGTTCAATAGACAAAATTCAAAAAATGTATGGTCTCAGAATTTAACGATTTTGATGTAATTTGAAAGGTAAAACTCCAACTAAGAAAACCCCAAAATTTTGTGCGAAAAATTAATCAGTGTGTGTGTGCAAGAGCTGCTCAAAGTCGGAACTTTTTTCACAAAAAATTTTAAACACATGTTTTCTATTTTTTAGTCTATTGTGTAACAAAAATCGTAAAAATTCATGGTCAGCAAGAAGTTGCTAAAACTTTAAACATAAATTAAGAACTGATGTAACCATTTTCGCTTTCAATCTTTTCTCAAAATTTGCAAAGCTAAGTCTTCTACTTTACTTTTAGTTAAAAATATTTTATTAAAAACCTGAAAATTGGCAAAACTTAGAGGAAAATATCTAAAAAGTATGTGAAAGTATGTTCCAGGATTTTTTTTTATTTTAAGAAGCATTCTTCCTTTGTCGTATAATGTAATTACATCCTCCGATATCTTCCGATCTCAGAAAATAATTCAATTTGAAAAGTGGTCTAAACACCTATTTTTCGAAAAAAATTTATTTTTTTCATCCCTAAAAGTATGCAATCAGCATGCAAAATTGAGAAAACTGCATAAAAGAAAAAACCATACGTCTACTATTATCGTTTTTATTGCAAAACTAAGGGGTCCTCTTGCAATTTCTGTTATTTTCGCAATTATCAATGTTGACGTAACTGATTAAATGTAAAATCTGGAAAATCTAGCCAACACTTTTGTTGCTATAGCTCACCGCAAATTACGCAAATTACGAAAATTACAAGTTTAAGTCTCAGGCATTGCCAAACTACAAAAGTTTAAGAAAAACAAAATGGCGATTTCAATTCAGGAGACATTGATTAACTAGTATGCTAAATTTTATGAAGAACGGACCAATCCTTCTAATTTTGTCCAGCGGTTTTATTGAGTCAAATCACTGTGCGCCGTCTCAACTGGCCGCATGCCCGAAATCATATTCAGATATTAATGCCAAATGTGCTGTCAAATGATATAATTTTGGTTTTTTTATTTTAATTTAAAGTTCTTCGTCTCTAAAAAGTACATTTTCTACAGAGAAAAGAAAAAAGACAAGAAATGAAAAAGTGCGAGAAAAGAAGATGATTTTTTAGTTTTTAAAGTTCATGCCCGGATAAGGAAGAGTAAAGCGCCCAATTTCGATTGTTAAATTTTTTTATATTATTTAGTGCTGAAATAGTCAATCATGTGCTCAAGTTCCAGTTTTTGGAATTCAATCCCCAATCTGGTAGAATTTATTAAAAATAACAAAAACGTCAACTTCAGACTTATTTCTGAGATAACACAGTGCAACAGTAAAAACAGGCACAAGGTCTAACATATTCCATTTGATAGAGGAATTCTTAGTGGCACTAAGATACTAATTGTAAACTGCATTAAAAAACTAGTACTTTCCGGGAAAAATTTCTTGTACTGAGATCCTTAATCGAATGCGATATGTCAGACCTTGTCCCTGGAATATTTTTTGGAATTAGTTGCACTGTGCAATTCTTGCAGTTATTGAAGAAATATTTGGATTTCACTTTGTGTTTAAAAAAGATTTATATTCTTGGTAAACATAACCGCCATAGCAATTGTTGCCATATAGCAGAACTTTAAAACTTAAAGAAAACAAATGCAGTAAAAATGTGCAACAAAAATTATTGCAGAATTTTGCTATTGCGATCATACAGAGGACTAAAGCGAAGAATGTGAATGTTTGAATATTTCTGAGTAGAAAACTTTAGTGAAAGGGTTAAGAAGTTTATATAGCATACGTTGCTGTTGTTGAAAAGTTCATACTTCTTTCTAGCACAGAATAGAAAACATCACAGGTATTTAGTGAATTTATTTTAGTGACTTTTTGTTAAATATAAATGACTATAATTATAATTAGAATAAAATTTTATTTTATATTTTGTTGAAATTTTGTTGTTATTAGTCATTAAATTTTTTTAGTACATAAATATAGGTAAGTATTTACATAAGTTGTGGCTGCTTCTAGGGCCTAATTTTAGCCATGTGTATACACTTTCCATATATAAATAAACATAAAATATCAAAAAAATGACTGTACACACACACGGCACACTGTTATGCATTGTCCTTGTGCCCACCAATGCATGCAACACACACATGCAAACATTGCTCAGCAAAAAAGGCCTAAAAAAATGTTTTTTAGTAGCTCAAAAACAGCGTGCAACAAGCAAACTTTTACTTTAATATTAAAACCACATGCAGACTTCAAAAACAGCAACAACAACGGCAACCACAATCACAAAGAAGCGCCAACTCAAACAAAGGACATAAACCGCTGGCAATGTTGTTGTTGCCTGTGTTGAGTTCATTTTATGGATGCTGCGCTTTGCGACAATGTGTTTCAAATTGTAATTTAAAAGTTTGCAGTTGACCGGCCGCACTGTTTAGGCAAATAGCGAAAATAAAATAACAAAAATAAAAATCCAACCAACAAAGATTGCACAAAGCCACAGCAAAATGTCCAAAGTTGCGGCAATCAACGCACTGAGAATGAAAGAAACAACATTACTTTATAGTTGTATTTTAAGTTGTAAAACATTTTGCCGCCCTTATGCAGTTGAACAATGCACCAACACACACACACAGGCACACACTCACATATTCAGCAGCATAGAAGTATTTGCATGAATAATGCAGTTGAAGACTGCAGCCAAAGCAGCTGAGCGCATCAAGTGGTCACATGTGGCGGTTAGTCGAATCGAGCAAACGTGCAGACACTGCAACAGCAAACAAAACACTGAAAGTAAGTTTTTGTTGAACTTGGAGGGCTATTTGAATCATGACAGTGAAAGGAAAATGATGAAAATTTCATGTTTGTATGCAAGTTTGAACGCGGTTAAGCTCGCTTAGTGATGTTGAGGGCATAAAAACATTGAAATTGGGCAGGTAACTCAGATCGGGCAATTTCTTATATACATGAACAGTAAAAATAAAAAGTAATCAAGTAGAGTTAAAACCTTTTTGCTAAATTAGTCAAAGCATAGCAAAAACCTCAATGCTAATCTGTTGCTTGCGCTGTTGTGGTTTTAGTTGAGACTGTAGAGCTTTGCAATTTACAGCAGCTGTCGTTGAGCAGTGAGTCAAGTTGAGCTAACTCGAATACTTGCACAAAGCTGCTGTTGGGTGTAAACACGAATAAGGCTTGCAGCCACATGTTGCTTAGAGGCTTAGTGTACATAGGATTGAACGTAAGGACTTGAGAAAAGTTTTCGTGTGTGTAACAGTTGAAAAAAGTGGCATACTAAGATAAAGACATTTCAACTAAATAAAGGTTTTCCCAAACAAAGAGGTTTTTGGTTGTGAATTTACATAAAAATTGCTTTGTGTGTAACGGTGCGTATGAGTAACATTTTTTTAAGGTACTCGCATTCTGGTAAAATGACTTTGGAGGCATAAGCTGTCGATTGCCAGATGAAACTTTGACTGCTTTAAAGGAATTTAAATTACTATAATAGGCACGCCCAGTAGTTTTGAATAGCGGACAAGATAGTGGAAGTGACAGTGATAGTGACAATGAAAGTGGCAATGACAGCGACAATGACAGTGACAATGATAGTGACAGTGATAGTAATTATGAAGATAGTGACAGTGGCAATGATAGTGAAAGTGACAGTGATAGTGACAGTGACAGTGATAGTGATAGTAATTATGAAGATAGTGACAGTGGCAATGATAGTGAAAGTGACAGTGATAGTGACAATGATAGTGACAATGACAGTGACAATGATAGTGACAGTGATAGTGATAGTGACAGTGACAGTGATAGTGATAGTGATAGTGGCAATGATAGTGACAGTGATGGTGACAGTGATAGTGATAGTGACAGTGACAGTGACAGTGACAGTGACAGTGATAGTGATAGTGATAGTGATAGTGACAGTGACAGTGACAATGAAAGTGATAGTGATATTGATAGTGACAGTGACAGTGATAGTGAGAGTGAGAGTGATAGTGATAGTGATAGTGATAGTGATAGTGATAGTGACAGTGACAGTGACAGTGAAAGTGATAGTGATAGTGATGGTGGTAGTAATAATAATGATAGTGACAGTGGCAATGATAATGAAAGTGACAGTGATAGTGACAATGACAGTGACAATGACAGTGACAATGACAGTGACAATGATAGTCACAGTGATAGTGATAGTGACATTGATAGTGATAGTGACAGTAACAGTGACAGTGATAGTGATAGTGGCAATGATAGTGACAGTGATAGTGGTAGTGACAGTGACAGTGACAATGATAGTGATAGTGACAGTGACAATGATAGTGATAGTGACAGTGACAGTGATAGTGATAGTGATAGTGATAGTGACAGTGACAGTGACAGTGACAGTGATAGTGATAGTGATAGTGATAGTGATAGTGATAGAGATAGTGATAGTGATAGTGATAGTGATAGTGATAGTGATAGTGATAGTGATAGTGATAGTGATAGTGATACTGATACTGATAGTGATAGTGATGGTGATAGTGATAGTGACAGTGATAGTGATAGTGATAAAGATAGTGAGAAAGATAGTGATAGCGACAGTGATAAAGATAGTGATAGTGATAATGACAGTGACAGTGATAGTGATAGTGATAAAGTTAGTGATAAAGATAGTGGTGATAGTGACAGTGATAGTGATAGTGATAATGACAGTGACAGTGATAGTGATAGTGATAGTGATGGTTATAGTAATAATAATGATAGTGACAGTGGCAATGATAGTGAAAGTGACAGTGATAGTGACAATATAAGTGACAATGACAGTGACAATGATAGTGACAGTGACAGTAATAGTGATAGTGACAGTGATAGTGATAGTGATAGTGACAGTGATAGTGACAGTGACTGTGACAGTGACAGTAATAGTGATAGTGACAGTGATAGTGATAGTGACAGTGACAGTTATAGTGATAGTGATAATGATAGTGATAGTGATAGTTACAGTGACAGTGATAGTGATAGTGATGGTGAGAGTGATAGTGATAGTGACAGTGTGGTGATAGTGACAGTGATAGTGATAAAGATAGTGATAAAGATAGTGATAGTGACAGTGATAGTGATAATGACAGTGACAGTGATGGTGATAGTGATAGTGATGGTTATAGTAATAATAATGATAGTGACAGTGGCAATGATAGTGAAAGTGACAGTGATAGTGGCAATATAAGTGACAATGACAGTGACAATGATAGTGACAGTGACAGTAATAGTGATAGTGACAGTGATAGTGATAGTGATAGTGACAGTGATAGTGACAGTGACTGTGACAGTGACAGTAATAGTGATAGTGACAGTGATAGTGATAGTGACAGTGACAGTTATAGTGATAGTGATAATGATAGTGATAGTGATAGTTACAGTGACAGTGATAGTGATAGTGATAGTGATAGTGACAGTGACAGTGACAGTGACAGTGACAGTGATAGTGACAGTGACAGTGATAGTGATAGTGATAGTGATAGTGATAGTGATAGTGACAGTGATAGTGTTAATAAAAGTCACAATATAGTGACCGTAATACAGTCACTTTTGATGATCGTAAGTCTCGTTATTCTTCTTACTTCAAGCTGCTTTAACAGAATTTCGAAATGTGAAAAACGGTCCTTTTTATGGCCGCCGAGGACACAAAGACGTTGAAAATCCTTCCTATAGTGTGATACTATACATTTATTATTTATTAAAAATGTTTTTGCCCTTGAGAAGACCATCTAACCATTAAAGTTTCGTTCCAACTCACAGAGATAGGCAAAATTTGGAGAACAATGACTTTAATATGATGTTACCTAACGCCATTTCAGTATTAGGTATACGCGTGTTTCTGGGGGCCTTCCAAGTTACTACAATGGGCAGTAATGATTGAAGACTGTCACCATTGCATTTGGTGTCCACTGTGTGTGTGTGTGTGTGTGTGAATATGGACCAGAGAAACTGTGCTGTGGCATCAGGATCTTGTTTCTGCCATCTTTTCTAGTCTTATTTCAGATAATAAATGTAAACATAGCAATCAGAGTATCATACAGTGTAAATTTTTATATAAAGTGATATGATTTAAGGTTTGTGATATAAGAGTTTTTTAACAATTATGACAATGTTCGCATTTTCTTTTATAATGTGGTATTTTCGAACATGTATAACGGTAAATTAATGTGCCTTTGTGTCTTAAGAAATCATTAGAACCAATTAACAAAAGTGGTTTTATTTATTAAACTGTTTTTTTTAATTTTCTTTTAAATCTACAGGGATAAAAATGAAAAATAGGCTAAAAATAGGCATGGCGCTAATGCAGAAAACCCTGTTAATTAGCCTAAGAAATTCTTATATTGTGTTAAATTTGAATTGGCTTAAAAATCGCATTGAGTACACTGAGGCGTATGAGTAACATTTATTTGGCTGCACTCAAAGCTCTCATGGCTTGTCGTTGAAGATGATGACAAAAAAAAAATTACATCAAATGGCAACAAATAAAATATCCAATTAGCTTCACTTAATTTCATTAACATACAGAAAATCCCCACAACTTAGAAGTTGAAAAAATCCCACAAAATCGCTTGTAAGACTTCAGCACGTCGCTTTTGGCAAACGCCGATTTTCCACATGTGTGCAAAATTGCTGCCTGCTGTTGTCAATGACAACAATAACAGCAGTGCCAACAACAAAACCAGCAACAAGAGGCACACAACGCGCAGCAAGTGCGCGCGGCCTGTCGAACGTGCACTAATTAAAGCGACAACAGGGTAAGCAGCGAATTTAATTACGGCTACGAGCATGGCAAGCCGCACAGTCACGTGAGTGTAACGCCGCAAAATGCCATTCGAAGTTCTTGCGAGGATGATGTTGTAGCGAAGTGAAAATAGAGAAAAACGGCGAGAGCCAGATAATGTTTTTTTAATGCCTAAATCGGGTTTTCCAGCCAAAGTGAAAGCAAAAGCAAAATCAAAGCAACAGAGTCAGCGACAACAGCGGAGACCGAGAGTGAGGCGGCAAACAATCGGATTAGCGTGTGATGATTTTTTAATTGCGTTAAGCCGCCTTGAATGCGAATGAGTCGGCATCACATTTGCGCTTTGTTGCGTTATGAGTGTATTTTTCGCTTCTCGCTTCTGGCTTTGCATTGCTCTCGGTGACAATAAGTGTGGCGCGGCTGGCGAGTCAATTAATTTACGACTCTAATGTGGCTTAATTTACTGTGATTTCTTGTTGCTAATGAACTAATTGGACAGGTTCATGTATGTTGGTACCAAAGTGAGCGCGTTCGTGATTTAAAATTAAATGCAAATAAATTTATAAACAAATTAACACTCGAGAGAATGTCGACCAACTCGTTTTGCGGCGACCACGGCTTGCGGCCGTCAACGTTGCAGTGGCCCAAACTTTAGACCAAATTATAATCAAAGCGCTCGCAGCACTGCAAGCAGCAATTTTGCTGGAAAATATGTGCACTCGCTCGCCGTTCGCCGATAGCTGCTGGCAAACAGCGGAAAAAGTTGCCCTATTTCCCCTGGGCTGCGCTGTTGCGTTCGTGGTATTGGTGTCGTATGTGTGTGTGTGTGTGTGTGTGTGGCGCAAAACAAAACGCGCATCTTCCCCCGCTACGTCGCTGGCTGAGTGTTGGTTGACGCTGCTTTTTTGGCTTGGCGCGCATCCTCTGTCGATTTGTTTGTGTTTATGTAGTGCAACAGAAAAAGTTGCTGCTGCAGTGCTGATGTCATTGCACTGCGGTGCAGCAGCAGCAGCCGCTGCTAAAATGACACAGCTGGCAGCTGCCACTTGCGCGCATTGTGTATGCAAGTTGCAGCCGTTGCGTTGCGGTTCTGTGTGGCGCTGGCAGCGAAGGCAACTGAAGTAACTATACCGCAGGGTATTGCAGTTCGCTGCAAGGAAATTTAAAGCAATAAAGATTTGCGCATGAACAACAAATGTCACTAAATGTTGCTCAGATGGGCTGTTCAAGTCTGTTTATGACTTAGAAGAAGTTATTTGTGAAACTTGAGTTGTAATCACATAAGTGTCCGTGAATCTGAAATTGAAATCTTCGACTGAATGCGCCCTTTTGAGCAAAGCTGAGTAGAGATAAGTTGTTTTCTAATTGGGAATATTACGTTTTTTATTTTAACTCAATTCTAATCTCACTGGCGGAAGCAAGCTTCCAAACTAAACTCAATGTTGCCATTGTCTAATATACCAATTAAAAAAAAGAGATTAGTTAATAAGGAGACAGAGTTGAATAAAAACCTCTATAAAAATATATAAGTACACCTAATTCTCTTTTTACACGATGATACGTTCCCAAAAAATTCGTGTAAAAAAAAATTCGTGTAAAAAGAGAAGAGGTGTATTAAAAGACCCCAAACAAAAGACCTAATCTGGCACACGGCGAGAGCAAAATCTATCGAGTCTCAGCGAGTTTTTCTGCAAATAATTTAAACGCTTCGTACACACGTCGAAAAATCTCGCTCTATTTGCTCTATGAGATTCAAGAAAAGTTCGTAGAATATTAAAAATCGTGTTAAAACAAAACAGTTCATTCAAGAGAAATTTAGTTTTCTTTTTAAGTCGTGTTAAATCAAATTCGTTTAAAAAAATTCGTGTAAAAAGAGAATTAGGTGTAATCTTAATCTCTCTTTGTAGTCTCCTAATTTAGGTTACTGAACTACTTGGAACTAAATTTTAGTGCCAACCCTTAGTTATTGCACACCTAAACCAAATCTAAGTATTTTCTTGAAATTTGAGTATTATGGGTGTTTTAAAAACTTGGTTTGAGCAACGTTCTTGCTTTGACCTCCATCCATTCTGACTTTATTTAAAAAAATGTGTGTGTGTTTTCCATTAAAACTTGGTTTTGTGAGTAATTCAACATTTGAGCTCAATCTAAACCTAACTTTGTTCCAAAAACCTGTAATTTTCATAAAAACTTGGGTTCTTGGTTCTTTAGGACTTAAATTAATTCACATCAAGCCTAGCTTTGTTTTTTTAAAATTAAGAATACAGATTTTGAAAACAAACCAGGTTTTATGAGTATTTTAAATACTAGAGCTCAATCTAAACCTGAATTTGTTTCCAAAACCTGCTTTTTTTTTTAAACTTTAAAACTTGATTTAATCTCAATATAAGCCAAATTTTTTTTCCATTTGTCCATTTCCATTAAATCCAGGTTTTATGAGTATATTAAACACTTGAGCTCAGTCTAAACTTGGCATTGTTTTCAAAATCTGTGCTCTCTATGAAAACTAAGTTTTTAATTTAAACACTTGAGCTCAACATAATCCTGCCTTAGTTTTAAAAATCAGTTTTACACATTAAATCTAGTTCTTATAAGTTTTAAAACACTTGAGTTCATTCTAAGCCTGACTTTGTTTTCAAAATCTGTACTCTCCATGAAAACTAAGTTTTGTATTTCAAACACTTGAGCTCAGTCTAAGCCTGACTTTATTTTCAAAATCTGTTTTCCACATTAAATCTAGTTTTTATAAGTTTTTTAACACTTGAGCTCATTCTAAGCCTGGCTTTGTTTTCAAAATCTGTTATTTTCATGAAAACTTAGTTTTGTATTTCAAATACTTGAGCTCAGTCTAAGCCTGCCTTTGTTTTCAAAATCTCCGCATTAAATTTAGTTTTTATACGTTTTTTAAACACTTCAGCTCATTCTAAGCCTGGCTTTGTTTTCAAAGTCTGTTATTTTCATGAAAACTAAGTTTTGTATTTTAATCACTTGAGCTCAATCTAAACTTGAATTTGTTTCCAAAACCTGTATTTTTATAAAAAATAGGGCTCCTGGTTCATTAAAACTTGATTTAATCTCAATCTAAGCCTAATTTGGTTTTCATTTTTCCATTTCCATTAAATCCAGGTTGTATGAGTATATTAAACACTTGAGCTCAGTCTAAGCCTCAGTGTAAGCCTGGCTTTGATTTAAAAATGCGTTTTATCCATTAAATATAGGTTTTATGAGTATTTCAAACACTAGAGCTCAATCTAAGCTTAACTTTGTTCTCAAAATCTGTGATTTCCATTAAAATATAATTTTGTATTTCAACATTTGAGCCCAATCTAAGCTTAACTTTGTTCTCAAAATCTGTAATTTTCATTTAAACTTAATTTTGTATTTCAAACACTTAAGCTCAATCCAAGCCTGACTTTGTTTTCAAATGCGGTGCTTATCTGAATACCTTTCCCTGTGTCACACTCCAACAGTTAGAAAAAGATTCGAATACTACTTATTTCCTATATTTGCTTTGCGCTCCTTGCCATTTCCTTCTTATAACTTTGGAATTAAAACTCTTAGAAAGTTAAAAGTAAGTGATATATGTGATTTATTTTTGATCTGGTCATTGGGATTGTTGCTCATCTATAATAAAATTTCTTATCTTATTAAAAAATTATTTAAAAAAAATTGTTCCAAAAAAGTTATATTCCACATTGGCTGAACTTCAGTAAACATTTCACTAAAAGTTTCTGTGTTTTAATGTTTTATGCTTAATGCAGTAAGAATTTTCTTTCCATCAGTGGCAAAATGCAAGCTGCAGCTTATCATCTTTGTACGCTTTCCAATGCTTCAAGCAACGTCAGCAGCGGTTTGTGGTTTCATCTTTTTTTTCCAACTTTTTGCTCCACTCTCAATTGGCGTAAATGTTGCATGCATCTTTCGTTGAGATGTGTGCACATCTAGTCACACATACGGGCAAACATATTTACATATGTGTGACAGCGTAATTTCTGCGCAAGTACCTAAAATGTGAGCTCGCGATGAAACCAGTTGGGAAACTTGTGTAATTTATTGAATGACCATTGTTTGCAAGGAATTTAATAAAGGCGAACAAACAAAGGAGCAAAGAAGAAAAAATGAAAATGCGTTGTTGGGCGCTTGGATGGCCTCGCGTTGTTGCAGCTGGTTGTGGCAACGGCAATGAATGCATTTTTCGTGTAACAATGCAAGTTGCCGACAAAGCGGGCAGGCGACGACGAGAAAACACCACCAAAATCGATTTTTACAATAAAGTGAGATCTGCTTTTAGGCGAGAGTGGCACAAGAATGGCTGCCTGGGTCGACCTGTCGCACTAACTGCGCTGCTCGTGATGCCTGTGCCTGTGTGTGTGTGTGTGAATGTGAGCGAGTTGGTTTGGGCGCACAGCTGCCAGCTCAAAGCATACACTCAGGTAGACACACACACACAGCGTCAAATATGCAACCATAAGCCTACATGTACATAAGCACACACATGTATAGACACCTGTAAGTTTGCCCAATGATGCTGCGTCCCACATCAAACACACACACACACTTCTACTCTCATTTGACACAAAGCCATTTGACGCAGCAGGCCGGCCAGCGTTTAGACGGCAACATGAGGCAGACAGATAGATTTGTTTGCCATTAAATTCCACATTATTTATTGCTAATCACAACCATATAATCCACTTAAATTGCCAACAATCAAATGAAGATGCAGCCCGACTGCAGGCGTTGCATATTTGGCTTTGTGCGTGTGTGTGTGTGTGGGTGCTTAGGCGAGTGGGTTCATTAGGATGCTGGTGGCAAGGCAAATGGAAGCCATCAGTTGCAGCGAGTGCTTGTGGCCAGCAGCCAAGTGGTGCATCGTGCAGTTGGAGAGACGTTTTTCCGGCATCGACATCGACATCGAATCGGTTGGACTGGCCACGCCGAGCTGCTCTGGGCCGATAATTGGGCAAGCAGCCACATACAGAGGCTTGGGGCGAGCACTGGCAGTAGTTGCAGCACAGCAGTCGCACAGCAACACTGGAGCCAACAAGTGGCCGCATGAGCGATTAAAACTGTCGAATTATGTTGCTGGCCGAGATGGCTCTATCTGCAGAAAGCGAGCGCAGACACGCATGGCGGAAAAAACCAAACATACCAACGCAGAGCGGCAATTATTTAGGAGGCATGTTGCAAGTGAGTGAGATCATGAGCGAATGAATTGAAAATGCTAGCTGTAGACTACGAGGACAATATCGAAAAAATCGATACGTCGATCGACAATGTCGAAAAAACAATCGTACGAGTGGTAAAAAGAGTTTGAAGCGGACCGTAGTGTGGTTGATGATTTTGCTCGTTCTGCCCGTCCGTGACTGAGGAAAACATTGAAAAAGTTTAGATAATTTTTCTTGCAGATTTTCGTCTAAGCATCAGAGAGATAGCAGTCGATCTTGGTGTCTCGAGGTCGATGTTTTGTGTTTGATACAAATTGAAGCGCTACTTGTGCGCCAAATTCGTTGCAAAATGTTTGATGTCGCTAAAGACATGTTTTCTTTGGGCCAAAATGTTAACGATGGCATCATTACTGGTGTCGACACATGGGTTCACGAATATGACATTGAAACTAACAAAAAATAATTGGAATGGTGCTTCTCATATCAGCCAAAACCCAAAACACACAACAGAGTTGATTCAAAATCAAGGCTTTGTTGATTGGATTTCTTGATTGCCGTGGTCCGAATTTCTTTTGTCAGGTCAGACAGTATATAAGGAGTAACAATGTTCGTCGTTTGAGGGAAAATGTTCATCGCAAGAGGCCAAAAATAGTTTATTTATTTATTTTTTATTTATTTCAACGTTCAACGTTATTCACGCGACATGGATCCTTGTGATTTTTCCTTATTCCCGCAATTCAATTTACCACCTTGCGGAAAGCGATTTGAAACGACTGAGCCGATATAGGAAAATATCGCAGAAGGAGCTGAAGGCTTTTTCAAAATCAGCCAATGAAAAAAATTGTTTTCAAGATTGGATCTTGTATTGATTACAATAAAGAATTCTTTAAAGAAAAAAAAACTAATATCAATCAATAACACTGTACAACACAAAAAAAATATATTACATCTAGAGCTTTCTTTTGTACGGTGAGTTATAGTGAAATTTTTCGTTCAACATGTTTGTCAGACACACTAACCCTCAAAAATCAAGTTTTGTAGGACATTTTAGTACCAATTTTGAATAAGTACCAAATAAAAACTCAAACACATTTTTAGTGTTGGCTTAATTCTGGCGTTCAAGTTAATTTCTGAGCTTTGATGTATTCAGAGACCTATAGTAGAATTTTATGGCGAATATTTTCGTGGTACATTTTGTCCTTAAAAAGTCCTGTTTTATAGGACATTTTTGGCATTTTAGAAAAAGGGTCAAATTGACCCATACAAATAGGACCAACAGGGTTAAAATGCTCCAAAAAATTTTCTTCGTAGTATTTGACATCAAATTGCTGAACACATCATATACCTAAAATGTGAGGTTACATGGTTTTCGTATGCCGATTCACCATAAGAATGTGCAAAAAGGGGAAAACTTTGACCCCCCTAAAAAAAATTCAGACGTAAACTTTCAAAACGCCGATTTTTTTTGGCCCCCTCTACCAGAATCCGTTGTCAGAACCTTGTTATTTTTAGAAAATTTGATTTTGTTGTGCAGTGTAATTATTCATGCACCTTCAAGGCCTTGTAAAACCAATTTAGAGGTACCCAACAAAAAAATTACATATTCGTGATCAGCGGCTCCGGAAATATAAGGAACAGTTCAGAAAATTAGCGGGTTTTGTGATTTGTTGGTTTTGTTTGTACTGTAAAAAATTGTGGAATAATTTAAGTTTTTGAGTTGAAATAAACTTAAACAATTTTTTTCACCTGAACCAATGGACTGATTAACATGAAATTTCACAGTGTCTTGGTGCTTGGTAAGGGTTTTATAATATATGTATTTTTTTCAAAATAATATTTTTTTTGTAGAAAAACTTCCAGGGTAATGAAGGATACGTTTTTAAAAGGACATTTTTATTTATTTTTTATTATTATTTATATATTTATTTATTTATTATTATTTATTTATTTTTATTTATATATCCTTCCGCTAGGATTATTAAAAAAAAAATTATTTGATTTGAGTTGGAGACATAATTCTCTTAATTTTGATATCAATATTGTTAGACTAGGATGAGTTCGATCATTTAAATTAATTTTTTAATCAGGGTGTAGCTTGTAATTTCAAGACCCTGTAAATACAAACTAGAGGTGACCCGAAAAAAAATTACATATTCGTTATCAGTGGCTCCCAAAATATATATGGTTTTTTTGGAAACCACAAAATTGTTGTACCCTGTAATTGAAGCGTTTTCGTTTTACTGAAGAATTTCAGGCATTTTTTTGATCACAAGAAATCAATTAGTCTCGGTAAAAACTTACCATTTTTTAAATATTTGATATTTTATGCTTCTTTCACTTATTTAAAATCAAATAAAAACATGTCGAAACAAAACGATGTTGCATTTCAACATGTTGTCTATAAAGTCTTGACATAAATTTATGCAATTTGCAATAAAATTGGTTGCAATCTCTCATTATTATTTCCGAAATACAGTCAAAGCTGCTCATTAGTCGATTTTAATTATATGTGATGTGAAATTTTCATTCAGCTGAGATCATTTAAATTACAAATTACACTAAATTATTGCAGTCTGGCCAATAAATTATCGATGTGTGCATTTGTGTATGTCTGAGTGAGTGCGTGTGGATTAAACATGGACAGCAGGTGAACGCAGCCAAGCTTTTGTATGGCAAAGGCAATAAATTGCATCGATACATCATTTAATGCATAATCGCATAAACTCAGCTGTTTGTTGCGTAAGCCAAGTCACAAGCACTCAAATACACTCACACATATGTATGTGCCGTCACCAACACACGCCCAAGTGGCCATTTGTACTGCGCCAGCTGGCGACCGGGGCGCACGGAGGCTCGCATAATGGCCAAAGTAGCTGCGCGTATATGATGCAGAAATCCGCATCAAGTCAATGCAATGGGCTCTAAATAAGCTGCTAATAATGGTAGCAACAACAACAACAATAACACAAGAGTTGAACAAACAAACAAACAAACGAAGAGGAGCAGCAAGCAGCCGCAATTTGCTTTTCAATAATATTGGATAACACCGTGCGACATTATTTTTCACACCGGGAAAAATCCATATGTGCGTGCAACTAGAGACCAAATATTTTCATTTCTACATCCTTTGTCCTTTTAAAAGGACTTCAAAATTTTGAAAGGGATACAAAATTCAAAATATATAAAAAATACTTAACCTCGTCAGAATATGGCGATATGTATATCAGATGAAAGAGAAAATGCTCAAGAATTTAAATACAATTTATTTTTTATCTATTTGTAAAAAAAGGATACGAAAAAGGTCCTTTGAAAATTTTAATCCTTTATATCCTTGAAAATTTATATAGAATTTTCTTGAAAAGTAAGTATGTTAAAACTCAAAATCTGCTTGATCACGTGTCAAAATTTCATTACTCTAACTTTATTGGTTCGAAAGCTATTAAAAAAAAACGGAAGCTGCAAGTCTAAGGAAGTACAAAAATTCTAATTTATATGAGTTTCAGTATTTTAAATAATAAATAGATACACAATTAATGAAGCGAGAATAATGAAATTTTGACATGTAATCAAGGAGATTTTGGGTTTTAACATACTTACTTTTCAAGAAAATTCTATATAAATTTTCAAGGATATAAAGGATTAAACTTTTCAAAGGACATTTTTGATATCCTTTTTTTACAAATAGATAAAAAGTCAATTTTATTTAAATTCTTGAGCCTTGTCTCTTTCATCTGATATACATAACGCCATATTCTGAGGAGGTTAAGTATTTTTTTTAATTTTTTATCCCTTTCAAAATTTTGAAGTCCTTTTAAAAGGACAAAGGATGTAGAAATGAAAAACTGAGTACGTAGTATTACTATGTTTGGTCTCTAGTTTCACGCCCATATGGATTTTTTCCGGTGTGAAAAATTTTTTTAATTTTTGTCGCACGGTGTAATATGTGAAAGCAAAGCAATAACAAAAATAAAAACCAACCAATCAGCAAAATAACAACAACAATGGCTTAGACATATTAAAGTGAATGTGTGTGTGTATTTGTATGTGTGTCGCTTGGTTTTGCTGGTACCCGTAATAAATTATTTGCATGTGTGAATTTGGCTGCAAGTCGAATTGTCTGTGTATGTGTGTGCGTATCGTACCCTAGCAATACTCAGCTTGTTGGCATTAGTGTTGTGAGTGTTTAAATCATTAACACGAAATAACAGCGGCAGACAATCAACAACAACAACAATTACAACTAAACATCCACAAACAATGCGCGGTTGTTGTGGAGCTCAGTAATAGGTGGCAGATAAGACAAAAGCATCAAAACACAATGGCGGCATCAAAACCAATCAGCATGGTGGCTTGGCAACTCACTCATCGACACACACACACACACACACATTTACCCACTCACATCCGCTCGTATTAATACACGTGCGGCGCGTAAAATCCATTCAACATTCAACGCTAATACTATGTGCAATAGCATACATTTAGGCGCCACAATGGCAATGAAGTGTGCGCTGCTGATCCTTGCCAACTAAAGCAAACTCATGTGTGCGTTTATGAGCTGATGTTCTTATGTGTGTGTGTGTGTAAGAGAGCTGCATTAGAAACGAATTTTGCCAAATGTCGGCTGCAATGAGCTTAAGCTTTCTTGCCCACATTGCCACAGCAGTCCAAGCGGCCTGGCCGTTTTAATTTACTGCAATTAATTGCATAAATGCACAAGCAAAATAATCTTTTAAATTAACTTTAGGCATTCATATGAGAGTTTGAACTATCCGTCTTCAATGTGAAATGCCAAACAATGACGAAGGTGGAATTAATTTTAATTGGTAAAGTAAGCAGAAATGATTTTAGGGAACCATTGGCATTGTTTGAGAAATGTTTTGGAATTTGAACAAAAATGCTATGAATATTGAGAAAATTTGTAATATTTATATGATATGAATAAATTGAGAAAATGTATAATATTTGTAAACACAAAACACTTTCTGGTTTCACTCTTCTTAAGGAAACTTAGGGTTGGCTTTCCTCTGCAGTCCTTGGCACATTTTTTGTGGAGCTTAAAATTTGCTTCTACACCTTAAAACAGCTTCTAGTTATTGTAACAATTCTGGGTCAAAAACATTCAGAGGTAAGACATCCTTTGACGAGCGTCGAGGTTTCCTGAAATTTTCTGCGTGCTTAACAGTTGGTTTGAAGAAACATGATATGATGGATTTTTTACATCAAACTTAGTAAAACCACTTCAAATGAGAAATAATTCGATACGTATTTTGCATGTTTTCGAGAATAAGATTCTGTCAGTGTTAAAGTGTATTAAATTTTGTATGGAGAAAATATGCAAATGCAGAAATCAATGAGCCAATTGACCTTAAACTTGGAGAAAGTGATTTAAATGACAAATAACTCAACATGTGATTTACACTTTCTGGAAAATCAAAGTTCGTCGGGGTCAACAATGAGTTAAAGGTTTGTATGAAGAAACATGGTTTGATGGGGTTTTTGGTAAAACCAATCCAAATAAAAATTAATGCAATAGGTGGTTTTTAAGCTGAAAGGGTCAATGATGGGTGAACAATTTATATAGAAAAAGACGAATTAATAGGCCAACTGACATCAAACTTGGTGAAAGCAATTCACCATTTGCTCATTGGCTAAATAAATAAATAAATTAATTAATTATTTAAAAATAGTTAAACAAGCATTTATCATTTTGTTCATAAAAATCTGATGGGGCCAATAAAGAATTAAGAGAAACGTGAATTATTGAACCTATGGACTTCTGACTGGGAGAAAGTACTCAAAATCAGAAATAACACATATTTTCCAGTGCCCGTTCAACATCAAACGAAACGTAAACAATTTCTTTGAAGATACATAAAATAACGTTAGATGTTATTTAAAAGTGAGTAAAGATTTTTTCAATGGGGGACCTATTTAGTATTTTATAAAATTTATACTTTAACAATAACGCAGTTCGCCCCTCAGCATAGACAATACGAAGCAAACATTGGTCAGCAACAACGACATTGCATACTTTTCGGCACTTGCGACAATTACCGCTTTTGCGAGGTTCGGGGCGATGCTGGAAGTTTCGAGAGTGAGTTACGCTTCAGGCGAACAAGTACCTATAAAAGGCAGTCGGGTATAGTACTTTCAGTCAGTTTTGGTTTTGACAAGCAACGGTGTGAAGCGAATAAGAAAAATAAAGTAAAAGTAAAGTAATTTGGCAGACTTTAAGAGTGAAGACTTTAGACTTTCTTCTATTTTGGCACAATCCAGCGATACAAACTACGCCTGCGTTGGCTAGTAAACTAATTTTCAAAGCATTACCTATAAATTGTCATTAATTCAACTTCAAAACGCTATAGTTCTCAATAATTTTTTTTTATGAAATTAAACTCTGAATTTATTTTCCTTCAACTAACTGTTGTTGTTTTGTGATTGTACGACTACAAAAAATGAGAATCTCCTAGCAATAAATTGAGTAGCATAGGAGCTTATCTCAAGGTAAATAATTTGACTGGAATATTTGATTAGAGCGAAGGAAAAAAAATCTTAAACAATTTTTTAAAGTGTGTGTCAAGCATTAAGTGTGAGTTGAACCCACAACCTTTGGGATGGAGTTTAATAAACTTGACGTTTGGTGGCCCAGGAAAACGTATATGTGACATTTTTCCGAAAAAAATCCATATGGGCGTGAAACTAGACACCAAACATAGTAATTCTGCGTACTCAGTTTTTCATTTCTACATCCTTTGTCTTTTTAAAAGGACTTCAAAATTTAGAAAGGGATAAAAAGTAAAAAAAAAAATAAATAATACTTAACCTCATTTTGTATCTTTTTATTATTTAAAATACTGATACTCAAATAAATTGGAATTTTTGTACTTCATTAGAATTGCAGCTTCCGCCTTTTTTTTTAATAACTTTCGAAAAAATAAAGTTAGAGTAATAATTATAGAACATTTCAAAGGAAAATCTTTACTTACTGTAATCCTGCTTCGACACAACAGCTGTTTTCAGCATCCGGCAGTGCACACTGTCAGCACTTATCAAATTTTGTCACTTGCGCATATTTAGTGTCATTAAAGTTATCTTAGTTTTGCAGATTTTTGTTGTTGCAAAAGTTTTTCGCACCTTTGTGACAGTTTTGCGGTACTAACAAGAACTGGAAAATACACACATCCATGCAATATACCACAAAAACGGGACTGCGTACGCGCGCACACACACACACACACTCATGCAGACAGAAACTTGTGAGCATCCCTGGCGTTGGCGTTTATCATTCATTAAGTCTTAAATGTGTGACACAAAGTTTTCATAATTAATTTTGTTATACATGTAAACCACATACCTACATGTACACATATTAGCACACACATACACACACACACACATGCATAGCGTGGGCGCATTATCACACGCATAATTGCTTCAAAGGTCTCATTAAATGCGTTGACTTTGCTTGTCTGTTTGTAGTTGTGCGGAAGTTCGTATGTCTCTGTGTCTGTGTCTGTGGCTGTGTGCTTTCGTGTGCGAGTGTGTGTGTGCATGTTGGTATATTGAAAATGACGTATTCATAAGTATTTACTTAGTTATAATAATGCGACTCACACTTATTAGTTACTTCCTGCTGCGTTCGACTGTGTGCGCGCGTCTGTGTGTGTGTGTCTCTGTCTCCGTCTGCGTCTCCGTTTGTATGTCTTCTATGCGTTGTGATTACTTGTTGGCTTTTCTATTGCTTTATTTTGCTCTTTGCGCGGCCTGAAAGTAATTAATTGTATTGTTGAGCTGTGTGCGCTCTGTCGGATGCGGAAAATTGTAGCACGAATGCGTACAAAGATTTGGCTCCATTCATTTTGCTATCAGCAATTTGACGAAAGTGTAATAATAAAGCATCCAGCAGCTAAGATGTGGAAATATTAAAGTTGAGTGAATTATCGAGATTTTCTGGAAGATGATTTAAGTGTGTAAGAATATTTTGAAATTTTAAAAAATCAAATACGTTTCTTAATTCCAAATAACTCAGATTTCAGTCATTCAGATTTAAATTTAAGAAGATAAATTATAAATGTTAGATATTCAGATATTCGAGACTTTAGGCATTGGAGCTGAAAATCGATTTAAAAAATTCGATTTAATACTAATAATAATTTAATTTAATAGTAAATGGTCAATTACACATT
This sequence comes from Melieria picta, assembly GCA_964056695.1. NCBI lineage: Eukaryota > Metazoa > Arthropoda > Insecta > Diptera > Ulidiidae > Melieria > Melieria picta. The sequence continues at coordinate 12,379,801 of OZ057399.1, read as the reverse complement.
TTAGACATTCAGATATTCCATACTTTGGGCATTGGATTTGAAATTCTATTTAATAGCAAATAGTCAGCTATGGCAGCGTCTTTAAGAGTTGGAGATCGAGGGTAGGGAAAGAGGGTTTAATGGGAAGAAACATTTGGAAAAAAGAATTAATGATGGTTGATCCTACATTTTATATGTCCGGGACCAACCTAAGAGTAGTGGTAGCTCGTTGTATAAAAACAATCAATTTACATGTGAGGCCCATTAATAGTTGAAGGTTGTAGGTAAATATGTTCGGAAGAAGCGTGCAGAAGAAAAAATTAGTTAGGCTTAGGCTTTAACCCTCTAAGAGCAACTTTTGAGCATATGTGAAGCAATTTGTCGAATTTTCTATCGCTTTTGTAAACTCTGACCTGGTTTTAAAGTCATTTCACTCCACTCTAGCCTCCTCAATTCCTTGGATCATTTATTTTTATTGTCAAACCTCATAAAATTAGAGGTAAAATATTGTAATAGAAATAATTTCTATTGTACCATTTTAATTTATTTTTATATATAGAAATGAGAACCATCAAAACATAAAACTCCCCTCAGTCTGACAATTCAACCGTATTGAAATGTTTTTTTGTAATTAAATAAATAAATAAATAAATAAATAAATAAATAAATAAATAAATAAATAAATAAATAAATAAATAAATAAATAAATAAATAAATAAATAAATAAATAAATAAATAAATAAATAAATAAATAAATAAATAAATAAATAAATAAATAAATAAATAAATAAATAAATAAATAAATAAATAAATAAATAAAATAAAAAAACTCCAACATTTTTAGCGTTTTGGCTTAGACAATAATTTGAAGTCATAAAAACAATGTCCAGTTGTTATGTTGAAACAAAATTTTTAAAGGTTAATTCCTGATTTTCTTGGATTGTATCATTCGATTTAAATTTTTACAATAGCTCCACAACTGTATGCTCTCAGGTAGTACCTACGTGGTCGTTTTTTTATTGTATTTGATGGAACCTTTAAAAAAAAACTATTTGCAAAATTTTAAAAATTTTTTTGAAATTTTTTTCCAAAAATCGATGCTTTTTTTTCAAAAAGATTTTTGCAAAAATTTATTTAAAAAAAACTTACATACTACCATAGACAATACTTAGAACATGAATTAGAAAATGTATTTATTTTTTGTTTCTTACTTAACGAGAAATTCTTTCACCCGTTTGGGTGCAAAAATATAAGGAAATTCCAAAGCGTGATGCTTTCGCCGCCATTTTGAATCAAAATAATAAACAATTTTTGTCCATACTCCAATCTGTGTTCAATACACACTGTAAAAAGAAACCCTCATACATACTCCAGGATTGTGAAATAAATCGCCAAAGTTAGGCAATTTTTCGGCTGCTAAAGTTGTGTTACCTTTTAAATGCATTTTTTTCGCGTATTTTGGCCCAACCGCTCTTACAGTCAGGTTCTTCCTCGTGAGGAGCGTTTAAGCTCAGTCTTGTGTGTAAATTTTTTTACATGCGCTTTATTGAAAACACTTCTAACAAAACAAAGTAAGATGGTAAATACAAATATTCGAAACTAGTTACTTTCACTGTAGACAACTTAAATTTATGTCTTTATATGTGTATAGTACAGAATAAGTTCTGTTTGACTGTTCCAACCATACACAACACTAACACAGACTAACTGATATAGCAGATATCTGTAAGTGGAGCAGCATCAAACTGTTTCTAATTAATCGAACGTGTCATAAAACAGCAGGCAGAACTCCAGATTTACCCTCAAGAAAAACAATGCACACACCAAATGACGGCAAAGACATAACAACAAAATCATCGACATTGTCATTCGGAACACGCCAAAGTAATTTCGACAGACAACGGGCAACATGTACACACACACACACACAAAAAGCAGCATCGGCAGCGAGAGCCGTAAACCTGATTCACTTCCAGCCGAATTGCGAGAGCACTCAAACGGAAGTGAATTTGCTGTGCCTTGATTTGGCACAGATTGACATGAATATGTGTGGGCGGCGCACGCGGCGGAGAACTTAAATGCAGACACATCGAACGAAATAAAAAGCACGAGACAGAGACAAAGACCAGCGACATGAGTGCAATTAATAATAAGAACCAACACATTCGCCGCAGCCTTGTTACGGCTGCTTGTGTGTCGAATGACAGACGGACGGTCAGACGAGACCTGCGGCATCGACCACGAAAAGAGCAACAAGCACGACATCAGCGACATTGCTGCCCAATCATTTGGAAACGATAAATTGCGCTGGTTAATGTGCAGCGCCCTCTGTTGTACATAATTTTTATGGTCCACCACTGCAATGCTGCCGCCCAGCAGCAGCAACAACAACGTCAACGCAGACAACGACTTTACTTCAATTCACTCCATTTGAGTCGAGTCGAGTTGAGTTGAATTGCGCTGGTCGCTTGAATCGGTTTGGCTGTTCGATCGGCGTGCAATGGTCCCCCCCCCCCCTAGCCACGTTAACAACTCGTACGATGTTATTGGAAAGGAAGCACTAATAGCCGCTTGATGCCACACTGTGGCAAGCAACAACTAAGCGTTCAGGTCCAGTGTCAAAGCTGCAAACTTTGATTTACTCGCCGTTTGCCATTTCATGCCAGCCGCCGTTGTCGGCAATCTGTCTTGTCGGGGCTTGGCCGCATATGGCGCAGTGTTGCCCAATATGTGTACAACAACAACAACAAACAATGTGTCTGTGTCTTTTCAGTTGGCATAGCACACTTTGTCACGTAGACGGAAATTGCTTTGGAATGTCATAATTTAGTTCATTAACTTTTCAATCGTTGCTTGACGCGTGTTGCATGCTTGAAACAGTTCGTAGGCGAGTCAGAGTCAATGTCGAAGGGGCGTTTTTCAATGTTTGATATAGTTGCTCTTACCGATTTGGAATCTATACAGCAATATTTTATATGAGTTGCTTTTCAAAAATTTGTTCAAAGTTTTTTATGTTTGGACTCACTTTAACTAACTCTCGATTATTTTGTTTGGATTTTATTAGTTTTTGAAAGTGGTTATTCCTCAATCTTTTTGATGAATAACATAAGAATTTTAAAAATTATAAGGTTTAAAAATTGTGTTGAACCATCGAAAAGGTTAGTTATAAAAAAATTCTAGTGCATCGCTTTCTAAAAAAATATCTTACGTGACTTTTACTAATTTTTAAAGCTAAGTAAATGGAATAAGTAAATTTAAAATATTGTAAAAAAATAATTTTACCCCAATTTTGCAACATTTACCTTAAATGCCCAAAAGGGGTCATTTTGACTAAATATTAGTGTCCGACCGAAACCACTTTTTTGGGCCGAAACCGAAACTGAATATTCGGTTTTTTTTTAATATTCGGCCGAAACCGAAACTTTCTAGTTGAAATAAAAATCACCATATCAAGCATTTTTTTTTAAACAAACGAATTTTACATTAAGTAAATAAAGAACAAACAAACAAACATAGCATAAATAAATAAATACTTATTAATAAAAACAATTTATTCATTTTTTAAACACGTAAACATAAAAAAATCACCCTTTCGTACCTTACTCACTAATATTCAAAATTAAATAATTTAATATTATATGCTAAAAAAAGAAGTTTATTTACATTGCTGGCATCTAAATGACTCCTCCTTTCACTATATATCTGCTACACAATAAAATGTAAAAAATATTCTAGAAAGTTTCGGTTTCGGCTATTCGGCCATTTTTTGGCCGAAACTGAAACCGAAACCGAAACCACTTATTTGGGCCGAAACCGAAACCGAATATTCGGTCGGACACTACTAAATATACACAATTTTCAGCAAAAATAAATTTCTTACTGATAAATACACCAATACGCATCTTCAATTGCGAAATATGAAAATTTCAAGCAATTGCATTCAACATATAAAAAAATATCATAGTAGTAGTATCCCAAGTTTTTCAATCCAAAATTCACTCATAAAATTCATTCACAATTCCAAATTCCAAATTTTATTCAATCTGGCATCTATTTGTGCACCTGTAAATTCAATTGCACGAAAGGCGACTGCTGAAAAGTGAAAGACTTTAATATGTGTTTAGGGACTTGAATATAAATAAAACAGTATTTAATCATCATCATTATTTAATCATTAGCTCGTCCTTTTTCTTTCAAGTCATTGATTAGGACAGACTTTGAAATTTTCTCATGGTGAACAATGATAATATGCTTTATGACGAACTATCTCAACAAACATATTCATCCCTGTAGACAGAACTGAACACTGTTGGCACTTTTTTGTAACTTAGGCTCATATATGACAAATCATTATGTAAGATATTGAGATCGACCTTTGGAAAACCCAAAGGTTGGTGTCTTTGATGAGCTGGATGATGTATGCGTTGCGACAGATTTTCCGTTAGTCCGAATTAGCACTTCTAGTGGGGTTAATGTTGCACTAGTAGGGGTTGTAGATATAAAAATCAGCTGCGTACTACTCATCACATCTAATTGGAGTGGAAAGAATAGGAACTTGTTCAAAGGCCAAGGATTTGACTGGGTAATGTTCAAGCAGTCGCGCAGCCAAGGGGGGCTGGAGGCTTGGGTATTAAAAATCCCAATATTTGTAATCTCTTCGCATGTCACATTGCTATAATAGCAAAAAGATATTTTCATCTTTAAACTATTTAATAATTTGACCCCGTTACGTTTTAAAAAATCCACTTTCTGATTAAAGTTTTATATATTTTTCTAGTGACTGGTCAGCAACAAATGAAAGTTCGTTTTTATCTTCAACCCTTTCGACCACAAAGTTGCCTGAGAGCAACTTCACCTATTTGTCATTTTATAGCAAAAGCTACGATTGATTTATTTTATTTATTTTATGTAATTGAAGTCTACAAATTGAGTGCGTTTGATCAAAACCCTGTTTCTTTAATAATGGTTAAATAAAATCAAAAAGTGATAATTTTTTATTTTTCCATAAATATTAAATAATTTTTCTGTAATTAAAAAATATTGATATAAAATTCAAAATTAAAATTTAAAAATTAAAATTAAATTGTTCAAAAGTAAACTAGCTTTAGAACTCTAATAAAGAGGCGCTGACTCGCTCTCTCTATACAAAGACATAAATAATACTCCAGAAAAAGAAGAAGAATAGCATAAGCATTTAATATTTTTGTCATAAAACTGTACTACCAAATAAGACTATTTATAACAATGCATATGATTTTTCAAATTCTGTATTTCAGAATGTCGGTAAAAATGCCCTCAAAACGCGCAAAGACATGAATAATACTCCAGAAATAGAAGAAGACAACCCGAAATAAGAATGCATATGATTTTTCAAATTTTGTATTTCAGAATGTCGGTAAAAATGCCCTCAAAACGCTTTCCGCTCATTGGCAAATGAAGTTTTGAAAAAGGCCACTTTTAGCACAATGCCAAATCAAAGGAATACGGGAAGTTGTTGACAGTTAAAATACGATTTTTAGTCAAAAAATCGCTGGCAGGTGCTGATCGATAACATGGATTCAGTCAACTTTTGCAGAACAAACTGTGCAGGGTGCACTTTTCTGAAGCCAAATGTTCAGTTAAAATGCATTAAAATGATGTTTTGAAGTGTTTTAATCCCATGTCAGAATTTCAATGAAGATCTTTGCTGATCTTTGATGATATTCTCAACCACAGTTTAGATAAAATTTGAAGTAACTACAGCATTTGGTTGATAATATTTTGGCCGTAATTTATATCCTCACTCATGAACTCTGCCATGTACTAAGCAATCATCACCATAAACTTGGTTCAAATGTTTCGGTAAAAGTTTTACCATTCATGAATTCTGTCACGGATCATGACACTCATCTTTCGATAAAAGTTTTTTTGAGCTTAAAACAGAACTTAGTATTGGATCTTTGTTCGATGCTCATTTTTGTACCAATGCACAGTGATTCGACTCCATACAACCACAGGACAAAATTAGAAGGAGTGGTCCGTTCTTCATAAAATTTGGTGTACTAGTTAATGCTGGTCTGCTGAATTGAAATCTCTTTTTTTTCTTAAACTTTTGTAGTTTGGCAATGTCTGAGACTTAAATTTGCAAATTTCGTCATTTTTGGAGAGCTATAGCACCAAGCATGCTGGCTAGATTTTTCAGATTTTACATTTAATCGATAACGTCAACATGGATAATTAGGAAGAGTAACAGAAATTGTCTTAGGACCTTTTAGTTTTGCAATAAAAATGATAATAATAGATGTATGTTTTGTATATATGCAGATTTTTCAATTTTTCATGCTAATTGCATACTTTTAGGGATAAATAAAGTGAATTTTATCGAAAAATAGGTGTTTTGAACACTTTTCAATTATTATTATTATTTATTATTTTCTGAGATCGGAAGATATTGGAGGATGTAATTACATTATCCGACAAAAAAAGAATGCTTCTTATAATAAAAAAAAAATTTTTGACGAAAAAGAGATGTTTAGACCACTTATAAAATTGAATTATTTTCTGAGATCGGAAGATATCGGAGGATCTAATTACATTATCCGACAAAGAAAGAATTATGCTTAAAATAAAAAATAATTCAAGAACAAACTTTCACATACTTTTTAGATGTTTTCCTCTAAGTTTTGCCAATTTTCAGATTTTTAATTTAGAAAAATATTTTTAATTACAAGTGAAGCAAAAGCCTCAGCTTTACAAATTTTGAGAAAACATTAAAACCGAAAATGGCTACATCATTTTTTAATTTATATTGAAAGTTATAGCAACTTCTTGTTAACCATGTATTTTTGTAAATTTTTTTTACTCAATAGACTAAAAAACAGCATATATGTGTTTACATTTTTTTGTGAAAAAGGTTTCAACTTTGAGGCGCTTTTGCACAGACACTAATTAATTTTTTGCACAGATTTTTTGGGGTTTTCTTAGATGGAGTTTTACCTTTCAAGTGATATTAAAATCGTTAAATTCTGAGACTATAAATTTTTTTAATTTTGTCTATGGAACGAATTACTGTGCAGTGACACAAATATACTTTCACTTCAGACACAATAACTCCCTTTTCAATAAAGCAAATGTTATGAAATTTGGACTGAAAATTGGAAAGGAATGAATCAATGCAACGCGTTAATTTACAATTTGAAAAATTTGTTTTTGCTCTGGAACGTAACTTGTGAAAATTGGCCACCTCGTAGATTTCATTTAGAGTTCCATTAGAGTTCATTCATAAGAAATCGAAACTAAGAAAATGACTTAATTGTAAATTTAATTTAAAATATTTATTTATTTTATTTTTTATTAAGAGAAAATCTTCAAGTGCGAATAGTTTCATGGCACTCAATATAGAAAAGTCAGTAGTACTTATATTGCTCAATGAAAATTTATTGCAGTATTCAAAATGTTCACACAAACGTCTGTTCACATTTCAATCAACTTGTTTTTCCTATTTTTTTTACCCCATCGTTTTATTGCTTTAGGGACATTTGTCGTCGGAAAGTGTTGCAATTTCCCTCCTTTTGTGCGGTCATTTGTGTAAGTGGCCAGTTATCGAACGTTGGTGCGTTTCCTCGTCCGTTTCACGCATTGAACCAATCGAGTCCCATTTGTGTCGTTGCCGCTGCCAATGAATGAGTTAAATACAAATTGATATTGAATAAACACAAATGAATCAATGAATGAATGAATGAATAAGTGTAGTTATAACAACAACAACAACAACAACGATTGTCACAACAATAGCAACAAATGCATGGAGTACGATTTAAGCGTTACAAGTGTATCGCATTACGCGCTGTGTGGCGCCCGATTTCGGTCTCAGACTCAGTTTCGGCGCTTCTGGTACTTCACTTCACCACTTTACTTATTATTGACAGACAATTTATTGCTTACTTGTTGTTGATTGTTGTTGTTGTATTTGTTGTTGTTTTCTGGCGCTTGTTGCTGTCAATGGTGGTGGTTGCTATCTTTTTTGTTGTTGTTGTTGTTGTTTATATTGTGTGCGTATTATTTTGAGCGTTTGTTATTGTGCTGTGCTGTTGGTGTTGTTGTTGGGCGCGTAAGCAGAAAAAGCGGATTTTTCTGTTTGGCTTTTTTTTTTCAATGTGCGCTTCCCATCACGGCGGCTTATGTGCTTATACGATTACATGCATACGTACATATGTACATATGTATACGTATGTATGTAAGTATGAATATAGACACATGTGTGTGTGTGTGTGCGATTTGCGAATTTGTTCTTCCGTCGCCGCCATAATTCACTTCCGTTTCCTGCTCTTTTTTCTTCTTATTTTTCTTCAATCCAAATGACGTCGCACAGTATCGCGATCCCATATAAGTCGTGGCCAAAAATACTTAGCGTTGTCCTATCTCGATGAAACTTGGTGAGATTGTTTTTGTGGTCGAAATTAAGAAATTTACAAAAAATCATTGAAATTGGATTACTGCCACGCCCACCTCCCATACGAAAGGAACTATAATATTGAAATAATTTGCTTAATATTAGTGATAGAATTATAAAATTTTGTATTTGAGCTTAAGATAATGACTTAAATGCTCACACTAAAAATGGGCGGTCTGCCACGCCCACTTTCAAAAATATTTCCATTTTACTACAACTTGCCATGTACCTACTTTTAGAAGGCTGTTTACGATACTCGTTCTACGATGTGATTTTAATTGGTAAGCTTTCTAAAACTGTAAAAGTGGGCGTGGCATTATTAAGTGGCCAAAACTTTTCCTTTATGAATTCGTGTATTAATTTTTTCAGCTTGTGATGCCATATTTTGCTATTAATGGCTAGATTTTTAAAGTGGGCGTGGCATTCTGCCTACTTTTGATGATACGAACAATGTGCCAATCTTGTCCTTTATATAGCTCATCATTGTGCGTCGCAAGCCATACTTCGAAAAAAGCACCATTTTTGACTGTAGGTGCCACTACAAAAAGTAAATTTTTAGGTGGGGACGCAGGTCGACGGAGCTAATTTTTTTTGTATTTGGAATTTTTTTTTGTATTGCTTGCAGCCAATATGAAATTAGAGTCAAGCCAGTCGGAATATTTTTTGTTAAAAACAGCATATGTCCTGCAGGTGAAGGCCCAAAATTTGGTAAATTTTAATTCAAGTAGCCGCAAACTTTGCTTTTGCTCATGATTTACATCAACGACCGTCTTATCTTTAAGTAAATTTATAAGAAATTAAAGTTTTGTGGAACGCTTTCTGGATTCAGCTTTGGATTCACTTCTGAATTCACTTCGAAAAAATCACGTATTTTTAGTGGAGACGTCACTAGAAAAATGCAAATACCAACCAAATAAGTACTTATAAGCAAAAAATTAATCCGGATTATGTTAATACATACTTTTTTGAGTAATTTAGGGTTGGAACTCAAAAAATGTTTTTTGACGTTTTTTAAACTTTTTTCCACCAAACTTTTGGTTCTTTGTTAGAAGCAAACCGAAAAACGTAATTTTTCAATGTAACGTGATTTCACAGTTATTTCAAAGCACAAACCAAAAAATAGTGCTGGCATACAGGAAAAATTCCAAAGTTTTATTTAATATATAACATGACTATATTGGTACATATGATAAATTATATTTTTATTTGATTTTTCATTCAGCATAAAGAATTACCCACAAACTTGGAACGAATGCGTATTTTTTAACATCAACTTTGAAGCTACATAAAAATGGAACGAAGTAGGATATTGAAGATCGGAAAACGGATTTTTCTTAGTTGAGATATTATCTGTCGACTGTCATATTCATTTTCGCCATTTTATAGCATTGATTTTTACCATTTTTGGCCACACTCGCGACACTGTGCGTCGCTCTTCTCCCTCGTTGTGTTGCGGCAATGCCGTACAGCGCTTTCCTATCAATGTTATTTTAAGCGTTTCGGTTTCGGTTTTGTTGTTGTTGTATTTATGGTATTTTTCGCAGACAATCAGCGCCCAATATTCCACATATGCCGATGCCGCACAACCGGCACACAGCGCTCGCATTTATTTCACAGCTAATATAATTTATTTGATTTGCTCATGTCTTCGCTTCTCAGTTGTTGTTGTTGTTGTCCTTGTTGATTTGGTGCAGCAGCTGGCAGCAACGCCACATACGATTTACGCCAAATGTTGTTTGTTTTGCTGCCAAGTCGTCGTTGAAGTCGCTATTGTTGTTGTTGCTTTTAGCGCTTCTTGTTCATGTTGTTTTTTTCATTGTTTGCTGTTTGTTTTTGTTGTCATTGTAAGCGCTTACCGATCCAGTATATCGCATCCCAATCAGATTAGGCGCCCCGTCACACAGTTCCCCCGCCACGTCGGTCGCCCTGTCAACTACACCTCGAAAGCGATACCGAAAATGAATTGGCACCAAATTGAATAAACTCGCAGCGCGCCACCTGCCACATAGGCGCGAGGACTAACACACACACACACACACACACCCACACACGAGCACACATTCACTTACACCCGTTTGCCTGTCAACCAGCAGCAACGCGAACACAAACAACTACCCTTCGCTATACGCGCCAGTCCGTTCGGCTGTCCGTGCGCGCTGCCTCGATTTGTCTGCGTGCGGCGCGTTGTTGCGTGAAGGAATTTGCGGTATGCGGCATTTTATGCGATTTGCTGCTCGGCTCTGCTGTGCGCTGGGCCCGGGGGAGGGGCCGAGTATCGCTTGCGGCTGTGTTGCGTTATTGCCAGCGCTGTCGTTGGCGCTGTGCGTAGTTCGCTATCTTGAGAACACCACCAAAAATATTTACAGCAAATTTGACAAACATTTGTGAGTGCCCCCGGGGAACGGTGCGGCGGCGGCGCGCTTCTGTAATGTGAGCGTTTTTGAGTGTGGCCGCGTGAGGGGCGCTAAGTCGACGTGGGGTTGCACGTTGCAGCGTTGAATGGACGCATTGATGGCGCGCCTTGGCGTGTAAATTAAGTTGCGTTGATTAACAGCGTCGGAATGTCGGTGGCTGGCCTGGTTGCGTTAGATTGTTGGCTGAATGGATACGAAAGGCGCACTGGCGGCCGGACTGGTGGTTTAACTGTTGTGGCTTGTTGTTGTTGTGATCGTGTGGCACGTAGTCAATTGGGGAAAGTGAGTTGTTATTAAAAATTACTCAATCGGGTCAGATGAACTGTTTTGGAAGAGTGTTCTTTTTTTAACAAGAATTGGTGGTGTTGGTGGAGAGAAGAGAAATCTTTTATTGTTTTTGAATGCATATTTAATATTCATTTGTAATTATACTATCCCATAGCTTTTTTGCGCATAACTCGTTAGAAAATTTACGTATCGCCAACGTTAATATACCGTTGGAAAGAGGGTTTAAAGGTAACACTTTATTTGAATTTTTCGTAAATACTAATTTTACAGCCAATTTCCCAAAGTGTTCAAAATCGACACCCTAAAATTTTTTAATGTAAAGTGCCACCCCTAAAAAAACGGCTAAAAACGAAAATCACTCAAGAAAAAATACTTGATTTAGAAAATTTACTAAAGATTATTGAATTTAATTTGAATTGAATAGAAAATGACCGAAAGCAAAATGCAAATTGAATGGTAACGAATAAAACGAATAATTGTATGGAAATTAATAAACAAAACTGAACTCATTTATTCCTCATGATAGGATTAGAGACAAATTGACTAAGAACACTTTAAATTCCTTTTAATGACGATTCCGAGCAACAAAAAGGCATTTTACCGATATAGGACAACAAAACAATGAAACTGGCACTTTACATTTGTATGCCATTTTGGAAATCATTGATTAAATTTTTTCCTTTTACGATATGCTCGGATATCATTACGGATTATGTAAAACCATCAAAAATTAAGTCCAACACTGATATTTACCTTAGTTTTTTGGTTACTTTTTCAGGAAAAACCTTCAGTTTTAATTTTTATGTTTTTTCTTAAACAAATTTTACACTTTTATTTACCCAGACCGTGTTATTGCGTCTGTTCCCTCAAAAACCACATTAAAATTGATGTTGTTACATATACCTTAAATGACGGTAGGAATTTTTTTGCTTGGATTGCTGGAACGTCAAAATCGAGCACGGGTGGCACCTTACAAAGAATTCCCCTACCAGTTATCTAAATTGTTTTTATTACTCAGTAATACCAAAGAATATGTTGGTTCATTCCATATTATTTTTTCATATTCAATGCTTAGTGTCTATTGGTACCGTTTGTAACTCTATTAAAGGTACATCGCTGTCTCCATTAGCCCAGTTTATCTAATTTTTTTCTTTCAACTTACTTGACCGTAACTTGTCACACTTGTCGCTTCACCTACCTATCAAATTTTTCTCGTCTCAAATCCTCACTTCTTCTAACTTAGCACTTCACTGAACTTAAACTCAATTTACTTTATGGCACTTAACCTCACATCATCTTACCCTACCATACTTTTTCTCTTCACTCCTCATACTTTCCCCCTTTTTTTCAACGCGCCGGTTGATACTACAGTGGACGTTCAATACAACGAATCTTATGTTTTACCCCCAATTTGTTAAATCGAAAAATTCGTCAAATCGATCAAAATTTTTCTTTTGTTTTAAACTATCCTTCTTAAAGAAATAAGTGCCACATATTCAATTTTTAAATTAATATCTTGTTTTATTACAGCATTTTCAAAATACATGGATGTATGGAAATTTTTCTTGATTGATTATTGAAATTTTAATTTTTAAAAGAAATAAGCCGACCCAACGCAAAAAAAAAATCTTGTGAAAATGATCAGCAATATGCTTACAAACAGAATATGAACATGTTGGTAACTTCACGTATATTTGAAATTTTTAACGTAACAAAAACAAAAACAATTTAGGTACCGTTCACTTGGCAAAACCAAACATTCATTGTAAAGAATGTGAATGCTCAAATAAAAACAATTCGAAGGGTGAAAACAATAAAAATATTCATTATATCGAATAGCAAATTTCACTTTCGTTCGTAATATAGAACTATCAATGGAAAAAATTTGGCCGTACGTTAAATCGAAAATTCGTGAAATGGAAAGTTCGTTATACTGGACGTCCACTGTATTTGTAACTGCTGCAACCCCTTTACTTCATCTTATTTCCTTTCAACTTATTTGGTCTTATCTCGCCGCACTTCTTTCCATTGTATTTCACCTCACCCAACCTAACTTAATACTTCAGTGGACCTTGACTCATGTCACTTTATTGGACTTCACTTCGGCTCATAATCTAACCAAACCTCATTTCCCCACTAAATCTTGTCTCACCTCACTTTACCGCAATCATTATTTTTGCCACATTTCAATCTCAACTCTACTCACCTCATTTGATATCATCTCTCAATCCAACCTCTACCAACTGCACTTCAACTCAATTTACTTACCCCCAACCTTAGTTTTTCCCTTCACTCCTTGCACTTTCGTACTTCCTCTCAACACGCCGATTGATAATGTTCTCTCCTTTTCATCTCATCTAACCTAACTTAATCTGAACTAATCTAATCTAATCTTAATCTAACCTTCACTGGACTTCAACTCATTTCACTTTATCGCACTTCACTTTAGCTCGTAACCTAACCAAATCTCATTTCCCCACTGAACCTTGTCTCACCTTACTCTCTCAACTCTACTCACTTCATTTTATTTCGTCTCTTTTCTTATATGATCACTTTTTCTTATTTATTACTTTACTGCACTTGAACTCGGTTTTCAGTTGTACGATACTTTAACGCATTTAAGCTCACTTCACCTTACTTTTTCTTTTTACTGCTAACACTTTCCCTCTTCTTCTCAACACGCTTTACTGCCTCAACTCATACAGTAGCTGACTTAAGATGTCACATGCACAATGGCCACAGTTGGTTACTTTTAACCGAAATTGGTTAATTTTTTTGCGCTTACATGGTTACTTGTTTGGGTTTTCGATGACGATGTGAAATTTGATTTCTTTTTTTGTTTGCTCACAAGTTTTAGCACAACTTAACCATAATTCCCAGAATTTTGATAGTAACGTAAACCCAGAAGTGAGACTGTCAGGCTGATATGAGCTAAATTACTGAAAACATTTCTTTAAAAAGTACAAAAACTGTCTAAAATGTTAAATTTATAAATGCATTATAATTCTAACATTCCATTAAAGGATTACATAAAATAATGGAATCGGAAATCTTTTGGATTTATCACCATTTGAAATCTTTAGTGAGACTGTGAGCCTCATTTCTGGGAATTAGGGTTAAAGAAAAACCTTGTCAGATGAGGAAAGGAAGATTGTCCGAAATTGCATTTTCTTGTTTATGTGGTTACATTCTGCTTACTGTCGTAGAAAAGTCTGGTAAGCAAATTTGTCGAGAGGCAACTGTGATCTCATCTCATCTCAACTGAACTGAACTCAACTCATCTCTCTCATTTCATCTCATCTCCTCTCATCTTATGTCATCTCATTTCATTTTTAATTTCATTTCATTTCATCTCAACTCAATTCAACGCAACTTAACTCAACTCAGCTCAACTCAACTCTACTCAGCTCAACTCAACTCAACTCATCCCGTTTCATCTCATCTCACCTCATCTCATCTCATCACTCATCTCAACTCAACTCAACTCAACTCAACTCAACTCAACTCAACTCAACTCAACTCAACTCAACTCAACTCATCTCATCTCATCTCATCTCAACTCAACTCAACTCATCTCAACTCATCTCATCTCATCTCATCTCATCTCATCTCAATTCATCTCATATTACCGCAACTCAATTCAACTTATTATTCTCATTTCATTTCAGTTAATTGTATACCATCTCATTTATCCCGATTTGTAGTCTTATTCCTTAACACACTTCCCGCACTTCCTATACATGTCTAGAGTCCTAGAAAACTTCTAGTCGCTCAACCTAGCCTAACTTTTGCTCTCTTGGAACTATCGATGTTGATGCCGATTCAACTACCAGAGTCTCTAAAAAATCTGATAGAAATTATTCACATGCAAATGTTTGACAATCCTTATTCGCTATTCATCTGTTCTCAGTCTGAGCACTTCTGAGTACTTTCCAGACAGTGGATCTAGTACAGTCGATCGTTATGTAATTGGCCTATGCCTGGAATTCTAGCAAAATCTTTAAAGATAATAATCATAATTCCTGCTCCTATCTGTTCTTCTAGATATCTCTAACTGTATCCAGAATTGTTTTGCAACTTTCCTTTTCCACTAGTTAAGGCTTTATCTATTTTTGTGTATATATACTTCTACACACACAATCGCTACATTTAACTTGATATCTAACCTTTCACAAACATCTCACTTTTCACTTAAAATTTAAATTTTTAAAGGCATTTTCTTTTACCAGTTGTCTAGCATCGACCTGTTGAACCTAATTGATCCAAAAAGACTAAAGCACCTTCTACTTTATTCTACTATCTCTCACCTTTGTCTTGCGTTGGCTTTCCTACCTTTATGTGCTTCATATCTCTTCCACCTTCCCACTCATCTCTTATTTCCAATTTCTAAATTACACCAAACTACGCTCCTTTCAACTCTAGTCCAACTACACCTTCAACTTAATACATTCATCGAACTCCTCCTTGTCAACTGTTACTCTTTTTTTAACTTTCAATAATGTCTTTACTCCATCTGCATTTTCAAATACGTAATTCCTTCTTCATTTTCTACTTATTAACGCTTACTATTTCTTCCCAAAAGTTCCTAAGAATTTACTCTATTTGCACCTTCAAACTTGTACCTTCAACCAACTCGATTCCTCTTTCATCTCATAGTTGTTAAAAATTGGTCTTCCTTAATACATTGTCAACTCCATTTGAAGCTCCAACTTCTTTTTTCGATTCCTCCTTCCTCTCATACTTAACTTAAATTGTAGTCTTTCTTTTTCAAATCTTCTTATTTAACTTTACCATAACAGCTCCTCGTGCCTGCATTCAATCCAATTCCTTTTTCCTTTCTCATTACATTTCTATCTCCACTATAAACGTTTTACCTTCGTAACTTCGATATCTGCTTCAATTTAGTTCTCTAACCACATACTGACATATCTATTCATGTATCCAAATCCTTTTGTGTTCAAGTCAGTAACTTTATATCTCTCCGCACATATCGCTTTCCTTCTTAAATATTTGTCACTTTAGTAAAGTGAACAAATACACAGAACCATCAACCTTTTTCATTCAAACCCTTACTTGCCTCTTTCTTTGTTTGTTTCTTGCACTTACGTATGTACGAGTATCTGCACTTGTTAAGTCTGTGCAATGCGGTTAAGTGACACTTTAAAAGCCAAACCGCATTTTTTGCTCGCCAGCCACCCTCGAAAGCGCAGCACGGACACTTTTTCACCACCACTGCAACCGACACCAGCTACCAGCGTCACTTTAAAGCCAGTCCTCACCACAAACCGCGAAGACGCCTGTGCCATTGATTAACACTTTAAATGCACAAATAAGCCGACTTAAGTCCTTTTTGAATGTCTGCCGGTAATTGATACCCACAACAGCAGGCCGAGACAACAACTGAACATGACAGCACAAGCAAAACGAAGAGGAAACGAAATCGATGTTGCAAACACTTCAGTCGTCGGTCGGTCAGTGCTTTGGTGGCAACGGGAAGCCCGACAACTCGCAACAAAATCCGTTTTAAGTAAACGTTTGTGCATAATTGATTGATTTTACAAATTGATTTCAAGTGAACTCACAAACTGCAGAACCAGTTCAAGGCGAAGGCAAAGACGACAGCGACGCAGACGCAGACGTTGACGATTCCGGTAACGCAGTGCTTGCAACTCGATGTTGTAACAACGGCAACAATACCGAAATAAAATGCGTTACGTACGGGCCATGCTTTTCATAAATAAATTAGCAGCCTTTTAGGCGCTGCGGCAGCGAGTGAGACATGCAAAGTTGAAGAGCGGCATAGAAACTGAAAGCATTTGCCACTTGTAGCATTTGCAATGGCCGCACAAAATCTGTTTTAAAATTTACTTTGTTGTTGTTTTGTTTGAAAAGTATTTGGATGTTCTTTGAAAAAGTTTGCTCCTAGTTGGGCGCTTATGTTGTTATGGTTGCTTTTTTTTTTGTTTGCTTTATGCGCTTTTTTCTTGCCAACTAAATGCGTAAAAAAATGATATCCTTTTTAGTGGGTCGGTTGCAGCTCTTTAAAAGGTTTTCGTTAATATTGAATTTTGTTGTTATGCTGTGATTTGTATTAATGTCAGCCGGTCAGCTGTGTTTATGTATTTGTGTGTATTTTGCCGACCTACAACTGTGGGCTTTGATCTTCTGCCGACTTAATCGATTAGGATTGTTGCAAAAATGTTCGCTAGCGGCAAGTTTTGACCGGTGCGTTAGACCGAAACGACTTTTAGGTACTTGCACTTGGGACCATGAAGGGGAGAGGGGATGGTGGGAAAGGTCGATTGGCCATTTGTACTAACAAAGTCGGCGTTGATTTGTTTGCAGGAAAAGACAACTACCGGGTTTTCATACATCAAATGTGATTTTTTTTTCTGCAAAATTGTAAAAACTTCAAATTTTTAGTGTTTAAATTACATATAAATTTAAAGCATAATTTCACAATTTAATTTTTGTTTGTAAATTTTTAGTATAAAACTTTATACTTTAAAACTCACCAAACAAAAACATTAAAGTTTAGCTGTCTGTGTTTTCACTTTTCTGTTAAGCGTTCAAGTCATTAAAATTCTGCTCGCTTCGTCGGTGCTTGTAGATTGATTGTTGCTTACAAATATCACTTTGTTGAGGTTGTATGCTTTTTTATTGTACTTCCACTTTTTTTTTAGCTTGTTAGCAGCAAAATCACAAAACAAAAACAATTGCAACTTTGCAACATTGATGGATGAAAGTCGTCGACAGAGCGTGAGAAAGTTGTTTTGTAGTCACAGAGAAGATCGATTCGACTGGCACAAAGTCTAAGCCGCTTCAAAAAGCTAAAAACGAGGTGGGCTAACAAATATTGGAAACAGTGACAATGCAAGTCTTTGATGAGCTTGAGCGTAGCCACAGCGACAGTGATGGATACGTATGGAAAAAGAAAGACAGAGCGAGTTATAGAGAGGTCGTTCGAATTGAAGGGTTTTAAAGGCATTCAAACCGCTAACTAAAGAAAGTTGTACAATTTTATTTAAGACATTTTGCAGTTAATGAAAAATTAGTCCTATCAAACGTACATGACTTCCTTCCTTTAAAACAGTGTCGCCGTGTTGATTCTGAAAGGATCTGAAATGCCTCGCATTGATATCGATATCCCCTCGCACTTCCATGAAACTTTCTTGCTTGAAAATTCTCAAACGATTAGTGACCTGGATTTCGGTTGCTCTTTGCGCATGACTTTTCGAGGCATTTCGTAAGACTCAGTTGAAAGAATTACTTTCATTCAATTAAGAGATCTCAGACTAATTTGAATAGAAGTTGGCTAAATGAGTGCTGTGGTTGTTCAGTGATCGGTCGATCCCATCTCTAATCCCTGCTTTTCCTTGTGCTGTTGTACTTATGTTCCCCTTATTTATGGTCCCCGGCTTCGGCCGTTTGTCTCGCTCAGAATTTCTTGTATATTGTCCAACCGCGTCTAATTTACTCGCTTCGCGACGAATTTGCACAGCAGTTAACTTTTTCGGAATTGTATTTCGGTCTACTGAGAGATTTTTTATACTTATTTTAAGCTGAATGAATGCTTAAGGGGCCCGAACACTGTAAACTGCGATTTTTCATATGTTTTTTATTTTATTTATTAAAAAAAACGGACGTTCCGATTTACATATATACATATATACTTTACACATATGTTAATAAATGTCTAGATTATCGAAAAAAAATTTTTTTTTTTTTGGCGGCCATGTTTGTATCCTGTAGCTGATCCAAAATGTCGTATTTTTAAAATGACCCTTGTCGCGTTGACAGCAAATCAGCATAACGGAGCCTCCTAGAGCAAAAAACAAAAAAGATTCTTGAAATATACATTGCTGGCTACTGTTTGACGTAGGGGATTTTAAAAATATTGATTAGAAAAAAAATGGCGGCTGTTTGAAGAAAAAGTTTTTTTTTTCGCGTAAAATTTTGCACTAAATTATTTATAAAAAAAAAGTTTGGCATATATCGAAAAACGGCTACGTCGAGCAGAAGCGACACTATTCCCGAATAGAATGCAATTTGAATCAGGTCGATCGGATAAAAACTTTTTCAGTTATGCTGTCAACGCGACAAGGGTCATTTTAAAAAGACGACATTTTGGATCAGCTACAGAATACAAACATGGCCGCCAAAAAAAAAAAAAAAAAATTTTTTTCGATAATCTAAACATTTATTAACATATGTGTAAAGTTTCATGTAAATCGGAACGTCCGTTTTTTTTTAATAAATAAAATAAAAAACATATGAAAAATCGCAGTTTACAGTGTTCGGGCCCCTTAACTCATTGAAAAACGTTAAATGCATCACTTTATAAATGAAAAGAAAATCTTTTCAATAAATATATAATTTTTTTTCATAAAACTTGTGCAATATTTTCATTTGGCTAAAATTTGTATGATTTAGATTTTAGGTACAATATTCATTGTGCTCATTGAAAATCTTTAAATTCATCATTTTATGAAAAAAAAGCAATTTTTTTTTAATAAATATGTATATATTTTTTTTAATAAAAATTTTGTAATATTTTTTCTAGCACAAATAAATATATCAAAATTTTTTATGATTTAGATAAATAAATGTTGTGATTTAGATTTTAGGTAGACTGAATATTGTGCTGATTGAAAATGTTTAATTCATCACTAACTAAAAGAAAAAAAAACATTTTAAATAATTATATGATATCTATATTTTTTTTTATCAAAATTGTGTAATATTTCTTCTAGTACAAATAAATAAATCTAAAATTTTTATAATTTATATAAATAAATGGTGCGCTGATTGAAAATCTTTAAATTCATCACTTTATAAAAGAAAAACAAAAAAATTTTAATAAACCTATACATTTTTTTGGTATAAAAGTTTTGTAATATTTTTTTCTAGCTTAAATAAATAAATCTAAAAATTTCATGATTTAGATAAATAAATGTTGTGCTGATAGAAAATCTTTAAATTCATTACAGTATAAAAGAAAAACAAATCTTAATAAATATATAATTTTTTTGTTTTTATAAAAATTGTGTAATATTTTTTCTAACACAAATAAATAAATCAAAAATTTGTATAATTTATATGAATAAATGTTGTGCTGACGAAAATCTTTAAATTCATCACTTTATAAAGGAAAAATAAATCTTTTTAATAAATATTTCTATGTTTTTTTAATAAAAATTTTGTAATATTTTTTCTAGCACATCTAAAATTTTTATAATTTATATAAATAAATGTTGTGCTGATTAAAAATCTTTAAATTCGTCACTATAAAAAAAAACAAAACATTTTAATAAATATAAGAATTTTTTTTGTATAAAAGTTTTGTAATATTTTTCTAACACAAATAAATAAATCTAAAAACTTTATGATTTGGGTAAATAAATTTTAAGCTGATAGAAAATCTTTAAATTCATTACAGTATAAAAGAAAAACAAATCGTAATAAATATATGATATAATTTTTTTGATTTTATATAAATAGTGTAAAATTTTTTTGTATGTAAAAAATTTAAACATTTTAAGATTTAGATAAATAAAGTTTGTGCTGTTAGAAAATGTTTAAATTAATTACAGTAAAAAAAAAACAAATCTTAATGAATATATATAGTTTTTTGTTTTTATAAAAATTGTATAATATTTTTTGTAGCAGAAATTAATAAATCTAAATATTGAAATATTGCCAATTAAAAACCTTTAAATCCTTTGCTTTATAGAAGGAAAACATCTATTTTTAACGAATAAAAAATTTTTTTTGTTTACAAATTTTTTATTTATTATATTTATATTTTTTAGCACAAATAAATAAATTTAAAAATTTTACGATTTAGATTTTAATGCACAATGAATGTTGTTGAAAATTGTTAAATTCATCAGATTACAAAAGAAAAAAATTTCTCTTTGTAGCAAATTTGAACACTTTACGCTCCGACTTACCATCGAACACAATAATCACTGAACCACGTTGGCCACACATGCAAATTACATATTTGAAAAGAGAATCCTTCTTTTCAACAAGTCCAATTCATCGCTTGCCCGAACCCATAAGTATGCTATGATTATTGAATTGTTTTGAAGAGATTGTTGAATTCTTTCAGCGAAGAAAATTTTTATCACAAAGCATTCGACTTACCCTCTTAGCAACGGACCTGTTGATGCATGCACGCAGCTGAAAGCAAATGTACATTGCAGAACACACAGCAGGCAGATTAAGAAAAATGCAGCAGAAAGAGTACAAAAAAAGACAGGAAATGATTGAACGAGTATTGGAGAAAAAGTCAATGCATCTTTGTCAACGAAAGTTAATTTGCCTGCAACGAGGCTGAGGCGTTGAGCAGTCAAAGTTCAGAGTTAAAAGCGAAATGGAACGGAAAAAACGCGAGCACACAAATAAAACCGAAACCAACAACACGAACGGAATGTAATGCGGAGCATGGAAACGAGATACGAGATGCTGGTAGCAACGACTCTGATATGGCATTTATTAAAATGAAGCACAGCAACAGAGAAAAAAAAACAAAAATCACTGTGAACAATATTTGCAGTGCACTCAGACGTCATGTGTGCATGCTGGCATCAGTTGAAACGCCCCAAATTATGCTACACAATATTTATTATGCGATTTTGTGCATGCGGTCGCTGTCACATGGGAATCGACGACCTACAGTGGTGCTTCATGTAATATTTGCTTACGTGCTTATTACTGCTGCAACAGTTGTTGTTGTTGTTATTGTTGTTGTTGTCAATGCGGTTGATTGTCGCTGCATTGCAGAGTTGGTGTGTGTTGCAAAATTCAGCAAACCAAAATTGCAATTTGTAGAACACACACACACATACGCAGGCACACCAATGACAACGTACACACGCATGAATACACAAATACTGGCACACATAAGCACATGAAGTGCCGCACACACACACACACACGCACATTTGGCATGCTGACAATAATTTGACAACTCCAATGCGCACTTGACATGAATTTTGCACTCACACACACACACACACACGCACCAACATACTCGCACACATATTGCGACAGTGTTTGTTCTTGCCGACGTTTGTTTGTACGCTGCGGCCGCTGCTTTAATTAAACGTTAATCAGCTCTAATTGTAATTGCAGTTGTATTAGTGTGCGTGGAGCAACGCTGAAACGCTGTTTAGGCGCATTTTCATTGTAGCCCATTGTCACTTTGTTTTTGTGCCGATGTTTTGATAGCCTTTTGTGTGGCCGTCTTTTAGGCGCTATTCAGTCTAGCAGCCAGAATTATGCCGACCAAACTGCTTGAGGTGAGCGCTGACAACGACCGAAAGCGCGCTGCCCTAATCCAATAAATTTTAATTGAGTGACCGTGTGGGTGCGCACCACCATTGTGCTGCAATGTCAGAGCGCGTAATTTACACCCAAAGCAAATGCAATGCGACCTTTGCGATAGTGTTAATAACTTATGTGCAGGTGTGTGTGTATTTGTGTGTTTTGTTAATGATATTCAAGTTTAAAAGGTTAGTGGAGCATGAGTGTAAGTCACTGTGGTGCATTGATTTCGAGGTTGTTAAGAAGATAAGACAATAAATTTTACGAATTGGTATTAAATTTTGGTTTTTGTAAGAAATGTTACTGAAGATAGTTTTGATATGTTAAAGCAATGTTTGTTATAGAAAATATTAAAAATAATTGAAATCGAATCATGGCATTAAGAAAGCAATGAATTTTGAGACCTTCTTGTGATGGAATGATCAACTAAGCTATCGTTTTTTTTATTAATTTTGTATTTTTTTCGTAATTTCAAGTTCGAATTATGATTAGTGAGGCGTATTTCAGTTAGTCTGCTTCTGGTTTTTGCTTTCTCTATATGAATTGCTCACAATGGCTATTTTTCAGGTCTTTTAGTGGAAGTGCGGCTATGACTTTGACTACAAACTATCCTTAACCCCTTCCAATCGAACTAATAACACCTAACTTTATTGGTTCAAAAGTTATTAAAAAAAACGCGGAAGCTGCAATTCTAATGAAGTAGAAAAATTCTAATTTATTTGAGTGTCAGTATTTTAAATAATCAAAAGATACAAAATCAATGAAGCGAGAATAATGAAATTCTGACACGTGATCAAGAAGATTTTGGGTTTTAACATAGTTACTTGTCAAGAAAATTCGATATAAATTTTCAAGGCTATAAAGGATTAAAATTTTCAAAGGACTTTTTTCATATCCTTTTTTTATAAATAGATAAAAGATCAATTTTATTTAAATTCTTGAGCCTTTTCTCTTTCATTTGATATCGCGAGGTTAAGTATTTTTTATAAATTTTTTTATTTTTTATCCCCTTCAAAATTTTGAAGTCCTTTTGAAAGGACAAAGGATGTAGAAATAAAAAACCGAGTACGCAGCATTACTATGTTTGGTATCTAGTTTCACGAACGTATGGATTTTTCGGGTTTGAAATTTTTTTTTAATTTTTGTCGCACGGCGTAATTACTGTCGTTGCGGGAATTGCAGCTTTAATTAACTACATTCATTTAGAAAATTGCACATTTGGCAATTAATGGAGGAAAATCAGCTCAAGACACTAAAATTTGTCCTTTATGAAGTTTTTTGTTTTTAAGGTATCATGGCACGTTAGAAAGGGGCATTTTTAATGATTTACAAAATTATTTATTTTTCAGCTCCTTTATTATCAATCTTTTTGAAAATTTTGTTACAATATATTGAAGGTTTAAGGAACACAACGGTCCATTACGGACACTTAATCTCCGGATTGGCTCGACCGATTTAAAAAAAATTTTTTTAGTTCTTTTTATTAACTTATTTTTCACAAGAATCCACCACAATATTGAAGAAAATTTTTAATTTAAAGTACTTTTTCTGGGGAAAAAAGGTGAAAAACGCAGTCAATTTTTGATACTTTTTTTCAAAAAGCTCCTGTCCTTTTATTTTTAGGGTTTTTTTTTATTTTTCTGGTGAATTCCTGTGTCCGAAAGCTTAGTAATTATGAATCTTTTTTGTTTTTTTGTTTCAGATTAGCCGATTCGGAGATTAACTGTCCGCAATGGAGGATGTGTTTTTTTTCTACGCGACTTCAGCTCCACCTATATAAGAGACAATATGCTAAAACAAAAAAAATTTTTTTTGCTGTTCCTTAAACCTTCAAACTATTGTAAAAAAATTTTCAAAAAGATTGATAATAAGGGAGCTGAAAAATAAATAATTTTGTAAATCATTAAAAATTCCCCTTTCTATCGTGCCATGATACCTTAAATTTAGGATGCCTCAAAAATGGATATTTCCTGGAAACTGCATAGTTAACTGGTCTTGCCAACAGCATGTAACCCAGTTAGGCTTTAAGTTGGTTATAATCAATCCTATTATAGTCCAATCCAACCTCAATTCAATCCCATTTAACAATCGAGACCATTCCATACACAAACCAAATCGATGCAATCTAACAATCAGTCAAACCTTCTTTAATTTCCCAGTCTCCTTGACTCGGAAAAACGGACCATTTATAGGCCTAAGTGTGTCTCAAGAGGAGAGGAGAGGAAACCACCAAATCCTACTTACGTACCTACCTGTGGTACCAAAACTGATCGTGATGACCTGAGTGAGCTCCGTCAATCGAAGCACACACTTTTATCTATCTGAGCGTTGAAAAATAACTAAAGTAGTGAATGAGTTGTATCTACAGACGTTTCAACTTAAAAAGAGGCTTCGTAAATTTTACTTTTTTCACTCTCCGCAAACGAATTACTTCTTTAAATCAACGAGGTTCTTCTGTCAATGTTTTCACAATAAAAACTGACCGCAAAAATTATGAAGCCATAACTAAAAAAATTGTGCTTTCTGACAGCACCGCAAAAAACCGCTCATCCAATTAACGAGTCCTACAGAAGTTTTGACAATGAAAACCAAACTCAAAAATTATGTTTTCTCTCAGCCTCCTAAAATAAGTCAACTCTGCAAGACTGTTCCAAAGACGTATTCATACTAAAGCCAGACCGCAAAAAATGTGCCAACTCGTGAAGTCGTAATTTTGAATCTGCAAGACTGTCCTACAGAAGTTTTGACAATGAAAACCAAACTCAAAAATTATGTTTTCTCTCAGCCTCCTAAAAAAAGTCAACTCTGCAAGACTGTTCCAAAGACGTATTCACACTGAAGCCATACCGAAAAAAATGTGCCAACTCGTGAAGTCGTAATTTTAAATCTGCAAGACTGTCCTACAGGCGTTTTGACAATAAAAACAGAGCTTAAAAATTTTACTTTCTGTCATTCGCCGCAACAAAGTCGCCTCTTCAAGTCAGTGCGACTGTTTTAAAGTTGTTCTCGCACTGAAGATAGTTTTAGAAAAAACTCTCCTTACTCTCACATCAGCATCAAAAATTTCATTTCAATAAAATCTTGCAGTATTGACTATCAAACTAATGAAAACAGCACCAACAAATTACCAAAAGAATCATTGACTTTGACTGACAAAATCCAGCACGACTCACTGCCATTCAATCGATTAAGTTTTATCACTCGGAATGCGTTTCAATTGACATGGCGGCGAAAGTTCATAGTGTGAAAAAGTTGCATACGTTTCGCTGTGAAGCCATAAAGTGTGGCACGAGTTTTAATCTAAAAAAGCAAAAACACCAATGTATATAACAACAAAAACAATAACAATTGTAATAGGAACAACAACAATAAAAGGCCATTAAATGTACTTTTATTGCTGTTTTAGTGTTTGACTTTGTGGCCATGTGTCAGTGTGTGTGTGTGTGTGTGTTTGTGTGTGACTGTGTGTTGGCACAAAAAATCACCATCAACAATAACAAAAACAACAACTAAATGTGCGTATCTGCAACAACGACCAAATAGAAGTGAGAGCGTTCATGTGTGTGCGTGTGTGTGTAGTTGTTGTTGTGTTTGTTTGTTTGTGTTGCTGTTAAACGTATGACTTGGCATGACTTTTGTGTTGTTAAATGTTTGCTGTTTGTGGTTGTTGTTGTTGTTGCGCTGTTGTGTTGTAATTTATGAGGGTACTTGACTTTCATTGTGAGCGCAAAAAAAAACAACAACAACAACAGCAATAAAGGAAAAACTCCAACCAGCTCGCAGCCAGGAAACGCACACCAACACGTATTGTTAAATGTGCAGATACACTCGTACCTATGTTTGTATGTATGTATGTATGTATGTATGTGCGTGACAAATGTGCAACGGGAACGAGTGACTTCTAGGTCGGAGCAACAAAAAAAAATGGGCAATCAAGTCGAAATGACAGACATGAGGTGAAAGTCAAAGTGGCAGCACTGACAATGTCGGCAATAATCGTAATGACTTTGATTGCGATGAGCACGTTTGATGCAGCGGCTTATTGTGACAATGTTAATGTAGTTGTTGTTGCTGTTGCAGTTGACAATGTTGTTGTTCTTGTTAGCGTATTTGTGCAGAATTCCTTGGACGCCTTTGTGAGTTAAAGTAATTAAACGTTTAAAGAGCGAAGCTCGAATGCACCAAAGTCACAGCGAATGCAATGTTGTTGTTTATTGTTTTGTTGCTGCACAATATTTTTCGTTCGCTACACTTTTCCACGCCGGCAGCCATCAGTCAAAAGACGAAAACACTTCAGGGGATTTATGTATGGCAATGCATTTTTTCCACATTTTTTTTCGCTCGCTTCTCAGCAATCAAAACTATCAGTGTTGGACGCAAAAAGAACAACAACAACAACAAAAACAATTAGGTTTTTGCAGCAAAATGCGTAACAGAAAAAATGTACAAAAGTCAAATGGAAACGCCGACACGATACGGAAAATTGCAAACAACCAAAGCAGCAACAACAACAAAAAACCAATAACACCATGCGACAGAATTTTTTCACACCGAGAAAAATCCATGTTTGCGTGAAACTAGAGACCAAATATAGTAATACTGCGTACTCAGTTTTTCATTTCTACATCTTTTGTCCTTTTAAAAGGACTTCAAAATTTTGAAGGGGAAATTTAGAATATGGCGATATGTATATCAAATGAAAGAGGAAAGGCTCAAGAATTTAAATAAAATTGATTTTTTATCCATTTGTAAAAAAAGGATATGAAAAAGGTCCTTTGAAAATTTTAATACTCTATATCCTTGACAATTTATATAGAATTTTCTTAAGTAACTATGTTAAAACCCAAAATCTTCTTGATCACGTGTCAAAATTTCATTACTCTAACTTTATTGGTTCAAAAGTTATTAAAAAAAACGGAAGCTGCAGTTCTAATGAAGTACAAAAATTTTAATTTATTTGAGTATCAGTATTTTAAATAATAAAAAGATACAAAATCAATGAAGCGAGAATAATGAAATTTTGACACGTGATCAAGGAGATTTCGGGTTTTAACATACTTACTTTTCAAGAAAATTCGATATAAATTTTCAAGGATATAAAGGATTAAAGTTTTCAAAGAACCTTTTTAATATCATTTTTTTATAAATAGATAAAAAAAATAATTTTATTTAAATTCCTGAGCTTTTCCTCTTTCATTTAATATACATATCGCCATATTCTAACGAGGGTAAGTATTTTTTATATTTTTTATATTTTTTATCCCCTTCAAAATTGTGAAATTTTGTGTCCTTTTAAAAGGACAAAGGATGTAGAAATGAAAAACTGAGTACGCAGTATTACTATGTTTGGTCTCTAGTAGTGTCCGACCGAATATTCGGTTTCGGTTTCGGCCCAAATAAGTGGTTTCGGTTTCAGTTTCGGTCAGAAAATTACCGAACGGCCGAAACCGAAACTTTCTAGAATATTTTTTACATTTTATTGTGTAGCAGATATATAGTAAAAGGAGGAGTAATTTAGATGCCACCAATGTAAATAAACTTATTTTTTTTTTGCATATAATATTGAATTATTTAATTTTGAATATTAGCGAGTAAGGTACGAAAGAGCGATTTTTTCATGTTTATGTTTTTAAAAAATGAATAAATTGTTTTTATTAATAAGTATTTATTTATTTATGTTATTTTTGTTTGTTTGTTCTTTATTTACTTAATGTAAAATTCGTTTGTTGAAAAAATGCTTGATATGGTGATTTTTATTTCAACTAGAAAGTTTCGGTTTCGGCCGAATATTAAAAAAAACCAAAATTCGGTTTCGGTTTCGGCCCAAAAAAGATGTTTCGGTCGGACACTGGTCTCTAGTTTCACGCCCATATGCATTTTTTCCGGTGTGAAAATTTTTTTAAATTTTTGTTGCACGGTGTAATAAAGAAACCAAAGGCGCACACAGGATTTCATTTTGGGGGGATTTGCGTACAACGTTTGAGGCGAATACCATTCGAAACCATATTTTTGTACCAGAAATTTTTGCGTTCGGGGGGGTTTGAACCCCCATTGTGTGCGCCACTGAAAGCAACACATGTAACGGGGATGGGGAAGTGGCGTGTGTGCATAAATTCTGTGCTGCCGGGGGGTAGAAATCGCGCTGACAAAGCGACAACACACAATCGACAAACGCAATCAGCGGCGGAAAAAACAGCAGCAGCAACAACAACACGAACAACAACAACAATAGCAACAACAACCACTAGACCCTCTGGCATGAACAACAACAGTAACAACAACCGGTGTAGAAACATCAAGAAAAGCAGCAGCAGCTGCCAGTCTGTAAGCCAAATGCCGAAGGCAACGGCGCTGGCCACAGCAACAGCAACAACACCAACAACAAACATAACGTATTGACAGTTTACAGCATTTTCCGCTTTCCGCTTTCCGGTTGTGAGTTGTCAGCGTCAGTTGTTGCGTTGCTGGCTGACGTTTCTTATGCAAAATGCCAGCAACATTGAATGCGGCTGGAAGTGGAATTAGAGCTGCGACTGCGACTGCGACTGCAACTAAAACGCCAACATATACCACATATGTGGCCAAGTGTGCCTGGCGGCGGCTAATAGCGAAGCGGCAGCGCTGTTCTGCTGTCACCGAAGTAGGGGAGAAACTAAATAATCCAAGTGGCTGCGCTGATGCCTGACCGCTTGGCTGGCTCGCGCCACTTATCGCTGACAGGTGTGCTGACGCCGCTCGTACTTTGGCTCCGCTCCGCTCCTCTCCTTGCACGATTCGAAGAAATCAATTCTCGCAATTGTGAGGCGCACATAAAAGCTTCTTAGCGGCTCAGCAGCTGCGCCCTTTGCAATGTCTGAAGTGTTGCGTCATGCAAATCGAGGCGGCCGAGTATAAAACTAAATCACTTGACGCGCGAAATCGTTTACCGTTTACCGAGTGGACTTTGTCAGCAACAACAACAAAGACAACTACAATAACCACTGTCACGCAATGTGAACAGCACAGCAACACAAACGCTCAGTGCTTTTTTGGGGAGTCGCACAGTGATCCGAAGTGGGACAAAAATAGAAAAATTTTATGTCACCGATTCCAAAGAAATTGATGTCATTTGAAAGATAATACTTTCATTAAGCTAGATCTCAAATTATTTCTTAATCGGGTAAATTTTGAGAGAGTTATAGCATTTACAAGTTGATCAAAATCTAGAAAAATTGTTTTATGATAAAATGCAGTTTTGAGCGTCAACAATTGAAAACGTTACCAAAACACTATTTTCGCTTCAATCGGAGAACTGTTACTATGCACTTATAAGAGTCCAAAAAATCATTTCATAAGCTATTTTGGAAAAAAGGTTAAATAAAAACGGGGTTGTACGTTATTTAAACAAAACATTTTTTTTTATTAAAAACTATAAAAACTATATATTTTTGTAGATCGCAAATGTCGAATCGCGCCTTATTGCACCTACTTTTTTACGCAATCCTATAGAATGGACTTTCTTCTTTTGGATCAATAAAAAAAATTTTGCGATTTCCTGCGATCTTGAAAAATAATAGAATTTTTGTAAACTACGGAACTTGTAACGCCCAGAAAGTGACGTAACTGGAAAGAAAAAGTATAGTAGCACTGGCGCTATTTAAAATGGGCATGTTCCGCCCACTCAAAGGCAGAGTTGCCATACGGAAGTCTTTCATAAAATATGGAAACTTCTATATTAACCCTTAAATGCATGGCGTACCATATATGGTACAGGTCCTAAATCCTTCGTTAATCTGTTGAATCAATTTAAATCATGTTTGTGCTTGCTCTAGATTGATTCGAAAATAATTGCCTCATGCATTTAAGGGTTAACAAAGCCAATGTCACAAATTATTAACGTGTTATAAAAAAATGGGGTTTGCTTATCCGTTTAACCCGTTAAGAGCCATATTATCCTACTTTTGTTTTCATTATTATGAAATTTTTTGTTAAAATGTGATTTAATGCTAATATTTTCTGAGAATAAGAAGGAAAGTTAAGAAAGGCAATTTTGTTAAAATTACACTATTTTTTTTTATTACATTATTTACACTTGTTTACAATAAAGAAGAAAACTATGGGAGAAAACTATTTGTAAAATAGTTGTATTTCAATTAAACTGTTTGTGTGGGATTAAAAACATCATTCTTGATGATAGTGAAACTGAATAAACTGAACTTTTTAAAAATGGCAATTATTTTTTTTTCATCCTGGAAATTTTACTATAGCATTCATTCATTCATAGCTGAGTCATTTCTATGTTAAGTTCTACGGAAATAAAAACAAAAAAACTTTCTTTCAAGCAACTTCATCGCCCTCGTTCCACCCTTTAAAGGTCGAATATAGAAAAACGCTGAAATACGTATTTCGTTATTTTTCTTTAAGTATATTTATAAAAAAATTTTAAAACAATCCGACCAAAAAACAATATCCGTCTATATAAGCTTCACCACCCCGTTTCCGGCCTGTCAAGGTAGAATTTTTTAAAATCGCTCCTTTTTAAAGGAGTTTAAAATACAACTATTGACCAAATTTCATCATTATAGTTCCAGCGGTTTGGGCACGGTGGTGATGGAATACTTGGTTATATATATTCGATTTTTTTAAAACTATATATGTTTTTGGAAAAACATCATTTTTGAAGTCAGTAGCCCCAAATAATTCAGATTGCAAATTTTCAGCGAATTTAGAGCACTCGTTCTATTTTTGTCCCAATTTTGTATGGAGTCGAAACACTGTGCGGCGGGGGGGGGCCAACCAATTTCACTCCCTCCTGCGCTGCGGCACTCAGATAACGCGGCAAGCGGCATTGGGGATGATTTGCGTTTCCGCTTGCGTTTTGGTTTGCTTCGCTTTTTCGTTTCTTTTAATGGACATTTCAACTTTTTGATGCCCTCTTGTCACTTCCTGCCGCGCTGCTCACTTTCTCGCCCATCACTGGGGCGCGCTGCTCAAATTACTCTCAAGTCGCGCTTATTATTGCGTCATTGTTGTTGGTTTAACTTTTTGATGTTGTTTGACGGACAAATGCCATTAAAATAAATATTGATGTTGCACAAAGCAGCAACAACAACAACAACAAACACAGCAACAATAACAATAACAACAACAAATGCCAGAGCCACAGCCAAACAGTCGCCGAGTGCGCCATTTGCCGGCTGGCCGCCGCGGAGTTGTCGAGTTTTGTCAAAGTTTTTCAACTTGTTTTCACTTTCTTTGCCGCCTGCGCCGACGACCGCGCAAAGTGTCGGCGGCCTTAGCGGCAACGGCGGCCGGTAATTGCCATTAAGTCGATAAGAGTAATGATGTTGCCGTGGCGGTCGCGCAATGTCGCTGTCGGTGCTGGCGTTCGCGTTGGCGCTGGGCTTGTTGGCAATGCACTTTGTATTGTTGTTGCTGATGGTTGGCCGTTAAGTTGACGACATTTAAAATGATGACTCGGCTGCGACCATTGGCCAACGGTGTGGGCAATTTACGAGCATCTTATCAGCTGTGCGCGGTAATGGCGACTTTGTACCTTTTTTTCAACTGGGGCTGAGGTGAATATTTTTCGGTGTGTCAGTCAGTTTGAGTGAAGAACTTCAAGAGAAAGTTTTCACTTTTTGTTGGCGCTTTAAAGTTGAATCAGTTTATTCAATTGAATTTCAATTATTGGCAACTTATTTTTTTTATTGGTAGGACAATTTTTTTAGGTTAAATACTTAACCCTTTCGTTACAGGTTTTTACTGGGGAAAGTTAAAATTTTTAATTTTACGTCTTAGGCTTCTATGTGGTTATATAAGCAATATTCCATAAGAAATTTTTTAATTTTTATGCTCGGACCCTGTATTTTCGAGTGTTTTTCTATGAGAGCAACCACATCGTTGTGGCTGTAATAATTACTTAAACATACAACTTTTTACGCATAACGAAAATTTGAATATTTCTTCATTTACTTCAGCCAAAATTAAAAAAAAGTATCTAAATTGAAAGAAAACGTCAAATTAAAAGGTTCTCTAATTTTTTCTGCTTCTTCTTCCTTTACTATGTCAAGATATACCATTAAAAAACGTGTATACTTCTCTTCTTTAAACTTAGATATTCAGTTTATTAATTTCGTATTTTTCCTAAAACTTCAAACTATTCTAAACACCAACAAAAAAATTTATTCTTGCAACCATAGAGAATGCAGACGTCCACAAAGTAGCATGTTGCCATATGGCAACAAAATGGCGAAAGGGTTAATATTTATCTATACCTACATATTAATCTATATACATATAATAGTTTGTCCTGGCTGACTGACTCATCACCGCTCAGCCCAAACCGCTGAAGCTAAAAATATGAAATTTCAACTATGCTTGAAAAATGAACCTCCGCTAAAACGGAATTTTTTGAAATTCGGGGTCTAAAAGGACAAAACATGTGTTAAGGTGTTGTATGAAGAAACGCGATTTAATGGGTCTATTGAAATAAAATTTCGTGAAAACACTTAAAATAAAATATAATTGGGCACTTATTTTTTTTTCGAAAATCAAAATTTGACGGGGTCAACAATGGGTTAAGGTGCATATACGGGAAGACTACGAAGAAACCATGAACTGATGGGCCCATTGATCTCTAAGTTGGCGAAAACACTTGAGATCAAAAATAACTTGACACGTGTTCCTCCTTTTTTTCAAAATCAAAATTGAAAGTGGTGGGCCAAGGGTTAAAAGTTTGTATAAAGAAATATGATTTTTTACACCTTTTGATTTCAAACTTGGTGAAAGTACTTTTGGTGAGAAATAATTTGACTAGTGATGGGACGATTAATCATTTGATACACAATAACAGATTTTTTCTTTCAATTCATGATTTAATTGTATCGAAAAATGGATTAATCGAAACGTTAATCGATTAGATGCTAAAATAATCGAAAGAAAACGTATCACTACATTTTTTTCGCTGAAAATAAAAGCTTGAGACGGACATTTTGATGCGACAAGTCGCTGGCTCACAAATGTCGCAAAAAAGACAACGACCTAACCCAAGTTCAGGACGAGTTTAGCTTTTTTTTGAATGCTCCCGTTTTTAGAAATGCGATCGGTGTAGCCTAAGCTTTATATAATAACTCGTCGGTACGGTTATCTTTAAGGAACTTCGGTACCAGCAGAGCGCCTCTTTTCAAAGGCAGGTGCAACTGCCATTGAAAAGAGGAACAGGTTCACGATCTCGCCGCTGTCAAAACTATTATATCTAAACTCTGCAATGAACAAATAAAATACAAATACAGTATAATCTCGATAATTCGGACACTCGCTAATACGGACAACGCGGTAATCCGGACACTCAATTTCTATTGTAGACTCTGTAATCCGGACACCAGTGTTTGGTTTTTAATTGTCCGGATTATCGAGATTATACTGTATATATTTTTTCCTTTGATATGTACTTACTTTCATTTATTAATTCATTGGTTTTGTTTTTATAAGGCAATTGGTAAAAATTTACATACTAACATACTTTAAAATTACACGGTTAAGTTAAAGTATTAAAAAAATCATTCGATTATTTTCCATTTTTTTTTATTAATTGCAATTAATAATCGCTCTGTTTCAATTAATCATATGATTCGTTAATCGATTAATGAATTTTTTTCCCATCACTAAATTTGACACGTGTTTTTTGACTTCAAATGTGATGAAAGCTTAATTGGATAAGTATTTCTTCATAAAAATCTGATGGGATCAACAAAGAGTTAAGAAGAACTTTATTTGTTGGCCCCATTGACTTCAAACTTACTTGTACTATATTATATTTTTTTTTGGGAACTTAAGCTGATCTTTTTATCATTGCAATTTTAAAATTGAGTAAGAGTAAGAGTAAGAGTAAGAGTAAGAGTAAGAGTAAGAGTAAGAGTAAGAGTAAGAGTAAGAGTAAGAGTAAGAGTAAGAGTAAGAGTAAGAGTAAGAGTAAGAGTAAGAGTAAGAGTAAGAGTAAGAGTAAGAGTAAGAGTAAGAGTAAGAGTAAGAGTAAGAGTAAGAGTAAGAGTAAGAGTAAGAGTAAGAGTAAGAGTAAGAGTAAGAGTAAGAGTAAGAGTAAGAGTAAGAGTAAGAGTAAGAGTAAGAGTAAGAGTAAGAGTAAGAGTAAGAGTAAGAGTAAGAGTAAGAGTAAGAGTAAGAGTAAGAGTAAGAGTAAGAGTAAGAGTAAGAGTAAGAGTAAGAGTGAGAGTAAGAGTAAGAGTAAGGTAAAAGTGAGAGTAAGAGTAAGAGTAAGAGTAAGAAAATAGTAATTCAGAATAAAGACCAGTAAACGCGGTTAAAAGGTACTGATCGGTAAAAGAGGAACTGACTAAATTTATTTTGATAAAAAGGAATCAGAGGCGAAATATTAAGGGCCAATTTTTCAGTGCGAGTTTGAACCCAGTTCAAACGTAGTTTCCTTGAACTTGATTTAAATATAAACTCAGTTTAAACGACAAAGCAGTTTTTCAGTGCTAGTTTAACTGGAGCAAATATTTGTCATTTGGGTGTGGCAATACCGGCAAAATTTTTATCTAGCTAATAATTTTCCTTTGTTTTGATTGTCATTTGTAAATAAATTCATTGCGCTCAAATAATGTATGTCATCAAAAAATTCAAAATAAGCAAACGGATTCCAAATTTTTCGTCTCGGGAAATCGAATGTCTTCTTGCCCTTGTGAAAAAAAATAAACAAGTGCTCGAGCGCAAGAAGACAGACCGCGTGAGTGCCGAGGAAAAACAAACGAAATGGAAAGAAATTGAGGACGATTTCGATTCAAAATTTATTGATAAGTTCCGGTGCGCGAAAACATTGCGCACAAAGTATAAAAATCTAAAAAAAGTGCAAAAAAAGAATTTCGCTCACGACAGGCAAGAGCTGACCAAAACCAAAAAATAAATGAACTGTCAGAAGCTGTTGACAGTTTAAACTTAGTTTAACCGTGCAGGGTTGGGCGTTTAAACTGAGTTTAAACTTCAGTCAAGTTTGACTGAAAAATTCGATTTTGCGTTTAAACTAAGTTTAAACTAGAAACTGAGTTAAACTCGCACTGAAAAATTGGCCCTAAGTCAGCTCTGACTTCTTTGGGGGTAAGAATTACTTAAAATCTGACTTTGACTCTGACTTCTTATGGTAAAAAAGCAGTGAGATGCGAAAAATTAAGTCAACTATTGAATTGCAAATAGTAATACAGATATTTTTAAACTTCTTCTTACAAGATTTTAAAAAATCCTAAAAACGAAACATATTAAAGTTAACGAGAAGCAGCAAAAGCTTCACTTGTGACCGAAGCGAAAGATTTGTCTCAACGAAAAGGCGAACCAGAACGTGAGTAATAATAGCAACATAACTGCTCTTTTAGCATTCAACATGAAGTGAACTGTGTATTTTACCTTTTAATCACAACGCCGCATGTGCTGTGCGGATAAAACTTACGCTGCAGATTACATTAAAGCCGCCGCTACAAACGATGCCGAGCGTATCTCAAAACGGCGCCGAGTAAAATGAAAGACGGTTCTTAGTTGAGTGCTCCAACAACAACAACAACTACAACAAGAAAAAGGCAGACTCCGAAGTAGCTTTTAATACACCATCAGTACATTCGCACACACCCACACACACACACACAGACACGTGCACCATGTGTACTTGTCGGTGGCGTTGTAGGCAATGGCGCAGGCGGCGAATTTATGCTTTACGTGATCTCATCACATGAGTTGGCCGAAATGAAGAGATTTATTGCATTTGCAGCGGCAATTTCAGCGAATGTGCTGCACGAGCCCGAACTGAGGAGCGAACTATTGAAAGCAGCTGCGGCGGGCAGCGGGCGAAGACGCAACACACTGGCAGCGTATAATCAGGTTTATGTGCATAGTTAGGAGATGATAAGCGACAGAATGCCTTGCAGACGCTGTGAAATGTGAAATGTGTGTTGCGAGTCAAAGAGTGGCGAGATTTTTTGTATGCAGCGCTGTCGATTGCGCTGTTGCGACGCGTAAAAGTCGACACCACGGAAATAGTAAATGTTAGCGATGAGTGTTGGAGAACTTTGTAGACACACGCACAAGTTTTTATATAATTTTCCAGTGAAATTTAAATTTTTTAGGTGCAACAAAAATAAAACACGCGTGAACATTGTATGACACTAAAAGCGACAATTGTCCAAGCGAAACAGGTCTGCCTGGAAATTGTCACAAAGCATGGTTGGGGTTTTTTAGTGTTGCTGCTCTTGTTGTGGTTGTTGTTTTTTCTTTCTGGCATAAACTGGTACACTGAAACAGGGAGCGGTGCGCTTGAAGGAAAACGGAAAAGCTGAGACGGAAGTGGCAAGGCGACGTGACGCAGTCAAATAAAAAACTAACACAGCACAGCACAGCGGCAACAATGCGCCAGTGCCGGCAACAAAAGCCAACAGCTAACGTGACATTCACCTATTGTGAAACGGTGTAGCTGTTGTTGTTGTTGCCACACAACATTGTGGCGCTGCAGAAACCACACACACACACAATGTGTGTGCAACAGTGATAACATTTTGCATGCCACAGCTGTGCACAGCTGCCACACCTCAATGCCGCACAATGTCGATGCAACGAAGCGCTGTCAAAGTCAGCAAACGTCGAATGCGGACACAGCGGTGCCGTTTGAAAGGGTTCTTTTTGTTGTTGTTTTATTTTTTTGCGGCGCTTTTGTTGCGCTAACGATTGTTGTGTTGTTGCTGTTGTTGTTGTTGTTGTTGTTCGGTGAATGTGCATTGTTTGAGCGCCGCATATAATTAATACAAAAGCGCACATTTAGCGCCGTTCAGCCGCATTCAGCGCTATCACCGTGCGACAGCATTTTTCACACCGGGAAAAATCCATATGTGCGTGAAACTAGAGACCAAATATAGTAATACTGCCTACTCAGTTTTTCATTTCTGCATCCTTTGTCCTTTTAAAAGGACTTCAAAATTTTTAAGGGGATACAAAATAAAAAAAATATAAAAAATACTTAACCTTGTCAGAATATGGCGATATGTATATCAAATGAAAGAAGAAAGGCTCAAGAATTTAAATAAAATTAATTTTTTATCTATTTGTTAAAAAAGGATATAAAAAATATCCTTTGAAAATTTTAATCCTTTATATCCTTGAAAATTTATATCGAAATTTCTTGAAAAGTAACTATGTTAAAACCCCAAATCTCCTTGACCACGTGTTAAAATTTCATTACTCTAACTTTATTGGTTCGAAAGTTATTAAAAAAAATGGCGGAAGCTGCAATTCTAATGAAGTACAAAAATTCTAATTTATTTGAGTATCAGTATTTTAAATAATAAAGAGATACAAAATTAATGAAGCGAGAATAATGAAATTTTGACACGTGATCAAGGAGATTTGGGGTTTTAACGTACTTACTTTTCAAGAAAATTTGATATAAATTTTCAAGGATATAAAGGATTAAAGTTTTCAAAGGACCTTTTTCATATCATTTTTTTACAAATAGATAAAAAATCAATTTTATTTAAATTCTTGAGTCTTTCCTCTTTCATTTGATATACACATCGCCATATTCTAACGAGGTTAAGTATTTTTTATATTTTTTTTATTTTTTATCCTCTTCAAAATTTTGAAATTGTTTGTCCTTTTAAAAGGACAAAGGATGTAGAAATGAAAAACTGAGTACGCAGTATTACTCTGTTGGGTCTCTAGTTTCACGCACATATGGATTTTTTCCGGTGTGAACATTTTTTTTTAATTTTTGTCGCACGGTGTATTTAGCGGCACAGCCTTTTCAGCTGCCGCTTGTCACATGAAGCGCACAGGAAGTGGCAAAGCCAACGGCTGATAAGTATTGAAATAGAATTTATGTTTTGTTAGCTGGAAATTGACAGCAATTGAATTGATTTGCGACTACTCGCTGACATGTCAAGCAGTGCTTAGTTAGCGAATGACAGCGATTGTTGCCTATGAGTTGAATGTGAAACTGAAATTCACATCGCTAAGGAGAGACTGAAGTGCAGCACTTGAACCATGTCATCTGCTTGGCGGAGAATGTATTTAGTAAGCGGCAGCTACGAGGGGACGCAAACGCAAGTAAGCAACAATTCGATTTTCTGTTTTTGATCTGAAAAATATTGGCTGCCAATGGGAAAATGCTTTAATTTTTTCAGTAGTTGCACGTTCAATGAACCCCGAATCCAATGTTTTGTTTGCCTCTATTCACCTTTCTCGAAGAAATCGTAGCCTTTGTTCGCCTAGCATCGAGTTTGCTTAGCCTCGCTTTCCATGCAAATTTGATAGCTTTTCACATTGCGCTCTTTGTTCAAACGCCAGCAGAAAGATTTGTCACGTAACGCGCAGATTATGGCGGCGCTGTCGTGTGGTGACAACGACGCCGATACCGATGTGGTCGACAATGTTGCTGCTGCTGCTGATAGTGATTATGATTTCATTGCCGACAAGTTTCTGCCCGTTGGCTTCTGTGTGGCAATTAATTTCGCCTAAGTGCTCTTCAAATACCCCCTTCCAACCTCACCAACACCACTCAAACATTCAAGTATTCACCAGAACTGATGTGTTGTTGTTGTTGATGCTGTTATTGTTGTTGTTGTTTTTGGAATTATAAGCGAGCGCGCGCATGCAACATTCGCGGTTGTCCAGCTGCCGGCTGTCATCGAGTTGATTGTTGAAAACGTGAGTGCGTTGCACTCGGCCACGCGACCGCACTGGCCGCAGTTGCCGTTAACGTGGAAATAGACAAATGATTCGTTGTGCATAAATGCAGCGCCTGAACGTTCGAAACGTTGACTGGATTGTCGGATAGACGAGTATGGAGTATGAAGTATGAATGCAGCCGCATCGATAGCCATGCGGAAAGCAACAAAAAATGACAGATAGCAGACGGAATGCCGCTGAAAAGTGATGTAGTAGCGGCGCAATGCCGCAATGGTGGACACACAGCCGGACATTTCTGTGCAGTTGCAAAGTTTGATGGATCGACACTTAAGGCTGACATGACGGCAAAACAAAATGTGTTTGTGTGTGTGTGTGTGTGTTTCGTTCAACCATTGTTTTTTCTGCGCTGAGCCATCAGCAACATTCATTTCGTCATGCAGCTGGTTTCATGCCGCGCACCAGTGTTGCCAGATACCTGAAATGACTTTCTGATAAATATTAAAAAAAGGCTGAAATTTCCTCCCAAACATTTAAAAAAATCTCCTAAAATTGTTTTTTTTAATTTTTGTTATTATAAACTAAGGAATTAGCGATTACCCGATTCTGATCAGTGTTGCCACATACCTGAAATGAGTTTCTCCTAAAATTAAAAAAACTGAAATTTCCTTCCAAACATTTAAAAAATCTCCTAAATTGATTTTCTACTTTTTTTTTATAAACTAAGGAATTAACGATTACACGATTCTAATCAGTGTTGCCAGATACCTGAAATGACTTTTTACTACATCTTTAAAAAAGGCTGAAATTTCCTTCCAAACATTTAAAAAATCTCCTAAAATTGTTTTTCTAATTTTTGTTATTATAAACTAAGGAATTAGCGATTACCCGATTCTGATCAGTGTTGCCACATACCTGAAATCAGTTTCTCCTAAATCTTAACAAGAAAGCTTAAATTTCCTTCCAAACATTTCAAAAATCTCCTAAAATTGTTTTTCTAATTTTTGTTATCATAAACTTAGGAACTAACGATTACACGATTCTGATCAGAGTTGCCACATACCTGAAATGACTTTCTCCTAAAATTAAAAAAAAATTAAATTTCCTCCCAAGCATTTAAAAAATCTTCTAAAATTGTTTTTTTTTAATTTTTGTTATTATAAACTTAGGAACTAACGATTACACGATTCTGATCAGTGTTGCCACATACCTGAAATGACTTTCTCCTAAATCTTAAAAGGAAAGCTTAAATTTCCTTCCAAACATTTCAAAAATCTCCTAAAATTGTTTTTCTAATTTTTGTTATCATAAACTTAGGAACTGAGGATTACACGATTCTGATCAGTGTTGCCACATTCCTGAAATGACTTTCTCCTAAATTAAAAAAAAGGCTGAAATTTCCTCCCAAACATTTAAAAAATGTTCTAAAACTGTTTTTCTAATTTTTGTTATAATGAACTAAGGAATTAACGATTACACGATTCTGATCAGAGTTGCCACATACCTGAAATGACTTTCTCCTAAAATTAAAAAAAAATTAAATTTCCTCCCAAGCATTTAAAAAATCTTCTAAAATTGTTTTTTTAAAATTTTTGTTATTATAAACTTAGGAACTAACGATTACACGATTCTGATCAGTGTTGCCACATACCTGAAATGACTTTCTCCTAAATCTTATAAGGAAAGCAGAAATTTTCTTCCAAAAATAAAAAATTCTCTTAATTTTTTTTTATAACTTTTATCATTATAAACTAAGGAATTAAGCTTTCAAAAAAATAAATAAAAATATTTTAAGCTTGTTTTTTATTCACGCCTTTTTATTCATTTAGCTTCAGCTTAGCAAACTTAACACAAACTAAACATAAAAAATTAGATCGGTGTGAAATTCGCTATTGTAAACTTCCTTCATTCATTGCATAAATTATACACTTTGAAGCATACAAATTAATTTAAATAAATTAGACACTTAAGCTTTCAATATTCAAGGCTTCAGTGCCACTAACCTTTTCGACCGCAAAGTTGCCTGAGACCAACTTCACCTATTTGTCATCTTATAGCAAAAGCTACGATTGATTTATGGGTTTGATTTAAGTAGGCACCAACAAATTAATATTTTTAGAAGTGAATTCAAAGCAAATAAAAAAAATTTTACTGTTATTCCCAAAATAATTTCCAACAACTTGCAGCGATATCAGGGAAAGTTTGTGTTCTTATTGAAGTCTACGAATTGGGTGCGTTTGATCAAAACCCTTTAATGTTTCTTTAATAATGATTAAATAAAATCAAAAAGTGATAATTTTGTATTTTTCCATAAATATTAAATAATTTTTCTGTAATTAAAAAATTTTGATACAAATTTCTTTAACCCGTTTTAAGCTAAAATTGTTCAAAAGTAAACTAGCCCTAGAACTCTAACAAAGAGGCGTGTCGACTTCAAATGTCGTGTGCACACTTCTTAGGCAAATGTTGCATGATTTAAATACCCAAAAGTAATATCGAGACCCGGTAAAATTCGGGGTCGAAAGGGCTAATGGTGTCAAATGTGTTACCATCAAAATCTCCCAAACTTTCTCCTAAACAATTCTCTCCCAAAAATTCTCCTAAAGGGTCAAGAACCTGCTAAATCTAGAAGAAAATCTCCTGATCTGGCAACACTGCCTCGCCCGTCACTGTCAGTCTCGCTCTGTTGTACAACAACATGTGAACATTTATGGTACTTCAATGTTTGCTGTTATCTTTGTTTTTACCCCACCCCACTTTTTACGGTCCGCCGAGAACTGTCTGTCGGACTTTATGTCTGTGAGTCTGTCTGTCTGTCTGTCAGTCAGTCTGCACGCCAGCGGTGGAAATGTTGCTAACATTTCCAATGCGATGCCCGTTGCTGGTTGAAGTACTTGTCGCTGTCTTTGTCATTCGGTTGTGTTGTTGTAATTTCATGTTATCGATTTCGTTGTAATTGTTGTGGATCTGTTATTGCCGCTGTCATTGTAGTGGTTTGCTTTTGACAGCCATTGAAATTCAATGGCAACGTTTCTGTCTGGACCTGCGACAAGTGTTTTATGGCCGCTCAGTGTGCTCGAGGATTAAATTGCAGCGTGAGTGAGCCATTCAGAGGCGAACGATGATATCCATAGAAACTTGAAGAGATGGAATTAAAATTTGTTATTAGAAAGCTATTTTATAGTAATTTTTAATGTGATTTAAAAATGTAGTTCTCAACGATAGCGATGCTGAAAAACTATTTTATCAAAGGGCATCCAAATTTGTAGCTTGTAATAGAAAAATTAGAAGCCTTCCATAGCACTCAGTCTATTCGAAACATTTTACATAGGTCGACCACTTGAAATGTGGGGCTCCTCATATTTAAAAACTCGAAACCTTCAAATATTTCTAAAGGGTAAACCTAAGCAGTATCCCAAGTCCATGCATCTGCTCAAACGACAGACTTTAAGCAGCTAATGGAAGTTATTTTAGTAACAGACTAACATCATCACCCATCACTTTTGGAAAAATCCCGAATCTAAAATCGAATCAATGATTAAATTTTGGGTGGTGGGTGCCAGCCCCTTGTCCAGTACCCGTTCCGGTAGAAGGCGTAAGACTAAGGGAAGTCCTTAAATGTGTTGGATACCCAACTCTGACATCAAATTTATGATCAGCGAACCTAATTCCATAGAAAATTTATAGTCGCATTCACCGATCAGACATCTAATTCTTTTGTGTGCCGGTATTTTTAACGTAAAAAATATATATTGCAAAATAATATATAGCACTCAACGTAAAAAAAATATTTCGCTTTTATAATAGGAAAAAATATTTATCCAAAAATAAACGTTACCGAGCAACGTAAAAAATATATTTCCAAAAATAAACGTTACCGAGCAACGTAAAAAATATTTTTCTCTCATAACAGTTATGCGATGACGGAAAAAATATTTTTCAAAAAATAAACGTTACCGAGCAATGGAAAAACGATTTCTTTCTGATAACACAGCACAACAAAAAAACACTTTTTTTCTGTTGCATGG
The DNA here is from genome assembly GCA_964056695.1 of Melieria picta. Classification (NCBI taxonomy): domain Eukaryota; kingdom Metazoa; phylum Arthropoda; class Insecta; order Diptera; family Ulidiidae; genus Melieria; species Melieria picta. The sequence goes on along the minus strand of OZ057399.1, from coordinate 12,336,674 downwards.
AGTTTTTCTACTGTTTTTTACTAATTAGGGTGCGCTGATTTCGAATCTATCCTCAGATTTTTAGCTCGCAGCTCTAGTTAGTGAGATATAAGTACCTTGTCATTTTTTCAGTTTTTCCTCTACTTTTTCCATATTTTTGATCGTAATTTCTAAACCAAAAAACCGATTGACATGATTTTCACCTTATCGCATTAACAACACCGCACGACTTCTTTTTCGATGCAACTTATTTTTATAAGTTTTAAAATTCCGCGGTAATTGGACCTCAAAGTCGAAAAAATGGGATTTTAAGGCGTTTTCTTTGATGGTCAAAAACATACACATTTTTCGTAAATCAATTAACGAGTTAGATGTATAATGAAAACCGACACATCAAGCAATACAACACAGCCAAATTATTTGGCGGAATATACATTCGCATCGAAATAATAGCAAAAATGTACCATAGTAATTTTTATCACTTTTCATACTTTTTCCTTAAAAAATTAGGGGCCTCAAAATATGCTCTTTTATATGTTCCATTTATAGTCTGAAATACACCTAATTCTGTTTTTACACGGTCTTTTTTTACACGGTTTTGATTTAACACGGTTTGAAAATAAAAAAATTTTTAATTTTTTTACACGAGTTTATTCCATTTAGCACGAAAAATAAAAAAAATTTTTATTTTCAAACCGTGTTAAATCAAAACCGTGTAAAAAAAGACCGTGTAAAAACAGAATTAGGTGTACAAGCAAAAAACAAAAATATTTTGAATTGCTCGAAACAAAAAAAATTAAAAACTTTGCATATTTTGAGGCTCCTAATTTTTTAAGGAAAAAGTATGAAAAGTGATGAAATGGCTATGGTACATTTTTGCTATTATTTCGATGCGAATGTGTATTCCGCCAAATAATTTGGCTGTGTTGTATTGATTGATGTTTCTTCTTAAGATATTCATATACTTCGTAACTGGATTTAAAAAACATCTGTATAGTACAACTAGCTGGGCCCCGCGGCTTCGTACGCAAGCTCTCTTGTTTCACCCGATACAAATTCTAGACCCATTGTTGACCTCGTTAGATTTTGATTTAAAAAAAAACATATGTCTATTATCTTTGATATCAAGTATTTCCAAAATTTTGAGGTCAAAAGCCCTTTAAATCATGAGTGTTCTCATGTACCCTAAACAAATTCTTAACCCTTAGTTTATCACGGTAGATTTCGATTTTCCAAAAAATTAAAAGTACATTTTAATTATTTCCCGATAGAAGTGCTTTTTGTCTAAGTTTGAAGTCAAAAGGACCAATAAATCGTGTTTCTCCATACAAACTGTTAACCCATTGTTGACCCCGTTAGCTTTTGATTTTCAAAAAAGTGAAAAACACGTGTCAAATTATTTCTCACTAAGAGTACTTTCACAAAGTTTGAACTCAGTGGCCCCATTAATTCATGTTTTTTACAGTTTCGCCATACAAACTTTTAACCGGTCGCTGACCCCATCCGATTTTAATATTCGAAAAAAATTAAAAACACGTATCGAGTTATTTTACATTTGAAGTACTTTCACCAAGTTTGAAGTCAAAAGGCTCAAACAAATTTTTTTCTCCATACATACTTTTAACCCGTCATTGATCCAGTTAGATTCGATTTTGAAAATAATGAGAAACGCGTGTCCAATTTTTTTTTATTTCAAGTATATTTACAATTGTTGAAGTCAATAGGCCTATCGGTTCATGTCTTTTTGGAGTCTACCCTTAAACAAATCTTAACCCATTGTTGGTCCAGATAAATTTTGATTTTCGAAAAATTATGAAATACGTATCGAATTATTTGTGATTTAGAGTATTTTCAGGAAGTTCGAAATCAATATGTCTCTTAAATCACTTTTCTTCATACAACACCTTAACACATGTTTTGCCCCTTTAAACCCCGAATTTCAAAAAATCCCGTCTTAGCGGAGGTTCATTTTTCAAGATGTACCTACAATTCAAATTTCATGTTTGTAGCTTCAGCGGTTTGGGCTGAGCGATGATGAATCAATCAATCAATCAGTTAGTCAGTCAGTCATGACAAACAATCTATGTATATAAAAATGGAGGCGGTACTAAGCCCCCTTGTGCAATGCTCACAACTTTTTTCTAGTCGATTTGTGCTACTAAGTGGAAAGTTCGTACCAAGTTTCACTGATGTGTGTGTGTGTACTGCATAACTGTTGGATCATAAAAAATATGCCACGCCTCTTGACCAACGCCGATCAAATCTCATCAGTAGAATGACACATCTATAAAACAACGGTAGACCAAATTTCAATGCTGTGCGACTTACAATTCCGAAGCTATTCCATATAAAAGATTTGAGTTGTATGGGCGGAGCCACGCCCTCTTGTTAAATACCCTCTGCCGAAAGATATGACTAAATGGTAGGTTCATACCAAGTTTCATTGATGTACGACTTACAGTTCTGCTAAAATATTGGGTCATAAAAAATGTGCCACGCCCCTTATCCAACGCCCATAAAATTTTAACAGTAGAATGCCACTTCTATGGGACGATGTCATATTAAATTTCAATGCTGTGCAGCTCACAATTCCAAAGCTATTCCACATAAAAGATTTAAGTTTTATGGGCGGTGCCACGCCCCCTTGTTAAATGTGCGCCCGATTCTCTCTGTAAAAAGATATGACTAAATGGTGGGTTCGTACTAAGTTTCATTGATGTAAGACTAACAGTTCCAAAATTATGCGGATAGTTTGGATCAAACAAATGTGCCACGCCCCTTGTCCAACGCCGATCAAATCTCACCAGTAGAATGACACATCTATGAGACGACGGTACACAAACTTTCAATGCTGTGTGGCTAACGATTCCGAAGCTATTCCATATAAAAGATTTGAGTTGTATAGGCGGTGCCACGCCCCCTTGTTAAGTACCCGCCCCATTCTCTCTACCGAAAGATATGACTAAATGGTATTTTTATACCAAGTTTCATTGATGTGCGACTTACAGTTCTGCTGAAATATTGGGTCATAAAAAATGTGCCACGCCCCTTGTCCAGCGCCCATCAAATTTTAACAGTAGAATGACGCTTCTATGGGACGATGTCATACCAAATTTTAATTCTGTGCGACTTACAATTCCGAAGCTATTCCACTTAAAAGATTTGAGTTGTATGGGCGGTGCCACACCCCCTTGTCCAATACCCACCCCATTCACTCGGTCGAAGGACATGATTAAGTAGAAAGTTTGTACCAAATTTAATTGATGTGTGACTGATGGTTCCAAAGTTATTGTCTAAAAATGTATTCTTGTGGTGCCACGCCCCTTTTTCCCGACATTTCTTTTTTTATAAACCTTCACGTAAACATTTTGAACAAACCCGCAAAGGAAGTATTCAAGTTGGTCCAGTCGTTTTCGAGTTTTAAGCGAACGAACGAACCACGTTTCATTTTTATATATATAGATGTAAAAATAATTATTTCAAAATAATAATTATAAGTAACAATTAAAATATTTGTTACAATGAAACAGTTATTTTCCAACTTTTTTCTAAAAACGTTATAACTGTTATGTCCCTGTATTTTACATATCTTAAGTTACTTAATTTATACTATTGTGGACGTGTCAACTGCAAAACTAAAAAAATTTCATGAGACTAATGACAACATACGATTGTGAAACATGGGTTCTGGCCACTAACACAACGAACCACCAATAAAATCAACATCAATTTAATGCCTCATTGAAAAAATGCAAACACAAAAAAAACAAAAATTGTATAGTAAAAATGTTAAGCGGCTGCCAACAAACTAGATGTTCAAACTGCTGTCGCTGCTCATTTTCCTAATCTCCAACACTTGCTTTGGCTCACGCTTCGGCGTCGAGTCACTCGGTCGCACTCACTCACTTAGCTTACAGTTAACTTTCTTTCACCGCAACAACAACGCAAATAACAACTTTAACATTCAAAATCCATTTAAGGCCAACATTTTGCACTCCACGTGCCGCACACACTTCACAACACTTTTCTCCCCCCATCTCTCTCCTCTGCCCCCACAAGTTGTGCTGAGTTTGCGTTTCGACGGCGCTCAACCTTGAAACGGCACAAATTGCTCAACACTATTTTAGATGATGCGCTCATAAAACTTGCAACTGCCAACTTTTGGGCGAATATTTCATATTCGCTAGCACTGCCGCCGCTCGTCCGCCGCTCGTCTGTGGGCGCAGTCATTGCAGTCGCCGCATCGTTTCAACAGCAAAATGGCATTGCTCGTTGTTTGTGTGTGTGTGTGTGTGTGTGTGTGCGTTAGTTGGCGTTTGGGCGTTGGCATTGCGGTGGCGTTTGAAAACTTTTTAATAGATGTACAACAAAAACAACGCCGGTCGCTATAATGAAAACAACAATGGCTAACGCAGCAATAACAACGCTGTGGCGATTGCATAAAGCTTACAAAATTTAATCGGAGATAGATTAGAAAAATAATTTTTGCGAAAAAATGTTACATTTATATGAAAGTGAAAACAATTGAGGGAGAATTAAAATCGAATTAAGTGAGCGGAAAATTAAATATGGCTAGGATTAAGAATACGTTTTGTTGTTATTTAAAGGTAAAGTTGAATAAAACTAATTTGTTGAATTAAAATCAGAAAATAAATAAACTAGAGGGATAAAAAACTCATTATTTATGTATTTCTAGGAACTTCAAATCATGATGTATTGAATAAAACATCATTGTTATGACAGCCATTAGGTTTTTCAGGACTAAGGACTCAATAATTTTGAAGAATTTTGACAATTTTAAATTGCTTTTTGAAGCATTTTGGCTGGTAATTCTTACGACTTTAACTTTATGAAAGAAACTCTTTACATATTTAGTAGTGAATTATTAGCATAAAAACTATCTTTACATAGGTAACTCCACAAAAAAGAGATCAGTAGTGTCAAATTGTATGATGAACTCTCCATGGTTGATAATTTGCCAAAATAGGTAATTTTCTTGTTTGTCTCATATAGGAAAATAATTTGTTGCCTAAAGGTCTGTAGTCAACAAATCCTTTGCAGGAACTCTCCGTTCGTTGACTTCATATCCGTAGTCAACATTCCCCGTCAACTCTATTCGAAGTGCTAAATGACCCATAACCAGTGTTGCCAGATACCTGAAATTACTTTATCCTGAATCTTAAAAATAAGCTGAAATTTCCTTAAAAAATTTAAAAAATCTCCAAAACTTTTTTTTAATTATTTCTGTCGCTAAAAACTAGGGATTTAAACTCCTCAAAAAAATAAATATATATTAATTTTTTTATTGAAAATTTTTATTCATTCAGCTTCAGCTTAACAACACTCAACAACAAATATAAAAAGTGAGATCGGCATGGAATACACTTTTGAAAACTTCCTTAATTCATTGCATAAATTATACACTTTGAAGCATAAGACTAAAGTAAATTAAATTAGACATTTTAGCTTTCAATATTCAACACCTCAGAGTTACTAATAATGTCGAATGTATCACCATCAAAATGTCCCAAACTTTCTCCTAAACAATTTTTCCTACTAAAAATTCTCCTGGCAGGCCAAGAATGTCCTAAATCTAGGAGAAAATCTCCTGATCTGGCAACACTGTCCATAACTAATCGTCTTGTGTTGATATTTGTGCCAAAATGCAACTATTTGCCAAGCTTGAAAAACTGCACACTACTTTTTTTTGCTGTGTATCAATCTTACTACCTTCGAGACATAACCTACAAGTTTCATCCTCCATAAACTTTAGTCATAGGAGGTGACGCCTGAGTTTTCCATGTTAAATTATAATTGCAATTAGCTATCTTAGACTTCTCTGGTATAAGCTAACAATCTTTGAAGCTCGCATAGCCAGATTAGCGTAAAAAGATCTGAAATTTATTACCTCCTCCCATCTTCTCAGCTGAAGCAAGTCTATCCAGTTGCTAATGGTTCTTTCCAAGGTGGAACTATTGAGACAATCCATCTGTTGAGACAGTTCTATCCGCAGAAGTCATTTGTCGCACTTCTTTTTTGCAAGTACGTCGATAAATTACACCGTGCGACAAAAATAAAGAAAATTTTTCACACCGGAAAAAATCCATATGGGCGTGAAACTAGAGACCAAATATAGAAATACTGCGTACTCAGTTTTTAATTTCTACATCCTTTGTCCTTTTAAAAGGACTTCAAAATTTTAAAGGGGATAAAAAATTAAAAATATATAATTAAAAAAATTATTAATTAATTAATAATTAAAAATTATTCTCGCTTCATTGATTTTGTATCTTTTTATGATATTATTTAAAATACTGATACTCAAATAAATTAGAATTTTTGTACTTCTTTAGAATTGCAGCTTCCGACTTTTTTTTAATAACTTTCGAACTAATAAAGTTAGAGTAATGAAATTTTGACACGTGATCAGGGATATTTGTGGATTTAACATACTTACTTCTCAAGACAATTCTATGTAAATTTTCGAGGATATAATGGATTACAATTTTCAAAGTACCTTTTTCATATCCTTTTTTTACAAATAGATAAAAAATTAATTTTATTTAAATTCTTAAACCTTTCTTATTTCATTTGATATACATATCGCCATATTCTAACGAGGTTAAGTATTTTTATATTTTTTTTATTTTGTATCCCCTTCAAAACTTTGAAGTCCTTTTAAAAGGACAAAGGATGTAGAAATGAAAAACTAAGTACGCAATATTACTATATTTGGTCTCTAGTTTCACGCACATATGGATTTTCCCGGTGTGAAAAATTCTGTCGCACGGTGTTACTTTACTCTACTCCACTCTTGACTCTAACGTTGGACGTTGGGCAAAACAGCTGTTGACCAACGTTGGAACCATTATGATGCCACAGGCGACCCTTCTGAGTTTCCCAGCACATTCATGCACCAGTTTACCAGTTGTAAGGTTACTGTTGTCTGCTGCACTCTCTGGATTTCTGTACAGTAATTTTTGTCCTTCAACGAAAGCGAAGGATACGAAGCTTGTCTCGTTTTCACTATGACATGCAAAGGCGTTATCTGAAGGCCAGAATGCAATTGAAAATTCGACAGAGCTGATGTGAGTTATGATATTTAAGTATGATACTTAAGTCCACATTGGCTCAGGCAATAAAGTGAAGGACTCGAATCAAATTCGAAGAGTTCGTTTGTAAGACTAACAGAGTTGAAAATGTTGCTCTGCAAAATCGCAGAAGCTTATGAGAGATATTAGTTGGTCGAAGATTCTCAGACAGCGAAACAAGTAGCGTACAGTTGTCCAAGCTTGGCAAGTAGAATGACATGCATTTTGGCACAAATATCCCTACAAGAGGATTAGTTAGAGAACATTAAGCACAGGGATTTCATTTAATATTTACCACTCACAATTTCTGTAACAAGCAGTTATTTGGCGGGGAGGCGCCAGTGGTCGTTTTATTAGGGTGACCATTCCCCTTATAATCAATTAGCGCCAACATTAGTGACTGCATACAACCGCGGGACAAAATTAGAAGGAGTGGTCCGTTCTTCATAAAATTTGGTATACTAGTTAATCATGATCTGCTGAATTGAAATATCCATTTTTTTTTTAACTTTTGTAGTTTGGCTATGCCTGAGACTTACATTTGCAATTTTAGTCATTTTTGGTGAGCTATAGCAACGAGTGTGTTGGCTAGATTTTTCAGATTTTCCATTTAAACGGTAACGTCAACATTGATAATTGCGAAGAGTAACAGAAATTGTCTTAGGACCCTTTAGTTTTGCAATAAAAATGATAATAATAGATGTATGTTTTGCATTTATGCAGATTTTTCAATTTTTCATGCTGATTGCATACTTTTAGGGATAAATAATATAAATTTTGTCGAAAAATACGTGTTTAGACACCTTTTCAAATTGCATTATTTTCTGAGATCGGAAGATATCGGATGATGTAATTACATTATCCGACAAAGAAAGAATGACTCTTAAAATAAAAAAAATTCAGGAACATACTTTCACATACTTTTTAGATATTTTCCTATAAGTTTTGCCAATTTTCAGATTTTTAATTTAGAAAAATATTTTAAATTTAAAGTGAAGTAAAAGCCTCAGCTGTGCAAATTTTGAGAAAACATTAAAAGCGAAAATGGCCACATCATTTCTTAATCTAGATTAAAAGTCTTAGGAACTTTTTGGTAACCATGTATTTTTTCAATTTTTTTGGCTCAATAGACTAAAAAACAGAAAATATGTGTTTAAATTTTTTTGTGAAAATAGTTTCAACTTTGAGCCGCTTTTGCAGACACACTAATTAATTTTTAGCACTGATTTTTTGAGGTTTTCTTAGTTGGAGTTTTACCTTTGAAATGACATCAAAGTCGTTAAATTCGGAAACCATAAATTGTTGGAATTTTGTCTATGGATGGGCCGTTTTGATATCACTCTCTCGGTATTTATGCTCTCAAGGGGCTATCGAATTATCAAGTGTTGCGTGATGCCCGAGTGGGGCTTTTGATCCATGTAAATCCTATATATGACCAAGGAACGCGAAAGTCGCTACTCGATCAATTCATTCTATTGAAAAGTATGGCAGCCACTGAACGAGTTGTTTAATAAATTTTCCTAGCTTTAATTAAACCAAGTGAATTTGTAGCATTAAATCACAAACTTACCACACACTGTTGTTTTTGTTGTTTTGGGTTCAGCGCAATTTTACATTTTAGTTGAAATTTAATTTGGCATAAAGACTTATTTGCGCATCGTTTACCCTCTACCGCGGTCGCTTATTGTGTCGTCTACATCGACATGGCGCTGGCTGTGGCAAACCAAAAAAAAACAAGGAAATGAAAAACTTTTTCAACACAACTGCTGCCATCAGCAGCGCCACCTGTAATGCCACAATCAATGCCAAAGCCGCCATCAGTGCGACCGCAGCTGCCAAAATGCGCCGTCTGCGTTTTTCCCCGTCAAGCCGCAACGCTAAACTCGGTTACGCCTTGTGCCAGTCACGAGTCTATTTGTCTGCCGTCGCGTCTTTAACGCGCGACCCCATGTCTGCCTATTTACTCGCACGCGCCTTTCGGTTTCACAGTCTGTCTGTCTGTCTGTCGCGCTGTGTGTGCGAGCGAATGTGTGCGTTTGGCTGCGTAGTCAAACAGAAAAACCAGCTCCAACTATTCAACAGCTTATCCCATGTCTGTGTGTTTTAATTTGTATGTGCATGTGTTTGTGTTTGTGTGAGTGCGTGTAGAACACATTGGCAAGTTTTATAATTTAATAACATGCAAAAAGTTTTCCAAGTTTAAGTGCAGCTAATGCAAACGGACAAAAATTATGATAATGTTAGTTGCCGAGTTGCCGCTCACTGCGAGTGTAGCGTGTTTGTGTATGTGTGTGTGTGTTCGTGCGGTCGTTTAAGTTTTTGTGTGTGTTGCTGGAATGTGTGCGCGTGTGTGTTCGCTTACGTTTTCGCTTTGCGGCGGTCGAAGTTTGCGGTATTTTACCAACGCTGCAAACTCTAAAAAAATTCGCTTTTTTCATATGTTTCATTTGTTCATTTCTTTTTAATTTTTATGCGCTTTAAATGGACTTCATATGATGTGCAAACCAATGGTTCTTAATCCTTTCAGCCCCAAAGTAGGCACCAACAAATTAATATTGATAATTTTGTATTTTTCCATAAAAATTAAATAATTTTTAATAATAATTTTTGTTTATTTCAAAAAATTCAAAATGAAAAAGTAAAATCCTTAAAATCTAAGTAAATTTCATGTATTATAAATGTCCTTTTAAAACTTTATCCTTGAATATCGTTGCAAATTTCCAATTGTTTTTTTTAATATATCTTAGCCCTTTCAACCCCAAAGTTGCCTGAGAGCAACTTCACTTATTTGTCATCTTATAGCAAAAGCTACGATTGATTTATGGGTTTAATTTAAGTAGGCATCAACAAATTAATATTTTTAGAAGTGAATTCAAAGCAAATTACAAAAATTTTACTGTTATCCCCAAAATAATTTCCAATAATTTGCAGCGATATCATGGAAAGTTTGTGTTCTAATTGAAGTCTACGAATTGGGTGCGTTTGATCAAAACCCTTTAATGTTTTTTTTTTTAATAACACTGTACAACACAAAAAAAATAACAAGGTTCTGACAACGGATTCTGGTAGAGGGAGCCAACAAAAAAATATACGTCTTTCGGTGTTTTGAAAGTTTACGTCTGATTTTTTTTTAGGAGGGTCAAAGTTTTCCCCTTTTTGCACATTCTTATGGTGAATCGGCATACGAAAACCATGTAACCTCACATTTTAGGTATATTATGTGTTCAGCAATTTGATGTAAAATACTACAAAGAACATTTTTGTGGAGCATTTTAACCCTGTAGCTCCTATTTGTATGGGTCAATTTGACCCTTTTTCCTAAAATGCCAAAAATGTCCTGTAAAACAGGACTTTTTAAGGACAAAATGTACCACGAAAATATTCGCCATAAAATTCTACTATAGGCCTCTGAATACATCAAAGCTCAGAAATTAACTTGGACGCCAGAATTAAGCCGAAACTGAAAATGTGTTTAAGTGTTTGTTTTGTACTTATTGAAAATTGGTACTAAAATGTCCTACAAAACTTGATTTTTGAGGGTTAGTGTGTATTGGAAAAATGTTGAACGCAAAATTTCACTATAAGTCACCGTACAAAAGAAAGCTCTTAATATAATAAATAGATTTAGATACACCGTGCGCCAATGTTTTTCACACCGGGAGAAATCCACATGTGCCTGAAACTCGAGACCAAACATAGTAATACTGCGTATTCAGTTTTTCATATCTACATCCTTTGTCCTTTTAAAAGGACTTCAAAATTTTGAAGGGGATACAAAATAAAAAATATAAAAAAGACTTACCCTCGTTAGAATATGGCGATATGTATATCAAATGAAAGTGGAAAGGCTCAAGAATTTAAATAAAATTGATTTTTTATCTATTTGTAAAAAAGGATATAAAAAAGGTCCTTTGAAAATTTTAATCCTTTATATCCTTGAAAATTTATATAGAATTTTCTTGAAAAGTAAGTACATATGTTAAAACTCACGTCACGTCACGGTTCGATTTTTTTGATTTTGTTGTGAAGTGTAATGGTTAAATAAAATCAAAAAGTGATAATTTTGTATTTTTACATAAATATTATATAATTTTTCTGTAATTACAAAATATTGGTAAAAAATTGATTTAACCCGTTTTAAGCTAAAATTGTTCGAAACCAGCTCTAAAACTCTAACAAAGAGGCGTGTCGACTTCAAATGTCGTGTGCACACTTCTTAGGCAAATGTTTTAGATTTAAATACCAAAAAGTAATATCGAGACACAGGGTAAAATTCGGGTTTGAAAGGGTTAAATTATTCAGAGTTCATTTAACAGCGCCCTGCGAGCTTAAGCATTGTGTCGTACATATTGTAATACTTAGAATCAGTTTGAAAAAATCTGTTTATCGAAAAAAAGTTGAATACCACTATTTCTATTTAATATTTCAGTTAATAACCATTCCGCCAGACTTGATGAAATTTTAATTATTCCACTCACAGCCAAATACACTACAGAGCGGCGTCCATTAGGCATTAGCGGCGCACTCAGTCGGCAATGGGCGTCATTTGAGCCCACACCATTTCAGACCAGCGCACAGTGATTCGACTCCATACAAACGCGGGACAAAATTAGGAGTGGTCTGTTCTTCATAAAATTTGCTATACTAGTTAATCATGGTCTAAACTTTTGTAGTTTGGCCTAAGCCTAAGTCATTTCTCGTCATTTTTTATCAGCTATAGCACGAAGTGTGTTGGCTAGATTTTTCAAATTTTACATTTAACCGGTAACGTCAACATTGATAATTGCAAAGAGTGACAGAAATTGTCTTAGGACCCTCTGGTTTTGCAATAAAAACGATAACAATAGATGTGTGTTTTGCATTTGAGCAGTTTTCTCAATTTTTCATGCTGATTGCATACTTTTAGGGATGAATAAAATAAATTTTGTCGAAAAATAGGTTTTTAGACCACTTTTCAAATTGAATTATTTTCTGAGATTGGAAGATATCGGAGGATGTCTTTACATTGTTCGACAAAGAAAGAATGCTTCTTAAAATACAAAAAAGTCCAGGAACATACTTTCACATACTTTTTAAATTTTTTATCTCGAAGTTTTGGCAATTTTCAGTTTTTTAATTTAGAAAATATTTTAAATTAAAAGTGAAGTAAAAACCTCAGCTTTGCAAGTTTTGAGAAAACATTAAAAGCGAAAATGGCTACATCATTTTTTAATTTATGTTGAAAATTTTAGCAACTTCTTGGCAACAATGTATTTTTAAAATTTTTTTTACTCAATAGACTAAAAAACAGAAAATATGTGTTTACATTTTTTTGTGAAAAAAGTTTCAAATTAGAGCCGCTTTTGCACACACACTAATTAATTTTTTGCACAGAGTTTTTTGGATGTTATTAGTTGGAGTTTTACCTTTAAAATGACATCAAAATCATTAAATTCTGAGACTATAAATTTCTAGAATTTTGTCTATGGAACGAATCACTGTGCAGCGTCGCGCATAAGCTCCGAAATACGCATTGCCACACATTGTGGCAAACGGCAATGTAGCTTGTCATAAATTTTTTACGGCACCAAAACTGTAAAACGAAAAAACCAAAAAACAGTTAAACCAGAAAAAACAAAAACTCAAACCGTGTGCGCCTAATGTGTGCACATTTTTTCTGCTGAATTTGACAAAAATCGCACATTTTACACTTTTACATTTCGCACCTTTTTGCATGTTTGCCATGTGTGTGAAAGTGAGTTTGTGTGTGTGTGCTATTTTTTTGTATGTCTCTTTACATTTGTTGCAGCCACAAAGGGGCGAAAACGCGAATTCGCCAAATGTTGCAGTGTTGTTGTTGATTTTGTTTTATACATTTGCAGGTTAGGTCCGCTTAGCGTTTTTATAACATGTTGTTGACATTTCAACGTTCGTTGTCGTTGTTATTCTTGCTGCAGTTGTTGTTGTTGTTGTTGCTATGTTTGTCGTTATTGGGTTTTGCCATTATTGTTGTTTTCGTTTTGTCGAGATTAAGCTCACTTTTGGTTTTGCATTTTGAGCGGGATTTAAAGGATTTGCAACGCAAACGAACGCTTCGCAAACAACAACAACAACAACAACGACAACAACAACAGTACGGAACTAGAAGCCGTTGGTTGGGTAACAGCCGTGCGGGGCAACAGCTGACGTGGATAAAGCGCGGCAAAGAAATGAGAAAAAATTGTGACACTCTTTATTTTATTATGATTTCTATGCCAGCAAAAATAACAACAACAACAACAACACTAATAACACAACAGCGCTGACAAACAAAACAACAACAACAATAACAACGTCTACAACGGTTGCGAAACGCATTGTGTTTGGTTGCTCTAAGCCAACGACATTTATATGCGTCACCTAGTCACACACACACACACACACACAGGCACATTTATTGAAGCCATAAAACACACTCCCACACATACATACATATACAAACACACACAAATGGCACAGAGATTGGCATTTTAAGGATTTTATGACATGTGGCATAACCGTTGTTTTTTCCCCCTTCTTCATCTTGCCCCTCTTTCCTTAGGCCCCCCTGACTGACTGTTTCGTCTCTGTCGGTTTTACTTCGCGTTTTTGCTTTTGGCATATTATTTTTCGGTTTTATTTGCATTGTTGTTGGTGCTTGCTTGTGGCATTATTGTTGTTTTCGATTGTGTTTATTGTTGTTGTCAGAGCTGTTGCGCCAAGTGTTGCCATGTGGTCGCGTCGTGCGGCAGCGAAAGCGTTTTAAGGCGGTCTTTAAGGCGTAAAACCCGAAGATTTGCATGTGTTTACGTTTGTTAAAATGTTAACAAGCACTGTGTGCATGTTTGTGTGCATGTGTGTGCGTGTGGGGAATGTGGGCCCAAACAAATTATGCAAACAATATGCAAACGTTCCGAATGTGCCGCGACTCTCACATGTGGTGGCATGCAGATTTGCATACACTCAAACACACACACACACACATACATGAAGCATGCATGCACATGTAGTCGTATAAGCGACCCGCTGCCACGAAGTGACATAAATATTTGCCTTATGCCGATTTCATGAACACTTTCAGTGTGTTGCAATAAAATATTTGGCAATTGAGTTGACTCCAGCGCGAGCGGCAAAAGTGGGCCAATGTGGAAATGAGGAAAACAAATGGAAGACGCTGTAAAGTGAAGTGGAAAGTGTTGGGTTGTGTGGACAAATATTCGATGATGATTGTTAGAGCCTGAATAGTGGCGTCGGGTGAGACAAGTGAGCGATGATGGTTATGGGTTGTGGGTCTCATGACTCTTTGTAAGCTGTGCTCTATGAGGCGAGTTTATATATATTTTTCAAGTAATTGGCTGCCCTGGCTGGCTGATTTTCTAACTAACGACTGATTCATCATTAACGACTGATAAACATGAAATTTAAACTGTAGGTCACCATTAGAAAATGAACCTCCGTCAAGACATGATTTTTCGAAATTTGGAGTCTAAAGGTACAAAACATAGGCTAAGTTTTTATATGAAGAAATGTGGTTTGATTTGTTGAAAATACTCCAAATGCAAAAAAAATTCTACACTTACAGTGCGTTTCAAAATAAAGTGTTGCTAATAAAACTCACAAAAGAAGGTATGGTAATGAATTATATATATTTTCTGAAAGGTTGTGCAAATATCTTATTTTTATTATTTTTGAGTGTACTCCAAAGAAACCCCTCTCGAAATCCTTTTTAATGCCAAAATGAACTGTTTTGTTGTTGATATTCGTTTTCCTCTAAGCTTTTGCTTCATTAAGGACCAAACATTTTTGAATGGGTTTGCATCTGGACTTTGAGATGGGCAATTTAGTGTTTTCACCCCAAATTTTCTCTATGCTATTTCAGACGATTTTCCACATGTTTTTACCCAATAGCGATTTCGACATGGTACTTCAGTGAAGAATACCCGATTTCAGAAGCCTGCGTCGGATAGTGGCCGTTGATACATCAACTCTCTTCTGCGACAATATTTCTTTCGTTTGCTTCAGGCTAAAAGTTGGAGTGTTATCAAACATCCGGACTATCCCCTTATCCGCTTTGTTCTGAGTGGTTCTCTTACTGCCTCTCCGTGGCTCGTCGTCAACATTTCCAAACTCTTTGAATCGACTGACCCACTTCCTCAAAAATAAAACTGATGTTTTCGTGTATTTTGCGACTTGTGGAGGTTTCATTTTTGGACCCTTTGGATGGTTTACCAAACACACTACTTCGAAACGTTTTTAAATATAGCACTAATTTTAATTCTTGATATTTCCGCGAAAACTTGTACCCAACTAACAAAACAGAAACACATGTGAAAACGGTATTTTAATATAGAAGATAATCTGATATTAAAACCATGGCAAACTTCTACAGTTAAAAAGATATGGTCAACACTTAATTTTGAAACGCACTGTATATCGTTTTTCAAGCATTTAAAAAAAAAAATTAAAATTAAAATTAAAATTTAATGATTTAAATTTTTCCGTAAATTAAAATTTAATGATTTTAATTTTTCCAAAAATTAAAATTTAACGCGTTCAATAATGGGTTAAGGTTGGTTTACAGTAAGACTGTGAATAAAAAAACATGAAATAAATGGCCTAATGATTTCCAAATTGGTGAAAACACTTTTCAATTATTTTTTTAAAATTTGATACGTGTTTCTTAAATTTTTAAAATCAGAATTTAAAAGGGGCAAAGAAAGGGTTAAAAGTTTGTATGAAGAAATATGATTTTAAGGCCCTTTTAACTTTAAACTTAGTGAAAGCACGTCACATGTGAAATAATTCGATAAGGGGGTTTTCATTTTTTTTGGGAAATCAAAGTCTAACGATGTCAGCAGTGGGTTAAGATTTTTTATAGGGAAACGGTGAAACTCCAAACTTGGTGAAAGTTCTTCATATGTGAAATAATTTTACACGTGTTTTTAGCTTTTTATTAGATCACTATCCGATGTTCCAAACAAAGGGTTAAGCATTTATATGGAGCTACATGATTTAATGGACCTGTGTACTTCAAAATTTGTGTAAATTAAGTTCACGAGGCACCAACAAAATTTCTGGCTTTGATCGTAGTGAAGTCTTTTTTCAAAAGCAAACATAAAGTAGAGACTTAATACTTCTTATTGTTAGAAGTATTGTTTTTAAGAGTTAAATGATAGTTGCTACACTTACTTAAGGGGTTACATCAATTTTGGATCTATAGAAAACAAAAAGCAGAAATATTCAGTTGGTTCTATTTTAAATTAAAAAATTTAAAGATACAATTGCCGATTTCGTCAAAATGCTCGTAAAATTTGAAATTAGTTTTTTAAACTGCTGTTTTTCAAATTGGGAGGAAAAATTACTTTAACGCTAGAAGCCTCGATGAGTTCTTCATTTGCATTCAACAAAGAGTGCCAAGTCGAAGGTAGTACGAGCTGCAATTTCGTTCATTCGGTCAACTCATTCAAATCGTTGAAGGTCGTTGTGGAAGCATTTTCATGACTCAACTAGTAAGAGGACATTTTCTCTCTGCAGGTTTTGTTAATAGCCTAACTGAAGCTATTTCAGATACTAAAATAAACATTAAGCAAATCTCGATTACTGCATAATTGGTGGTTATTAAGTTCGTTAAAGAAAAGGCAGCTAAAAATTATAACCTGCTCTTCAAAAGGACCTGCCTAACTTCTATATCAAATCAACAAAATCTTAATAAGCATTTATTTCTTCACTTTATCTAAAATGCGTTCAGTTGTCGCAATTTCATGACGACACAACTACTCAAATAAGCCATTAACACGAAGCCAGTCTTCTAAATGTTCAATTGTCATCAAATCAACAACTAACCAGCCAGACATATACAACGACACGAAGCATATACAGTGGCGTCTGACTTTGGACCGTGCTGAGTCAGCGGTTGTCCTGGACTTATAAATATGTGTTGACACATTTGCGCCTATTTCATAGACTAATCAATCGTATGCGCTCAGCAACACGTGATTAACAACAACAATGTTTGTCACACATGTTTAATTTTATCATAAAACCAAAATACTCTCACACACACACACACACACAGACCAAAGCACACACGAAAAAAATCCCACGCTAAATTGATAGCTAAAAAAATAATGTTCCGGCGGCGGTGGCTTCAGAAAAGAAAACGAAAATATTCAAACGGCAAATATTTGTAAAGTTTTATAATAATTCGTTTTCCGGCTCGTTTCGATTTGAAAAAATGTATTCCGTACAAAAATATGTTTAGCGTTGTAAATTGATGGGCAAAACAACACTAATTTCTTACTACTATTTTAATTTATTAGTATTACTGTTCACAACAGTAGCTGAAAAGATGTTGTTGGATTTTAATAAAACTAATATAAAACTGAAAAAAATAATAGAAATAAAAAAGAAATAAATTAATAATAAATAAATAAATAAAATATATAATAATAAATTTGTATAGACTTGAGTAATTCATAAAAAATATTAAAAAATAACAAAAACATAAAAAATAATATAAAAAATAAAAACAAAATAAATAAAAATAACATAAATAAAATAAAAAAATTAAAAAATAAAATTACAAAAATATTTATATATTTATACAATACATATATAAATATATAAATACAAATAATTTAACAACAAATTATAAAGTAATATCAAAAAATTAAAAATTAATTTTAATACATTATAAAGAAATATTTTTGCTTTATATTTTTACTTGGTTATTATTTTTTAATATTAAGAAAATGTTTTTTTTGTATTTATTTATTATTTTACAGTTTTTATTTTTTTTTAAATTACTTTTTACTATAGTTTTTATTAGTTTTATTAAACATTTTAAATTTTAATTAGCTCAAGCAATGTTTATCCAGAAATAAGTTTTTTTTAATTATAAATGTTAGTTTTACATATCTGACCTACTGTACAGTAATAACATAGATAAAAAAAATTAATAAATAAAAAACAAAAAATTCAATTATATTATTATATATTTTTCCTTCATATTTTTACTTGATTATTACTTTTGATGGTTAGAAAATGTTTTTTTAATTTTTGTTTATTATTTTGCAGTTTTTATTGGTTTTCAATTTTGTTTTAATTAATTTTTTACTATAGTTTTTATTAATTTTATTTAAAATTTTCAATTTTAATTAGCAATGTTTATCCATAAATAATTTTTTTTTAATGATAAATGTTAGTTATATAGATATGTAATCTGACCCACTGTTCTCTAGCACTACAGTAATAAATAAAAAACAAAACCTTCAATTACAAAAATATTTATACATTATTTATATAAATATTTTAGATATTACAAAAAATAAAAAATATTTTAACAAAAAATTATAAAGTTTATAAATATAAATATAATTATAAAAATTAATTTTAATACATATTAAAGAAATATTTTTCCTTCATATTTTTACTTGATTATCACTTTTTAATGTTAAGAAAATTTTTTTTTTTTTATTATTTTGCAGTTTTTAATTTTTTTTTTAATTTTGTTTTAATTAATTTTTTACTATAGTTTTTATTAATTTTATTTAAAATTTTCAATTATAACCAATTTTATCCATAAATAATTTTTTTTAAATTATAAATGTTAGTTTTACACTTCTGGCCCACTGTACTCTTGCACTACACTATGTAAATAAACAAATAAAAAACCGAATATGGCCAAAATAGAAGTAAAAAAAAATAACCGCTCCAAACCGAGCTGTAAAAGCAACAAAAACATTCACCCACCTCAGCACCACAAAAATTGTGTTCCGAGCAATAACCAACCACCAGCTTGGCCCACTTGCACTGGCGGATTCAGGGAAGGGGTTTGGCGGTTGAAACCGCCCGAAATATTAGGGTCGACTTTAAAACTACATTCAAATTAAAAGGCATTTTGGTTTTTTTTAAATATTAAAGAATTACTTCTTGAAACATCCCCCCAAAATATTTTTCTGAATCCGCCCCTGTCCACTTGGCCGACGAAACAGACATCGCGTGGCTTTAGGCTGCACAAAGTGACTGAATGTATGAGTGGCTGGCAGCCAGTCAACCAGGCAGACTGCCTGGAAGGATGAATGAGTGAACCAGCGAGCGAATGAGTAAACAAAGCGACAGCAGGGGCCGCACTGTGTTTGGCACTCAAGTGTCAGTGGCACATATTAAATCAAGTCATCAAAATAAACACACGACACGCTCCAACACTCACACACACACACACACAGACACACACACACGTATATACAACTAGCCAGCAACTGTGACAAATACGGCGCTAGCGGTCACGATTCCTGGTGTGAATTGACACGGTTGATTCATTGTGCTTGTGTAGGTGTGACATGCGCGTGTTCGCTTTTGTGTGTGTGTGAGAGAGTGTGTGTCGCTATTGGCCTGCGGCTATTAATGGCTCACTCATTAGCACATCCAGTGCCGGTCAAACTGTACGCACCTAATTGCAATGTTCATTATTTATAGGCAACACTGCCGAGAGTCCATTTAACACTAGAATGCCCGAAAATCTGACCTACCTAAAATGCCCATAGGTAGTCATTTTGACTACCATATTGTTTACTGACTTTTTTTTAAATTTTATTGGTTTTCAAGTAGCAAATATGAATAAATGCACATTAGATTAAATTAAAATAAGTACTTCATTTTTATTTTTTATGGTTTAGAATGAAAATTCACTAAAATATAATGGCGTACTTTACACATCAATGGGATAAAATGGAATGAAACTTGGAATTTGCAATTTGTGAATGAATTTTGTGAGTGAATTTTTGATTGAAAAACTTGGGAATTGTCACAGCCTACTATGATATTTTTTTTTTTTAATATTTGCAATTTTTTGAAATTTTCATATTTCGCAATTGAAGATGCATATGTGTCTATTTATCAGTAAGATTTGCTGAAAATTGTATATAGGTAGTCAAAATGACTACCTTTGGGCATTTAAGGTAAATTTTGCAAAATTGGGGTAAATAACTTTTTACAATATTTTTAATTTATTTATTCCATTTAGCTCTAAAAACTAATAAAAGTCACGTAAGATATTTTTTTAGAAAGCGATGCAACAAAAGTTATTTACAATAAAAGACCTCAATGTGGTCAAAATGACTCCCTTGGGCATTCTAGTGTTAACGGGCCACTGTCGCTGCAGCGAAATGTCACCTCAGCCAACAACAACAAGCCGAGATTCCGGCTGAATTTTTGGCATTTTGTGTTTTGTTGCCCAAAGGCTGACACGTTTTTAAAGAATTTTGCAGTGTATGCTTTAAAGTGCTGTAAGGTATCATTTGGTGCATTGCTGTCGTTGTTGCTGGGAACGTTGAACGTTTAGCAAATAATTTGTGCCGCTAACCGCATGTGCGGTAAATTGCTCGCGTGACACAAACAATTAGTGACTCTTGCCCGAAGACATGCCGCAGCAATGTATGCACAAATATTGACGGTAAATATTGTATCTGTATGTGTGTGTGTGTGCGTTTATGGGTCGTTTATGTTTTTAGCATAACGTTATTTTTTTTGCAAAGTGTAGACATATTAAAGTTTGTACTGAGGTGTTGTAAATCACTTCCAGATAATCTTAACGTCTCTATAAAACACTGCTATTTGTTGTTGCAAATGTATGCAATAAATGTTGTGTCAGCTGTTGTGCTGAAAAATGAAAATATTGCCTTAAAACAGCCACAGTGTGTGGTGTGTTAAATGTGCTGGTCTATCGGTTGTGGGTTCGAATGTCGATTCTCGTCGTAGTTACACTACAAAAAGAAAGAAAGCAATTTTTTCTGTTGTGGCTGTTGTGTTGAAATTGTGAAAAGCTGGTTTAGGCAAAGCTCCCGTTATGAAAAGTAGAACTCAAAACTTGATCTCTCTTTCGCCAATGAGCTATGAATGATTTCGAAAAAATTAAAATTTTAAAACTAGATGAAAAATATTTTATTTCAACTCACTGCACATTTCTCAGCATTATTTCTTAATCGTTTCAGTTATTACTTAACACATTGCTGACCGGCAACTTTTCTGAAAATTTACCTCATGTGCCCGGCTATTGTTTTGAAAGCGTATGTGGAAGTAAAACAATATACTCGTAAACTTTAATAAATTTTATTTATCATTTAACTCTTAATATTTCTTTTTCGTATGATAAAAAGTATAAAAATCACCATCACAAATCAACAATCAAGCTTATCACGTGTTTACTCGTGACAACGAAAACACGAGTTAACTCGTGACCGGTCAGCAATGTGTTAAATATAAATAAACTTAAATATTACTCAAATAAAATAATTGAACTAAAATGAAAATAACAAGACCACCAAAAAACTTATCTGAAGTGTTATATTATTGCCAGACTATCAACTTTGCAAAAGTTTGATCTTTTGTTCATACAAATAAGTATTTGTATATTTCAGATTTAATAAAAAAATTAGTAAATCTTTGCAAAAAGGTGCTCATACAATCTTCAATGTTATGGGGAAAAAATAAATAAATAAATAAATAAAATAAATGTAATATGGATATTAGTAGAGCATTACAGTCTGTTCCGAAAGAAAGTGTTTAAGGTTTTTCGAAACTACTCAAAATATTTATTATATTTTTTATTACATTAATATTCCAGAAAAAAATGCATACAGTATTATGAATGGCCTGCCATCTCCCTGGCATAACCTGCAGAAAAACACGCCAAGCCTTTCGAAATACTCTTGAAAACTAGGTACTTTAAATTTTAACCCTTTCCGGTCAATTTCCACATTTCTTGAGATAAAAATATTTCCTTCAAAATATTGACTCTTATTCAACATTTTAGCAATAAAATAAAAAAAAATTTAAAAAAAATCATTTTGGTTGAGAATTACAGCTTCATCTATTTTGTACGATATATCGTACAATGTTCCGCAATGGAGTAAAAATTTATGAATTTTTGGTTTCGGTTTCGGCCGTTATAACCGTTGTTGTTGTTGCAAAGCCCTTTTCCTCTCAATAAAACACAGAATCAATTAAAATTTGTAAGTACAGTTTCACAGAAAGGCATTGAATATAGCCCATTCTTATTATCGTAGTGGGAGTGGCAAGTACGCATGTCTAACCTTACATAACCTGTGTCTGCCCAGTAAAACAGAAACAACTCCAAGCAACCAAAACTGCTCTTAGACATTCACTTTTACAGGTTGTTTGACATTGCGCTGAAAGAAATCGGTACTACGTGTGGATGATTCCTAAACAAGCACAAACACTTTGTTGTCTCTTCAGGAATGTTGTCAACATTTTTCGACGGTTTGTACTGTGTCACTCACTTCTAAATGCACATTTTGGCCTTCTTGCCTTCTTTCACTATTTTGTTGCCATATAGCAAAATGCTACTTTGTGGACGTCTGCATCCGCAATGGTTTCAAGAATACATTTTTTGTTGGTCCTTAGAATAGTTTGACGTTCTAGGAAAAATGCGAAATTAATAAACTGAATATTTAAGTTTAAAGAAGAGAAGTATACACGGTTTTTAATGGTATATCTTGACATAGTAAAGGAAGAAGAAAAAAGCAGAAAAAATTAGATAACTTTTTAATTTGACGTTTTCTTTCAATTTAGATACTTTTTTCATTTTAATTTTGGCTGAAGTAAATGAAGAAATATTCAAATTTTCGTTATGCGTAAAAAGTTGTATGTTTAAGTAATTATTGCAGCCACAACGATGTGGTTGCTCTCATAGAAAAACACTCTAAAATACAGGGTCCGAGTATAAAAATTAAAAAATTTCTTATGGAATGTTGCTAATCCAACCACATAGATGCCTAAAACGTAAAATTTACAATTTTAACTTTCACCAGTAAAAACCTGTAGCGAAAGGGTTAAAGGAATTAAACTCCTTATAAAAAACAAAAATATATAGTTACATATAATTTTTTTAATGCATATAATTTTTTTATTCATCTTCAGCTTAACAACAGAAACTTTACAAAAACAAAACAAATGAATTAAATAAAAAGCGCCATTTTGGGCGGGATTTCATTGTATCAGAAATAAGTGAGAACGAGATTGAACGAGCTTACAAATTTTTAACACAATGCTTTGACTATTAAAACAGTTGCCAAACTATGTTTTGTTGCCAGTGTTCCCAATACATCATACTTCGTTATCCAAAAATATTCCAAAAATCCACCAAGGATCCGAAAAATCCCCTAACATAAAATATAAATCTCCTAAACTTTCTCCTAAACAATTTCTCCTCCTAAAAATTCTTCTAAAAGGCCAAGAATATCTTAAATCTAGGAGGAAATCTCCTGATCTGGCAACACTGGAACTGGCTGCATCTCCCTCGACTTTTTTCCTTGAATTACTTTCTCTTATTCGAAAATCTAACTCCCGCTTCATGTTTCTTGCCACAAACCCACACTTGATGGCATCAAAATTCTCTACAATTGCAGCACTTGTTGACTTTATAAATATTTTCATACTCACGTCTCAATGCTTATATCCATTCAAATCAAATAATGCCATTTTATTATATGCAATTTTTATGCTCTTTTACAATTTTATTTACTTCATTTCAATTTTATTCTCATTTGGTTGTTATTGTTGTATTAACATAATTCAAATGTATTTATATTAATTCTATATTTGTATAGTATATATATTTATATTTATATATATGTATGTACGTGTATTTTCTATGCATGTTAGTACATTATATGCCTGTTTGCATTTAAAGTTCTAGCAGTTTGTTGGTTTGTAATGACTTTCATGTTGCATTTGTAATTCATTTAATAAGTGTATTTTACATTAGAACTGCAGCTTTTCAGTTTTGTAGCTTATAAATACATTTTGCATTCATATAATTTATATATATGTATATATATATATATATATTTAAATTCTACAATTACACAAGCAAAATTACATTTTATAATCTTAGCTTTTATTGTACAACTTTTGCGGCATTGCGGCATCGCAATGCAAATTCAATTCAACTAAAAATTTTATTGACACTTATATGATATTTGTTTTGTCCAATAAATCGAATATGATGATTGATAAACTAAAGTACAAAACATTTAAGTCAAGTAAAATGTAATAAAAGCACTTGTCAGAGGTTGAGAATCAAACAAAATAAACCACAACAGCGTCTTAAATGAACTGATTGAAAATACAAAGCAAAGCATTAAACCACATCAAATTAAATACAAAATGAAAATAAAGTGTAAATATATTTTAAAGTGTGTAAATATGTGTGGATATATTGATCTGCTGAATATGGAGTGCGGAGATGACGACCTCCGATGCAATGACGAGCATGACATCAAAATTTTTGAATTCATATGAACCACCGATGAAGGCCAAAGTGTGTGATGGAATCTTTTCCGTAGAACTGAAACTGACTTAAAGGAAACGTTTCACTCTATCACTTTATGGACAGTTAAGAGTCAAGCGTCGATCCTTATTAGATTTGTCATTAGATCCTTATAGAGATCCTTATAGAGTTGTCCAACCCGCCGACAATTAGCTGCATGTAAAAATCGACACTGATCTCTGAACTGGTGCGGGAATGCAACGATAGAAGCAAAAGCTGTGGGCCTGAAAACATGGTGACTTCAGTGTCATCTTCTCTTTCTTTTTGACCTTATTTTCAGGAGTAAATATATTGTATATAAAAATTTTCAAGCAACTGACTTGCAATTTGCATCTCAGAGGAAACTTGTGGGTATGTCTGGCAGAAATGCTTGCCCTGACTTATGCATTGACTCAAGTTATTGTAGATAAACTGATCAGTTTTAATTTATTTTTAGGAACATGTACAGATTTTCAAATATCAATAATCAACATTGATCCCTAAACAGTTGGAATGCATCCATAGATGAAAATATTGTGGCCTTGAAAACATGGTGACTCCAATATCAGTTAGAAGACCGATGCCCGATGTACAAACTGATTAGTTTTCATGAGTAAATATATAAAGTTTTTCAAACAAACAATGCAAATACAATACAAATGACGACAAGGGTTGCAAAACTTTTTTTAAATTAATGTTAAAATTTCTGTATTAAATTTGAGATGAATAAAGAAACATTGTTTGAAAATCAATTACATTCTTCAATATAAATGTTATATTTAGTTAAAAAAATTATACTTAAAAATGAATTATTTTCCATCCTTTCATCTATTCATTGTTTTCAAATTAATTCAATTATTATATTAAGTGTTTAAAATATTAATTCAATTATTCAAAAGCTTAAAAAAAAATTATTAATTTAAAATTTTTCCATGTACAAATTCCATACGCACAACACGAATGATTGCATTAGGCTTTAGTCTCGTAATCGGGCTGTCGTGTCAGTCATAAATGTAATGTTTTACTTCTACAACGAAACGAACAAAATTTTGCATTAGTCAAAAATTACCCAACGCCTAAAATCCTCTTACATTTTTATGCGAACTGTTACACTAACTAAACGCATTCTTGTGTGTACTTGTATGTGAGTGTGTGAGTAGTTGCAGTTTCAATTCATTCCACTCTCAAGTTTAAATATGGCATCGATGACACAATGGTTTTAATTTTATTTTGAATGAAGACATTTTTGCTATGAAATGGGATGCCATCTTTATGTTTTTTTCTATGCTTTGTCTTTAAATGTTTTCTTTAAACATTTTTATAGCTTAAATATCGACAGCAAGTTACCGTTAACTAACCTGTTTAGTGGCGCACGCAAAGAGAATTTGGTCTTTAAGATTTTTGGAGTTCAAAGCCCTCTCAAATACTTATCTGTATTTTTCAAACATTTTGGATATGAAATCTGATTTCAACTGATATAAGGCTCAGAGGTTCATAGGGTTCCGTACACACCTCTTTCGCCCTAAAAGAAATTCTATGTGCGCCACTGAAGCTGCCCACGCAGCACAACACAGCTGGGTTGCTGGGCTTATCGGCGTTCGTCGAATTTATCTATATCTCTTTAATGTATCTACATGTCGTACATTAGCGATTACCGCGTGTTATGTGTTGAATGTTAGGTGTTGAATGTTGAATGTGTGTGTGTGTGTATGTACATATAAACATGCACTTGGTAATTAATGTTAACACCTATTTAAATGCTGATTGCAGCGTTAGTGATTTCATTTTTTCATGTTTCACACTGCTGCTTTTTTTTGCTTTTGTTTTTAATTTTTATTTTTATTAATTTTTTGCTCTCTGCTATGTACAAGTTTTTTTTTTAAATTTTCATGTCAAGCATTATTTTGCATATATATTATTAATATGCAAATTTAATGAGTACCACCATGAATACCATGAATGCCACAAAAGAACAAATGCAAACTTGAATGCCGTAATTTAAAAAAATTTAATTTTGCTAAACAGTTGTTGAAAATTGTCAAAAGTACAGTGAGCATTGAAAATTTCCTTATTTGATCTGTGAAAAACCTCAAACAAATGTGTAGCGGCAAGTTTGTAGAATTCGAGGTAAGAGTGTTGGTGTTTGGTTGGTTGTATTTTTGGGAATTCACACGTATTTTGTAGTAAATGAAGAGTAATTGTAGGAAAACTGAAAATGTTTAACAAATGAAAATTTACACATTTTATGCATGAAAATCACTATTGTAGTTATTATTATTATTTATTATAAATTTTTTTATAATTTATTATTATTATTAATTTATATTTATTATTTATTATTTATAATTTATAATTTATAATTTATAATTTATAATTTATAATTTATAATTTATAATTTATAATTTATAATTTATAATTTATAATTTATAATTTATAATTTATAATTTATAATTTATAATTTATAATTTATAATTTATAATTTATAATTTATAATTTATAATTTATAATTTATAATTTATAATTTATAATTTATAATTTATAATTTATAATTTATAATTTATAATTTATAATTTATAATTTATAATTTATAATTTATAATTTATAATTTATAATTTATAATTTATAATTTATAATTTATAATTTATAATTTATAATTTATAATTTATAATTTATAATTTATAATTTATAATTTATAATTTATAATTTATAATTTATAATTTATAATTTATAATTTATAATTTATAATTTATAATTTATAATTTATAATTTATAATTTATAATTTATAATTTATAATTTATAATTTATAATTTATAATTTATAATTTATAATTTATAATTTATAATTTATAATTTATAATTTATAATTTATAATTTATAATTTATAATTTATAATTTATAATTTATAATTTATAATTTATAATTTATAATTTATAATTTATAATTTATAATTTATAATTTAAAATTTATAATTTACAATATAATTTATAATTTATAATTTATAATTTATAATTTATAATTTAAAATTTATAATTTATAATTTATAATTTATAATTTATAATTTATAATTTATAATTTATAATTTATAATTTATAATTTATAATTTATAATTTATAATTTATAATTTATAATTTATAATTTATAATTTATAATTTATAATTTATAATTTATAATTTATAATTTATAATTTATAATTTATAATTTATAATTTATAATTTATAATTTATAATTTATAATTTATAATTTATAATTTACAATTTACAATTTATAATTTATTATTTATTATTCATTATTTATTATTTATTTTTCATTATTTATTATTTATTTTTTTTTTATTATTTCTTATTCATTATTTATTACGTATTATTTATTTCTTGTTATTTATTATTAATTTTAGAACTGCTTTGTGACTTTGTTATTTTTTATTAATTTGTTTTGATTTGCTGTAATTTTATTAACTGAATAATTTAAGTTTGTGTTATCAAAATGGCGCTAATTGTTGTTGCTGGATCCAGTCACCATTTTAAACCTTCTTTCTATACAAAAGTGCATGGGTATCTTTTGCATTTTTGGGGTAAAAATATGCTACTTTTATTGGACATCAATGAAAAAAAACATGTTTCCAAATAACTTTTGGAACCGATTTATTATATTTGAAGGTATCTGGTACTTTCATACAAAATACAATAAAACATGAATCTTTTGGCGTTTAATTATTTATTCAAAGAAACCAAAGCAAACATATTCAAACCAGTATTCAATCAAATTCAAAGTTTGCCTTA
The DNA here is from genome assembly GCA_964056695.1 of Melieria picta. Taxonomy (NCBI): domain Eukaryota; kingdom Metazoa; phylum Arthropoda; class Insecta; order Diptera; family Ulidiidae; genus Melieria; species Melieria picta. Next base: position 12,308,499 of record OZ057399.1, on the reverse strand, counting down.
AAATTTTATTCAGAGGTAAATCGTGGACTTGAAGGGCGCAGGACATGTTGTTCTATCTTTTGAGTTGAAGAATTCGTTCTGAAAGAACAGGCAATGGTCCCGTCAGGCAAAAGTAGGAGCAAAGGTAGTAGCAATTTTGATTTGTAGCTTTCAAACTCAGACTCAAGTCGTAATGTTAGAGTGGATAATTAAAAAAAAATCACAAAAATTCTGACTTTGGTGCTAAGAAGGAAAGCTTGACCACATAAATTCATTGATATTTGGTTTCTCGGGAACAACAACTCTGAAGTTGTTGGACTCCGAACACTATAAAATTGTGGTGTTGGCAAAGCAGGTGAAGTTTTGAGGCAATACCATTTGAAATTCTTTCCATTCAAGTACTCGGCTACTTTCGCATTGATGCAAGCTGGATATTTTTCGTATGACAGCAGAAATATTGTTATATGTTAATTTTGTTATAATTATTAAATAATTTTTTTACACAGTATTATTGAAATTCTTTTAATTTAATTTAATTTATTTTATTTTTATTTTTATTTTTATTGTTATTTTTTTTTAAATTTTATTTGTACAGCAACGAGTTAATGACTTATTAAACATAAATAAATGAAAATAATTAAGGATACAGCACCATTTTCTGTTGCTTATAATTATAAATAAATATATGAAATACTCGTATGGCATCATTCTTCAAAATCATTTAATTAACCCGAACCTTGGCTATACGTGCGGCAACATGTTAACAACAAACGGCCAACAATGCCAATCAGCAGCGCTGCCAGCGCTTTGCTCTATGTCGAGTTTATGTCGTTTCGTGATTTTTCGTTCGACTATTTGCATAAATAAAAATACGCATACACACCCAGTTTCATTATTTGAGATCATATTTTAACGATGCTGTTGTTATTGTTGTTGTTTGGCATTGCGGCTGGCACAGCTGTAGTTGAGAGCAGCAACGAAGTTTTTGTTGCTTTTTTGGTTTGTTGACATTTTACAACTGCAAGCAATGAGTTTTAGTGGCGCATGCAAAACACTCGAGTGTGTGTGTGTGTGTGTGATAGTTTTTGTGTTGTTTTGCGTGGCTTAATGCATGTTTGAGTGCATGTTTCAGCGTAAACCACGCTGGTATGTGTCAGGTAAAATTTGAATTATTGATAATTGGCCAACGATGCGTAGGCAGACAGAGTTGCCGCATAGCAGAGAGTGTGACTGCCTCATTGCCGCTGGGTCATTGCTTCGAGCCTTAATGAAATGTAATGTCATAAAGTCTATGTATGTGTGTGTGTGCCTGTGCAAGGCTAATAAATTGGAAATGTCAACACTGATCTGCTATTTTTGCGTTGCCAATAATGCTGCCCGCTTCACTCTGCACACGGCTGGTGTAAAAATTTAATTTCGTTGTTGTTGGCAATGCAGTTAAAATAATGCTGCTACACATGTTGGTGCAAAATGCATTTTTACACACACCATCACAGAGTCACATCGACAACGCTGGCTAATAACACAATTTTGTTGCGTTCATAACTTTAATAGTCAAAATTGCATGCAATATTTTGCAGCATGCAGTGCTCCACACACACACACGCACACACACACATTCTCATATTGCCCTATAATATTCTGATGAAGCTGCTTAAGCCCTGCTCCGGCCATCCGGCCGGCTTTGCACTGTTCGCATAATTTTTGGTGACGCGCAGTCAAATGTCGCGTTCGCAATTTGTTGCCCATAAATTAACGCACTTCAGTGCATTCCGGTGTCGGTGCACACACACACACACCGTTGCGCGACGGTAATGGAAAATTTTCGCGCTTTAATGCATTCGCGCCGGTCGTTGTGGCTTTTCGTTTGTGCGCGCAAAATAATTTTCAAAGTCGAGTGGTTTTTGTGCTCGTTTTCAGTTTGCATGAATTTGCTGACATTTTTGTCATTTCAGGTGCCAGCGATGCAGTTTTTGTTAGCCATTTTTGCAATTGCAGGATAAATTAGGTTTTGGTATAAAAATAATGTAATAATTTTGGTAAATGTGGAAAGGTAAGTTAATTATTTTGTGGAAATTGTTTGAGCTTCAGCTTTTGGCTATGTGACCTTTTAGCTTTGGTCAATATTGAATTTTGGAATTTATTAGAATTTTAATACCAGCCAACCAGTACATACAATCAGCCAACTAGAACCAACAATGCTTTGGTGGTTATGGTGAATGCTTAGAATTTTGTTTTTGGTTAGGTTGAACAAGAAAGTTGTTCAACATTTTTTGCTGTCTTTGTATTTTTGTATTTTTTACACTCAAAAATGTTGTAGTTTGCTAAATAAATCATTCAAATCGGTTCAGTAGTTTTCGAGATACGATGTTTTCTCGCTTACTTAACTACGACATTTACAAGTGGGGAGCCAATTGCATAGAAAGTAAAGTTGTATTTTTTGTATTTTTTTCGTTCAAGAATGTTGTAGATCACTAAATAAATCATTCAAATCGGTTCAGTAGTTTCCGAGATACGATGTTTTCTCGCTTACTTAACTACTACATTTACAAGTGGGGAGCCAATTGCATAGAAAGTGGCCAGTTTTGTATGGCAGCTCCTTTCAGACTTGGAAATAGCGAGTAGATATGTTTGGAAGAAACATTCGGAAGGGAAAATAAATGGGGTTCAGTCATACATTTGACACGTCTGGGGGCAACCTGGCAGCAGTGGGAGCATATTTTATAAAAACGACCATTTTGTATGGGAGCCCCATTAAGGGTTAGAGATGGGGTATAAATATATTTGAAAGAAATGTTCAGTAAATAAAACTAATGGGGTCAGTCATAGATTTGAACCCTCTAAGAGCAACTTTTAACCAGCTGTAGAGCAATTTGTCGAATTTTCCAGCTTTTGAGACCTCGATGCGACGCCATTTATCACCACTTTAGCCCCAAAATGTTTTGGCTCATGCACTTTTTCACCAAACCGCACAAAATGAGAGGTTGCGGAGCATCGAAATGGAAAAATCTTGCACTAAATCATGTATAGTGTACATAGAGAAAATGCTCTCATTTCAAAAGCAATCGTTTTAAAAAAATCGACAAATTGTTCCATAGCTGCTCAGAAGTTGCGCTTAGAGTATTCAAATCTATAACTGACCCCTACTAATTTTTTCTTCTCAACATTTCTTCTGAACATACCCACCCCCTATCTCCAACCCTTAATGGGGCTCCCTTGCAAAGTCATGGTTTTTACAAAATGGGCTACTATTGCTCCCAGGTTGCCCCCAGATGTATCATATCTAAGACTGACTCGCATTTATTTTGCTTTTCAAATATTTTCTTCATACATATCTAACCGCTATCTGCAACTCTTAAGGGGGCTGCCATAGAAAACTTGTCACTTTCTATGGGATTGCATCCCCAAATGTAAATGTAGCAAACGAGAAAATATCGTATCTCAAAAACTCCTTAACCGATTTGAATGATTTATTCAAAAATCAGCAACAGTCTTGAGTGCAAAAAATACAAAATTAATTAAAGTTCAAAGATTCACCACCAGAGCGCGCCTCCTGCAAACGAAGTTGTGAGGTTGTTAACTTTTGGGCTTCTATGAAGCAAATATTAAAATGTACTGTCGAAAGCCCATTAACCTTTCCATTTCGAATAAAATTGCAATATTATTTGATTTTTCGAAGCTATCATCAACAAATTTCTGCACCAACAACAAAGCATTAGTTGGCTGAACCAAACAATGAAAATATCGCAAATTTCCACAATGGTCTTCACTGAAAAATGCCGATAATTTGTATTTGCGCTTATATGCGTAGCAGAAAATTTTACATCATAATCTACATGCTTACTTGACAAAATAAAAAAAAAATAAAAATTTCGACAGTGATCAAATGTTTTTTTTTTTTAATTCATCTTCAATGTTTCAACTCAGTTTTTATTTATTTGTTTTTTTTTAATTTTCTCTTAATGGTCAGAGGTGAGAAGAATCAACAAAATTGTAGTCTTTCCAGAATTCAATTATATGAAACTTACGACAACTGGAAGTTTTAGGAATTGGCTCATAATTTTTTTTTAAAATATTTAACCCAAAGTGAAAGCAAAAATTTGCTGTTTGTTCTTAAAGAATGTACTTTAAGAGCCCATAACTTCTACGTTATTCAATATTTTTTCTTAAAACTTGGAATTTCTCTTACTAGAAGTAATTGCAACCAAACCTTATACTCAGATTTTTGAGGTTATAACAATTCATTTTGACATTTTTCTCGCTACTCGCAACACGGTGAAGTACAAAACAGCCCTTTGCTCTCCTACTTATTGATCTCACTTACCTTACTTGTCTGTAGCCACGAATTGCATTAAGCTTATTACAGTTTACAATTTTCAGATGAAATGACTACCCACTCAGCGCCGGACAGCTGAGAAATTGCATTTTGTATGCTGTGAAATCTGCGGATTTTTATCGCCTTTTGCATGCGTTAAGGTGACTTATTAAAAAAAATCTTTTAATATGCCACACGAATCTACATCAACATGAGTTTTCATCATCGTTATACGCGCAGAAATTCATAAAATTATTTTTATATTTTTCAATAAATAATATAAACATGTAAAAAGTTAATATTTTTCAGCCAGAGTCCTTCAAAAGTGCAACGTGCTGTCAGACATTCGTTGGGCGTCATTGGCTGCTCATTGTATATTTTTTTGGCCATTATTGGCCGTAACTAAAAATTAACTTATTAACACCAGACACGCGTCAGTTGGCCGCCAGCAGCCGTTCACTTTGGCTTTTCTGCACACATTTTTCGTTCTGCTGTAAATTTTCATGCATCACTTGACGCGCCACAAGACGCAGCAAGACGCAATTTGTGTCTGTAAATTATTTCCCGTGTAAATTGGTCGCGACATGCGTGCGTGGGCATGTAGCACGTGTGTGCGTGTGTGTACGTGTGTGTATTTGCCGGATATGTCGGTTCGCGGAAATGTGTTTGCTTGTTCGCGCCTTGGCCAGCCGCTGCTGATCACAATTCCGCGCGCCAGTTCGGCGACCTGCATTCGCTTCGGCATTGGCGCTGTGTAAATTTTGTAATAAATTTTTAATTAATGCTGCATTAATGCAGAAAAAAAGCCTTTAATCAATTTTTATTGAATTGCACGAGATGCCGTGATGCGTGCGTGACTTTTGCGGTGTTAAATAATTGGCCAATGCGCGCACTTTCGAGCTTTAATTGATCTTTTCTCGTGTGCTCGTTTATTGGCTGTCGAAGTTGTGTGCCTCGTTTACGCAACTGTGCCGAAATGAATATGAAATATAATCACGAAAAAAAAGAAAAAACCACACGAAATGAATTTAATAACACCCAACGATGCAAACACAAATACATGCAAGTATGTGTACATATATGTTTGTATGTGTGTGTATGCACAGCGCAGAAAGTGACCATTTGGGCGGCAAGTTTTGCGCTTCAGCAGTAACAACAGTTGTGGCAAAAGTTTGCGCAACAGTGACACAAAAAAAAAATTGTACCAAAAACGTTTGGCCACAGCTTTTCGGTTTTCATTAAAATACATTTGTATATAACATTTTTTTTAATTTTGTAATAATATTCTGTTGGCGTAGTGCTGCGGCTGGAGCGTGAAACTTTTGGCTTACGAAAACATTTTCATGGAAATTTCGTTGAAAATTTGTTGCTTCGAAATGTTATGTTTTCATTAAAACAAAATTAAGTTTGTGCGCGCTTAGAAGCTGAGGACGCGCGCGGACACTGGAGTGATGCGTGGCGCTACACTAAGTCAGTGAGACTGCTGATTTATTGGGTCAAGTTAAACAGCGCAGTGGTTTGTAAGTTGTAGGGGTAATTAGTCCTTGAAGGCGATTAGTAAGTTGAGGTAACGAGGTCTGAGGCTCATTGTTATGTCAGAAGATTTGGCCAAACCTCTTCGTATCCTATGCTCAATAGTTGCTTTCAGTAGTATTTTTTTTTAATTTCTTTTATTTTATTCATTTCATTTCATTTCATTTTATTTTTTTATTTTATTATTTTATTTTATTGTATTTTATTGTATTTTATTTTATTTTATTTTATTTTATTTTATTTTATTTTATTTTATGTTATTTTTAAATTTTATTTAATTTTTTTTATTTTATTTTATTTTTTTTTATTTTTTTATTTTTTATTTCATTTCATTTCATTTCATTTTATTTTGTTTCATTTTATTTTATTTTATTTTTTTATTTTATTTTATTTTATTTTATTTTATTTTATTTTATTTTATTTTATTTTATTTTATTTTATTTTATTTTATTATGTTATTTTATTATATTTTATTATATTTTATTTTTTTTATTTTATTTTATTTTATTTTATTTTATTCTATTTTATTTTATTTTATTTTATTTTATTTTATTTTATTTTATTTTATTTTATTTTATTTTATTTTATTTTATTTTATTTTATTTAGTTTATTTTATTTTATTTTATTTTATTTTATTTTATTTTATTTTATTTTATTTTATTTTATTTTATTTTGTATTATTTTATTTTGTTTTATTTTTTGTTATTTTATTTCCATTCTCGTCATATTTCATTACAAAATGTCATAAGTACGACCTTTGACTAAAAATTGTTCAATAATTTAAAGTAATTGAAATTCTGCGGCACCAGAGTTGTAATTTGTGCCTGAATAAATCTTAAGCATTCTCAGTACATCCAGTCTCGTTTACTTTTAGGCGCCTTTTGTAATTCAAAGTCCAGCAAAGCCTACTTGAAGTTTTTTTTTTTTATAAACAAAGCTCTATACTAAATAAAGCACACTCTTATCAAAAACATTTAAGATCCCTGCAATTGGTTTGAACTAACTCAATATTAGCCTAAATTTCAATATTATCCTGTCAGCGCAAATTACTGCCTGGAATTTATTAAATCTCTGATATCAAAACGTAACGTTCATCTAATAAATCAAAACAATACATTTTTCTGGCATACTTTAAAGTGCATTTTCGATGAAATTCTCTGATGTCAAAACATAACGTTTATTTAATAAATCAGAAATTTATATCTTTCTGGCATACTTTTAGGATTAGATTAGATTAGTGCATTTCCGTTGAAAATCTTTGATATCAAAACGTGACGTTTATTTAATAAATCAGAAATTTATATTTTTCTAGCATACTTTTAGGGGCAAGATAAAATCCATGTCCCACAAATTAAAAATCAGCTGTACTGGTTAGTGAATGATATGACGCTGTTTCTTAATTTACATTGATATGAGAAGTGTTTGCTGTTTGATTTACATTTTGAATTTGTTGTAAATCACTAAAAATAACCAGCGAACTGCTGACGAAACGTAGCGATATGTTAAGTTGCTCACTTTTCATTTGGTGTCTTTTGATGCCACATAAAGTAAGCATTAATTATTGTTTGCCCAAAATCTGATATGTTGAAAACTGTTGGTACCGGGAGCTTGCTCTCGGGGCGCTTATCAATGCTTAATTTTGATACGCTGTGCTTTTGAGCACCGTGGGGTTAGGCCACACTGTGGCGGCACTCACGTTAAAAATTCGACATTCAATGTTGAAAACTGTATGCAGAGCACTTGTACAACTTAAATCGCCTAAAAGTAGACCATCACAATATTAAGTTTCAAGCTTCTGAAATTCTGTCTGAAATAAGTCATGTCAGTCTTATTTCCTACTCATTTGCATTGCGCCTGCTTTCTCACAGCATTTAACACTACTGGCAGTCAATGTATGCCCCAACAACAACACAGCAGTGCCCTCGTTGGACAGTGCGTCTGCTGCCGTTGGCGCATATTGACGACGGCTTCAACTACGCTGTGGCAATGGTGCGGATTCCAAGCGGTGGCATGTTGCATAAAATTAGCAAAAATTAGCAACAAAAAAATGCAAAACTTCATTTTTTATCGACCACAAAAGGCAAAAGAAAACTGAAAAAAATATGTAAAAACAAAAATTAAAAATGTATAAAAAAAGTAGAATTGTGGTCAGCAGTAAAAGTGGAGGTCAACTTTCTAAAAACAAACAAAATATTAAGTAGAAAAAAATGTGTGTTTTCTGAAATGTATTGGCCTCGTTAGGAGGTCAGAAGCAGTTTGAAGAAGTGAAAAGAGTGGCAGAGTCGCGGAAGAATGTGAAAAAATGTTTACATAGTTCTAGGCATTCAAGGTTTGAGCTGCACACTGAATGCGGCTAGTTGAGATTACGCAGCTGCTGAATTTTGTTTCCTAATTCGTTCTGATTATTCTTTTCATTATGTGTGTTTGTTTTTTGTTACATACGAATTTTTATCTTTAATTACTAAACTGCTGCGTAAGCAATTTCAATTAAATTCAAATTCAATTACAGTTATTATAATTTATTAAATTATTACAATTTCATAAATTTTCCATACATTTCACGCTTAGTGATTCTATGCTAATTCCTTTTACATGTGTATGTAGCAAGCTTGGCTCTTGTAAACCTACTTACGCAACTATATATGTATGCATTATATATATATATATATATATATGTAGGTATGTATATACTCGTAGCTATGTACAGTTGTATTCTATGCTGTTCCTAACCTAATAGGTCGACCCAAATGAGCATAGTTTTCCCGTTCGTTGGCACACATACAGGGTGTCGTTGGCATCAGAGTGCAAACTTTCTTTAAAATATTCCTAAAAGTGTATGATTTTCATTTGAATTTTATGTATTAAAAAAAATGTTGAAATTATACGATACTCTGCCAATTGCCATCTCACCCTCTATGTCCGTGATTTGTGTCTATTCATGTAATTAGCTAACAAACAAAATCACCAAACAATTGCGCTCATTTCAAAATCCATTTCGTTCAACTGGTTTTCCATCAGTTTTAATTTATTTTCATAAAATATAAATATTTGTTTTCGTTAATATTTTTGCTGCTGTTTTCGTAGTTTTACTTTACTATTTACCCATTCATTGTTGTGGTAGTTGGTAATACTTTCTGTGGTTGTTGTTGTTGCCATTTCATTGCAATCAACACCAAAAACAAAATCGCAATAAAAAAAATAACTTAAACCCCTTGAAAGTGTGCCCTCCCATTCCCGAACCCAGCGCCCAGTTTGTTCGGCTGCCAACGATGCTGCATGCAACATTTCAGTTTTATGATTGATTTCTAAGCAGCAAAAATATCATCGCAAATCTGCATATATTGAAAAATCGCAGCGATTTATTCAGCGTCACGCCTGCAAAGATTAAAAGCAATAAAGTGTAAAAATAATAAACGCATTTTTTTTACATAATTCCAATGCAAGCATTTGTGAAGAAATGACAACACGTTTCGGCTATGGAATGTTTATTAAAAAAAAATAAAAAACTATCATGAAATGAAGTCATCAAATATTTGAAGCAATTCCACTTCAATGTAGTTCAGCGTTGAAATGGAATTTTTTTAATCTACGTTTCGCAGCGAAATGCAAATAGCAAAAAATTAATGAAATTCCAACAAATAAAAGGCATTTAATTGCATTAATTTCATTAAAAAAATGCTGTTCCTACGTTTATGAACAACGCTGCGTATGAGTAACTTTGTGTATTTTTCATTCCATTTGAGTTATTGTGGCTTTCACTCACCTGCTGACCCGCCCAGCTCCTTCGGTGGGTGTTCGGTGTAAAACATGCTTTTGCCTATCGCCAGCGATCCCTTGCGATCGATGCCATTGGCACCGGCGCCACCCAGCGCCGACATCGTATTGCCGCCCAGCGTGGCTATGGAGGCGGTGGCCGACTGCGACGACGCCGACGATGAAGATGCGCCCAGCATGTCGCCTTTCATGGGAAATTGTTCAGTCTGCAGCGCTTTCGTTGTGTCATTGCGAGCGGGTATGATGCTGTCTGTGGATTAGAGATTACAATGTGTTTTAAACGAGATTTAAAAGTTAATGGAAACTGCACTGAACACTTGACTTAATTTATGATTAAGCTTTCTTGAAATAATAAGCGTTTTGAAAAATAGTCTGAAAGTAACTATGAAACCAATTAAAAAAAGCATTGCTTTTTATTAACTATTAACTGGAAATTTAGTATTCTGGAAAAAGCTCAGAAGCCAGAGTTGCTCTTTACACTTGCAAGAAAGATGGAAAGATTTAGCGCACAAGACTAAATTTTGCCCATTGGGTATTATAGGTCATTTTTAGGCCCTGTAGCGCATAAAGGATGTATTTTTTTTGGATTTATGTACACAATTTCTGTAACAAACAGATATTTGAGAGGAGATTTGAACCTTGAAATCTCATTTTGCGTGCACTCCTAGATTGGCCAAAGTTACTGTGTCTCTGCTCGCTAGCCAAAAGGTCCCACATTCCTAACAAAATTTAACACTTCGCAGAATTATGTACAACCGTTCACTTGGATCAGCTCTTTGGATATTGTGTTCCACTTGATTCCGTTCCATATTTAGTGAAAGCAATTAGTGATCAGTGCTTCCTCTTAATGGATTATAGGGTACAGTATATACTATACTCATCTATGCTAAACTCTTTTTTAGGTATCTGGTAAGTTAAAGACTTAATGACACCCATGCTTTCTATTGATGAGCACTACTGACATATACACTTATCCCATCTAAAGCCAATTGTGAACTGTGCAATCTTCTCTCGCACTTTGAAATCCATATATCTTTGTACGGATTCTAGTTGCCGGGCAGGGTAAACTGTGGTATCTATTCTGAAGATATAAAACTTAATCATAAGCTTTGGTTGCCGGATCACTACAAAGAGTCTTCTAAGATGAGGTCACCGCAGTCCATGCAGCTACAGATTGTTCCATTATATTTTGGTTTTATTGAACAGCCAATTCGTTCTCAATTCTCTGCATATTGTTTTAACAATATCAAAGGCTATTCTAAGCTGTTGCAAGTCTCTTGATGAGACTGCCAGACAGGATTATATTCAAATAACCTAGCTTCCAGAACGTAGTGATAATCCAGGTAACCATAGAGCACTGCAGGACACTATTGGACAGATTGACCAAGAAGTCGCAATGATTCGAATTCCTCCGTATGAAACTTCAAACTTATAGAAGCTCCATGAAAGAAATTAACTCCAAGTGGAAGGATAATAATAATGGTTCTTTTTTTTCCTTGTTCACTCCTCTCTAGAGCGTAGGGCCTCCACAAGACTCATTGTCTTGTGTTGGTTACGTTAATCGGTAATCGGTAATCGGTAATCGGTAAATAATGGTTCTATTGCGCGCCAAATCTGGCCAATCCACACTGATTCGTTCCATAGACAAAATTCAAAAAATTTATAGTCTCAGAATTTAATGATTTTGATGTCATTTGAAAATTAAAACTCCAACTAAGAAAATCCCAAAAAATCTGTGCAAAAAATTAATTAGTGTGTGTGCAAAAGCGGCTCAAAGTCGAAACTTTTTTCACAAAAAAACACAAATTTTCTGTTTTTTAGTCGATTGAGTAAAAAAAAATTGTAAAAATACGTGGTTACCAAGAAGTTACTGAAACTTTTAATATAGATTAAGAAATGATGTGGCCATTTTCGCTTTTAATGTTTGCTCAAAATTTGCAAAGCTGAGGCTTTTACATCACTTTTAATTCAAAACATTTTTCTAAATTAAAAATCTGAAAATTGGCAAAACTTAAAGGAAAATATCTAAAATGTATGTGAAGTATGTTCCTGGATTTTTTAATTTTAAGAAGCATTCTTTCTTTGTCCAATAATTTAATTACATCCATAACTTCCGATCTCAGAAAATAATTCAATTTGAAAAGTGGTCTTAACACGTATTTTTCGACAAAATTTATTTTTTTCATCCCTAAAAGTATGCAATCAGCATGAAAAATTTAGAAAACTGCAAAAAAGCAAAACATACATCTATTATTATCGTTTTTATTACAAAACTAAAGGGTTCTAAGACAATTTATGTTACTCTTTGCAATTATCAATGTTGGCGTTACCGATTAAATGTAAAATCTGAAAAATCTAGCCAACACGCTCGTTGCTATAGCTCACCAAAAATGACGAAAATTGCAAATTTAAGTCTCAGACATTGCCAAACTACAAAAGTTTAAGAAAAACAAGATGGAGATTTCAATTCAGCAGACCATGATTAACTAGTATACCAAATTTTATGAATTTGTCCCGCGGTTGTATGGAGTCGAATCACTGTGCAATCCCTTGAATGCAATCCTTCCCTTAAATGCATATTTGAAATCATTAATTTACAAAGCAGAGTTGCATTTTTTTACCATTTTTTTTTAAATCTTTGTGTTTGAGCTTTAATAAAAAGTAAAAATTATGAAAGATTTTCTTTCACAAAGCCATGCAGCACGAAAGACCTCAATGCAGTCATTATGAATCTTTTGCTTCTTCAAGTGCTAACCTTTATCAATCTATAAATTTTTTTTACTTGTTAGAAACCTGCTGAGGACTTGTGTCTTGATGGATCGCCGTTTGGTGCTTTTTTTCCAATGATTTTTGAAGCAGTTGCATGAATGAGGAAACGATAGAAGGAACTACTTCATCTTCTGTCTCTAAAAGGCTTTGTCTTTGAGAGCCTGAGAGATCTATGTAGCTGATAAGTCTACTTATTTTCAGTCTACTTAGCTCGTTAGAAGCTCTCATTATATCTTTGCGCATGCCATATGACTTCAATTCTTGTGATATTACAAGGCGACTTTTTGGCCTACCTAACTTTGTGAACCATATTTATTAATATACAACTAATTCTGTTTATACACGGTCTTCATTTACACGGGTTTGATTTAACCCATTGCTGCCTAATGGGTAAAAATTTACCCATGAATATTGACTTTTTAAAAAAATCACAGAAAAGTTCGTGGTAGAGACATCTCAAAATCATTGATAGAGATGGTTGGGGTAAAGATGGAACTACCTTAGTCTAGTAGAGGTCACCCTAAAATTGCGCCATCTAGCTAGAGTTACCAGACTCCAAAAATTGTGAATTTTCCGGAGGTGGAAAATGTGGCGAGACGTAGTGGCCTTAGAACTTCACAAAAATCTGCCTCCTAACTCACCTGTAAAAAATACAACTTTTGTTCACGTGTTTAGCTGATCACTTTAAAAAGTATGGAAAAAAGCTACCATTGCTGCCTAATGGGTAGCAAATACCCAATGAATATCTCAGCAACGTGCAGAGATAGAAAGAAATTTTGAAATTTTGTTTCTGATCATTTTGGGTCAATTCCAGGTCGTGTATGAAATTTTATCAAAATCCTATGGGCGGAACTGGTACCCGGCTTTAATGGGTTAACACGGTTTGAAAATAAAAAAAATTTTAATTTTTCGTGCTAAATGGAATAAAATCGTGTAAAAAAATTGAAAATTTTTTTATTTTTAAACCGTGTTAAATCAAAACCGTGTAAAAAAAGACCGTGTAAAAACAGAATTAGGTGTATTAACAAAATAAAATAATATAAATGAAATATAAATAAAATAAAATTAAAAAAAATTTTAACTTTTCTTGCTAAATGGAATAAAATCTTGTAAAAAAATTAAAAATTTTTTTATTTTCAAACCGTGTTAAATCAAAACCGTGTAAAAAAAGACCGTGTAAAAACAGAATTAGATGTATTTAATAAATTAAAGAATAAGTTAAATTATAAATTAAATAAATTAAATTATAAATTAAATAATATTAAATAAATTTAAAAAATTATATTAAAACAAAATCATTTTCACTTTTCTTCCATCCAAAACGATTGTCATGCATTACTTCAAATCAAACATCTGTTGCTCAATTATCTGCAACTTTCACGTCACACTCATTTCTGCTTCTTCAATATCTTTTTCAATATTCTTTCAATTCGTACTTAATACGTCTTCATTTCAAACTTCATCAAAACTTTTGCCATTTCCGTGCGCCCAACCGACTGACACCACATGTTTTGCGGTATTGAAATGGTTCGATAATGAACTTCGAAAACCAATAAATAAATACGAAATAAACGTGCTGCTTTTTCGCCTCACTACGCTTGTCACAATAACAGCAACAACAACAACACTCAAACTGTACAAACAAAATAAGCTGTAGCGAGCACAAATAAATAAAACACATTATTGAAGTGGACAGCTTGCGGAAGTGAGGCAGCGTGTCAGCGAGCACAAGCGGCAGCTTTTCGAGCTCGGTGACCCTTTCGCGCCGCAGTGCAAAAGGACGATCGATCAATCTTGCTTTCGATTTTGAACAAAGCAATAGTCGCACGCCCCACTCCAACAACACTTGAGGCAGCAGTTCGAGCGAGCGGCAGCGAGGCACGCGGGCCAACGACTTAAGTCAACCCAACGATTTGCTCAGTTGGTCATGATTTGAGTTAAATTTTGCGGAAAAACACACACGGCTGCCTGCGACTGGCACCAGTGGCGACAAGAAGCACGCCGCACACACACACACACAAACTTACTTGAAAGCGCCCACATAAATGCTCGGCATCAGTATGTGGAAACTTGTGTGTCGCCAATTGCGCGCGTGTGTGTGTGTGTGTGTGTGTGGGTGCAATTTTAAAACTTTTATTCCAGTCATTCGTATACCAACGCGTCCGCCGCGCTGGCTGTCTGTGCGCCCGTGTCCATCTGCTCGACTGTCCGCGCAGCCGGACACAGTGGCCATTTCTGCCCGCAACAGCATTCAGCGTGCGGCTGCGGCCAGTGTCGGCTCCGGTTGTGCGCACGAAAATTGACAGTCTCGGTTTACACAATTCGCAAATAGAAATGTTCCGAAATGACAGAAATAAAATAAAAGGCGGCTTTCGTAGCTGTCACCCCACGGTGCGGAATCGTAGTTTCCGAGCGCTTAGAGTGTTTTCGTTGAAATAACCATTTTTGTTTTTTTTTTTGTGTTGGCCAAATGAAAGGCAAACGCAGTGCCGTGAAGGGGAGTGGCTACAGTTGGAAGCGGAAAATGCCAACATTTCCACATTGAAAATCCGCAAATAATCCGCAAAAAACATATGCACACAGACACACACACACACAGACACGCACGGCTGTTTTGGGTTGTATAAGACAACGTGAACCGTTAGCTAAGCTGAGGTGAAATTCAAAGTTTGCAGCTCTCATCTCTTTGGATACGTTTTTTTTTTGGCGTTGTTGCTTTTTGTATGCAAGACAAGTAGGTGTGCTGTGTACTCGTACATGGCCGCGGTACCGGAGTAAACATCTATTATACATAGGTGGGTTTATATGTGATGCGACGATGCAAAAGTATGCGAAGTCCAGTAGGAATATTACAAAAAAATGTGGCATATGGCACAGAAGTTTAGAACTAAGAAAAAGATTTTTTTGACTGCCTAGAAGTGCCTTTACACCTAATTCTGTTTTTACACGGTAGATTGGTTCCAGGAAAAACCGTGTAAAAAAAACCGTGTAAAAAAAGACATTGATCGTATGCAAAAATAGGTGATTGGTTCCTTATCTCTAAAACCTATTAAAATTAGTGAAAACAAGGGTACATAAAATATTAAAAAAATATAAAAAAATATAAATAACTAAATGAATATACTCGTAAAATATTTTTTGGCTTACCTATTTCTTAATGCGTTAAAATTAAAATTAAAAAAATTTAAAATTAAAAAAAAAATTAAAAATTAAACTAAAAAATTAAAAATTAAAAATTTCTTTACCAAACACGTCTGATTGCACTGATAGTTCACAAAATATTAACACATTTCAATTGCTCTGACAAATAAATTTGCTTGTATCCACAAAAAGGAAATTTCCCTTAATTTGTGATATGAACATATTTCGCAAAAATTAAATTTGACAAACAAATTTAAGCCCAAAAGATTTTGAATCGTGCTAAATGGTTTAAAATCGTGTAAAAAAATTTAAAATTTGTTTATTTTCAAACCGTGTTAAATCAAAACCGTGTAAAAAAAGACCGTGTAAAAACAGAATTAGGTGTATATGATTTGTAAAGCTATCAAATAGACGACACTTTACTAAAAAGCAAGTTTTAAAAATTTAATTTCTCGGAATCATCTGGTTTTGATATACTATGATATGCCTATGCAATATATATGTATATACAAAAATATATAACCAGCAATTTACGCTCATGGAATCAATTCATCCAGTTTGCTGTGGTAGAGAAATAGACAAGTAAGTCTTACAATTAAAGAAATTAAAGGATTAACATAAAAATTGTGTATATCATAAATTTAAAGTGTCTTATTCAGTTATAGCTTTATATCAAATTTTGTGGAAAGCGGTAGAAGAGAGTCTAGCTTTTTTTTAACTCTACCTTTCAGGACATTTTTCCCAACAAATTTGCTCCCTTTTCATTTTAATCGTATTTAATATGTCAAAAATTACATACTTGTATCTTCATATCAAATAAGCAAAAGTTTATGACTTATGTAGATCTAATGTTGAATCAAGGCATTGTGCAGCAATATTTGTATTTTATTTTATTTTTTATTTTTTTTTTATTTTTTTTTATTTTTTTATTTTATTTACTCTTAAGAGCTTTTATGAGTCCATGAAGCATTTACAACATTCTAAAATTTCTATCTCATGAACATATTTTAGAGAAGTTTTGGCCCTAGAAATTCATCTCGTAGAGAACTAGAACCAAATGAGACCTCTGGTATTTACACGAAATTAATAAAGTCATCTTTGTAAGTTTAGCTCCATCTGGGGCAAAAAATTATCTTTAGAATTTTTAAATCTAGAGATCTCATGAGATCCTTCGTCAGCCCCTGAAGCGTTTAACCAAAGCCTGAAGAACACAGTGTTCTAGTTGGGTGTTATACTATCTTTAATTCAATGTTTCCTCTCTTTAAGATTATTATTAAAGTGTAGGGAAAATCTCTTTAAGATATAATTATGGATGCATTTTGGTTCAAACAACTCACAGATTTCATAGAGTTTTAAGAGTTTTTAAGTGTCTTCTGCAGTACGAAACGGCACCCACACACATGGATTGCTTCAGCAAATCTCCAAACAGGAGATGATTTTAATAGGCAAAAATCCAACAAACTAGTGAAATATAGCATAGAATATATAATACTTATAGAATATAGAATATGAACAAAAATATGAAAGCCACAGAATTCTTGTGACGAAGGAGGCGCAACAAAAAGGCACCTTAATCCATTTTGTACCTTTGATTCGATAACAAATCATAGCAATTCGAAATGTTTGCAGTTTTTTTATTACAATAAACCTGTGTGATCTAAAGTTTATGTTTTTTATATTACACTTAGATCTATTGGATTTTAACAAAAAATATTTGTTTGCCATGCCACGCCTATAAAGATTAAATAAAAATTAAAGATGGGCAGGCATTGAAATAAAAAACTATTATTTGGACTTTTTCTTCTTAAATTCTTTAAAAATACTAAAAATACCCACAGTTGTAAAAAACCGACACAGAATGATTGGAAAAATGCCACACAAATTTTGTATTATAATAAAATTCGTTTGAAACTGTTAATCAATTTTGTGCCTTTGATTCTTTAACGAATCATAGAAATTCGTAAGTAATGTATGCAGTTTTTTTGTGTGTAATCCAAAATTTATATTTTTTATATTATACTTGGATCGATTGGCTTTCTAATAAAATATTTTTTTTATACCCTTGAAAAAGACCTTACATTCGTACTTTTTTCATAAATTTTTTAAAAGTACTAAAAACAACTAAGTAGACTGCTACAAAACAAACAAACAAACAAACAAAAATTATTGGAATGACCAAATTAGTAATTTTGTTTAGATCAGATAATCACAGATACAGAAAGAGTTAACCCTAGAAAGGCCGCAAGTTTTCCATACCTAAAAAAGACTATCATATCCGCTGATATCACATCGGATTTGGCTGATTTTTTTTACAAAATAAATTTGAAAAATACATAAAGTTTTTCACGATAAAAAAATAAAAGTCACCAAAGCAAAAGTTTATAGAAATACTAAAGAAAATACGGATATTTAATAATGAAAAACCATCAAAATTATTATAATTATAATTTTTCAAAAAATATAATTTCAAAAATATAAAAGCATGATAAAAGTTTTTTTTCACCAAAGCAAAAGTTTATAGAAATACTAAAGAAAATACAGATATTTAAAAATGAAAAACCATAAAAATTATTATAATTGTAATTTTTCAAAAAATAAAATTTAAAAAAATATAAAAGTTTTCACGATAAAAAATAAAATTCACCGAAGCAAAAGTTTATAAAAATACTAAAAAAATACGGATATTTAAAAATGAAAACCCATCAAAATTATTATAATTATAATTTTTCAAAAAATAAAATTCCAAAAATATAAAAACGTGATAAAATGTTTTTTTTCACCAACGCAAAAGTTTATAGAAATACTAAAGAAAATACGAATATTTAAAAATGAAAAACCATAGAAATCATTATAGTTATAATTTTTTAAAAAATAAAATTTTTAAAAATATAAAAGTTTTCACGATAAAAAAATAAAATTCACCGAAGCAAAAGTTTATAAAAATACTAAAGAAAATACGGATATTTAAAAATGAAAACCGGTCAAAATGACTGCAATGGTCTTTCTGGTGTTAAAAAATCAAATTTTAATCTGTGATTAATTTTAATTTTTCTGTGCTTTTTTTCACCTAATTTGCCCTTCTATTACAAACATTTTAAACTGAAACCTTTCTCAAAATATTGGTACGAAATTTAAATTTATATTTAAAGGGCCGCAACCCATTTTCTTAAATTTTTTTAAAGTACTAAAAATAATTAGACTGCTACAAAGCAAACAAATAAAAACAAAATTATTGGAAGCACAAAATTTTCGATTTTGTATAACAATAAAATATGTTTATATCAGATAGCCACAGAGAAACTGTTAACACTAGAAAGACCGTAAGATTTCCATGCCTACAAAGACTACATATCATATCCGCTGATATCTCGAAAAAAACCACATTGGATTTGGCTAATGTTTTAACAAAATAAATTAAAAATATACATAAAGATTTTTCACGATAAAAAAATAAAAGTCACCAAAGCAAAAGTTGGTAGAAATACTAAAGAAAATACAGAAATTTAAAAATAAAAACCGCCAAATGACTAATTTTGTTTACTGAATCATGGGGAAAAGTCAAGTTTGTTGTTTTCTTGAGAGTTTGAAGGGAAATTCCTTACAGATTGGCATACATAAACGGAAAATTTCAATAAATCGACGAAAAAGTGGGGTTTTTGGGACATTTTTGTCGAAAACACAGTTTGAATGTATTTTTTTTGGATTGGTGCCTTAAGCAAATTTTTTGGTCGTTAAAATATCTACAAACTTACCGAAGACAGTAAAGCGATATTAGGAACGATTTAGGACCTATTAGCATTTAAACATTCGAAGACTTAAGCGACCAACTCGACTAAAATGAGCAAACTTCAAAGTCGGATTTCTCTTAAACTAGAGCCAATCCAGCTAAACGGCCGGTGGATCTCAACTCAGTATACCTATAGAAAACTCGCTCAGTAGGTCCCCCCCATGTCTGAATTTTTGAGGGTAAATTTCACGCACAGTGTTATCATTTTGCGTGTCTTTTTTCACCTAATTTGCCCTCCTATCCTTTAAACTGAAACCTTTCTCAAAATATTGGTACGAAATTTAAATTTAATGGGCCGCAACCCATTATCGGATCGTCATGGACAGTACTGAACTGTAGGTAA
Organism: Melieria picta; assembly: GCA_964056695.1. NCBI lineage: Eukaryota > Metazoa > Arthropoda > Insecta > Diptera > Ulidiidae > Melieria > Melieria picta. The sequence continues at coordinate 12,288,857 of OZ057399.1, read as the reverse complement.
GTTTTCTTGTGTATGTCCATATTCCTTTTGCAAAGCTCACTATTGCATTGAACATAAGACAACCATCTCCAAAGCAAAGAGGAACGTCTATCTTTTAGAGTTTCATTCTGGCAGTAACCCGAATGTTAGATGAACCTCTGCCAATGCAAGAAGTGACCGTCGAAACAAGAAGAAATTGAGACAGAACCTGTTGGCGCTTACTTTTCTAACTGATGCCAGCAAGCACAGCAATTCGGTGAGAATGGCACTGAGGGTGTCCAAAAAACCATCAGGATGATTATTCACTTTCAAAGAATTTCAGCTCGGAAAGTGTATTTTTCGAATTCAGTAGAAATAACCACACATTTATGTAGTCATTGAATGGAGCAAACAAAACGAGCTGAGGAAGACAATGATTTTGTTCACCTTCAAACGAGACCTTCTGCTCAAAAACCGTAAACAATGCGCGATAAGCTGGCAACACTGATAAGTTTTAAATCTCTGCAGTTTGAAAAGCTCCCCTCTGCCCAGTGTGTTTGTGGGGAATTTTTCCTGCTGGCTATTCGCTGAGCCAGTAAATAGAGAACAGAATGCCATGTCTTTTCTTGTTGGTTGTTTTTTTTTTGGTGCTCTTATGTTTGCTGTTGTTGTTGTTATTGCTGTGAATAGCTGCAGCACTTATATGGCTTTTGCAGTTTCAATTTTACGATCGGTTTCATTGGCGAGTTGCTACACAACGGTAACTAGGTGCATGTAGTGGTGCTCATATACGCACACACACACACACACACGCTGACACATTTTCGTTGTGCTCGCAGTGCAATTGTGAATGCATACCGTGTGGGTGTGTAAGTGTTCACTTGAGCTTATTTTGCGCACGTAAATGTTTAAATGTGCGCCCTGTGTCCACCCACACCCACACAACAGACAGACAGCTGAAACGCTTTAAAATTTACTTAAGTCCTGCACAAAAGGCGCAGCAAATCCGACTGTGCTTTTTCTATGCTTCTAACAAGCTGCATTTTTTTCTTGCTTTTATCAAGTTTTTCATTTGATTCTTTGGTCCTTTTTCGGGCGCTGCACACACTCGTGGGTCTAGTGCGTGCCTGCTCAGTGTGGACGCAAACATGCCACAGGCTTGTCTGGGCATATCTGTTGTCGCTATACCCTAAGACACTGGATGCTCTTCGGGGTTTAAGAAATTGCAGCATTTTTTCTTCATTCTACTTCAAGCTTCCATGCAGCAACGTCCCCAGTCTGATTGCGTGTTTTCAACTTTGCCGCACACTATGCCCCATTGTGGTGCGTCGCATTCACTGTTACGCCAGCGAAATGGTGCAACAACACTCTGGAGTATCATTGACGACCGTACACTATCGTGTCGATGACTCTTGGCAGTGACTAAAGCGCCAAGTTGCTGCTGTTGTTACGGTTTCTGGTGTTGTTTTCGATTTTGTGCAGTATTTATGTGTGTGTGTGTTATCATTAAATTCGATCATACTTACTCTCTCTAGTCTCCACGGTGGTGTGGGTAACCTGCTTCGAGGGCGTCGAGGGTAGTGGTATTTCTGAAAAATAAATTCAAATGTCAAAATTGCAAACACTATTAAGAATTATTTTTTTTAAATCAATTCAATTGAAGTATTAAGTTCGAAACAAGTTGAAACGAAATTAGAATCCAAAATATTAAATATTAAATATTGTGCAACATACATATATGTATATAAAATTGTTGCACCGTAATGTTCAAAAGATTAAAAACCACTCCATTTTGTTCTTTTAAAATTGTATTGAATTTTTTTCTGGAACAAAAACTTATGCGAATTTTAATATATTTTAAGCAGAGGACTCAAATTTTTGGATTCCATATTTTCCATATTCCATATTTTTGGCAATAAAATATTGACCTAATTTAAGAAATTTCTAAATATATTGGTTTATAATAATTATTCCCAATAAGAAATGTTTTACGTGACCTGTAACTATTGTAATGTAATAAATATTTTTGAGTTGCATAATAACTCTTACAAGTAACAAGTATATTTTTCGTTGTCGATAATTATTATTTTGGGATTTTGTTTGTTGTTGTTGTTTCTTAATTTTTATTTATGACATTGTTTATTTATGTTACCGATAATATCGTGCGACAAAAATTAAACAAATTTTTCACACCGGAAAAAATCCATATGTGCGTGAAACTAGAGACCAAATATAGTAATACTGCGTACTCAGTTTTTCATTTCTACATCATTTGTTCTTTTAAAAGGACCTAAAAATTTTGAAGGGGATAAAGAATAAAAAAAATATAAAAATACTTAACCTCGGTTTGAATATGGCGATATGTATATCAAATGAAAGAGGAAAGGCTCAAGACTTTAAATACAATTTATTTGTTATCTATTTGTAAAAAAGGGATATGAAAAAGGTCCTTTGAAAACTTTAATCCTTTATATCCTTGAAAATTTATATAGAATTTTCTTGAAAAGTAAGTATGTTAAAACCCAAAAACCTTTAGCGTTATTAGTTCGAAAGTTATTAAAAAAAGGCGGAAGCTGCAATTCTAATGAAGTACAAAAATTCTAATTTATTTGAGTATCAGTATTTTAAATAATAATTAAAAAGATACAAAATTAATGAATAAAATCAATGAGAATAATGACATTTTGATACGTGATCAGGGAAATTTGGAGTTTTAATATGCTTACTTTTCAAGAAAATTCTATATAAATTTTCAAGGATATAAAGGATCAAAATTTTCAAAGGAACTTTTTTATATCCTTTTTTTATAAATCGATAAAAAATTTATTTTATTTAAATTCTTGAGCCTTTCCTCTTTCATTTGATATACATATCGCCATAGTCTAACGAGGTCAAGTATTTTTCATATTTTTTTATTTTTTATCCCCTTCAAAATTTTGAAGTCCTTTTAAAAGGAAAAAGGATGTAGAAATAAAAAACTGAGTACGCAGTATTACTATGTTTGGTCTCTAGTTTCACGCCCATATGGATTTTTTCCTGTGTGAAAAATTTTTTTTATTTTTGTCGCACGGTGTTATCATGTAATAAATATTTTTGATTTGCACAATAACTATTATAAGAAACAAGATTTTGTTTTTACATTGTTTCTTAATTTTTATTTATGACTTTGTTTATTTACGTTACCGATAATGATTATTTTGAGAATTTTTTTTCTTACGTTGCTCCATAACTTTTATTTATGTTTTTTTCATTTACATTGCCGATAATGATTATTTTAAAAAACATTTTTTTTACGTTGAATTACCACATTTTGGATACGAATTGATTTTTAATTATTTCAAGTTGACGAACGCAAATTTACTGCAGAAAACTATTTTCCACCAATAACTAAAAAAAATTAAAAAGCAATTCATACTCAAAATGTGGTAAGGCAACGTAAAAAAAATTGTTTCATAAAAGTTATGCAGCAACGTAAAAAAAAATTTTTTTTCAAATAATAGTTTCGGCAACGTAAATTAAAAAAAGCAAAATTAAAATTATAAAGCAACGAAAAAAAAATTTTTTAATAATAGTTATCGGTAACGTAAATAAAAAAGTCATAAAAAAAAGTTATAAAGCAACAGCAAAAATTCACAAAATAATAATTATCGAGAACGAAAGAAAAAAATTGTTTCTCATTACAGTTAAAACAACGTAAAAATTAATTGTTGCAAATAATAATTATAACCAACAAATAAAATTTATGTTGCATTGTAATAGTTACATTGCAATTATTTTCTGAAAAAACTTATAATAGCTAAGACGCTGATTTTAGTGCTTTATTGAATATAAAATTTTAATATATTGCTGAACATTTTTTAAAAATTTTAATAAATTTAACCATATTTTGTAAATTGATTCAATATACTCGTAAGCTTTTAAATAAATTGACCAAGCATTCTGGTGTTAAAGCGGCTACACTTTGTGGCATTTCTTTTTGTACATCAACTCTTCAATTCGTTTTTTTTTACATTTTGCCACGCAACTGTGGTGCTGTGCTGTCCAACTGTCAATCCGTAGACAATCCTTTGCAATCATCATTTTCAATAAAGTGTGGCATTATGTTGAAATTCCCCGAAGTATGCTTGCCAGCTTGCTGCCGGTTCAAATCCCTTAAAGCCGCTCACGACACAAAGTGGCAGCGGCAGTGTACGGTTAGTTGCTGGTTGCTGCTGCTGTACGTGCTGAAATTTTTTTAATTTCATTTTCAAAACTCTCAACAACACAAACTCAAACACACGGACGTTCACACTCGTACTCACACTGACACTGACACTCACACATGTGCTGCATTCACGCCGAGCGCGACTACTGCGCCGCATTAAATGCTTTGCCCAGTAGAGCCAACGGCACGGATCACTTCTCTGTCGCGGCCACAAGCACACATGACATCATTTCCGGCACGTCATGTTGCTGACTCAGCACACGCACTCACACATGCACTCACACTCACACAGAATAGACACATACCCATCGTATTAAAGATTTGGGTTTAGGTTTTTATTTTTTGGTGTTGAATAGTTCGTTTGCGCAATGTGTTTTGAATTTTAAACTGTGTCCTGGCAAGGATATACGAATTGCTATTATTGCTTTCTGAACATAAGCGCGTAAATTGTGCATCGAGTGTCTATGTGTGTGTGTGTGTGTGTGCGTGTCAAAGCGAAACGATTCAGCTGCATACTGATGCTCCGCTGCGTCGCCGCTGATAGCAGTTTGAACTTGTCAACCCATCACTGTGCCGATCAACACAGCTTTGCGTTATTCATTCAGAGCCGCTTCGCTCGTGGCTATCGCAATTTATGCATTTCAACTGTTTGACGTACTTCCTGCCCCTTCAGCGTGTTTTGTGTAGCCAACAAATTACCTGCTACTACTCGCCTGTCCACCCTCGCCCCTTCGTTGTGCGCTTGTCAAACGCTTCCTGCGCTGTCTGTCAGACTTCACCCACTTGGCTTTTCAGCTCTCTTTTGTCGCTGCCACTTCTCTATTTCAAAGCTTTTCCAGTTAGTCGTAAACCTCTTTTTTTTTGCTGCTACTGCAACTCTGCTCACGTCTGCGTCGACCATTTCTTTGACCATTTAGCTATTTCCTTTTCCCGCCCATTTTTTTTTACTGCCTTCTTCTTCTTCTTCAGAGCACTGCCAGCTGCCTTTCAACATCTTGACATTAATATTTCATAGAAGTTGCTGTTGCGTGAGCTCGAGAAAAAAATCGCACAAATGTTGAAGGCGAATTATTAAAATTGCAAAACGATAAAATTTGCAAAAAGCTATATAAGTTGCAGAATTCATTGACTTAATGAGCTATACTTAGTGTTCAGCGAGAGAGAGAGATAGAGAGAGAGAGATGGAGTAACAACTAAGTAGTTGGTGCTGAGACAAGTAGGCAACGAACCGATTGGCTTCGCGGAATTTTTTAATTTCATTTACTTATATTTTTCTCAATTTTGTTTCCGCTGGTTGAGTGCCTTTTGAAGGGACTTTTAATTTCTTAGAAAAACTTAATGCAGAAAATCCTGTAGCATACTTTAGTGGGTAGCAGAGTGATGGGCAAAATGCTTTCTAACATGAGGGCACTTGATGAGCGAATTAGGAAAACCCTTGAATGTAAAAGTGAAAATAATATCACTCGAATGGGATTTGTTGTTGGGATTGGCAGACTGGCGCAAATCGACAATGCAACTAATTAATGCTTAAGTTGCAATTAAGTGGCCAGATTTGCTGGTGGTTTAAGTGAGGAATGAATAGGCAACTATTGCATTGTTGGTTGAATGTACGGGAAATGAAGAAAATTAAAAATTTCCTAACTGAAAACGATGAGATGACATTTAAATTTTTTGTGCAGCAGTTAATTGAATTAATAATGAAATTATTAAGTATACAGTCCAAACTCTGAAAGGGTTAGTAAGTATGAGTTAGGGTCAAAGATGGTTTCAAAATGTTTTAACTGGTACATAAACTTTAGGGAATAAAATGAGATTTGGACATTCGCAGGAATTTAATATTTCAGGAATTAGTGGTTACTCCACTACAGCAGTAAAAACTATGAAAGTAACCAGGTCAATCAAAAAGGCCACACATCAATCTTGTTCTCTTAAAATAAATAAATAAATATAAATAAATAAATATCAAGTTCCGTTTCAGTGTAAGAGTACAAAAATATTCTGATCAAATAAAAAAAAAATAAAATAAAATAAAATAAAATAAAATAAAATAAAATAAAATACAATAAAATAAAATAAAACAAAATAAAATAAAATACAATAAAATAAAATAAAACAAAATAAAATAAAATAAAATAAAATAAAATAAAAAATAAAAAATAAAACAAAATAAAATAAAATACTGAAATAAAATACTAAAAAACTGTTCAATTATTCATCGATATTAATTTAATCAAAACAAAAAAATAAAATAAAATAAAATAAAATAAAATTAAATATCAAAAAATAAAATAAAATAAAATAAAATAAAATAAAATAAAATAAAATCAAATAATATAAAATAAAATAAAAAATAAAATAAAATAAAATAAAATAAAATAAAATAAAATAAAATAAACTAAACTAAACTAAACTAAACTAAACTAAACTAAACTAAACTAAACTAAACTAAACTAAACTAAACTAAACTAAACTAAACTAAACTAAACTAAACTAAACTAAACTAAACTAAACTAAACTAAACTAAACTAAACTAAACTAAACTAAACTAAACTAAACTAAACTAAACTAAACTAAACTAAACTAAACTAAACTAAACTAAACTAAACTAAACTAAACTAAACTAAACTAAACTAAACTAAACTAAACTAAACTAAACTAAACTAAACTAAACTAAACTAAACTAAACTAAACTAAACTAAACTAAACTAAACTAAACTAAACTAAACTAAACTAAACTAAACTAAACTAAACTAAACTAAACTAAACTAAACTAAACTAAACTAAACTAAACTAAACTAAACTAAACTAAACTAAACTAAACTAAACTAAACTAAACTAAACTAAACTAAACTAAACTAAACTAAACTAAACTAAACTAAACTAAACTAAACTAAACTAAACTAAACTAAACTAAACTAAACTAAACTAAACTAAACTAAACTAAACTAAACTAAACTAAACTAAACTAAACTAAACTAAACTAAACTAAACTAAACTAAACTAAACTAAACTAAACTAAACTAAACTAAACTAAACTAAACTAAACTAAACTAAACTAAACTAAACTAAACTAAACTAAACTAAACTAAACTAAACTAAACTAAACTAAACTAAACTAAACTAAACTAAACTAAACTAAACTAAACTAAAATAAAATAAAATACTAAAAACCTGTTCAATTATTCATCGATATTAATTTAATCAAAACACAAAAATAAAATAAAATAAAAAAAATTAAATAATAAAACAAAAATAATAATTTAAAAAAATTAAATGAAATAATAAAATAAAATAAAATAAAATAAAATAAAATAAAATAAAAAAAAATAAAATAAAATAAAATAAAATAAAATATAATAAAATAAAATAAAATAAAATTAAATTAAATTAAATTAAATTAAATTAAATTAAATAAAATTAAATAAAATTAAATAAAATAAAACAAAATAAAACAAAATACCCAGAATTCTTCAATGAACTGTTCAATTATTCATAGATATTCATTTTATTACCTTCAAAGTAGCCTTTAATGTAAGGAATACACAAATTTCAATGATTCCTCCAATCTTGAAAACACTATTTTTAGACACATTTTGAGATCGTCTTCAGCTCCTTCTGCGAACTCTTCTTTATCGCCAAGTGGTGACTTGAGTTGCTTAAATAGAAAAAAAGTCGCATGAAGACATGTCGAGTGAATTCACAACTTGCGGATCGATGAACCGGTGCGTTGTCGTGGTGAAAAAACCACAATACTGGCCTCCCTCCCCTGGCTCACACTTTCCCTCAAACGCTTTAACGCTTCGTTGGAAGCACACAATTTGAGATAAACTCTTTGCTAAACTAAATTCGACTTTGCTAAACTAAATTCGACATGGCGAAAAATGCAGAACACAACAAACAATGATGTACAAACTCCCGACAATTGACACTCAAACAGATATTTGAGCACCAGATGTCAGATACATATATGAACCCAGAAAAATAATTCTGATAATATGAAGCGCAGTGTATTTGAATGAAAAATTCCTGGAATTTTTTGATCAGAAGATATTTTTGATTAGAGCTTTTCCAGCTGCTTATTGGATTTCTAATTTTACAATGAATGTTCTCTGAACTGAATGCCATATTGAAATCTATTGATGGATTTTAAAATTTTCGATTCGATTTTCAACGTTAAAGCTTCCCCCAACTCAAAGAATTATCCAAATAGTAAAATTAGTATCCAAATTAGTATCCAAAGTACGTAAAAAATATAAGCCAACGCAAAGGCGGGGGACATACTTTGTTCTCTGTAGAGTTTCTCTAACTTTGTGGTATCTATTGTCGCTGTTTCTGTAGAGGTTAATTAACTTTGTGCTAATTATCTATTCTCGTTCAAGTTTTTTCTGTGTGCTTGGGCTTCTAACAAGCAGTGCTCTGCTACTGTTTCTGTATTGGCTTTGATAACAAATTACCTAAGCGATGGCATAAATTTAATCAATTTCATTGATTTCCTTTGCATATTTAAATTGAGTCTCTTGGATGCGTTGATTGAACATATATTTAGTTTTTCCATCCATTTTCCATTTGACCATTTTCGCTTTGATCTCCTACGTTGCAAGTATTTACAACACCAAAGGGGTATTGGACTCACACTTAATTGACACCAAGACAGTGGAACCATTAAGCCATTTCCATATAGTTGAATTCCAAAAAAAAATATCGGCAAGCAAGCAAGTTAGGAAATTAAAAATTTCCTAACTGAAAACGATGAGATGACATTTAAATTTTTTGTGCAGCAGTTAATTGAATTAATAATGAAATTATTAAGTATACAGTCCAAACTCTGAAAGGGTTAGTAAGTATGAGTTAGGGTCAAAGATGGTTTCAAAATGTTTTAACTGGTACATAAACTTTAGGGAATAAAATGAGATTTGGACATTCGCAGGAATTTAATATTTCAGGAATTAGTGGTTACTCCACTACAGCAGTAAAAACTATGAAAGTAACCAGGTCAATCAAAAAGGCCACACATCAATCTTGTTCTCTTAAAATAAATAAATAAATATAAATAAATAAATATCAAGTTCCGTTTCAGTGTAAGAGTACAAAAATATTCTGATCAAATAAAAAAAAATAAAATAAAATAAAATAAAATAAAATAAAATAAAATAAAATAAAATAAAATACAATAAAATAAAATAAAATAAAACAAAATAAAATAAAATACAATAAAATAAAATAAAACAAAATAAAATAAAATAAAATAAAATAAAATAAAATAAAAAATAAAAAATAAAACAAAATAAAATAAAATACTGAAATAAAATACTAAAAAACTGTTCAATTATTCATCGATATTAATTTAATCAAAACAAAAAAATAAAATAAAATAAAATAAAATAAAATTAAATATCAAAAAATAAAATAAAATAAAATAAAATAAAATAAAATAAAATAAAATCAAATAATATAAAATAAAATAAAAAATAAAATAAAATAAAATAAAATAAAATAAAATAAAATAAAATAAACTAAACTAAACTAAACTAAACTAAACTAAACTAAACTAAACTAAACTAAACTAAACTAAACTAAACTAAACTAAACTAAACTAAACTAAACTAAACTAAACTAAACTAAACTAAACTAAACTAAACTAAACTAAACTAAACTAAACTAAACTAAACTAAACTAAACTAAACTAAACTAAACTAAACTAAACTAAACTAAACTAAACTAAACTAAACTAAACTAAACTAAACTAAACTAAACTAAACTAAACTAAACTAAACTAAACTAAACTAAACTAAACTAAACTAAACTAAACTAAACTAAACTAAACTAAACTAAACTAAACTAAACTAAACTAAACTAAACTAAACTAAACTAAACTAAACTAAACTAAACTAAACTAAACTAAACTAAACTAAACTAAACTAAACTAAACTAAACTAAACTAAACTAAACTAAACTAAACTAAACTAAACTAAACTAAACTAAACTAAACTAAACTAAACTAAACTAAACTAAACTAAACTAAACTAAACTAAACTAAACTAAACTAAACTAAACTAAACTAAACTAAACTAAACTAAACTAAACTAAACTAAACTAAACTAAACTAAACTAAACTAAACTAAACTAAACTAAACTAAACTAAACTAAACTAAACTAAACTAAACTAAACTAAACTAAACTAAACTAAACTAAACTAAACTAAACTAAACTAAACTAAACTAAAATAAAATAAAATACTAAAAACCTGTTCAATTATTCATCGATATTAATTTAATCAAAACACAAAAATAAAATAAAATAAAAAAAATTAAATAATAAAACAAAAATAATAATTTAAAAAAATTAAATGAAATAATAAAATAAAATAAAATAAAATAAAATAAAATAAAATAAAAAAAAATAAAATAAAATAAAATAAAATAAAATATAATAAAATAAAATAAAATAAAATTAAATTAAATTAAATTAAATTAAATTAAATTAAATAAAATTAAATAAAATTAAATAAAATAAAACAAAATAAAACAAAATACCCAGAATTCTTCAATGAACTGTTCAATTATTCATAGATATTCATTTTATTACCTTCAAAGTAGCCTTTAATGTAAGGAATACACAAATTTCAATGATTCCTCCAATCTTGAAAACACTATTTTTAGACACATTTTGAGATCGTCTTCAGCTCCTTCTGCGAACTCTTCTTTATCGCCAAGTGGTGACTTGAGTTGCTTAAATAGAAAAAAAGTCGCATGAAGACATGTCGAGTGAATTCACAACTTGCGGATCGATGAACCGGTGCGTTGTCGTGGTGAAAAAACCACAATACTGGCCTCCCTCCCCTGGCTCACACTTTCCCTCAAACGCTTTAACGCTTCGTTGGAAGCACACAATTTGAGATAAACTCTTTGCTAAACTAAATTCGACATGGCGAAAAATGCAGAACACAACAAACAATGATGTACAAACTCCCGACAATTGACACTCAAACAGATATTTGAGCACCAGATGTCAGATACATATATGAACCCAGAAAAATAATTCTGATAATATGAAGCGCAGTGTATTTGAATGAAAAATTCCTGGAATTTTTTGATCAGAAGATATTTTTGATTAGAGCTTTTCCAGCTGCTTATTGGATTTCTAATTTTACAATGAATGTTCTCTGAACTGAATGCCATATTGAAATCTATTGATGGATTTTAAAATTTTCGATTCGATTTTCAACGTTAAAGCTTCCCCCAACTCAAAGAATTATCCAAATAGTAAAATTAGTATCCAAAGTACGTAAAAAATATAAGCCAACGCAAAGGCGGGGGACATACTTTGTTCTCTGTAGAGTTTCTCTAACTTTGTGGTATCTATTGTCGCTGTTTCTGTAGAGGTTAATTAACTTTGTGCTAATTATCTATTCTCGTTCAAGTTTTTTCTGTGTGCTTGGGCTTCTAACAAGCAGTGCTCTGCTACTGTTTCTGTATTGGCTTTGATAACAAATTACCTAAGCGATGGCATAAATTTAATCAATTTCATTGATTTCCTTTGCATATTTAAATTGAGTCTCTTGGATGCGTTGATTGAACATATATTTAGTTTTTCCATCCATTTTCCATTTGACCATTTTCGCTTTGATCTCCTACGTTGCAAGTATTTACAACACCAAAGGGGTATTGGACTCACACTTAATTGACACCAAGACAGTGGAACCATTAAGCCATTTCCATATAGTTGAATTCCAAAAAAAAATATCGGCAAGCACAAAGCACAAAAATATCTTATAAACATCCAAAAATAACTCGCACAAAAATAAGTATCAAAAATTTCACTCATAAAAAAAACATATCGCGCATTGCCTTCACTCTGCAACTGGGTGCACCTTGTTTGTGCTGTTGACTACACTTGGAATAAAAATGACCTCTACGCGATGCGAGTCACTCAAGAACGCAATCAATGTAAGAGCAGCTAATACAGCTGTACGATAAATGCTTATAAATAATGCAGCACATTCAAATGCCGCACTTGACAAACACACTTTGCAGATATCGAATGAAGATATTAAAAATCGATTAATCACCTTGTCTGATATGCAGACGACGATGGCAAACGAGAAGCACAGCGAGTGAGAGTCAAATCGCAACTCGCAGCAAACTCAGTGTAAAGTTTCTTAAAGCAAACATACACATACACACACACATACAAACATACGAACAAGACATTGTGGGCAGCATGACAGCAACAACATGAACCGTAAACATTTTATGGGCGCACAATGCACAGATACCGACACCAAAGTCAGCAATGCCAAAGCTATAGTGTGGCCAACAAAAAATGTTGTTGTTGTTTTTGCTGCTAAGTGCGCACAAACCCAAACACACACACACACACGCGCGAAACAGACACGCGAGGGTGACGTCGATTGGCGCTTCAATGTTGGCCGCAGTGGTTCGAGCATTTTACCACCAAAAAAGTCAGCGCAACAAACTGTTCGAGTTTGTTCTTTTTATTGTTGTTGTTGTTGTTTGAACATGTAACAAGTTATAGTGCAATGCAAGTGAAGTGCGCCAGTGTTGCATTTGCGCAACAAATGCACTTAGACTGCATGCATTATGCATGCGCCCATGTATTCTATATATATATAAGTACATATGTATATTTTTGTATATACTTATGCGCAAATGTGTGAGTTTGTGCATGCATAATCGCGAGCAGGTATCGCTGCCGTCTGGTTGGTACTTACCGTAGACACGTATGGAGCCCTCCGTTTCGCCCAGCGAGTTCTTCGAGATGCATCGATAGTTGCCAAAGTCGCCATATTGTAAATTTCTTATTGTCAGTTTCATGTGTGCGCTGCAAAAGCCCCAAAATTCACACAAACGCCACGCCGCCATGCAATGAAAGATAAAATAGAAACGTGGCAGGCAGGAAAGTGAGCAACGGGATAAGTGTTGGGGGGAAAAGGAAAGAAGGGAGAATTGAGAACATTAGCGTACAGTGTAGACAATAAAAGACAATTGCAAGGCAGGGCAAGTGTAGATGACGTTGCCAACATATTCAGCAATATTGACGGCGCTCTCAATGCCGCAACATTGCAGCGCTGTCGTCTATGTCTGCGCCGAAATATAGTCAAATGACAGTCAAATTTCATGCAACTACAGCGACAAGAACAATGACAAACTTCGACAACGATGCGCGACACTTAAGCTCACACATGTTCCATATTTTAGTACTAAAAAAAAGACTATTTGGCTGCTTTTAATGGTCGTTGGAGTGTGGGAAGCTGCATCGAATCACTTTGATTTTCAAGTCACACATTTTAGAGAAAATCAACGTTTGCATTTAAAGTGCCTCATAAAGACCTCAGCTCCCCCTCAGGCAGAAACAGCAACAACGACAACGTCGACAATATGCTGTGACGTTGTTGCTGTCTCATGCATTCGAGTACACTGAGCAACTGGCTGCTATAAAAGGCAGAAGCAGACCAGAAATTGGGCAGAAAGCAATGCGAAAGTGTCGTGGCGTCGTTTCACACAATGGAAATATTGTTGTAGTTGTAGTAGATTTGAAAGTGGGTTAATCGAAAATGCAGTTCAGTGAAAGCGCGGCTCACAATGGCCATTAAAGTAGCTCTTTGAACAAAAATATAAGTGAGCGAATGTATCTGTTGTGAGTTATTTGTGCTCGTTTTGTATATAGTTTCATATAGTTAGAGGTTAGGTGGAATAATTGTTCAAAGTGAGGCGCTCGTATGAGTTTATCGGAATATTAGGCTGGGAAAAATTTATGCTGAGTCGTTTATGCACCTTTGGTATAAAGTTTTATGCAGAGCTTATGTGGCAAGAACAGTTGAAGTGAGGCGCTCGACAAAAATTAGAAAAATTTTTCACACCGAGAAAAATCCATATAGGTGTGAAACTAGAGACCAACTATAGTAATACTGCGTACTCAGTTTTTCATTTCTACATCCTTTGTCCTTTTAAAAGGACAGAAAATTTCAAAATTTTGAAGGGGATAAAAAATAAAAAATTAAAAAAAATACTTAACCTCATTAAAATATGGCGATATGTATATCAAATGAAAGAGGAAAGGCTCAAGAATTTAAATAAAATTTATTTTTTATCTATTTGTAAAAAAAGGATATGAAAAGGGTCCTTTGAAAATTTTAATCCTTTATATCCTTGAAAAGTTATACAGAATTTTCTTGATAAGTAAGTATGTTAAAACCCAAAATCTTCTTAATCACGTGCAAAAATTTCATTACTCTAACTTTATTGGTTCGAAAGATATTTAAAAACGGCGGAAGCTGCAATTCTAATGAAGCACAAAAATTCTAATTTATTTGAGTATCAGTATTTTAAATAATAAAAAGATACAAAATCAATGAAGCGAGAATAATGAAATTTTGACACGTGATCAAGGAGATTTGGGGTTTTAACATAGTTACTTTTCAAGAAAATTCTATTTAAATTTTGAAGGATATAAAGGATTAAAATTTTCAAAGGATCTTTTTCATATCCTTTTTTTACAAATAGATAAAAAATTAATTTTATTTAAATTTTTGATTCTTTCCTCTTTCATTTGATATACATGTCGCTATTTTCTAACGAGGTTAAGTATTTTATATTTTTTTTTATTTTTTATCCCCTTCAAAATTTTGAAGTCCTTTTAAAAGGACAAAGGATGTAGAAATGAAAAACTGAGTACGCAGTATTACTATATTTGGTCTCTAGTTTCACGCCCATATAGATATTTCCCGGTGTGAAAAATGCTGTCGCACGGTGTAAGCTAATCGAAAATACTAAGTTAGCAAGCATGATAAAGGAACTTCAATCCATGATTTATTGTCCATTTGGTGCCATCTTTTTGACAACTATATGATTTTATGTTCATAGAACTTCTCGTTCTTATGAACAAAAAATTGAGTCATGTCCAATTTCAGATCGTCATCATTAGTGAATTTTTGACTATTCAAGGAGTTTTGCAAACTTCGAAATAAGTAATAATCTGATGGTACAAGATGTGACATCAATATCCAACCAAGATCCAATAATTTTCTTAAACCAACCAAAGATATCTGAGGCCTTGCATTATTTGCCTATTGTGGCATTTTTTCTTTGATTGCTTTCTTTAGTTTCATAAGTTGTTCAAAATACACATCTGCATTGATTGTATGATTTCTCAATTTCAAGCTAATCAAATCAAATTGACAGCATCATCTTTTCTTGATATTCAGGTTTCAATGTACATAGTTTACGCTGGTTCCTCCATGCTTGCAACATGATCTCTTTTGTTCAATGCGGCTCATTTTGTATGTGGTCGATTTTTGATCAGCAGTAAATCATTACTGTTTCCAAAGAATATAGACTTTATTGCGTCTGAGTTGCATATTGCATATTACAAATATTGCTTCGTTTTGCATGGTGAATCTGTTTTAATTCATGCAAAATCCAAATAGCTCCAGCTTTTTAACGAGTCCAAAAAGTTTTAGGTGATTTTCAACTGTTTCAACTATTGTGTGTCCAAAAATCTCTCGAACAGTTATTTGACTCAATTATGCCTTTGATTTTGTTCCCATCAACTTTGATAGCTTGACCAGAACGTTGGTAATTCTTTAGTGGAAAATCCCTAGATTTGGCTGTCATCAATTTCGATAGGTCGAACAGATCGTTGGTTGTCTTGTAGTGAAAAATCTTTGAAACAACATTTTTTAAACCACTTCTAACTCGTGCGCTCCGTTAAGTAATTAACCCTTTAGACTCCGAATTTTACCCTATGTCTCGATATTACTTTTTGGTATTTAAATCATGAAACATTTGCCTACGAAGTGTGCACACGACATTTGAAGTCGCCACGCCTCTTTGTTAGAGTTCTAGAGCTAGTTTACTTTTGAGCAATTTTAGCTTAAAACGGGTTAAATAAATTTTGTATCAATATTTTTTTAATTACAGAAAAATTATATAATATTTATTTAAAAATACAAAATTACCACTTTTCGATTTTATTTAATCATTATTAAAGAAACAGGGTTTTGATCAAACGCGCCCAATTCGTAGACTTCAATTAGAACACAAACTTTCCCTGATATCGCTGCAAATTATTGGAAATTATTTTGAGGATAACAGTAAAATTGTTGTTTGATTTTCATTCCATTTTGAAATTACACTAAACCTGAACTGAGTTCTAACTAAAATTGCGTCTAATTCACTTCTAAAGAAAGCTAATAGTGACCGCTATCAATTACACTACTCGACACGAAAAATGCTCCTAAAAATAAAAGTATTTTTTAGACTTTTCTTCGGCTGCTGACCACGAAACTGAAAATTAAAAAAATTTTCTTAAGAAGCGTTTTCGAAAAATCTTCCAAAAACACGTTTTTTTCCTCTTATTTCAGTTATGAGCACATATCTCGTAAATTAACCATCCGACTAACCGTCGTTCAGAAGGTAATTATATAACCTTTCCAACGATATATAGATTGTCCAAATCAGAGATTGTTACTGACGAGGAAAGTTGTAAAAAAGTGAATTTTTCGACCAATTTCAAAAATCATAAATTTTCGAATACTTTTTTATAGATAAAATAAATGATCTCCTCTGGTTTTAAAATCTAAGATGAAAGATATATTATTTGAGCAAATATGAAGCCTAACATCAATAGAATTGAAAGAAAAATGACAAAGTTATGATGCACTGAGTGAAAACAACAACTTTACATTTATTACACCGTGCGAACAAATTTTTTTATTTTTCCGAGACCCATCCAAATGTTGATATAGACGTGAAACTATAGGTAATTTATAGTATCCTGGCATAGTCAGTTTTTCATTTTCTGACCCAAAAACCTTCTTAAAGGACTTTAAAATTGTAAGGACATACACATTTCAAATATTTTTTTAAATATTTGCGGTTGTGCAATGATGAAGACATGGGTATCAAATGAAAGAGGAAAATTGTCTCCGCTTCTTAAGAAAATTTTTGGATTTTCAGTTTCTTGTTCAGCAGCCGAAGATAAGTCTAAAAAACTTTTGTTTTTTTGAGAAGTGTTTAGTAGTTTTGTCGAGTAGTGTAATCAAAGGGGAAACTTAATCATAACATGGAAAGAAGTCTTTCCAAACAAATCTAAAGCCATGTATTTGTAAAACCCGAATAGACTTTTTGGCGAAGCGAATAAATCTGAAAGATGGATTGTGAAAATAAATCGATAGTCACATATATTCCATTGAGATATTTCGAAGTTCTAGGAATTGAATGCCAGCTTAGGTTTAAATATGGCTTTGGCTCTGGCTCTAACTGATCGAAAAGGTAGTGTAGAACTCAGTATTAGATTCTTAACGAAATGAGTTCAATATGTCTACGAGCACTGTTGACGAACTTAAGTAAAGAGCTCATTCATAACTTCAATGCCTTTACCCACCTGTCAAAAAAAATATACAAATGTCCTTAAATTATGTGAAATTATTCTTAGATAATCAATGAACCACAAATTTATTTCATGGGTTTTTAGAAAGACTTTAGAAAAGGACATAAGTAAAATCCAGAATATGTGAAGCAAATTTCCAAAGAGCTCTCAAGTTAGAGGTTTCACTTTAAGCTTTAAATGCCAACATTTTTCGATGCATCTCATACAACAACAAAGTTTTGAATTGTAAATATTTCCAGATGAGAAAGTTAGACAAAAGAATTGACAAATATTGAAAGACGTGAAGCTTTGGCATATTTATGTATTTTGCCTAATTGTACGTTTACATTGAGCCGATCTACTTTATTTCAGATGACTACTTTCACTTATTTAAATTATGTGAATAAATTAGTGAGCGAAAATCGATAAAAGTTACTCCATGGGTTTTTTAGAAGGACTTTAAAAAAGGACATAAGTTTCGAAAGAGCTCTCAAGTTAGAGGTTTCACTTTAAGCTTTAAATGCCAATATTTTTCAATGCATCTCATACAACAACATATTTTTTAATTGTAAATATTTCCAGATGAGAAAAGGATTTGCAAAAATTAAAATACATGAAGCTGTTTCAGTTTGATATTTTATGTTTTTTGTTCAATAATACGTTTACAATGAGCCGAAATACTTGATTTCAGATGAATACTTTCAACTTCTTGTGAAAGAAGAAAATACTAATAAAAATCAGAGTTTGAAAATCAATAAAAGTTAATCCTTTTTGAAGGACTTTACATAAGAACTTCAAGCTTGGATTAGTGATTCTCCTTACAGGCACAAATGCCAACATTTTTCATTGCAACACACACACATCGAAGTACTTTTGAGTTGCGTATATTTCCAATTGACTGAATTTTCTTAGTGTCAAGTGTCCGCTTTACTGATTTCGAACGCATTTTGATTTCTCTCAGTGCACGTAACGTGATCTGATTGTGACTATGTGTGTGTGTATAATGGAGAGTTAACATATGCGTGCGTTTTGCCAAAGCTATCCTCCGGTCTGGCTGTCAGTTGCTTGTCTATCTGAGCGCTTAAATGCGTGCGTGCTTCCATATGCGAAGCATACACACACACACACACACATACAATATGCATGAGTTGGCATGGATGAGCGCCTCTGGTCAGGGTGAAGGATTCAGTTTGAGAAAAGCAACAACAACTCAGATTATTAGTTTGCAATACTTTTGCGTATATTAGAAGGGCGCGCGCATTCGAGAGTGTTTCGAACATTTTAAGTAGTCTGAAAGCATGTCGTATAGAAATGACATGTAAAGTTTACATGCGGTTTAAATGCGATTACCAACTAATGTTGGCAATAAAAACACATTACACACAACTTATGGTGGCGCAAACTTGACATTGCTAGCAAATTTGCAAAATTTCCTTTAATAGCGTTAACAGGCAAAAGTCCCGCTGTGAGGTTAGAAGTGAGGTTGAGTTAAGTTTTGGTGATGTTGCTGTGGCTGTGCTTACAAATTTGCCGTCAAACTTGCTACACACACTCCCATATATATGTCGAATAGTTTGCTGTGAGCGGGGAAAATCAACTTACCGATAGGAGTTTTCGGTGTAGTCCGTTTTGTACTTTTTACTAGGCAGCACCATAACCGAATTATAAACCCAATAAATGATGGCCCTGCAAATAGTTGAGAGTAAAAAGATTGTTTGGTGTTGGTTTTTGGTTTTTTCGAAAAAAAAAAGTTAATAAAAAAATTTCAAATAGTGCACGTCATGAGCGTTTGTGTGCGTTCTTCTTACTTTGCAATTTGGTTTCTTGTCTCATTGCGAACAGAGACAGTGAGATTGTGCAACAGAGAGAGAGAGAGAGAATAAGAAATTGAAGAAATTTAAATTTCCTCAAACGTGAAATTGCGAACGTAACTTCGTTTGCCTGTGTGTGTGTGTGTTGAAGTACTTTTCAAAACACACACACACCAGCACACAAACGCGCATATGGAACGCCACACGTAGTGAACGTTAAGTAAGCGTAGCAAAATGTTTCAGCAAAATTGAATTTCGGGAATGAAGTACTAGTAGCAGCAGCAACAAAAACAAATACAAAAGCAACAACAACAGCAACGCAACGACAAAACAAGCAGCAGAAAAAAAACATTGACAGCTGCTGCTGTGCCGATGTTGCTGTGGACCATTGCAAAATGTTGCACAAAATGAAACAAAAACACAAAAGCATATAGAAAGAAAAGACAAAGTAAGAAGGTAAGCAATATGCAAACTCACTTTGGATGCGCCTCCGTGTGGCAATCGATGGTAACATCCGTGCCAGCTGGTGCGCCAACAAGTTGATTCGGTACCCAAATCATGGGCGAAACTGCAAGAAAACAGAAATGTTTACAAATAGTATTAGACATAGAACAAAATAGCACAAAAACAAAAACTCACTAAAACAAAAAATAAAAAAAAAACACAACACAAAGGTGGAAAAGACTTTTTTCGTCGAACACAAATTGTAAGCAGTGTGGCTAATAGTGGAAAATTGCAAATATTCTCAGCTCGACAGTCGGGGCGAAATTCGGTTCGGTCTGCCGATTGGGCGAGTGTTGAAATGAAAATGCAATGACAGCGCAAGAAATGCGGCCAGGTGAATGCTGGCAACTGGTGAATGCCAACGTTGTGTGCAAAGCGAACGGCAGCAACAAATTGCAAAGCAGTGAAGTATTAAATTTGTGCCTGCCAACTGCCCAGCACAACGAAATTCTTAACCAAATGTCGACAGTACTCGTAAACTGGCATCGTGTGCATGCTGTCATATAGGTTGTGAAGTTTAAAGCGCAAAGTTGGCTCAAATGGTAAAAAAAAAATGGTTTCATTCAATATGAAAAGTTAAGTTGCACTTTTAGGCTGAATGCGAAAAGTTGGGCTGCTCTTTCAGGCTGAACGTGAATAGATTGCAGAGAGTGAAATGCTCTAAACCAGGTTTAAAATATTTCAATGATGTTTTCTAATTTAAAATGCTATAAATTAAAATTGAATTTTTTAAACTAAATTAATTTTTTTCTAATTCAAAATTTTCTAATCGAAAATTCGTTAGTTTTTTACGTTGACGTGCAAAGTTTGTTACTTAAGTCTTTTAAACAAAATTTGTTCAAGCTTAAGCTCGATTGATTATGGTCTTACAGTGGGCCTTTACAGCTTAAATAATTTGAAGCAGGTACTTCTATCTACCTACCTACCAACAAAGAAGCAAATTTCCCAAAAACAACTTCTTTTGTGTGGTTGAAAAATTATGTAAACCGTCAAAACAGCATTGCCGATTTCATTCCTACCAGGAAAATTACTCAAATTTCCTAGACTCTAATTTAAAAAAATTAAGTTAAAAGCATTTGAATTTAATTATCAGTTCATCTCATTTTAAACAATTTCGATATTTGAAAATCTATGTAAGTTAAATCTATTATAAGGAAAAATCCATAAATTTTATAAATTCCTTTAAATTATCTTTCGAGCATCAATGATCCTTACTACACTTCATTAAATTTTTCTTAAAATAATAATTCAAATAATAATTAATTAAAATAATATAACAAAACAAAATTGAATAATTTTTTATTTCTAATTTCTTTCTTTCTTTCTTTCTTTCTTTCTTTCTTTCTTTCTTTATTTCTTTCTTTCTTTCTTTCTTTCTTTCTTTCTTTCTAAGTATAAATAAAAATAAAAAAATATATTAAAAAATAAATAACAAAATAAATTTTATAAATTTTTTCCTTTAAATTATCTTTCGAGCATCAATGATTTCTTTTTTACCTAAAACACTTCATAGATTTCTTAAAATGATATAACAAAAAAAATTGAATAATTTGTTATTCCTAATTTCTTTCTAAAAATCTATAAATTTTATAAATTCCTTTAAATTATCTTTCGAGCATCAATCAATTCCTTACTAACTAAAACACTTCATAGATTTCTTAAAATGGTATAATAAAAAAAATTAAATAATTTTTTATTCCTAATTTCTTTCTAAAAATCCATAAATTTTATAAATTCCTTTAAATTATCTTTCGAGCATCAATCATTTCCTTACTAACTAAAACACTTCATAGATTTCTTAAAATGGTATAATAAAAAAAATTGAATAATTTTTTATTTCCAATTTCTTTCCAAACATTCAAAAATTTCAATATCTACATATATGTTTCTAATAAAAATCTATTTTAATGAACAATTCGTTTGCTTATAAATTTCTTTAGAATGAATTTCAAGCACTGACGATTATTTTCCAATTAGAATAACTACACATATTTCTTAAATTAATATACAAAATAAAAAGAATCATATTTTTGCTGTCTTTTCAAATTTCTTGTTCTTCGAATTTTTATTTTATTTTATTTTTATTTTTTTAATTTTTTTATTTTATTTTAACACTTTTCAAAATCATAAAATTCATTTAAAATAAAAATCTATTCGAATGAAAATTCAACTCCTTTAAATTGTTTTAGAATAATTTTCAGGCAATGACGAATCCCTTCCTACTACTTATGAAAACTTACAGATTTCTGAAAATAATATCCAAAGTTATAGGAATCGAGTTTTTTATTTCTTTAAAAACTTTCCAGAATATCGAAATCTTTATCAAATAAAAATCTAATTCGATAAAAAAAAAATTGTTGAATGATTTTTAATTGTCGACCATTTCATTCCTTCTTCTTTCATTTTTGTCTTTTTAATCCTCTTCTTCTTCAGATTTCTTTTCACTCTTTCCAAAACTATAAAATCCATTTTATAAATAATATCCAGAATATCGAAATCTTTATCAAATAAAAATCTAATTCAATAGAAAATAAATTTTTTAAATTATTTTCAATCATTGACCATTTCATTCCTTCCTCTTTCCTTTTTGCCTTTTTAAACCTCTTCTTCTTCAGATTTCTTTTCAATCTTTCCAAAAATATAAACCCCATTTCATTTCTTTCAATTTTTTAAATAATATCCAAAGATACAGATTTCTGAAAATAATATCCAAAGTTATAGGAATCGAGCTTTTTATTTCTTTCAAAACATTCCAGAATATCAAAATCTTTATCAAATACAAATCTAATTCAATAAAAAACAAAATTTTAGAATGATTTTCAATTGTGGGACCATTTCATTACTTCTTCTCTTCTTCTTCAGATTTCTTTTCAATCTTTCCAAAAATATAAAATCCATTTCATTTCATTCAATTTTTTAAATAACATCCAAAGATACAGATTTCTGAAAATAATATCCAAAGTTATAGGAATCGAGCTTTTTATTTCTTTCAAAACATTCCAGAATATCAAAATCTTTATCAAATAAAAATCGAATTCAATAAAAAATACATTTTTTTAATTATTTTTAATCATCGACCATTTCATTCCTTCTTCTTTCCTTTTTGTCTTTTTAATCCTCTTCTTCTTCAGATCTCTTTTCAATCTTTTTTTTTAATTTTTAATTTTTTTTCAAACATCTTCTTCTTCAGATTTCTTTTCACTCTTTCCAAAACTATAAAATCCATTTGATTTCTACTTTTTCAAATTTGTTTAGAATGACTTTTAGGCAATGACAATACCCTTTCTACTATTTAGGGAAACTTGCAGATTTCTGAAAATGATATCCAAAAGAATTGGAATTTTTATTCCATATATATCAAAATTTTTTTTCAAATAAAAATCTACTCCAATAAATAATTAATTTTTTAATAAATTGCCTCAGACTGAATTTCAAGCATCGACGATTTCCTTCCTTCTTCTTACCGAAAGAATTAGAATACAATTTTTCATGTCTTTTTAAACTTCTTTTTTTTAATTCATTCAAACATTTTAAAACTGTAAAATCCATATAAAATAAAAATCTATTCCAACGAAAATTTTACCTTTTCAAATTGCTTTAGAACGACTTTCAGGCATCGATAGTGACTTTTCCTTCCTTCAAATTACACTAATTGAAATACTCAAATTACTACTTTGTTACTCAATTTCAAACTTTCCAGAATATAAAAAATATAAAAATATATGTATAAAAAATTATTCTAAAAAAAACTAATATTTTTAATAAATTAAAATTGCTTTAGAATCTTTTTCAAGTATCGATGATTTCCTTCTTTCTTCTTTCCGAAAGAATTAGAATACAATTTTTTATGTCTTTTTAAACTTGTTTCTTTTTAATTCATTCAAACAGTTTCAATTGTAAAAAAATCAATTCCCAAAAAAATTGTACCGAAATTTTGCTTTTTTTACCGAAAATTGCTTTAGAACAACTTTCAGGCATCGATAGTGAATTTTCCTTCCTACTATGCAAATTATACAGTTTACTACTAAAAGTTTTGAAATTCCATTTCAAACATTCCAGAATATATGTAGTCTTTTTCCAATAAATATGCATTCTAATGAAAATTAATATTTTTAATATCTAAATTAAAATTGCCTTAGAATTGCTTTCAAGCATCGACGATTTCCTTTCCAAATCTATCGGAAAGAATTAGATTAAATTTTATGTACTTATATGTTATGTATTTTTAAGCTTTTTCTTCTTCATATTTTTTTTCAAACTTTCCAAAACTGCAAAATCTATTTCAAATAAAAATCGTTTCCAATGAGAATCCCATTTTTTATCAATCTTCATTGCTTTATGAAATAGTTTTTAGACATTGAAAAAAGTTCCCTTCTACTGCTGAGAAGAAATCTCAGAGTTCGAACCAGAATTTTTGTTGCTATTAACTCTCTGTTTTTCTAGAAAAACGATCGTAAACCAATATTCACGCGACACATTCGCCAGCTTGACTTATGAGCGAACGGTGGACTTTACAGCAACGACGTGACTTGAATAATTGTCCACGTCGCTGCCGAAGGTGCGCCATAAAGGACGACAACCAAAACGTGTGACCCGCTACTCAAATGTCGATTTTATTATTAGCTGTTTACGAGTACTATGCAGAATGTGCACTTTGGCGCCATCGAACTGCTGGCCGTCACAGCCAAATTGATGGGCTTGCAGCGAAAGTTGCTGTGCACAGCGACAACAAGTTGACGTGTTTTCAAAGTGATTGCAACGTGCCAGTGCAATATGGCAGTCCGTACGTCACTGCGGATCTGGGCTAGAGTATGTTTGTATGTGTGTGTGTGTGTGTGTGTGTGGTATCTAATATATGAGGCGTAACCTTAAAATGCGAGCTGCAAGCGGCCAATAAAAACAAAAACGTGAGCGACCGAGAAGCTTAAAACTTGTATCGCTTCATTATTCCGAAAACAATGTGAAAAAAATCGAATTTTTACAGCGCGCAGCTGTTTGACTTACACTCCACGTCCAGTATAATCCGCTTTGACACCGATGGCGGCACACCGTTGGTGGCGATGCACAGATATGCGCCCATTTCGTTGCGGCTGACTTTGGTCAGCGGCAGCACCTCGCCATCGTATACCAGCACTGTCAATGTTGTTGTTGTTGTTGTTAAAATGGTCACATTGTGCCATTGTCACAGTTGCGCGGATAAAGCGTTTAGATGCGGTGTCGGGTTAGTTGTTGTTGTTGTTGTTGTTCGTTGGCGCAACATTGTGCAATGTGTGACACAGGGACCCACAAGTGCACAAATGTCAGTCGCCATTAGCAGTGCGGCACCCGGTTGACAGGTTCATTGTTCAGCGTTACGGAGCAATATTTTGTTGCAGAGATTTGCGTTTTTGTTTTTGAGTTTGCATTGTTTTCGTTTGCAGCATTGCCGGTGTCGGTGCGCAGATCGTTGTTGCGCAACGAAATTACGTGCAATGCCATCAATTCCGGTTTTGGTGCAATTTCCATTTTTATTCGGTTGGCATTTTTCGTCGTGAGAGGAAGAGACAAATGAGACAAAAGAAAGAAAAACCATTAGCAATGCAAAAAAAAAAAATTAAAATGTGTATTTTATATTTTTTCGGTTTGTTAGCAAAAAGTAAATATATATAAAAATTTATATGAATATGAAGATTCATGCTTTCACTGTGCCAGTGTTGTCCATTCACCTACTTGCGAGCAGCAGAATGGCCATCGTTGCTATAAACTTTCCTTTCCACGATTTTCTCAACTCTGTCGACCATGCAAAATGCTGCTCGACTGTCGACTTCTGTTTCGTATGTCGACAGTGTGCTTATTGTTTCGAGTTGTTTTGTTGTTGTTGTGATTTTTAATTTATTTTTTTTTGTTTTTTATGTGGAGATTCGACATCGAGCGGGACAGCAGCGTAGCAATGTACAAATGAATGGTCAGACAGATGACAAAACTGGGTCGGACAAGTTGGTAAAGCAATGCAGCGGTAAGAGGTAGAAAAGGTGAACGAAATGGCACAATAAAGCGCAGTGCGAAAGAAGATGTCCAGAGTAGCTTGCACCTACGCCTACATACAGATACGACAGGTAAGAGTCAACAAAAAAAAATGTTGTAAAAGGTTACCAGAGAATTGCTAGAAAGCATGTTCGAGAGGACATCTGAAGGCTAACGTTGCGGACAACTGAAAAGTTGAAAGCACAATCGAAGGTAGCAAATATGCATTCAATGTAACTGAGTATGAACAAAGCTGCAACTGAAATATGGTTTCGTAATCAGCTGAATTTGAACAACAAAATTAATTGGAATTGTTGCAGAATTGTTTGAAGATTTACGACTGTGCACAGTGATTCGTTCCATAGACAAAATTCAAAAAATGTATAGTCTCAGAATTTAACGCTTTTGATGTCATTTGAAAGGTAAACTCAAACTAAGAAAACCCCCAAAAATCTGTGCAAAAAATTAATTAGTGTGTGTGCAAAAGCGGCTCAAAGTTGAAACTTTCTTCACAAAAAAATTTAAACACAAATTTTTTGTTTTTTAGTCTATTGAGTAAAAAATTTTAAAAATACATGGTAACCAAAAAGTTACTAAAACTTTCAATATAGATTAAGAAATGATGTAGCCATTTTCGCTTTTAATGTTTTCTCAAAAATTTGCGAAGCTGAGGCTTTTACTTCACTTTTAATTCAAAATATTTTTTTAAATTTAAGATCGGAAAATTGGCAAAACTGAGAGGAAAATATCTAAAATGTATGTGAAATATGTTCCTGGATTTTTTAATTTTAAGAAGCATTCTTTCTTTGTCCAATAATTTAATTACATCCTCCGATAACTTCCGATCTCAGAAAATAATTCAATTTGAAAGTTGTCTAAACACGTATTTTTCGACAAAATTTATTTTTTCATCCCTAAAAGTATGCAATCAGCATGAAAAATTGAGAAAACTGCAAAAAAGCAAAACATGCGTCTATTTCATTTATCATTCATTCATTTATTTTGCAAAACTAAAGGGTCCTAAGACAATTTTTGTTGCTCTTTGCAATTATCAACATTGACGTTACCGATTAAATGTAAAATCTGAAAAATCTAGCCAACACACTCGTTGCTATAGCTCACCAAATATGACGAAAAATGCAAATTTAAGTTTAAGTTTTAAGAAAAACAAAATCGAGATTTCAATTCAACAGACCATGATTAACTAGTATACCAAATTTTATAAAGAACGGACCACTCCTTCTAATTTTGTCCCACGGTTTTCGTCGTCATAAAATGTGGCTGTTTTTCCTGAAACTACAAATTTATAATCGCTTTTTCTTAAAATAAAAATTTAACATAAAATGTTAAAAAGTTAACATGAAAATGTTCGAGGCCATTGAGACCTTTTTATTGTAAAATAAATTTTATTGCATTGCTTTTTGATAGAATATCATTCGCGAATTTTACTGTTTTTTTGGTTAAATTAAATTCAAAAAATTACAACTATTTAGCAATTTATTTTTAATAAGCAGTAAACAATTTGCTTAGTAAAAATAATACATTTCTAAATAGTTGTAATTTTTCAAATTTAATTTAACTATAAATTTTGTAACCTGTACATTAAATAAATGACCAGTGGAGTAGTTTCAATTTTCTTTATTAAATATTTAGTAAATAAATAAACTGATAAGCTTTCACTGATAATAGGCAATAACGCATTTTAAATGGGAAAATATTAAATTTGTTATAGGTTTGTGCATTATTTCTAATGAAACCATAGAATTTTCAAAGCGAGATTTGATTAAAATTGAAGAAACTGAAACAAATTAAATTGTTTCA
This sequence comes from Melieria picta, assembly GCA_964056695.1. Taxonomy (NCBI): domain Eukaryota; kingdom Metazoa; phylum Arthropoda; class Insecta; order Diptera; family Ulidiidae; genus Melieria; species Melieria picta. Next base: position 12,261,167 of record OZ057399.1, on the reverse strand, counting down.
CTAACAACCACTAACTTATCAAATTGATATTCTAACATATCAACTGAATTTTATTGTAAATAGTTTTAAAATAACTATGAACTGTGGACTATGAGTTGTTATTTTATTTGTTAAGGTGTGGTTATCTATTATTTTTTCATGAATTTTAAGGCTTCATTGATATAGAATGAAGCGATTTAAATCAAGTAAGTATGCAAAATTTTGAAATTAGTTTAAAAATAACTATAAAATATTGCACAAATATGAGTTGTCATTTCATTTGTTAAGGTGCGGAAGAAATCTATTATTTTTGCATGAATTTTCAGGCTTCATTGACATAGAATGAATTGATTTAAATCAAATAACTATTCAAAATTTTGTTTAATAAGTTATGAAGTTAACTGAGTTAAGTAATTACAAAAATATCTAAAAAGGTTTATTAGTATGAAAACATATCTTTCTGTTACCATTTAGACCCAATCGGTCTTCTCAACGTGATACAGATACAAATTACCAAAGTCATATATTGGATAAATAATATATTTCGTTTTACTACGCCTTATAATTCATGAATTCAAGGATTTATTAGATTGATTTATTTTAGTTAAATATGCCGACTTGATTTTAACATTAATTGATTGCTTTTTGTTATGAGCGAAGATTATTTCAAAAATTTATGCACTCCAGCAGTCAAATATAATCTGCCACTGTCGCTCTACACTTTTGTTATAAATTGCTTTCCTTCCAAATTCGACTGTTGTCCGTCTAACTTTAGCTAAACAAGACCTTTTTTCACTACCTACGCTTTCCATTTGACGCTCTCGCTCGTTTCGTTACCTTATTTTTAAAACAAACAAAAATCTGCAAAGCAATAAAGCATAATCTGTCATATCACAGCCAACACATGTGCCACACATTTCATTTCAGCTAAAAAAAAAGCACAACAACGTCCAAGCTGTTCGTAGTTGGAAGCTAGAAATGTGGAAAAAAATGGCCACCAGAGAATATGAAATTTTTGGCTGGTCAAAAGCTTGAAGCTTTAGGTGTCCAATATGCGCAGCTGTGCACATAAATGCATTCCATATATGTTGACATTTTCAGTTGACAGTTGACACATATGGCATAAATAATTGGCACACAATGCGAGTGCGACAGAACGCAACACGGTTGGCACCCGGACAGATGTGCGCTCAACTATACTTTTATCTTTTACACGTATGGAAAAAATTGTAATTTTTTTGTTTCACTAAAATTTGCCACGCATGGTCAACGCTTTGTCCTACCTGTACCTTTACCTTTCTTCTTCTTTTCGACGGCAATTTCTTCGCCGTCCTCGCGTCGCCAGATAATCTTTGGCGTGGGAAAGCCATCGGCACGACAGGTCATGTTGATGTTTTGATTTTCACGCACGGCCACCGAGGACGGTGTGCTCTCAATGTCCAGAATGTTTGGTGGGACTAAATAATATATTTAAAAAAAAATGTCAAAATATATACAATTTTTTTTTATTTATTTGAATATTACAAATATGGCACTAGAAGACGAAATAAAATATTTTAAAAAAATATTAAAATATATACAAAACTTTTTTTTTAATTTTTGAAAGATATTACAAATATTAATGAGACATGTGAAATGTGTTTTACTGTGCGCTCGTACCCACAACTTGCAGATAGCCGACTTGGCTGATCATGGGATTTGTGTTGACTTGGCACATGTAGTAGCCACGATCGTCCTGGTGGGCCTGATTGACATGCAGCAGCCAGGTGTTGGCATTGTCGTAGGTGATGCTGTAGCGTGGTATGCGCGAGATGACGTGCCGATGTATGGTGAGTATCATTTGCCTATCGATATGTATCCAAGCAACCTGTTGAAAGCCACAGAAAACATTTTTGCTTTTTATTTAATTTTCTTCATAAAACTGAAATGCAAAAGTTACTCAAATTGATCAAATAATTTATTTTTGTAATATGCAAAATACAATAAAATAAATAAGAGCTTTAAAATTATACAAATAATTGCAATTGTTTTGATTTTATTGGGAGCAACTATAATCGGCCCAACTGGGCGTATGAGTGACTACGCCAAAAGTCCACTGCACTGCATTTCTTTATAGAACAGAATAATGTGCTCAAATCACATTAAAATGTCATGAAATTTTTCACATTCAACTGCAGCCAATACTATAAACACACACACACTTATGTACAGAGCACAGCAACGTACTCGAAGCTGTTCACAGTCAGCAACAGACACAATGTGCAAGCAAAATGAATGTCAAGTATGGACAAACGTTCAGTTGGCCTCACTTACACTAAAGCAAAACGATCGCACACACACAGTTGCACACAGACACAGCGACATTATAAATGAGCATAATGCCATGACATTGAAAAAATTTGACAGCAACCGAGTCGCTTCAGCTGCAATCGTTTCATTACATTCTGCTGCACGCTCGCTCCACTTCTGCCACTCAAGTTGTGCTGGAATAAAGTCTTTGTGCAAGTTTTCCAATTCACTGCAAAACTGACAGCAATGAACTCGCTCACACACACACACACATTCATATATAACATACAAACGTGTATGGTTTGCCGTTTGTATGAATGTGCGGTCGGTGTTGTAGACATTTGCTGGCGCAGTGTGACAGCCAAGCGTGGAGCGGCCCCAAGCGGCGCGCCTACGACAGCAACAGTGCACAGTGCAACAATGACACTTTTTTATTTGCGAGTTAAATATTTGCTTTAGAGTTGGCGCTGCACTGGGCTTTGTTTAATGGTCGGGTGCGGTGTATTGCTTTAGCACACGCAGCCACATTGGAGCGTGCCATGCGTGTGTATGTGTGTGTGCGTGACTTTCATCGTTTTACTCGCTTATGACATTTCTCAGAATTATGCTAAATGTAAGTGACTGTTGTGCAGAATGGCACACATAACTACACAAATGCCTTCAATTGTGCACATTTTATTAAAAATCAAATGCAATGCTTCATACATATTCAAAACTGTTGCATGTATCTGTGCTATGAATAACATTTAAATTTACCTCACATTTTTAATATGATTGACAGAATAAAGCATGTTCACTCACACACCAAATGTGTGTCGTTTGCAATTTTAACGTCTCTACCATTTTTGCTTTATCTGCCAAATGTAATCAATTTATGAAATTGATTTTTCGACTCACTCAAATGTGCTTTCAATCAAGTGTAATGTTGAATATTGATATCTGATGTACGTAATCGAATATGTGCACATTGAACAGGAAATAATCAAAAAGACATAAAAGTTGGCAATTAATCAATGATTTTCAGAGACTTTGAAATGAAACATTGGGGCCACATGCGTCATTTCAAAGCTGCCAATGGTTGGAAATAAATGTGAACTTTGAGCAGGGAGAAACGTTTTAAAAATAATTGTAGATATTTTAGGAATCTATAGAATCTTGAAAATGACAAGTCATAGATGATTTTAAAGTTGATAATTTTTTATATGATTTATAATTTTTGCTCTGGAAAGCAGCGATTTTTGTGTAGAAAATAAAACACTGAATGAATTGCCTCATGTTAAACCAAATATTGTTAGTTGTGTGGTGTTTATTTAGAGTTAAAAACTGTTTATTATAAAATCTATAGTAGAGAAAAGTAAAATTTTCTTTATAGTAGACTATATAGTAAAGAAAAGTATTACACATTTAATATTACACCGCGCGATAAAAATTAAAAAAATTTTTCACACCGGACAATATCCATATGGGCGTGAAACTAGAGACCAAACACAGTTATACTGCGTACTCAGTTTCTCATTTCTACATTCTTTGTCCTTTTAAAAGGACTTCAAAATTTTAAAGGGGATAAAAAATAAAAAATAAATTAAAAATACTTAACCTCGTTAGAATATGGCGATATGCATATCAAATGAAAGAGGAAAGGCTCAAAAATTGAAATAAAATTAATTTTTTTTCTATTTATAAAAAAAAGGATATGAAAATCGTCCTTTGAAAATTTTAATCCTTTATATTCTTGAAAATTTATACATAATTTTCTTGAAAAGTAAGTATGTTAAAAACCCAAATCTCCTTGATCTCGTGTCAAAGTTGCATTACTCTAGCTTTATTGGTTCAAAAGTTAATAAAAAAAGGCGGAAGCTGCAATTCTAATGAAGTACAAAAATTCTAATTTATTTGAGTATCAGTATTTTAAATAATAAAAAGATACAAAATCAATGAAGCGAGAATAATGAAATTTTGATACGTGATCAAGGAGATTTCGGGTTTTAACATACTTTTCAAGAAAATTCGATATAAATTTTCAAGGATATAAAAGAATTTACATTTTCAAAGAACCTTTTTCATATCCTTTTTTTACAAATAGATAAAAAATTTATTTTATTTAAATTCTTGAGCCTTTTCTCTTTCATTTGATATACATATCGCCTTATTCTAACGAAGTTAAGTATTTTTTATATTTTTTTTATTTTGTATCCCCTTCAAATTTTTGAAGTCCTTTTAAAAGGACAAAGGAAATGTTTTTTTTTGGATTGGTGTCTTAAGCAAATTTGTTGGTCGTTAAAATATCCACAAACTTGCCGAAGACAGTAAAGCGGTATTCGGAACGATTTAGGACCTATTAGCATTTAAACGTTCGAAGACTTAAGCGACGAACTCGACAAGCTTCAAAGACGGATTTCTCTTAAACTAGAGCCAATCCAGCCAAACGGTTGGTGGATTTCAACTTAGTATACCTATAGGAAACTCACCCAGTAGGTCCCCCCCATGTCTAAATTTTGGACTTGCACAGTGTTATTATTTAGAAAAAATTTTTTTTACATTGAATTACCCCATTTTGGGTATGAATTGATTTTTAATTGTTTCAAATTGCCAAACGGAAATTAATTTCCACCAACAACTAACGTGTTTTCCACAAACAATTAAAAATCAATTCACACTGAAAATGTGTTAAGATAACGTAAAAAAATTTCTTTCATAAAAAGTATGCAGCAACGTAATCAAAAATTTCTCAAAATTATAGTTATCGGAAATGTAAATAAAAAAAGTCATAAATAAAAGTTATGAAGCAGCGTAAAAAAAAGAATCCCATAATAATAATTATCGGGAACGAAAAAAAATATGTTTCTCATAACAGTTAGTACGCAACGTAAAAATTTCCTGTCGCAATTAATAATTATAATCAACAAAAAAATTTACATTGTAATTATTTTCTTAAAAAAATTATAATTGTTAAGTCGCTGGTTCTGTATAGTAGACTCTATAGTAGAGTAGAGTATTACAAGTTAAATATTATTATTATTAAATATTAGTTATTGCTCACCTTGTAGCCACCCAAATGCTCCACGACGCACGGCAGATTCGCATCTCGCCCCACCGCCACAGTGACATTCGGTATCGGCTGCGCAAAGCGTGGCTCGTCCATCATCACTGCAACGAAATTAAAAAAAAAGAAGAAACAATGCATTACAACGCCGCACCAACACTTTTATCATAAACATGCAGACGCACATGAACGACAGCCGTGGCCGTGGCCGCTGTTCGAGCATGAAAAGCACCAGCGGCGAACTTTTGGCTCTTTGGTTGTGGCGACGAAAAACCAATTAAGCAAACTTAAGCAAAACTTAATTAATCAACAGCAGCGACAACACTCGAAGCGGCAGTAAACTGCGTCAACTTGGGTCCGCTCGGCTGCAAACAACTGCCGCACGTGGCCGGCAGCTGCACCGCGAATTAGTTCAGCGCAGCATTGCAGCGCCGAAGCGTCGAAGGCAGCGAGCGTCACTTGCGCTGTGTTGACGTGCAGAAAAATTGCACGGCTACTGCTGCACGTTGCCCGTTTGTGCATAATTCAGTGTATCAAATTTAATTAAGTTGCGAAACTTTGGGGCCCCTCATGCGCTGCGCACCGTTGCCGCCTTTGTTGTGCAGCGCGACGCGTCCAATCGACTTGCGGCACTTGCAGGGCAACACAAAGCGCCGGCCAACAGTGGCGCACGCGTTTGTGCGGCCACATTGCGGACGCCGCTGTGGGCAACGGTGTCAGCCGCACTGCAAGCGGCCCTGCGCGCGGACTAACGGAACGATTGCGCGGGTGAGGCGACGTGCTACGCTACTGCGCGCTTTCGTTTAATTGAGTCGTTGCTCACTTGAGGCCGCACAATTGTCGCAGTCGTTGGCGTTGTTGTTGTTGCTGCTGTTGCTCTTACTGTGGCTGTTGCTGACAGCAAAGCCAAGCGCAACGCTTTGTGCAAATAAAGGAGCTGCCGCAAAGTGGGTCGCCAACGGAAGCGGAAGTGTATGCGCGCGTGTGTGTGTGTGGGCGTTCGAAGCCAAGCAACCGAAGCGTCGAGGTTGCAATTTTGCAATATTGAATATTCAACATTGGCAAAAGCGACAAAGTAGAACAACAACAACAACAAAAACAACAACAACAATGGACAATGAAGAAAACGCAAAATTACGAGACAAGTTGACGTTCGAGTTGGCTGCTTTGGAAAATGTTTAACGTTTTCCTGCTTCAAAGTTTCACTCAAGTTTGAAGAGTTGCTTTAGTTCTTTGTTTTAAATAGTTAAATATAATTTATTTAATATAATTTTAGCTGCAGAAAATTTTATACTTGAATAAATGTTATAAAGTTTTTGATCATTTTTTCAAGACCCTAACGTGCTCCAAATCAAAACCAAACATATCGCCATCAACTCATTAGCCGATCCCCACTTCCTGGTTAAAAAAACAGCTCATATATATCACTTGTACTATTTAAAATTTGTCCAAAAACAACAAAATCTAAAAAAAAAAACAAAAAAATCTAAGAATAATTATTTTACTGGTCCCATTAACACTAGAATGCCCAAGGTAGTCATTTTGACTACATTGAGGTCTTTTATTGTAAATCACTTTTGTTGCAAAAATATCTTACGTGACTTTTATTAATTTTTAAAGCTAAATGGAATAAATAAATTAAAAATATTGTAAACAATTTTTTTGCCCAAATTTTACTAAATTTACCTTAAATGCCCAAAGGTAGTCATTTTGGCTACCTATATAAAATTTTCAGCAAATCTTACTGATAAATAGACAAATATGCTTCAATTCGAAATATGAAAATTTCAAATAATTACAAACATTTCAAAAAAATAATGTCATAGTAGGCTGTGACAATTCCCAAGTTTTTCAATACAAAATTCACTCATAAAATTCACTCACAAATTCCAAATTCCAAATTTCATTCCATTTTATATAATTTATGTGTAAAGTACGCTAATTTATTTAAATTAATTTACTTTGAAAACCATAAAAAATAAAAACTAAATGCTTATTTTAGTTTAATCTCGTGTACATTTATTCATATTTGCTACTTAAAAAGCAATAAAATTTAAAAAAATCAGTAAACAATAATGTAGTCAAAATGACTATACATGGGCATTTTAGGTATGTCAGATTGACGGGCATTCTAGTGTTAAAATTTGCCCAAAAACAACAAAATTCTTTGCAGCAAATGTGCAATCTAAAAATAATTATTTCACTGGTCCCATTAAGCGCAGACAAACTTCAGCACTACCTAATTTTGAGCCGACAATTTGGTGTCTGTCTGACTTTGTGTTTTGTTGTTGTTGTTATATCGACTGCAGCTCTTTTTGCTGTTGCGGTTAAGTTGCACTAACAAGAAGTTATAACAGTAACTTTTTATCAATGCTCAACAGGCCTATAAACAAGCAGCGACATTGTTGTTGGCCTTGCTACCATTGTCTCTCAGTTTGGTTGTTTTTGCTTTTGTTGTGGTTGTTTGCTGACTGTTTGCAGCGTTAAAGTGCTCTGGAGTTGCGATTTGTTGTTGCTCTGTTTCTGCTACTACGGATTCTGTTGAAGTTGTTGTTGGGTGTATTTGCAATTTTCGTTGCTGTTGTTTTTGTTTGATTTCTGTTATGAATTTTGTGGTTGTGATTTTTGTTGTTTTTTGTTACATATTATGGTTAGTGTTACGTTTCTTTGGTTGTTGCTGTTGCGGTTTTAGTTAGTTTAACTTCTGACCTTGTTGCACTCATTGTTGTTTTGCTTTGTTTAAGTCCTGTTTTTGTTGCTTTATGTACTTTAGGCTTTCGGACCATTGCACAGTGATTCGACTCCATACAACCGCGGCACAAAATTAGAAGGAGTGGTCCGTTCTTCATAAAATTTGGTATACTAGTTAATCATGGTCTGCTGAATTGAAATCTCCATTGTGTTTTTCTTAAACTTTTGTAGTTTGGCAATGTCTGAGACCGAAATTTGCAATTTTCGAAATTTGCATTTTTGGTGAGCTATAGCAACGAGTGTGTTGGCTAGATTTTTCAGATTTTACATTTAATCGGTAACGTCAACATTAATAATTCCAAAGAGTAACAGAAATTGTGTTAGGACCCTTTAGTTTTGCAAAAAAAGGGATAATAATAGACGTATGTTTTGCTTTTGTGCAGTTTTTTAAATTTTTCATGCTGATTGCATACTTTTAGGGATGAATAAAATAAATTTTGTCGAAAAAGAGGTGTTTAGACCACTTTTAAAATTGAATTATTTTCTGAGATCGGAAGATATCGGAGGATGTAATTACATTATCTGACAAAGAAAGAATGATTCTTAAAATAAAAAAATAAATTTTGACGAAAAATATGTGTTTAGACCACTTTTAAAATTGAATTATTTTCTGAGATCAGAAGATATCGGAGGATCAAATTACATTATCTGACAAAGAAAGAATGATTCTTAAAATAAAAAAATAAATTTTGACGAAAAATAAGTGTTTAGACCACTTTTAAAATTGAAATATTTTCTGAGATGGGAAGATATCGGAGAATGTAATTACATTATCCGACAAAGAAAGAATGATTCTTAAAATAAAAAAAATCCAGGAACATACTTTCACATGCTTTTTAGTTATTTTCCTCTAAGTTTTGCCAATTTTCAGATTTTTAATTTAGAAAAATATTTTGAATTAAAAGTGATGTAAAAGCCTCAGTTTTGCAAATTTTTGAGATAACATTAAAAACGAAAATGGCCACATCATTTCTTAATCTATATTGAAAGCTTGAGTAACTTCTTAGGAACCATGTATTTTTACAATTTTTTTTACTCAATAGAATAAAAAAAAGAAAATATGTGTTTACATTTTTTTGTGAAAAAAGTTTCAACTTTGAGCCGTTTTTGCACACACACTAATTAATTTTTTGCACAGATTTTTTGGGGTTTTCTTAGTTGGAGTTGTACCTTTCAAAAGACATCAAAATCATTAAATTCTGAGACTATAAATTTGTTGAATTTTGTCTATGGAACTAATCACTGTGCATTGTAGTTTCGTTCCAGCCGAGGTGATTGAACTGAATCCGCTCTTAATCCTTGAAATCCGTCGCCATTATATCTCAGACTGTTCTAACTATTCAGACTGTTTGATTTCTGACTTTGTTGCAGTTATTGTTGCTTCGGCTGGTTTAACCCTTTCGGGACGGAGTTTAATTTTGAAATCCAAAATACTCTCAGTAGAAATTTCCTCATGCCATGAATATTGGGGTTAGAAAATTATATTGGATGCTCACAAATTCCGAAATCATCCTTTTATGTTGGAACACTGAAATCGAAAAAATATTTTGCGTGGGTCGTAAGATTTTAATAATTGTTTTGAGGGGCATTAAAAACGTGCTGGGACGTATTATCCCAGTAGTCCCGAAAGGGTTAAGTCCTGTTTGTGTTGCTGTGTGCTTTTGAAGAATTAGACCTGAACCTGAAGACTTACTTCTGGCTTTGAGATCACTGTAATGGTTTCCAAGCAAAGATGATTTTGAAGCTTTCAATTTGCTTAAGAAAAAGTTAACATTGGCAACTGATATCTTATTCTATTGGAAAGGTATACGAACTTGGATTCAGTCTACATTACATCTCAAAGTTTCCTCAGCTGCGGCAGAACTCTCATTGAGTTTGTTGAGCAGCTACAACTGCACGTGTGTTGAGTACCAGGACATTCCAGGAAATTGCGTGGCAAACGAGCCAACCATCGTTAAAAATGCTATTCCTTTCAGATAAAATGTGGTATGAGATTATAAGAGAGTAAGTGGAGAGCATTGACGCACACAAGGCAGTTTTTGGGGGTTCAAACCCTTAAAAAATACAAAATTTCTGGTACAAAATATAGTTTCGAATGGCATAAGGCTCATAAGTTGTACGCAAAACCTTTCACCCCCCAAAAATGAAATCCTGTGTGCTCCTCTGGTGGAGAGACTCAGTTTAGGTCACATAATGCGCCAACTATGGTTAAAAGTGAATTTAAAACCCTTAAACAAGTTCTGTCTCTAAAAATTAACCACATAGGGATCATTGCTGGGGTCCTCACAAGACATTGTCTCACTAAACAAACTGCAAATCAAACCAACAAATTGCAAACTTTTTAAGAATGCCATCTTCATACGTAAATCAGATTAAATATGGTACGAGAGCATGAGAAAGTAAGAGGAGAGAGTATAGAACACGTAGCAAAATAAACTTCAAACGCCGAAAACTAGTTCTGTCTCTAAAAAAGACGCCAAATAAGGTTCTCATAGAACATTGCGTCATTGGCAAACAAGCAAGAAGACTATAAATAATTTGAAATGATTTCTACAGAACTTGCAGAGACGAGAAGGAAGCGAAAATTGTAGAACACCTGAACTGCCATCGAACGCAAACTCCACCTGCATGGGTACTTCTCGATGTCCTTTGGGACTTAGAAAAATTACCTTTACGTGGCATATCTTGACACCAACTGGTTCGTGTAGATTCGTCCATCCATCATGTGACATCACAATTGGCTATTTCAACCTCAGTTCGATTCTGTTATGGCCGAACCTAACCTAACTTAACCTAACTTAACCC